>OZ038443.1:16150316-16252816 GCA_964036265.1 Daptonema setosum
ATCCACTGAACATGATGATTGCATGTTATAGCATACAGCTGTTGGTTGAGTTGAGTCGGACAGCATATTGTGCATCATCTTCTCTTACATTTGATGCAGCTAATGATTCACAAGTTGGAGCAGTTAACACTACAACTTTTCACTTGAATCCCAGGCAGCCTTTTAAGATGCTTTGCAGCATATTATAAGCAGATACAGAGTTAGAAGGTCTGATACTGGCTGTATGAAAATTAGCTGAATAATGTGCGTTCATCGAGTATGTACACAGATTATCTAGTGGATAATAACAGAGAGGTACAAGCAGGGGTGACGGCGATCTTGGATAGCTGATAATGCTAATGACTCACCATGGCAACCAAACTTTTTAGTGATAAACATTGGTGATTAAGTGATAAACATTAGCGATTGGCATGTCGTTAAAAACTAAATGTAATTAAAACACAGTTAAATTATATGCAAGGTTTGTTGTGTACAGTACAACATAAACACGTATGCTGGTTTCTAAGGCTTCTTCTTTTCATGATGAACTGACACGCAATACATTATCCATGATTGAATGTGAATGAGATAAATTCATACTTGTCTTACCGACTGAATTAATTATTTGACTCACTCACTGGAGATAAATTGAATGTCTGGCAGACATCTTGGCATACCGATTGATCGGCTGACTGATTGTAACTTGAAAACATATTATCAATATACAAACTAACTACTATAATAAGAACTTAAGGTTTTGTAAAACTGCTTTTAAAGAATTAGGCAATAAGTTGAATCGTGTTTACAGCGTAACGTTACGTAACCATAATAAGAGTAGTGTTTATTGACAGACGTCAAAACCAAGTCTCAATCTGCATAACTGCATTCAACTTGATTGTAAGATGTGGAATATATTCAAGTACGGCACTCATGAACATAATGGCTAGAACGCCTACCTGCATACTTTACAATCAGTTCACAAGCTCGTGAAAACTCAATAAAGATCAGAAATCCAACGAATTTCTAGGTGCAACTGATAAGGAAAACTGTTTTGATCTAACCAACCACCGAAAGAACTTTCTCACCAATAGAATGTTTATCCTTAAATTTTTTTGTGAAACAGGATTTCAACTATAGTCATGGTAGAACAGGTTGGTTGTTATCAGAATTAACCTTGGAGATTTTTTGGCAATTGACAGAGAATAGGCAAAATTAGGTATAATATACATTGATACATACATACAGGGTGGGCCAATAAAACCCACACAACTTTGGAGGGTAATAACTCAGGGACTAAGAATCGGGTTGAACTGCGGTTTGCATCATTTCAACTGGTATATCTTTGACTTTCATTCATGAAATTATTTTGGAAAAATTTAGATTTTTCGAAAAGATATCAAACTTTTGCCGAAAAGTTGGTGTTTTTCTGCCGAGAACCCATACAACTTCACTTTCTACATTAATAAATTCACACAAAGAGGACAGAAATTACAAATTTAAGAAACCCTGTTTTTGACAAATTTCAGACACATAAAAAACATGTTAAAGTTGATGACATGCTTAATATGGCCATTCTGTGCTCAAAGCTCGACAGCCTGTTTTCTATCACTAATGGTAATTTTCATGTTAAAAACAGTCTGAGTACGTAAAAATATTGTTTTAAACAGTTTCATTAACTGGGTTTTAACTGAATAACAATAAAGAAACCAATACAGTTGGTCTGAGCCGTATAAAACATTATTAAACATCTATTGTAACCCATACGTATGTTTGAAAACTCCCGCCCGGTTGGAAAAAGGGTATTATTAGGAAATTGTTGCGTAACTTCTGATTGCATTGAAATTTTTCAATAAAATTAGAGTTACGAATTTTCAATTATATACTGATTAAAATGACGCACACCGTTAATTAATCCGATTAGTATTCACAAAGTTATTAACCTTCAAAGTTGTGTGGTTTTTTTTGGCCCACCCTGTATGTGGGTTACCACCATCCAGTCGCTGATAGAAAACATGTTCACATATATGTAGCTACTTAGACTAATACATTACATTGTGGGTGCGTATTGGCACACTTGACAAAATGAAATGTGTATTGTGCCGGAGATTACGGTAATGTAGAACACGTACTGACGTACGTAAGTGTACATGTACATACAGTTAGGCTAGTTTATTAAGGCCGACTGCAAACAGTGATCAATGATCATCGGAGTACTCACTGAGTAATGTTGTTCGAACACGGTTAACGAATATTCACAAGTTAACTATAATAACTGATGTTTGAATATCTTGCAACAACGCTGTGCCCGATCCGATAAGAGTCTGTAAACCTAGCCAATGCGCCGTAACACGGACCTCACATTTTTATAGCTTTATTTCAGATTCATGTTCTCCATCATATTTGCAGCTTGCATGAATTCACAAACAGCGGAATCTCTAATGATAGTTCGCAGACTACGTCCGTCGTTCAAAAAGGCTAGAAAAACTCGAGAAACTACGGAAAAAAACTGCAAGGTGAAACGTTTGAACGTCAAGCCAATGCCCGGACTCGGCATTGATTCAGGATACCTGTGCCCATTGAGGTATGTATGTACACTAGCGGACAAGAAGGGGGCGGAAAAGTGGTATTCCCCCTCTTTGACAGTTTCAATTAGTAGAATTTGTTTTTTAAGGTGCGGGTAGAATGGTCTCAAAACTGTTTATTCCCCTGTGGAGAAATTCCTCTTTCTTTGGGGATAGGCTCGTCCGCCGGTGTTGAGGTACATACAAATGTACATGTACGTACCCCTCCATACATGAATGGTACCTGACTCCATGGAGGTACCCCAATAAAGTACGCCCTCAATCAGTAAGTTACTAAACTGGTACCTTAGTCAATCTAGATTTCTTTGATTGTATACCCGTAAACAGACTTACTCAGAGTTATCCAAACTGTTTCACTAGTGATTGGGATGCTGGGATGCACATAGAAGTCGTTAAACACGACCAGTTTCGGTAGTGAACAAGGAAACGGTGGTTTGTTAATCATTAAGCCTTTCTTCATTTGTTATATAGACTGTTATGCATGTGAACTTGCTGTGTTGAAAGCGCGTATAAATTACCGCTAAAGCACAAATCTTCCCGATAATTAATGAACAGGCACAGAGTGACTCAGAATTAAAGGTGCCCCCTCAACGCCTCACGACGGGCCACCAGAGCTCATGGGGTGCCTACTTGATTTCCGGGCACCGCGGAAACCATAGAAAGTCTTATGGCTTGATATGCAGACCAGCTCGAAACACGCATAGATCATGCATAAATAAGTTATGTCTAAATCGGCAATGTTATGTTCTGTAGAACTTCATGATAATCGTGAATAACAAATTTCAGGACGATGTTCCTGACAAAAATGATTGAAAGTTCCGATCTTTATGTCACCCTGTGTGCATGTGAAGCCTGCACAAGTTACGTCTTCTCATCCAGTCAGATCATTGCTGTCGCATTAACCTGTTGTTAAAATATAAATGGAAAGCTACCCAAGTATGCCCAATCTACTCTGTTGTAATATGTCAATTAAATAAAGTATGCAATAAGACTTATTGTTAATGGCAGCCGTGCTACACGCTGGTACTTTTTGTTTTTTTTGTGGTAGTAACGTTATTGAACGAACATACGAAATTGGATATAAAGAATCTGTTTACCCGGGTACAACCGATAACAGTGTCCGAAACTTGCAGATAGAAAAAAATCGCAGAAAAAAAACTTAAGAATGCATGGATGATTTAAAGAGCATAATGCTATATACATAAGTCTTCAACTTATGAGACCATTCAACGTGCAACTCGGGTAACCTTCTGTATGTATGTACATATTTACAAAAAATTGTATCAACTACTGCCTGGCTGTTACAATCGATAAAGATGGCCGTGTTGAAAAGTAAGTTGACATCATGCTAATCAAGCATCAACCCAATATTCTTTGTTGATATGGTAATTTGATGCATGATATGACCGTTACGGGGATTATTCTTAAACAACGCAAGGAAAGTTCAAGTTGGTTCATACTAAATTGGATAATCTTTACCATCTGAAGATTTTTATAAGGTAATATTTGTTAATATAGAATAGATATACATATGTATATAGGTAAATGGAACGAATTAAACTAATGATCAGTTCATAATGAATGAATTAAATAATTAATAGCTATAGTTAACCATGGAACATGTGAAAAAGTATTCCGTTAGTAATAGTTATCATGTTCCAGAAATGAAAACACATACTGCCTGGCACAGTTTTTGTTGTAATGAATTGCAAACTGTTGTGCCACTACACACTTGTCGATAACAGTGTTCCCGTAAAATTCAACGATTTAAAAAAATGTGTTGTTAAATTTGCCAATCAGTTGTGAGTTGTTCGGTGATCGATGGATTGTTCAACTTTAAAATATTATATTTAGTGGGACACCCGTGAGATGTAACCTGGCAATCAGGTAAAGTCACACTTGTCACGCGATCCGGTCAATACATATAAAATAGTTCTAATGAAACTGGAGTGTTTATTTTTAGCCAGTAATCTTTGAGTTTCTCTAAGTTTTTCATGTTAAAATGGAATGGTTGTACTTGCTCTACTGGGACTGTTCTACTTCGTCATTACAGAAAACACAGACACCAAAAAATTGTTCAGTAGACCGTAAAATAAACTCTAATTGTTCAATAGACCTGATTAGAAGTAAGTTTGTGGGTGTTCCACGACCTTTTTTAGTTGAAAAATTGCTAAGTTATGGCGGCGTTATGTACATACTTGACAAGGAGCAAGCAAACCACGTTATTCAAGTGAGTCAAATCAAAACAAAATTACGAATAAAGTCAGTAACGTTTTGTTTAGGTAATATAATCATGTGCCGTTTATTCTCTGAAAAGTCAACAGGTATGTACATAACTTAGACACACTACGATGAAACAACCATGGTTTACTGGCGTAACTAGTAAATATCTATCCACATACTTCTTGCTCCGTGGTACGGTCGTTGAATTATTCTATTTTTAAACGTTGGGTGCACGCTGAGCGGGCTAAATTTGAGCAATTACCCGTCAGCAAAGGGGACCCGTGACGTGACATAAACGGATGCCAGTTTTTGTACCACATATTTCAGAACTTTAGGGGCGGATTAGTCCATTCATATGCAAGTTCGATGACAGAAAGTCCACAATTAATGACATTTTACGAAATCTATTCCTGCAAATTTCTCTTTAGAATCGTTCGAATGAGCACAGAGCAGACTTAATAATATGGTCAGACAATTATGGGTTCTACTGTTCTACTAAATTATTGTATGAGCTATTTCTATGCTGTCTGGTCATTTGTACCGTTCCTGTCGATGGTGCATGAGTTCGCACATACAAAAACCGAAATCAAACCCAGTGTGACCAATCAGCATTGAGTTTGCTGCGCGCTGAGAGAGTGACTCTGGTTTTGAATTTTGCTGCCAACATACGGTGTGTGCGTATAACTGCTGGAAGTCCCGTTTTAGTGAGATTTTATATCATATAGTATGTATGTTGATTGGATCCAATCGGACATGAAAATCCAACTGTATTAAAGGTGCAGTGCCTGTTTGGTACGTGATTATGATTTACATATGGTATATGGATGGTTGTAATAATACATAATGTATACAATATTATCATATCATCATCGTCCATCATCTTGCTTATTCAAGCACATTTTGGTTGATAATGAGCCAATTCAAGTAATGCAGATCTCACAACGCTACTAGCCACTGTGTATATGGGCTTTTACATTACAAAATCAAGACATATTTAACGTCTTTTAATATAAATTATCAAAATAATTAGATATATTTTACATAAGTTACATATGTAAGTTAATGATTAGAGATTTGCAGTGAGTTGTAATTGTTAGCATATAATAATCAAGAAACTAAGTAGGCACCATCAGACATGTATGTACCTGATGCAAAGTTATTAATGATAAAAGGTTTTTGTTAAAATGAAATCTGAAACCAATTCGGAAAATGTACATATCCAAAGAAACCCCTGTTCAAATCAGTTATAAAATGTGAAATATGGGTCGAGTATAAGTAAGACTGTAAGTAAGTTGATGCAGAGCGCTAGCATATGCCTGGCGTACGACGCAACTACTTAGCTCGCATTAAACTATCAGGTTATGGTGCACCACCTTGACCGTACACATCCGATGTACTCGACCTGGCTGTCAGGCATTCACACTCGACCTACATATGTACATATAGCAGTCTCATTTGATTAAGACAATAAATTTGAATGTGCTACTTTGTTTTACAACTTTTCTAAGCATAGAAATTAGGCTGAATTTCGGGCTGAATTCGCTGGTACCCAAGAACTTTCCTATCAATGTTTAATGAGAAATCTCTCTTATAACAGTGAATATCTGATTGGCGCGAGTTCGAATTCAGTCTCGTAATCAATTGAGAATGCTACATCATCGTATAGCATCGTTTGTAATTCTGCTCTTGCACAACTTACATACATACATGTAGATATGTATGTACACACCAGTTCGATAGAAAATGTTTGATATCACTTTTCTGTGATGAAGAACATCCGACTGCAGTAAGATTTGAATTCCATGACGTTTTAAATTTGTCGAAAGCTATGTACATAATAATTCTTACGGTGAGAGTTACGTATAATTCTTGCTATGAGGTAATGTTTTGTTATAAAACGTTTCAATCTAACATAAACTTATGATTTCAAATTGAAGAGATGAGCATGCAAAATAAGCACCGAATTGTGATCGGGAAGCAGATGCTTAGTTTCAGATGCTTTTAGCCGGTGTGGCTGAATACCGGTGGTGAAGCACTCGGGGAATCCTTCCAAATGTCCAGCCTTATCTTATTTACCTTTCCTTACATCGATTCAGGTTTCCTGGAAAATTAATCATTTTCGAACAAAAAACAATTCGTCGAGATTGAGAAAAGAGAATGTTTTGGGCTTCATTCTAGTGAAAGTTGTTTTACAGTAAGAAATCAGATGCCGCCAATACTATCGCAATCAGGTACACTAACAAAAATGTACGTACATAAAAAGAAGTGGAACAAAGGTTGAAAATTCATGGAATCCAAAAAATAGGAACCGTTGAAAATTCAACTCCATGTGTGTGTGTAATAAAGACAGGATATGAAAACTATGCCACAGAAAATTGACGAGTCGATTATCCATTTGACCAGAACTTGTGCTGTTGGAACATACACAAGTGTTAGAGCTGGGACAGGTGTAAATTAGTGCACATTCACTTACATAGGCTGTTACATAGCTGGTCAGATCTAGATTACAATTGTTATGCAAATTCAGGTAAGCTTATTTGAAGTATTGACCGACAAATCTGCTTAAGCAAAAATACATGGTGCCAACGCAGTGCTGTACATCCGTATGACTTCAAGAAGGTCATGAAGAATGCAATTTTCCAGAAAAATAGATTAAAACACGTTTGACTGTTGAGTATAGGTGCTGCTGCAAATGTAATCAGGTGCTATGCTTATAAGTTACGTGTGAGAGAAGGGTACATACAACTTGGGAACTCGAATGTGGTTGAACTTAGAAATGTATAAGCCCCAGAAATCGAAGTTACGAACGCAAAATGCTCATAAAAAGTGGTTCCCACTGGTAAACACTTTTCATAAAAGTTCAGCAGAATGAGTCAGGCCGACGACCGTGATTTCTATGCCCTCCGGGCTTTATTATATGGAAAAGCAGGCGTGCTGGCAAAATAATACCGGACGCACGCACTTTGGTTGGTTGGTTGCGTTTCACCACATTACAGTACAGGTAAGCCCCCTCACCACAGTCTACCCCCTCATATTATGTAGGTTTGCTGACAAGTTGCCCTGGTAACGGGCACTGGCACACTCGTAATCCTGGTCGCGAGACTTATGTACCAAAATGCACCCACTTGCATTTTTCACAGCGTCAACTCACCTAAGCCTAAGCCTAAGCCTAAGCCTAAGCCTAAGCCTGTTATAATCATTTTGCATGGCTCTTAGTTAGAGTTTGAAACAGGTGGTATTGCATGATTTGCATCGGTATAATGAGAGGAGAATATAAACCACATTAAATTATTGAGGTTACATTATTTGAAAAGTTTAGTCGGTCTCATCAGGGATTAACTACATACATGTACGTCAGTAACTAAAAAATTATAGTCAATAAACCAAAAAGCACCAAGTATGTTACTTCATTCCATCTTCCTATAATTAATACCGCACACTTTTTCGTGACTGAAGCTAACTTTCTACAAAAGTTCAATTCTCGACAGTTCGGGAAATAGCGTAGAGCACGACCTTGAAAAACTATTTAGCGGCAAGAGTTACTTTTAAGTGACAAGCCATGAATTTTTTTGCAGTATTCAAATCTTGTTTTATGGTTTGTTTCGAATGCTTCTGAATGTTGTAGCTATTGCTTGGTTTCTTGTAAGTTAGAAATTTGTACACAAACCTTTTCCATGCACGAAACTTAATTTGGCACGCACAAATTTTTTCAAGTTTTCTTTCCTTACATTAGACACAAATTTAGTAACAAGATATAATATGTAGTATATTACATTAAGTTGCGATACCTTGCAAACTTACATATGTTTTTCATATTTATTTTGTATTTTCAGCATTGACAGTGAAAAAATACAACACAGAACACAAACAATAAAAGTTTAAATAATTCAAGTTCATAACTTTGATTTAACTGGTAATAAAATAAATCTTTTAAACATATAAAAACTACTTTCCAAAATGTATTTGGTGTTTTCCCGTCTTTTTTTAAACAGATTGATAGATGAGAAAATTTGTGTGTAAATTTATTTCTATTGGTATACTATTGATATGGTGTACTTTCGGTATGAAAAATAATGAAGAATGAACAACAAGCACCTATGATGTATGTAGGTAAAATTAATAAGAGGCCTCAGGGATGTGTAAATTCGTGGATAAGTGAATACGTTTCACGGAAACAGCTGCAGTATAAGTAAATAAACTTCGAGTAAAAAGGATACAGTCACAACAAGTTGAAAGGTTTGCATAAAAATAAACACGGACAAATATGTAGGCTTGAGGTGCCCATAACAAAAATGAAAACATAAATACAGCAGGTAAAAATACTTGAAAGTTAACGATACCCTGAAATATTTATTGCTTCAAAAAAACTAATTCCGTTTTAATTAAATTCATTTCAAGCAAAGGTCTGGTAATATTTCAAAGCTCTGATCGAATGTGATCACCGTATCTACTTGCCCTTGACGAAACCCTGCAGCAGATCGATGGGTACAGGGAATATGATGGTGCTGTTCTTCTCGGCACTGATGCCAGTCAGGGTCTGCAGGTATCGCAGTTGCAGGGCAGCTGGACTCGATGCGATCACGTCGGCTGCCTCCTTCAGGGCACGTGATGCCTTGTGCTCACCCTCCGCTGCGATCACCTGAGTGAGTGAGTGAGTGAGTGGCTGAGTGAGTGAGTGAGTGAGTCAGTGAGTGAGTGGCTGAGTGAGTGAGTGAGTGAGTCAGTGAGTCAGTGAGTGAGTGAGTGGGTGAGTGAGTGAGTGAGTGAGTGAGTGAGTGAGTGAGTGAGTGAGTGAGTGAGTGAGTGAGTGAGGGAGTGAGTGAGTGAATGAGTGAGTGAGTGAGTGAGTGAGTGAGTGAGTGAGTGAGTGAGTGAGTGAGTGAGTGAGTGAGTGAGTGAGTGAGTGAGTGAGTGAGTGAGTGAGTGAGTGAGTGAGTGAGTGAGTGAGTGAGTGAGTGAGTGAGTGAGTGAGTGAGTGAGTGAGTGAGTGAGTGAGTGAGTGAGTGAGTGAGTGAGTGAGTGAGTGAGTGAGTGAGTGAGTGAGTGAGTGAGTGAGTGAGTGAGTGAGTGAGTGAGTGAGTGAGTGAGTGAGTGAGTGAGTGAGTGAGTGAGTGAGTGAGTGAGTGAGTGAGTGAGTGAGTGAGTGAGTGAGTGAGTGAGTGAGTGAGTGAGTGAGTGAGTGAGTGAGTGAGTGAGTGAGTGAGTGAGTGAGTGAGTGAGTGAGTGAGTGAGTGAGTGAGTGAGTTAGTAAGTCAGTCAGTGGGTGGGTGAGTTAGGGATTACGACATGCAAACCTTAGCTCGAGCATCCCTAGCAGCCTCAGCTTCAGCAGCCATGGCCCTCTGAAGATTGGAAGGCAGTCGAACGTCCTTCACTTCAACGCGTTCCACTTTGACACCCCACGGGTCCGTGGCATCGTCGAGTACGTGCTGGAATTCAGTCAGTCTATGAGTCAGTTATCCAGTCATCCAGTCAGTCAGTGTCAGTCAGTCAATCAACCAGTCTGTGAATAATCAAACAAACCAACCAGCATCATTCCAGCAATTTGTTCACGATCTGCCAGAATCTCGGACAACGTTTTTGTACCGAGAATGTTCCTGAGGGTTGTCTGTGCCAGCAGTCTAGTTGATCCGTAGGCATCCTCGACGTTGGTGACAGACACCTGGGCGTTCATGATCTTGTAGTAGACGACTGCATCCACCGATACCGTAACGCTGTCTTTGGTCAGGATCTGCAATCGTTCATTCCGATCAATACACCGCAAATTTCATTGAAATTGTTTGTATTACTGTCATTGACTATTTGATTTTTTAATGAACTGATTCACCGAATGATTGATTAATCTACAAAATGCCAGACAACCAACCTCCTGTGGTGGCACATCAAAGCTGACTGTGCGAATGTCCACCTTTTTATATGTGTCAATGCAGGGCAAGATAAAGAACAGACCCGGGCCTTTGGCACCGCCTTCGAGACAACGACCCAACCGAAAGATAACGGCTCGTTCGTATTCTTGCACAATCTGAATGGTTTGTCAGAAAACAGATGATCAACGAACATGAATAAGCGAATATCCAAATGTAGGTAAGTAACCTTGAAGCAGTACAGCAATGAGAACGGGAACGTTATGACCACAATAACCCAGGACAATCCAACTAGCAGGCCACCACAACAGTGATCACCACTATCTGAAATATGTATTAGTGGTTGCCTTTTGATAACTGTTCAGACATACAGACAGATAGACAGACAGACAGACAGTCTCACCATCGGAGCTGTGTTGTTCCATCATGGGTTGATCGGAATGCGAAGTCCCGTAACGCGGAGTGACGTCACGCAGCTCGATGTGTGTATCAGCCGGCCGGTCAACTGTTGAGATGTCCGTGGATTCGGTGGTCGCGTGCCGCAAATCAGACATGCGATCTCTAAATTAAGTTATCTTTTTAGCTGGTACTCATTAGGTACGGTTAAGTAACTTATATGATGAAGTCACTTATATTGTTGTGGTAACTGGTAAACTTTGATTGCACAGGAGCGATTGCGATTCCCATGATTTTTTTGTGTTATCATGAATATATACTTGGGAACTTCTCCCAGAGCACAAACCACATTCAAAGAAAAAAAACATGGCTATACAAGTGGGTTCCTTTTTTGTTTGAACAGCAACAGCTGTGATGCGCATAATTTTTAAGTGAAGACCTGACGGATTCGAGGTTATCTATGTTAAAAATGAAAGTCTAAAGAATACAATTTTTCGTAGATACATAGTTTCCTACTTCTGATATTTACCTAATTCTGCTAATTGCGCCCATTTTGGTGAATTTTTTCATGAATACGTTAATGAGATCGAAAAAAATTAGGGTAGGTAAAACGAAGGGTAGAATTTGAATGTGACTACGGAACAAAATCGTGGTAGCGGAGCGGGTACATCAGAAATAATGGCTGAGTAGATGACGCTGTGAATTGTGGCGACACTCACATTAATATGTAGATTAGCGGTCCCACGTGACATTAAGGGTAGTTTTTCCACAATTCTTCAGGGAACCAAGAAACTGCATAAAACAAAAAAATTGCTTTTGTATAAACGATCTTAGCTTATCCTTCTTGTCTCCCTGAATGGTCGATATGATACTCCCTCCTTTGACCCATAACCGGACAAAATACGCGGACAATGTAGCGCCCTTTGAAATGCCTTCAAAAAAGGATTAATTGTGAAGCGTATTGATTCTAACACAAATCAAAACATACCCGTGCCCACGTTTAAATGATCAAAACAGGCTTGCACATTCGTATTATAGGCATTCAAATAAACAGCCTAGCGTGCGTCTGTTACACTGAGCTTTAGGCTTTAGGCTTTAGGTTAGCACGCTTTTATAGTAGGTTAACAGCGCCCTTATTTCACGTGGGTACTGGACTGGGCACACATATTGCCTGAAGGGCCAATGGGGAAGGCTACAGGCGTAGGCTTTTGCCACTATATTCAGTGTCATTAGGTGAATAGGTGCCTAAAGTGTTGTGTTTTAGTGAACCTAGGACTAGCAGAGACCACTTGATCTTATGTGCAGCCAGTTGTAAGCAAGTGAGTTAATAATGTTACCGAATTAGGTAGTACCCTATTAAATGGATGTTGGATGGATTGGTTCAGTTGGATGAAGCACACTGTCTATTATTATGAAAGCAAGAAAAAAATGTTCAAATTAAGAAAATCATGAACCGTTTACTCACCAGAAGGTTTTACAAAACGAAAAATATTTAAGCAAACAATTTTTTTAGCCTTTACCTCAAAACGAGTAAAGAATGTGGTAACACAGCCAGTAACAGACCCAACGATGCAATGCTGTCGGATGTACGGAACCTGTTCAAGGCCATCTATCTGCCTGTTCTGCGTATAACAAGGTGACAAACTACGAATTACTATCGTTATTGAATTATGTAAATACCTGTACTTCTGGTGTTTCAAACTAACAAACCATTTGGGTGCTTATGCAAGGAGCTTAGTTTTTCAACAACTTCTGTAGACTGTAAATGAGTTACGAGAAAATGTTCTTGTATCTATTGGTATAATTTCGCGTTGCACATCTAGTCATTTAACCTGCGTACACAGATTTTTAATGACCTCGGTTGTTTTCCTTCAATCGGTGCATCCGTCTACATATATACCAATACACAAATACAACATTATAAAACTCGAAATTGTGCAACAACACAACATAAATACACAAGTGATCAAAACTAATACATCGACACACTAGTGCACAATAAAACTATTACTCACGTAAATACTACATCCGAGCAGATATCCACGTGAATTGTTGATTGTTGAGGTGGCAGTAGCACCCATGCATGGGAATATAGAACTTCAAGATCTACATCACATACAATACATGCATGTACATACTGTATGTAAGAAAATGAAAGCCCAAATCATAAGGAAAACATGTTATCATACGTTATATTCGTTCGCCACAGCCAATCTGATCGGCGGGGTCAACCACCCTCCCCCCTTATCTCGATTATCGAACTTGAAAACTGGTTGCCTGATTGTGATGGTGATGATGATGCAGTGCTGGATTGCAGCCAGTATAGATATTCAAACATACGTACACACCCACGTGGATCGTTGACAACACACTCACTCACCTGTTGCTCGGACTTCCCGTTAACATTTTTGATTCCCATTTTCAAAAATAGCTAATCAAAACTGATGGGAAACCATGAAATGACACTTTTTTGTTTGATTAGCAAGTACATGTTTGTATTGTAATTTATTATCACTGAATCCAACCTGGGACCAAATTCACTCTGTCTCTGGTTTGCGTAGATCTGCGTGAACTTTGGGTATCTGAGGGTGACACGTCCCAACGAACTGTTAAGAGATTCCAGACTCACTGAGTCGGCAGTCTTGAAGTTAGCAATTTTGATTCTCGTGCTTGTTTTCTGCTTTTTTAAATCTTTATTTGATTGTTTGATATCTGCTTTGTTTATCTTCAATTGATTGCTTGATATCAGCTGGAGGACCAAATGTAAAAATGAACGTGGTTAACTTGTGGTAACGATTCCCAACATGCAAATGTCACCGTTTGCACAGGTGGTCGACATTTTTGCATTCAATGCAGAGAAATAAGCATGACTGCAGAGAATGTTAGCGGACGAGGGGAAGTGGTTAAAGCTTTTTACCACTCTCTCGAAGATTTCGTAAGGTTGATTTCAGATGTTAGGTAGCAAGTAAAATGGGTTCAAAATGGCTACAATATATCCTTATTTTTTGAAGACGTTCCCCTTACTTCGGAGATTTGGCTGGTCAGTCAATGCATACAGCAGGATGATAACAGATGATTGGCAAACCGATGGTGTATAGCAAACACAACGCACATAACATTTGAAATGAACATTATGTCATACATGTAAAATAATAAATTTCACTTTTTTATAAGAACTCACCGTGGTAAAAAGGTTTATATCATGTGATATATAGATACCTACATATGAGTACCTATGGTATGTTAGTAAGATCAGATCAGGTGTGTTTGTATAGAGCTTGGTCAGTTAGGGTAGTTGAATAATACTGCATACCTAATTCATGGTAAATTGTTAACATCAATGAAGAATTGGCATTGTATTCTGCAAATAACAATGCAAACGTCAAAAACAAAACTCAAATGTAGTAATCGAATACTGTAGCAATAGCACGCTCAACTGAATGCATTGTAGTTAAGCCCAGGTTGCCATTATTGGGTGCTCCCGGAAACATGCCTGACTGAAGGGTTGGATCGGGTAGATACATCATTAATAGCTTGCAACCCCATGTCTGTAGGATATGTAGCTACATACGTTATAGCGGTTCTTTTCCCATCAAATAATCAGTTTCCTGGATTTACCTTGATTGGGTCAGCCACAAAATTACACGTTGTGATGGGATGCCAATTACAGGGTTTGATTGTAGTCCACCGAGAGTCAACGATGGCCAATGTCCCCACCACCAACGACACCCTTCTCCGGTACAGACTATCGCAAGAAACTTTTGTAAACTCGTGAAACTTCTCGGTTAACAATCTTCAAAAGGCAATCGTTTCACTCATCCGCGCCGTATGCTTGATCATAAACCTCAGGATCCTCTACACAATCACATTTGGTGGTTTAATAAGGCCCGAATCGGTGGCAATTATTGGTGTTAAGAAACGGAATCAGGTTTATGGGGTCTAGGGTGTATTCAATCTGGGTGGGAGGCTGGCAGGTGTGTCATCATTGGACCATTCCAAAATGCATTCACATAAAAGAAATTACATTGTGTGGTGGAAATCAATCACCGCTCGAGACTTTTGGGGTTGATTTCTGTACCCCGGGAACATAACTTAAAAAAAATTAACATAAGCCCCGTGAAAACAATACCAAAAGAAACAAGTCATCAACTCATTCAAACCGTTTTCAGATGTGAAATCTGCGTTGCACTGTTGTTTCACCCAACCTCGCCAAGGGAGGGGAATAATTCCGATGGAGGAATCGGCAGATATTAGGTCACTTTACTTACACCTTGAAGAACAAACTCTTTCTGTGAAACCGCCAAAGAGGGAGGATTTTCACTATTCCCTGCCCTTCTTGTCCACTAGTGCTGCGTTGGGCTAGAAATAATGGGCGTTTGCTGAGTCAACAACAGCTGTCAGGTGCCAGCTCCGTTTCCGGATTACCTCTCAGGTCACTCAATCCCTTTCTCACAAAATGGCCGCTCATAAATTTTTGACGAGATGATGAATTGAATAGCGGCGATGATGGTAGGTTTTGCGTATTGTTTGGGTGTTTGGGCAAGTGTTATACAGGGTAACCGTATATAATAACTCGGATGGAGAGAGTTTTCCGGAATTATTTAATATTGATTGCAATTTTAAAACAGATTAACAGTGAAATTGAGGATGATTAAAAGGCTATGAACAATAGGTTTGTTTCCGTGAACGAATCTGATCGGGACGATTCGAAAATTCATGTGGGGGGCGGTGAGGGTATTTGTGATTCATACATCCGTGTGATTGGCACATTGAATGGGGTTCATTCATGGACTCGGAAATCAACGCCTCATTCACTTACAAATGTGATCGTTTCGCACTCCAGTCAATAACCAAAGGTCTCAGACCGTATTTTGGTTATCTTTCCTTCTGAACCTAACACATATTGGTTAACATCAACATTTTATCGACGTTTGTAAGCACATATTTTTGCATGGAGCTCACATAAAAAGTCTCGACCTGCACCCTCATACCCCGGTGAAATGTTAATTGTACTGTATAAAACATCTGAGTTGATCGATTTGGTCATCCTGAATGACTTGGCCAGCCATCAGCCGTTTTGTGCTATCAAGTTACGATGCATTCTGCTAAATTTTTGGGACAGGTAAAATACGATATTGTGTAAATATTGGACTACATTAATTTACCGTGGCCAATCCGTAGCTTACTGTATGGATACAAGGTTTAGGTGCATTGTACATTGCATTCACACATAAATACTGTCCTGTTTGAATGTTAAAACTCATAATCAACGAGAAACATTGAATTTATTTCCATCTTACTTGTCACATGTACTTATATTAACGGTTACGAAAAATCTAAAAATTCAACAGAAATTTCAGTCGAATGACAGATTTGCGTCACTCGCACACACAATCCACTGACATATCGCCGGTCGAAACCGGTGAACCAAACAGAAGGCAACGAAGAGATATTGAACTGCATCAGGTACAAATACATACATACAAGCCTCACAGTGATCAGTCACAAAAGCTAATCAGTCAGTCAGTCAGTCAGTCAGTCAGTCAGTCAGTCAGTCAGTCAGTCAGTCAGTCAGTCAGTCAGTCAGTAAGTCAGTCAGTCAGTCAGTCCGTCAGTCAGTCAGTTACTCGGTCAGTTGTGTCATAACAGGTGAGCCACGAATACGACACCAGGTACGATACCACGCGCTCAAGTGGAGCACTCATGGAACGTACTTCTGATGGTGAGTGAGTGAGTGAGTGAGTGAGTGAGTGAGTGAGTGAGTGAGTGAGTGAGTGAGTGAGTGAGTGAGTGAGTGAGTGAGTGAGTGAGTGAGTGTTGTTTCGCAGAACACACCAGCACATGCTGTGAAGTCTTCATTATCGCTTTGTCATGGATCCTCATGATTTTGCTCTTCCCTTTTTCACTTCTTTATTGCTTCAAGGTACAAAGTTTACATCATTACTCGCACTCAATCATATACTCACTCACTCACTCACTCACTCACTCACTCACTCACTCACTCACTCACTCACTCACTCACTCACTCACTCACTCACTCACTCACTCACTCACTCACTCACTCACTCACTCACTCACTCACTCACTCACTCACTCACTCACTCACTCACTCACTCACTCACTCACTCTAGCAAAATCAGTCAATAACTAAATTTATCTTTGTAGATCGTGCAAGAATACGAACGAGCCGTTATCTTTCGGCTGGGTCGTTTACTGGAAGGGGGTGCCAAAGGCCCGGGTCTGTTCTTTATACTGCCCTGTATTGACATCTATAAAAAGGTGGACATTCGCACAGTCAGCTTCGATGTGCCACCACAGGAGGTTGGTTGTCAGTCGTTATGTAAATCATTCAGTCAGTCAATTGATTAGTTAACCAGTCAACCAGCGGCAGGAAAAACAGGTATTATAATGAAGTTTGCGAAATTTTAATTAGACTGATCAATTGCAGATCCTGACCAAAGACAGTGTTACGGTATCGGTGGATGCAGTCGTCTACTACAAGATCTCGAACGCCCAGGTGTCTGTCACCAACGTCGAGGATCCATACGGTTCGACCAGACTGCTGGCACAGACAACCCTCAGGAACATTCTCGGAACGAAGAATCTGGCTGACATTTTGGCAGATCGGGAACAAATCGCTGATACGATGCTGGTTAGGACAGACATAAACTTGATGAATTAGAGACACATGTACATATACAGGCAGACACTTGTAATTAAATATACGTGAATGAAGTGAATCCCACATAAAACATCTGCTACAGACATATACATTTTGAAAAACAACTACTTATTCAGCGCATTTTGGATGAAGCGACAGACCCGTGGGGTGTCAAGGTGGAACGTGTTGAGGTGAAGGACGTTCGACTGCCAACCAATCTTCAAAGGGCCATGGCTGCTGAAGCAGAAGCATCAAGGGATGCACGAGCTAAGGTTTGAATTTCTTATTCACCATTTTAATCACTCACTCAACCACTCACTCACTCACTCACTCACTCACTCACCCACTCACTCACTCAACCACTCACTCACTCATCCACTCACTCACTCACTCACTCAGGTGATCGCAGCGGAGGGTGAGCACAAGGCATCACGTGCCCTGAAGGAGGCAGCCGACGTGATCGCATCGAGTCCAGCAGCCCTGCAACTGCGATACCTGCAGACCCTGACTGGCATCAGTGCCGAGAAGAACAGCACCATCATATTCCCTTTGCCCATGGAGATAATGCGAGCATTCGGCGAGAGATTAGGCAGAAGGGATTGACCAATTTATTCTTGTTTTTCCACGTTTATTTAGTTTTTGATGTGCCAAAATGTTTGCACAGCTGATCATGATATTTTAATAAGTTTTTTTAAAGCAGCAAACGAGCAAACTGAAAATTTACGATTATGACACGTGTTTTTTCGTAGATGTAAGTGGATTCCAGTGATGTGTAACTGTATGTTTTTATGTGTAACTGTATGTTTTGTCGACATACATATCAAGTTTAACATTATACTTTTCTGATTATTTACAAGTCATATGCTGTGATGTAACGCTATATGTTACATACTGTAGATTTATACCTATGGATCGTGAATTTGAACACTTATCATTGGTACAAAACAATGATACACAAATGAGCTTTAATCAAGCAATTAGTTTCACATATACATATTTCCAATCCTTTTCATCAATTTACATGTAAAACTTTGTTGGTTAACCCCTGATATTTTTATTGTGTTTGCCAACTTTTTTTACTTACGTGTTCATTGTTCTCAGCGTGCAAGTAAGATATTGGAAGATAAAAATGCAATGCCTTACTGGAAGTGGAATCAAGATTTCATTCAGAATATAATAATTTTGATTGAAAAAAATGATCAGAAAGAAAAAAACAACGGGCACTGTGTTTCCAGTAAAATTAAACAATGAAAATAAAAATGGAATCATAGGACTGATAAAATATAAGCAAACCCATTCCACCACAACACAATGTGCTGTATAGAAGCTCCCAATAATGAAAGATAATTGGTTGGTTGAACAGAGAAAATAAATAAGTACAGATTCGAGTAGTCAATGCAATATTTTGGTTTTACCATGACCGATCCCTTTGGAAAAAGCCCCCGTTCCAGATGAAGCTAACGCAAATAAATAGTTCATTTGCATTGACACCTGCATATAGTGATAGCTTTGAGTGGTTGGGTCTGGGTGGGTAACAACCTCTTCACTTTACAACTTGAAGAAATCTTGGAGTACAAATGAAAATCACTGCCGGGATTTTCGGATAACCCACGCCATCACAAATTGATTAAAAAAACAGGCCGACACTGCCTGTGTATATGCATAAGACACACATGTGAAAGAACATAAATAAAAATAAATAAAATATAACAGTATCACATTGCTCCGAGAGAAAATACTGCGTCGTATGTTGAAAAAAAAACAAAAAAATGTTTTGAATATGTAAGGCAACCGGGGCGAATTGAACAGAATGTTTGAGAAATACTGGACAAAATAGTCAATGCTTGTGTACCTGGCATTACAATCCACTTTTTTATATGTTCGCTGAAGATTTAAATGATTTTAACGAGGCACATTAATATAGCTAAAAAACAAAATCTAAATATGAAAAACGACTGGTCGAATTACCATAATAATCATAATAAGTGACCTTTTAGTACAAATGTGTGGGCGGTTGGCACTTCAATTGGAACAAAGAACCTAAGCAACAATACAAAGGGTTATTATATATATAGCAAGAATGATAAATAGGAATGTTAGATTAGGTGAAAGAAGAATAATCCCCTAACGGGAACATAGAAAATAGGAAGATTACGAAGAGAAATGTAAGAAAACGTGAAAATAATGTATCATCGTAAATACATAAAGAACATTCTGAAAGTGGTAAACTGAAGTATGAATGTATAAAGTATCAAAATATAACAGTTTTTCGAATAACACCACCAAGATGTGAAGAATCGCAATGGAGCCAGAACTATTTGATTTAAACAACAGAGATTAAACATTAGAACCATGAAAATAAAACACGAAAAAAATCTGAATCAAACATACAAATTGAAAAGTAGAATGTTTCCGTCAGTTACGATAATAATAACACGAAAATAAAATTTATTTAACCCCTCATTAACGGACGAAAATTGGAGAAAAATGAAGAAATTCCACCTCTCCCCCAAAAAAGAACTTTTTCCATAGATCTGTATATAATGATCGGAAAACTATGAAATTCTCATCCTTTTTCCAGTAGCTGGCCACCATTTGAACGACTTTTGACGTTCAACCACGTTTACGGTGGTCAGCACAGGCGAACGAGACAAACTTCAAAAGAGGGGTGAATTCCACTTTTTAGTGGTTTTCCAGTAAAATTCTTGCTAAATATGCCTGGGCACCGATCGTTGTTTGTGTTTTATGCCAATTGAATGCACCCCGAACCCGATGCGCATCAGCTGCTCATGAGGCAGGATCAGACGACCATCGAAGATAAACGCTGGCTTGGCCATCGAATCGTAGATACGCTGGTAGTCAAGGCTCTGAATAATGATAAACAAGTTATAGTCGATTGTTTTATTCATGAATCAATCAGCGTCTAATGTTCCCTCTATAATCGTCAGGTTTAGTAATGAACTTTCAAAACGGACACAATTTGTTACACGCAATGTATTACTAACAATTACGAATCGACGGTGAAATATTGGGTATAAATGGCTCTAGGAGCTAATCTAAGACCTGTCTCTTCAGTTCGAACGTTGTCAGAAAGGACCACCCTAACCTTGAATTCATCCCACTCGGTTGTGACGACGACGGCATGACAGTCTTTGGCAGCCTCGTACGCCGAATCGCAGATCGTTACCAGTTTGTCGACTAGAAAAATAACTGTTATTTTTATTACAACAACAACAACAACAACAACAGTAGCAGCAGTCAACCTACTGTGATACTACAACAACAGCCACAAAGTCAAAACAACCAGAGGATTACCCACCTCGTGAAGGATCAGGTGATATTTCGGGATCCTTCAGATCTTCATCTATTTGTTCCCGATCGACCTTGGGATCGTAAATCTTCAGGCGAGCTCGTTCGTCCATCAAATATTTACTCAGGTAAATTGCTGCGGACTCACTGCAACAATAAAAATAAGAGATTGTGATACGGACCAGGAATTATCCTAAAAAAACGGGTTAATCTTGTTTCAAAATAACATAAAAAAGCTCCGAACCGTGTATCGCCGGTGTCCTTCTTGAAGGCAAAACCAAACAGCGCAATCTGTTTATTGGCTACGGTATTGAAGAGGGTGGAGATGATCAAATCAGCGAAACGACGACGTTGGAAGTCGTTCATTTTAATAACCTGATAAGGAGGATAAGAGTCAACGGGTAGGTCAACGGTTGTGTCTATCTAACATGGTAGGACATTTAAAGAAACAGATTAATCAAACTTAAATTAAGGCAGAATCATGTGAACCTGCATCCAATATGCGGCAACCTCCGGCAGATTGAGACACTCGCAAAGGTAGACCAGGTTGAGCACATCCTTCTGGAAGCAGCTGCCACCGAATCCTGCAAACATACAGGTATTGTAAAAAATATCAATATTTAGCATTCCACCTTCTTTACTGGTGGACTACTTTACTTTACTTCTTCACACCACTTAGATTTAAAAAAAATAGCAATAATTGTCAGGTGAGATCAAATTAGAAAATTTGTTGTTCACGTACCAACGCTGGCCTGCAGAAACTTGTTGCCGATCCTGGAGTCGGTGCCAATGGCGTGTGCCACCTCACGTACGTCGGCACCTGTCGCCTCACAAATCGCCGATACCGCGTTGATCGATGAGATGCGTTGAGCCAAAAAAGCGTTGGCCGTCTGCAACTTCTCTCATAACAAGCTCCATAGTTACAATACGTTGAAATACAACTTGTATGAAGCATACCATTGGGTCGTGACGGAAAGTTTTTACATGAAATGTCCCAAAAAAGGTCGTAACCCGATCAACGCACTGTACATCGCCGTAGTGTAAGGTATTACATACAAAATTACACCACAAGAAATCATTTCAAGAATGATGAGCGGAGTTTTTTTCTCTGTGTGGGATGGGTCAGGACAGGTCGTGAAGACGTCCATTGTGTTGATTCCAAAAAGTCGGATTTTAATGATTTCCCGAATAAGCACCAAAAAACAAAATCACGTGTTTGTATGTGAATGGACTAACGAGTTTGCTCATTTCACTGGACCAAGTGTTTGTGGATATGATGCGTTGCTCGGGCACCCAATGCCTATAAATAGCCGACAATTCATCGATGGCTGCCAGTCCCGCCGGCGACTGCTCACCGCCGATGAGCACGCGATCCGGATGCAGCAGGTCGTTGATTGCTGAACCCTCGGCCAGAAACTCCGGGTTGGAAAGTACCTGAGAGTCCATACATGAACATATGTGAATACATACATACCATACGGATACATTTACATACATACATACAACATTCAGCTAGATAACCAACAACATACCTGGAACGACAGGTTGCTATTTTCACGTTGAGCAGCAAACAGAATCTGCGCGATCGACTCTGCCGCCTTCACGGGCACAGTCGATTTCTCGACCACGATTTTTGGTCCCTCGGCATGCAGGGCAATCGTTCGGGCCACTGACTCGATGTAGCACAGGTCGGCTGCTTTGCCCTCAAAGTACACGCTCAATAATCTGGCACTCCGTTACTCGGGTGTTGTCGATTATCAACGGCTATTTTCGGGTAATCGATTAGGATAATTGGATTGATTAAAACACCAAACTGAACCAAAAATGAACTGACAGTATAACTTAAACATCTGAGTAGAATTGACAAGTGAAAATGTTGTTTACCTTTCCAATGCCGTACGTCTTTGTGGGTGTGTTGACCGAGATGAAGATGAGCTGTGCACGCTTGATCGTTTCCGTGACTTCCGTCGAGAAAAATAGATTTTTGCCACGGCACTGTTGAACCAGACCGTCCAGACCTGAGAAAATGGCTTATTAACCAAATAATATTATCCATTATTATTAACCAAATATTGTAGTTGGTACAATATAAAGCAATGCCGTGGTTAACTATGGATAGCATCGTATTACATTTGAAGTAGTGAGCCTAAGCGTAAGCCATGAGCCAACCAAGTGGTTTGTTACCTAATCAAGTTTTTTAGGCCACCAAATACGTTACTTAATAGATCTATTCCTAATCCTATCCTAAGTATGTAAGATAAAAATCAAGCGACTAGTTGTATGAGTAGAAGTAAGTAGTAACCAGGTTCGTAAATGGGCAGTTTGTCCGAGTTCCACGCGGCGATTCTTTCCTTGTTCATGTCGACTACGGTGACCCGAATCTTGGGGCATTTTGCTGCGATCACCACCGAAGTAGGACCACCGACGTAACCGGCACCCACACAGCAGACTTCGCTCACCTAAAACACATCACAAATGTTAACCTTATTGATTATTAAGCCGATCTCATATTAAAGCATCCTGTGTTAAATAGTAAGAAACTTGAAACTGCCAAAACATTTCCATTCTGAAAACTGTGTGACAAAAATATTAAAATAAGGTAATGGTTTTCACGTTTCATGACCTTCAGCATAATCGTTACGACAATCGTATCTTCGTCATATACAACTGACCAATAAGAGTAGACAGACAATAAACCCAACCTTCCGTTCTGCTGTACAACAATAATCGCCAAATCTGCCCACCATTTTACTAATTTCCTATCCCGAGATGTGGTTATTATTTGTTGGTTTAATCAAAGAAAAATAAAATATTTAACTTTTAATAGATTATTTGACATCTGATGTCATATCGATTTGAATAACTTGTGCAGCGCAAGTCATGTGCAGATAGCATCAATTTTCGTAGCAACACTAATTTCAGTTGAAAAGTGGCCGCAGCTTTCCAAACACAAATTAAAAACGTTTGAATTTCATTACGGCCTGATATCACACAGAATGATGATTTTTTAAGTATTTTACAATGAAATAAAAATAATTTTCATTGTTCAAACATCGGTACAGGACTCCCTGATGAATGTTCAAGCAAAGCAAGTAAATATCAAAACTATGTATACGCTAATAACAGGTGGTTAAACAACAGAAACATGTTACCATGTACTAGTTTAGTTATCATTCATGCGAAGTATATAAAACAGGCACCCAAAAGACCACGCATATACTGCAATATCAGGTGATTTACTATTAACATGAAATTAATATCATAAACACAAAATCGGACCCGACCACCCGAATTGAAAATTTTTATCAGGAGCGAAAATCTACCGTGCACGGTTAAAGAGCGATGTTTTTCAAGATTTACTGCTATGCAAAACTGCTTTCGTCATTTCTACAGAATTCAGTCAGTCAATCAGTACCTCAGTAAGTTGATCAATCAATCAGAAACTCAGTCAGTCAGCAAGTAGCCCGTCAGTCTTCTAGTCAGTCACTCAGTCAGTTGGTCAATGAACCGTAAGGAGAGTCAGCCAGCTAGTCAGTCAGTCAAGTCAAACTCACAGTCACTCTGTCAGTTGGTCAATCAATCAAAAGGTAAATCGGTCACTCAGTAAGTCAATCAATCAGTCAGTCACATGAACAATTTCGTCAATCAATCAGTTTGTCCACCAATCAGTCAGAGTCGGTCAGTCAAAAGGTCAATCAATCAAAAGGTTGGTTGGTTGGGTTGGGTAGGCCCTCAATTCACAACAATGGTGAACCACATACGGTGAGGGATAATGGTGTTTGGCATTTTGTCCTGCTCACACCAGGAGACGGAACGCCACTCCAGCCTCAGAGTTGGCTAACCAAACGTTGTTCACGATTATCAGTGGTAATCGTATGTGTGCGTACCGGGTTATATCGAGTGTGTCTTCACCCGTACGCTGACCGCCACCACCTAACCCAGCAGCCAAGAGTCGAACTCGGGATCTGGCGATCCAAAGTCTAACACTCAACCAACTAAGCTAGGCGGCCGGTAATCAGTCAGTCAGTCTGTGGGTCAGTCAATCAATCAGTCAGTCAGTCAGTCAGTCAGTCAGTCAGTCAGTCAGTCAGTCAGTCAGTCAGTCAGTCAGTCAGTCAGTCAGTCAGTCAGTCAGTCAGTCAGTCAGTTAGTTAATTAATCTGCCAGGCAGTCAATCAGCTAGTCAGTCAACTCATTCAGTTGATAAATCGATCGGAAAGTCAGTCAAGGGGTCAGGTCAGTCAATCAATGTCAGTCAGTCTTTCCGTCAATAAGTAGGTCAGTCAATAAGCTAGTCAGGTCATCAGTATGTCAATCAATCCAACAGTCAATCAGTCATTAACGTTGAAAAAATTTCAGTCAATTAGTTGATTAACCAACTGGTATCTTTTTGAAACTATGTCAATGCTCATAAAACGCTTGTTGGAGTAATTGCGAGAGAACCAAATCAGAGAGGCAAATATAAAAATATCATTCTACACCACCACCTTCAAGGATGCAACGGAAAACAGGTGTTAAATAAGGCAGTCGACTAAAGAACCAAAGTTATTAAAAGGCGAAAAACCAACCACCATATTTTCAAGGTCAGATTTTTCGGACTGTGAACTTGGGGAATGCGACCGACTGAGTGGATTGCTGCGACTGGACTCACGCTCCTCACAAAACCGACAATATACTGGTGACCTGTAAAAATGATATACCTTGATATAAAATATTTTATCCTCAGAATATATTAGCTAAAATAAACATTAAGTGTATTTAAACAACACGTTTAATATAACTAAAACACATAAGTGATTAGAAGTCAATAATGAAATGAATCCGGCCAAACCTGGCAGATGTTGTTGCATTCAGCAGTGCAGGTACTTGCTTACCGCAATCAGCTTCTGCACAAACGGGAGAACAAGCAGATGATGGCGTAGTTTTCACTGTCTGAATGTCGACATTTTGGCTATCCATTGTTTTGATGAAGATTTTGAAGATTGTTGACGATTCTGTGTGTAACTTAGCATTTTGTTACTAGCTAGTTTTGTGAATGTATGAATCAAGTTTATTTCAAAATATAAATGAATTAATAAAATATAATAAAACGGAGAGCAAAGATAATACCGCAGTGCAATATTGTGAGCTTTGTAAAACTTTTTCACCTCACGACTGTCGTTCACTTATCCGAACTGATGTTTGTTCGAAATCTTTTCGCATGCGAAATTGTTTAAAAAGATAATTCAAAATCAGTTTTTTTTCAAAATAAATTCCTTGTTATACATCATACGAACAGTGCACCCCAACCAACGGTGTCGTACTGGTTTCATAGAAATACCTTTTGGTTTTTTAACAAGATATCACGAACAAGCTATTTTAATATGTATCTTAGATTACCAATAAAATTAGCTGCCGTTTATTGTTTAGTGGAATGTGAACACCAGATAAAGAGCATTCAGTTTTGTAACGGCAATGATAACAGATGAGCTAAAAAGCCATATGAAATTTGTTTATAAAATCGTCTGTTATTTACAGTCAGTTGTGCTTACATATGTATATATTACATTCAATCCACCACAAACTGATCTCAAACTTTAACGTGCCATAAACAGCAGAAACAAAAAATTTAAGCAAGAGGTTGTGATACTAAACATAAACAGCCCCCAAATTTATTGTTTGAAGAGTTATTTTTAATATTTCATAAGCTTTCCTTAATTATTTTTTGTAAATTACTACTTTATACCAAAGTTTAGTGCAAGCCTTATATCTCCAAGAAATGTAAGTTTTTCTAAGTTGATGGAATGGCAGCTTAGTTTTACTCACTCTAAACTATACGATTTTGCTGAATCAGTCACTGACACTGACAAACAAGTTGTGAAATGGCGTCATCAAGATACTCATTGACCACACAACGAAAGTTAAAATGAAGTATTTTACTTAAATGTATTTATAATAAAAGGAGGAATTCAGCGAAAGTTGATCGATTCGAGGGAACAATGAGTTTATGAGAAGAATTTTTGATTGGAACTGGAAACATAGAATACACGCGTGTTTTTTTCTGAAGAAAATGTTTACATAAAATGTGAATGACGTACATGCGTACAATTATTTTTTTATACGTGTATTCTGTATGTAAACATGTAAAATGTGGTCCATCAGGGTGGATGCATCCAGCTGCTTCATATGAAGTATTATTTATAGTATCCAACTACGATAAATCTAATAATACAAACCTTCTTCCAAGAAGAATTGATCGCACGGGACGGCCTATCTCATTCCCTTCACAGTATTTTTGTGATACGTGATACCTACTTTTGGTGGTCCAACCAACATTTTTTTGCTAAAAACGATGTGACCTTTTGAAGAGAGTCTGCTGATTTTCTCATCGGAAGCAGAATGGTTGTGTCAGATAATTTTCATTATTATTGAAAGAAAATTTCATGAACTCATTCTTTTTATTAAACTAAATGAATATGAATTTTCACTCGTACCGAGTCATACAAGCATGTAATTTTTGCGCAAATACAATATAACACGCAATGTGTGCGACTTGGTACCAAAATGCTTGACTGAACAAGCTTTACGGGTGGAAGTTTCTTCTAAACTTTTTTTGCCTGAGCTTCCACTTGTATGAAGTTGAAAATTTACATTTAATTTTATTGAAGCTTTTTGGAGAACGCACTTGCATGCATGTTGTTTCTCGATCACAGAGTAATTCTGGTCGCAGTTATAGGATAATACCAAAAATATTGATAAAAGAATACTAATGTGTATGTAACCATCTATTATATTTAAATGTAACGATACGATACGATGAAATTATTCTATCAACTTTTGATTAAAAACGTGGTAAACTTTTCAATGAAATTGATAACCCGAAGTCTCGAACAAAATCGAGAATACAAACTTCATATTTATGGGCTGAAAGCTGGCTTCACGTTCAGAATATCAGCATGTTTTAGCATTCAATGAGACGGATGGATCGTAAGCTGAACTTGAACAGTGTGAAATGTGGATGCAAACATTTTTAGGGGTTTTCAGACTACCGGGATGACGGATTTTTGATCAACATAAACCGTACGAACAACAGTACTTAAACGTGATTGAAGCCTTTTATTTATTTCACTATATTAAAAGAACAGTTGCTGAAGTCAGTTTGGTAGCGAAACCCCTTAAAATTGAATGTTAAATAAAAGAAAACAAAAAATAGGAAATGATGTACCACACAAAAAATACCAGAGTTGGAATGTTCAGGTATCTTAATTGGACTATTCTATTCTGTTGATGCAATATATTTTTTTTTTTTTACATAGTTTTCCTGCGAAATGTTTCGTCGACATTTCCTGCGAAATCTTTGACCCACCCTGTATACGTGTACATATGATGGCACGATGAATTGATTCGGTAAAGCGGCATTTCGGCATAATAATGTTATCACCAGACTGTTCAACATGGTACGAAGTGGGACAGAATGTACATGAATATTAGTATTGAACGTTGTGTGATTGAATGATTTGTTTTGATTGCACGTTGCGTGCTGCACGTCGCAGTATAATTATGTACACTTTTCCACTGATTGAGCCAATTACACAAATTAAGATTTTTTTGTAACCTGATGTGTTTTTATACGGTGTAAACTTCGATTTCTTCAATGAATATGTAACCTTAAAAACAATGATGGTAAATCTAAAATACAACATGAGTTGGAACTTGGTAGACTTAATTTTTTTAAACCTAAACCTTTTTTGTATCGTAAATTTTTCGTTATTCTGGCAAATGTTATTTGTTTAGTGTAAACATCCTATATATGTACATACACGTACATAGTCTGAATTCAACCGGGCCATCAAAAAACAACAATAGCTCTATATTTTATTTCTCGACTTAACTTTACTGTAACTTCCCAGAACCAAAACCATGCCATACAACATGAATAAAAAACAGTTGTTGTTGAAGGGGTCAGCAAAAAATCAACAAAATTCCTGATAACCATCTGATGTGGAATTTCAGAAAATGAAATATGTACTTGATGTTAATCAGAATATTTTTACATACGCAGCTGGATCAATGATATTAATTCGGTGAACTTGCAGTTGGATTGAATTGCGACCAGAAAAAAGTCATTCTAATGTTTACTGCGCATCATATGATCGTAAGTTGGGGAGGGGTGGTTCTAACATCATTAATCATTAGAAAACCTGAAACTGTCACTTCTTATGTTGTTGGTTTCATGCGCTTTGCCAAAGTGAATAAATTTTGCTCCGTCAACTAAAGTTTTGTTCTTTGATTTTTCATTGGGCTGAGCATAATTACGGACCGCAGGTATGTGCATACATAGGCCGTAAATTTTCATAAACAAACAAGTTACGGTTATTTTTTTAGTCTTACATGCTTTCAGCGAATGTGTTCCATTAAATCCGTACGGTTTTAACAATTGAAATACGACTTCTCCAGGAATTATTCTTTTTATATGATTAAATGAAGGTGCATGGAGTGGTCAACCCACAATGTTTTGTGACCATACAATGGTCGAAATCAAACTACATAAATGAGTACGTAAATCACCTGCGAACTTGAATACTTGTGAAAAGTGGATGGCGTCACACAGACGATATAACAATAGCTATTTGAAAAATAAGATAGACATGTCTGTCCCTTTTTGCGTGGGTTCACTCGAATAATACAAATATTCAACTGCAAATAAACAAACTATAGTAGTTTACAATAAGTTTGCCGACGCTTAACAATAATTTCCACATGTGCAACAAGTTTAGAACCTCTGCTTCAATTGGTCATTAAATGACTTCCAAAGGCTCTCGTATATGGTGTATACAGTTTACTGCTGATAACCGGTTCTTCGTGTTTGTCTTTTTCAAAGGTTATTTGTTTGTGACACTGATTGACGTTGCCAGTGTAATTAATCCTAATTAAGGGATAATGGTTTTTTTCGTGACAACTGTGTATTCTAACTGACCACCGTCAAAATGAGAGCAAAAACAAATGGGAGTATTATATCAAGTAGAACATTCGGTAGTTTTCAAAACACGTAATGCATATCTAACCCAGGTCTACTGTGGTTGTTTAGCTTGCATAATTTTACGATACGCTAAATTCAGGAATGTAATTACATTTATGTTTGTACATTATTCGCATCGACCAAACGAGTAATTGTTGGTAGTACAACTGTTGTGAGACACATTAAGTCATAAAAATCACCGAATTGGTGCACAAATGAAGAAATGGTTACATACGTTGCCAAGCTGAAGACAAGGCATTGTTGGAGACAACTATTCTATTTTACCACTAATTTTTATCAACCTGACAATACCTTTTGTGACCCTTAAATTAACTTGACCTCTTCGCTTGGTGTCTAATGGTGCAAATTGGAAGCGCTGTTTTGTCTTCTTCTTTCTCGGGTTATGCTATAATAACTGATGAGACCTCAGAGCAAATACTTCCAACTATGTAGGGTCTTCTTTTACTAGAGCGGATAACCAAAAAATTTTCATTCTTTCACCTTTCTTCTATTGCTCAGTATCAGGTAATTTGAAGTTATGTAATTGCTCTAGTTTTTTACATGCATAATCATAACTTTTCTCGTGGTCACTCATCACTTCATCACATCATTCTTTTGTTCGATATTCACTTTATTCTTCATTTTTTTTCAGTTGGTCAAATTACCAAGCCGAATTCAAAGATATACATAGATTGCAGTTAAATAATGGGATAAATATTTCATTGGCGACTTTAATATTTTGTGATCCAGCTTTATATCCTGTTTGCAAAAGTTTGAACGAACTTATAATCTCATTCAGTTCATTCAGCAGTCTAGCAAATGTATGTATTTCAGGCATCCAATTCTAGTGTGGTCAAGACGTTAAGGAAAGTGACAAAAGGTTCAAGAACTTGAGTGTACACTACATTGTTGAAAGAGATTAAAGATTAAATGTTCCATTACGGTTACGAAAGATGTTGGGAAACATAACAACAGTCTATTGGTTGAACATCAAACACCATACACAATTGGAATAATTAACTTATTCTATTATGTATGTATTCTATGTAAATTACATGTGTGTTCGTCAATTCCATTCAACTTACAGTCATAAAGAACGGTTTTTATGCAGCTTCTATGCTTTGTTGCAAATTCGTATTATAAGGCAGCGGAAAAGTTTGTGTTCCAATTGGACACTCGTAAACAAAGCTAATAAAATCCTCGTAAACAGGGGTTTGGGATGACAGAACAGACAATGAGAAAGCTAGGAACACGGCGAAATTTATTAGTTTTAGTGAAAAATGGATGCTGTCTAGGATGGTTTGTCTTTGTCTTTTTTGTCGGGTTCCGGTGGTTCATGTGTTTTCTTATCATCCTGCATGAAGGAACTCAAATTTAGTCGGGAACACTTCTGACTTTCACAAATCGGAAAAATGTAAAATTTAGGATTTACACATTCGTTTTCTCTCTCACCCTATCTGGATGGTCTTGTTCAGTTGACGGGGGAAACTTGTCAGTTGATCGTGAGTCACGTATAGACATACTGTATGACGTATTGAAGGGAGTTTCTGACCCGTCAACTGTCTCTGCAGTTGGGATGTGATTCAGTAAGTGAGTGGATAAGTATAAGTTAGTTAGTGGGAGAGTGGGAGAGTGGGAGTGGGAGAGTTGGGTGAGTAAGTGAGCGAGTGAATGAGTGCGTGAGTGAGTGTGTGAGTGAGTGAGTGAGTGAGTGAGTGAGTGAGTGAGTGAGTGAGTGAGTGAGTGAGTGAGTGAGTGAGTGAGTTAGTGAGTGAGTGAATGAGTGTGTGAGTGTGTGAGTGTGTGAGTGAGTGTGTGAGTGAGTGAGTGAGTGAGTGAGTGAGTGAGTGAGTGAGTGAGTGAGTGAGTGAGTGAGTGAGTGAGTGAGTGAGTGAGTGAGTGAGTGAGTGAGTGAGTGAGTGAGTGAGTGAGTGAGTGAGTGAGTGAGTGAGTGAGTGAGTGAGTGAGTGAGTGAGTGAGTGAGTGAGTGAGTGAGTGAGTGAGTGAGTGAGTATGGAATATGATTGACTCACCTAAGTGTGCGCTTGGTGTTACAGTACTCGTGCCTGTAGATGGCCCATCAGCCGAAGCATTGCGGGCTGCGCGCCGTTTGTCCCGCTCGGCTGTGAAAATAATCAGTATGAATAAATAAATGATAAATGAAATATAAATGATTAAATACATTTCAAACGCAATGATTTGTCAACATTCTACCTAAATTGACCATTATGTCAAATTTGCTTCAGAAATTGTGTGAGTGTCTGAGGTAATAGGGTTTTTAATGAAAAAAGTTGAAACCAATAGATTCATTAAGCTAATTCAATTACGTTGTTATACATTAATTAAGTAACCTTTTCGTTTAGCCATCACTTTCAAGTAGGCTTGGGCCTTGGCTGTCTTCAACGGTATGGACGGGTTCTCTGGATTGACGTTGATGAGTCGGTTGTCTCGTTCCGGGTCGTAACCGTACTCGGACAGGAAGTTCTTCTCGTCCCTACCCGGCATGCTGTATTGTACCATTTTCTGCAAGGCAAACCCACCTTCTGTACTACTTGAAATGGGAGAAACGTTAATTCACATAAAATCAGATTACCAAACAAAAATCATAACTATGTACACCTTATCATTAATCTTTATATGATTAGCTCCTTGCCGGATCTTGTCTGCATCTTCTTCCGTCATTGCGATGGGCTTGAGCGGATGCGTCTTGGGAATCTTTATTTCCTGTTGATGTTATGTCTTGTTCACTCACTCACTCTTTCATTCGGCATGGTATACCCATGAGCATGACTCACTACTTCACTCTTTTACACCCACCCTCATCTCTTCACTGTCCAGCGAGTTGGCCTTCAGTTCCTCGACTTCAGCATTTTTTATTAACCCTTCGGACACGGGCACTCGTTGCATCTCGAGGTCTAGTTGCTGAAGTATGTTCATGAATTAGAGAATAAATTAGCGAGTTACTAAATCTGTAGGTGTATCAAGAGAAATAATGAACTAGTAACTGAATTTGTAAGTGTAGTATTGAGTTAGTGAATGGTTGAGCTATATAGTTACTAAATCTGTGTGAGAATGAGTTGGGAATGAATGAGCGAGTCACTGAATTTGTAAGTGAATAAATGAACGGGTTACTGAATCAGTAAATGTATGAATAAGTTAGTGAGTTAATATGTAATCATACGGTAAATGTTGATCGGCGCCTGATGCGCTCTCGGCGCTCCTTTGTACGTTGATTCTTGAATCGGACGATAAAGTGTGTCATCAGAATCACGCTGATGATCAGCAGTACGAACGAAACGATCAATGACGGCAGTATTTTCATGAGTGCTTCAATCAGCAGTTGTCTGTGATTGAATAAACTAGGATAGTTAATGATTAAACTGACTGGAGTGAACGAATTAATATCATTGCAGTACGATGAATTTAACGTCTAACTTTTTTCTTGCCTGGATACCGTCAAAAATTGTATACTTTGTTGCGTTGGTAGAGTCGGTTGATTCTGTTGCTGACATTGTCGATTCTGGTTTTAGTTCTCTCAAATTTATTGTTGTTTTGGTTTCGGATGATAATGTTGTTGTTTCTGTCGATTCTATATTAGATGTTGGTTCGGGTGTTGATGTTATGTTTGCTGTTGTTGATGTTGTCATTTCTATAGTAGATGTTGCTTCGATCATCGCCTCCGTTGTATCGTTTACTGTAAAGTCCGTCTCTGTAGTGGAATCTTGTGATGTTGTATTGTCTGACGTCGATGTTGTCGTATCATTATCTGATGTTAAAGATACAGTAGTCGTTGTTGGGTTATCAGGTTCTGTGGTTTCCGTCACATTAACTTGTCTTTTCATTCTTTCGTTGGGTTTACTATATGATGCTTGATCGAGTGGAAATAGCATTACGTCTTTGTATTCAGTTGAATGCTGAAACACATTATTACATTAGAACAAGTCAATACAGACAAAAAACAATACCACTAACGCTCTTTGAAAGCTGTTGGCCAGACGTGTGAAGTATGGTTATAATGAGTATTAGTAAGACGGGAGTGTTTAGTAGGGTCATGATGATTCAATGATGTCAGCTTGTTAAGAAGTGTTCAGAGTCGCCCTGACCTCAACGCAATATTCGTTAGAAGGTTGATTGACATGTATGTAGGTTGGTTTAGTGAGTTGAGTGCGGTTTGTTAGTCAGGTATAGGATCAGTGTCAACACGGGGCGATGATGATTATGGGATCAGTGTGGAAACGACTCGTTTACATATAAAAAATTGAATAAATAAGATTGGGCAGGTTGTGCATATTAGTATTTTTTATCGTGAACTAGGGTAAACCCGTTGCTACGCAACTGTCTGTTAAGTTTACAAAGATTATTATTCGAACAAACCCGCCGATATAACCCGTTGTTTAAATACGTTAAACTTACCCGATCCATTGAAATCTGACTCAATTGTTAACGTATGACCTGACATGATAATCTGTAATGAAGATAAGCTTGAATAATTTGAATTGTCTTAAGATGAGTTCAAATACACAATTACAGTAATAAAAACCCGTGGAAAAATTTACAGCCAACCATGAAAGTAACACCTTTTTAGCGCCTATTTTCCGTCAATAAAATAATATCTTTTCACTTGTCCCGTTGTAAACCACAGCCTATTTTTATCTCATTACCCGACTTCTAATCAGTAGTGAAGAATAGTAAAAGCTTGAATAACATGACCCGACCCGTAAAAAATGAATAAATGATTTTGTTTCATTACATAAATGAAAATCTGTTGTGAGATAAGCTTTAATCTGACTTGTCGTAAGATAACTTCAAATTCAAAAATACAGTAATAAAAACCCGTGGAAAAAAGTCAGAGCCACCCATAAACGTTTTTAACAATTTTTTAGCGCCTACTTTTCATCAATAAACTTTTATCTTTTCACCCGCTCGTTAAAAACCAAAGCATATTTTTATCTCATTACCCGTCCTCTAATCATTAGTGAGAAGTAGTAATACAGTAGCTTACATAACCTTGACCCGACCTCATTACCCAACCTCTAATCAGAAGTGAAGAGTAGTAGTAGCTTAAATAACTTGACCCGACCCGTTTTTTATGAAATGATTTAAACACAGATTTTCAGTTGAAAAATATAATCTCGTTCAGCAGTTCAGCATATTTTTTCCATGGTGGTTAATAATTCTCGATGTAGATGAACAAATTAGAAAGATTGGCACCCGTGGCACAAAATTTACGGCGCCTTTAGTTGAAGTTAGTTCAGTTGAGGTTGGTATTTCCAGATCAGCAAATTGGGAACAACCTTCGAGGGTGTCGATGACCATCTCTCCTCAACTTTTATGAAAGTAGGTGATGATGATTACACCCGTGGAAAGAAATTAATAAAAGAGTTTTTCAGCGTTGCACTTTTGATATTTATACCTATTGCGGACTTGCGGACATACATACCCACCCTAGTGTTTTAGTATATAAGATTATTTGTCAAAATCACATATGGATCATAACGGGCATGGAAAACCGTTGAGGGTGTTCTATAATCTATGCTACTTAACCCGTAATTATGAAAAAAAGTGTTTGCTGTTCTAGTTGGAACTTGGTTGGAAGGATCCGAATTGAACCACAAATCAGTTTTACTCGTGTTGAATATGTATTTATTTATAAACAATACTATCAGTAGGACTAATAACACAGACAAAAAACAATGATGAGGGGAAAAAAGAAAAGAATTGAAAAAAATGAGAAGACCAAATCAAAATGTACAAAGATTATAAACTACCAACATTAAAAACAAACTCAGAAAATCCGTAACAGTAAGGATAAAAAGTTCATCATCTGCATAATCGAATCATAGTAATAAATGTTGGCCTGGTTTCTTGCCGGGCCACGCTTCCTTGGCGTACTTCTTCTTCTTATGGGCCATCATGGGGTCGTCGTCGTACTGGTCAAACTCGTGGCCAACGGGATGTACTACAACAAAAATTTTCAATGTTGACCATAATCTTTCAACAGTGTGGTTCAAAAGTCATGTTAACCATATTCGATCAACAGTCAATATTAATCATAATCGATCAACAGTCGTCAGTCAATGTTAACCATATTCGATCAAAAGTCATGTTATCCATAATCGATCAAAAGTCAATGTTAACCATATCCGATTAGAGTCAATGTTAACCATAACCGATTAGAGTCAATGTTAACCATAACCGATTAGAGTCAATGTTAACCATAATACAACTTCGAAACGAAACAGATCACTGGATTCTGTAGCTGATTGATAATACTGAAACTGCGTATGAGTGAGCAGCGAACCTTGACCTCTGGCACCGGCAGGTAACAGTGGTCTCTTCATTGGAGCCATCACCGGTTCAGGCGTGGGTTCTGGCATTTTTGGGTAGAGATCAACGTCGGGTGCTGCGTTGGGTAGAGACAATCCGAGTTTGGCTGCGATACTGCCGTATATGCTGGCACCGGCTGGTTGAGGCACCGCCGAATCCTGTTTGGTTGCATCAAACCAGTTAAACATTCAAAGTTAACACATTCATGCAGAAAATTTTAGTAGAAAAGTATTAATATTGCAGAAACCTGATTAGAGTGATTGATTCTGGAATGTGTGGCTCGTGTATGAACCACATCCGATGTCGAACTACCGCCCAAACCGAACGTGTCCGCTTCGTTCGTTTCCAATCGCGATTTCTACACACAAAATTCATGGGACGAATGAAACAACACGTAAAAAATTAAGGAAAGGGGAGGATAAAAAACTACAACACTTAGATTTGAACAAAGGTTGCTGCGTTGAATATCGTTTAACTGTAGTTTTAACCATCAGATCAAAATGCAGTCGTTTTATGATCTGGCCCACCTTTAGAACGGGAATCTTTTTACTTGAAAACATACCAATCCTTGCGCGTAAACATACATAACAAAAAGTTTTTGCAAGTAACCCTACGAATCGATAAAATAATGTGCTTTTAACACAATATTAACCAACTTTAGTGGGAATGACGACAGTAGACACAAGGTTACGGAATCTGCCCACGCTCGGATCCACATCTTCCGGGTTGATGATCTGACAATCAGTTATGAATGACGTAAAATAAAACATGGGCTAATGGACTTGTCTGTAACTCAATCAACTCACCCTATACAGACCAAGATACGAAAATGACACAAAAATAGCCGACCTGATCCTCATCCATAAAGTTAACATTCCAACGATGTTTCTTTCGGTTGAGTGCCGCTCTGTGATCGTCGTCGGCTGTGATGGCAACCGTGGCTATACGCCTATTCAGAGCCGTGTTGTACTCGGTTAAATTCTGAAACCAAAACCTCAGTTAGCTGTTATATATCACTTAATAACTCACTTTGATATTGAGCCCTCCGCCCATCCACGTTCTCAGTCAATCGTTCACTTACTGAGCTACTCAATCAATCGTTCACTTACTTTTTTGAGCTACTCAGTCGTTCGTTGAGCCATTCCTGTACCTGATCAGTCAATCGTTCATACACTCTCATAAGTACCCATTCAATCGTTCACATACTCATCTACATCGATCATTCAAAAACTTTTTTCGACCTACTCAGTCAATCGTTCACTCTTCAAACTACTCAGACATTTATTTGTTCACTCACTTTTGTACCTCAGTCAATCATTACAACACTCACATACGTACTAGGTCAATCATTCACCTACTGAGCTACTCAATCAATCGTTCATTGACTGACCTATTAGATCAATCGTTCAATCACTGACTGACCTACTGAGGCAATCGTTCACATACTCTCGTATCTTTTCATTTTCATTTCATTCCATTAGGGTCAGGTCCAGGACATACAAAAGCATGAGTACACATGACAAAGGTATTGTATCTAGTCAACTCACACTTACTCGGTTACTGAATCAATTACTCACTCACTTCACTTATGTTATACCCCTGAATCAGGGACAGATAATAATTTTTAATAAATAAGTTGCAGTTCAACTCCTAATCAAACCTGTAGCTCTTCCTCCTTAATTGGCAACTGGATGCCACCGCCCGCCAAGTATCCGGTGCCCTGTTCCACAGAGTCGTCTTCTATTCCACTTTTGCTGCTGATTTTAGACCTGGACTTTGAAACCCAAGTAAGAATATTGACACTTTATTTGTTATGAATGACTGTGACTGATTCGAGTTATTAGACTCACATTATTAGTTTACATTCAAGGTACCCGACTGCAATTATTTAGTACAATCACAGGGAGTTATCTTAATAATTACCTGAGAATATACTTTCTGGTACTGGCACCGAATTGAATGGTGGAGTCCATGGGTATATTGACAGGTGTGTTGGCTTCGATCCGTGTCCGGCCAATGTACGAGCCGTGACCTGACAGTTCTCAATATTGATGAACCTGATACTAGCGTTGCGGATAGTCATATCCAAAAAATTAATAACAAAATCAATCATTAACTTAACAAAAAATCGTTAAAACCAACTGCTTCCAAGGTCAAAAAGGAAGAAACGATCCAAAAACTTGTGGTATAAAAGGGCGGCATGAGCCCTTGAGCACGAGGCATGATCAATGGTGAAGTCGCACAGTTTTGGGTTGCGTCCGAAGAAGTATACTCGCTTTTCGTCTATCATTAGTTTCTGGAAGTAAAAATTCAAGCTGAAAGACACGGACACCGGTTGGCAGAATAACATGTGAAACATACCTGTACCAGTTTATCACCCTTTAACACGTCTAAATGCATGCCATTGGGCGGACGACCAGCCCTGAAAATAAAATTTGAAAGCGGATAGCGGCAACAACAAAATCAAAACATCTCTGGCTCTGGGATCAAACGGGATGACAGCGATATTTTTTTCTGAATGGTGGCTCATTCACCAATTTTTTCAATCAACCGCAAACCAATCTGGAACGTCGAACTTCACTTCTGTTTCTTCGGCGACAGGGTCCATTATACGATGTTGTTCTCGATGTAAAACGATAAGGAACCACAGCCTGAGTCACACTCAACTGGAAACAAAAGTAGTGTAGCTTTGTGTGTTTCGTCGGTTATCACGATCTATCTTTCTGATGTAGTTTATACTGTTATTAAAAGGCTTTTTATTCGGACATTAGCCAAAAAAAAAACTAAAAAATCTGAAAAGCGCTTCACGGCATAAATTCCGCAATGGCAATTCCGCGATTCCGTAAACAATGCAAATGTCCCATTTCAGTAACTTTTCGTTTTGCACACGTAAAAATCAGCCGATGAAACTTTTTCAAAATTGACAGCGCGTTAACAAAACTGGCCAAATCTAAATCCTGGCTAATATAGACTACCCTAGGTTAATTTTTTTGTAGTGTATAAGAATTCCCATGGCTAATCTTGATTAACCAAAGTTAATCTTGACTAGCCTAAGCAAATCTTTGCATTCATTTGTTCGAATGCTTGATGTGTAACTTTTTCTTTGTAATAAATTTTGTGTAAACTTAATAAAATCTCACCAGTAATCAGTTGAGTCATGCTGATCGTTAGGCCTACGTACGAAAAAATTTTCAGGTTAAGAAATCAATTTATATCTGATAAATTTTAAAAATTAGGTTTTCGCACAAATGAACGCAAAGATTAACTCAGGGTAATTAAGATTAACCCAGGGTAATCAAGATTAACTTAGGTTAATCATGATTAACCTAGGTTAATCTTTTCGTAGTATATTTTGATAGGAAAATGTACTCTAGGTTAATCAAGATTAGCCAGGATTTGGACGTGTGTGGGACAATAAATTGGTTTCTGGACCTGGAATATTTTTGCATGTAGACCAAACGTTCAGCATGATCTAACCAATTACTCATGACGTTTTATTAAGTATACCCGAAGTTTATTTCAAAGAAAACTTCATACCTAAAGTGATCGAGCAAATGAACACAAAGATTAATCTAATTATTCAAAATTAACCTAGGTTAATCTTTTTGAAGTGTATTTTGATAGGAAAATGTATCCTAGGGTAATCTAGATTAGCCGGGATTTGAAGGTGTGTGGGGCCACTGTCAAGAAATTAAGGTTTTTATGTGATAAAAATCAGTGACAATGCCGCGCGATCTCACAATCCGAGTAATGTAGAAAAAAAGTGTTCGCGCGTTTTCCGCAGTTTAATGTTTAATTGTCATGCACTTTTATTGTTTTAGTGTAATGTTAGACTTAGCGCGGCAATGGTTTCACAAGCTCTGGTGTGACAGGTCAGACCTGTTAGCTTTTATTGTCAGTAATGATGGGCGGTAGCACTAGGGCTAGGCACCGATATACATAAGTGTAGGACGGGGTTTATAAGATAAACTGAAGATTATTTGAGAACCTCAGTTTATTTGATAAACGCGCAACACGAAAGCTTATCAACCTCAGTTTACTTGCTAAACGCGCTACACGAAAGCTATGATAAACCAAGGTTATGAGAAAACCTTTATGTAGGTTTATATCCTAAGCTGCAACCAAATCTTTAATCTAGCGTATTTGAAACACCATAGACTGAGTTGGTGTGTTAGATAACAGTCGTTGTTTGATACCATTTGATATGAGATAACTCCGATATTTTTTACCAGTTGTTAAAAAAATCGACTTTTTCATAAGCCTTCCCCTGGAAATTTTTTTACGAGTTTTAACAAGTGGGGCAAATAAACCTAAGCTATATTTAGCCATGCACGTACAAATGAGCCGAGGTCCATCGATTCACAGTCAAATATTTTACTATTTCATAAGCCATAAAATTTTTTTACCATGAGTTCATTTGTGCGAAAGAAAAATTTTAACAGGAAGTTTTAAGTTTTAAGTTTAAAGGCCCGAAACGACATAGTTTCCCAAGCTTTATTTTTATTTTCAGAATTTACGCACCGCAAGATGCCTCACCCAGATCCACGACTTAAAAATCGATCGAGCCAATCACCTGCCGACTCCTTCAAGAAGGAGAAAATTGCAAAGGGCATCACCAAGAAGAAGAAGGAATCTGTCGGAGAGAAAGACAAGGTTGTTTTAATTTTTGCATCTTTTTGTTTTGTCAGTCACTTTGTACTTTTATTTACAATATTCATAATTTGTCCTTTGTGTTTCCGCATTGTCACATCACGGAATTGTGGAATATTCGACGTTTTTTTCTTTTTTTTTACAAAAATTCAGTCGTGCAAATCCAGATTTTTTGTATTTTTAAAGTTTCTGTTTTCATATTTCTATCCGAAGATTTACCAGAAGTTTTACAGATTACAGTGTCGAAGATTTTCGTTGTTTTGGGTGCCCTTCCGTTAGCTGATCGGCTATCATGAACGAACGAACCTTCGTTTATATATGCTTTATTGTATTGGGTGCGTCCGCGTTGCTGCCTTGGAATATTTTCATAACTGCTCATAAGGTCGGTTGTAAATTGTTGTATTCACAGGTTTAATAGCGCGAAGCGAGGAAGAACGAAATATCCCCCCTCCCGGCAGTGATGAAGCCACTCCCTAAAACACCAACACCCCAACACCAACCCCAGCCCCAACTTAGAGGCCCTAAAATACCAACCCCAACACCAACCCCAATACCAACCCAACACCCCAACACCACCACCAATACCAACCCCAACACCAACCTCAACCTCAACCTCTACCCCAACACCCCCAATACCCCAATACCAACCCAACACTCCCAATACCAACCCAACAACCCCAGCACCCCCAACACCAACCCCAACACCCAATACCAACTCCACCACCAACCCCAACACCCCCAATACCAAACCAACCCCAAAACCCCCAATACCAGCCCCAACACCACCACCAACCAATACCACCCCAACACCAACCCAACACCCCTAATACCCTCACCTCAACTCAATCCAATACCAAACCCAACACCCCAGCACCAACCCCACCACCAGCCCCAACACCCCCAATACCAACCCCAACACTCCCAATACCAAACCCGACACTTCAACACCAACCCCAACACCCCAATACCAACCTCAACACCAACCCCAACGTTGAACGGGGTGTTGGGGTTGGTATTTTAGGTTATCTAAGTTGGTTGTTGGGGTTGGCGTGGTGGTGTTTTAGGTAGACCCCTTTCCAAAATCTCTATCCACTTTTGCCATGCTCTCACGATTTTTTCGGTCTCCATGCATCTTTAATTTGCTGCCACTGCCTCCTGCTTAACACTGCTCCGTCGGTGCTTTTGGAAGCGAAAGTTCATCTTAAAACAGCAGAAAAATTTAGTTTTTGAGCATTTTAGTGTCATCAAACCAAATAAATCATTATTTGTCAAATAATCAATATGAAACTGTAAATATTTCAGTATTTTTTCTACAAGTTGCGCAACGTAACGGCTCACAATGTGACTGTTTACAATCTGGTAAACGAGGCCAATGGTTTGGTCGGTGACGATAACATCACGTCCTTGTTAGGCGATGGTTCGTTTCACGGTGCCACAAGCTGAATGCAATTCATTTCATCTTACATCGATGTTTAACGTGTATACAGAACAATTAAGAAAGAAATAATAAAGTGAAAGTGTCTGCGTTCCTACGCTACGATCCTTTCCCCAGTTTGGTGGGGTTTGCGTCAAATAAAACCAGCTACTTTTAATGTTATAAAACAATCATAGAATTTCAGATGTCACTACGAGCCATGATGAGTGGTCCGTTGTGTCTTCGGCCGAGGATCGCGATCTCACCATATTGCAGCTGACTTTTGAGAACTGGTTGACGGTTACGTGCAGCATCAGCGGGCTGCTGGGATCCATGCTTAATGCCGTCATGGCTACCAGGTTGTCACAACAAACTTATTTATCAAGCAAACCAGAGGTGGGCCGCTGGGGGGGGGTAGGGGGGGTTACCCCCCACTTTTCAGGGTCGGCGGGTAGCACCCCCCCCCCTAGACAAAAATTTAGGTCGCCTACCCCCTCCCCCCCCTACTCGAAATTTTTGAGAAAATCGGCCTCAAAACCTCGATTTTGAGGCTTATTTTTCAAAAAATTTTGGCTGTGAGATTTTTTTTTCGAACAAACACGTTTTCTGGGTCAATTTTCTTGGTTAAAACCTGAAAAAACCGGTACATGTGATGTTTATACCTTATAATAGAAGATTTTTTAGCAAAAACAAGCAAAAAACAAGGCTTTTTCGCGAAAAAAATTTTTTCCTACCCCCCCCCCTACCCGACCTTACCCCCCCCACTTTTCGGGGTGGGGGGGTAAACTGAGATTTCAAAATTCTACCCCCCCACCCCCTGCAAAGTGCCGAAAAACCCGGCCCACCCCTGAAGCAAACTACTCATCCATGTCAGCAAATGTTCAAAAAAATGTACAACGTATTAAGTAAGGAATGTTAAGAAGTATAATTAAAGTAATTAAGAACTAATACATTAAGATGAAATTTAATAGAGTGTGAATGAGCGATTAAGGCATTTTAGAGGAAAAGATCGCCCATCAACCCAAAACACCTTGGAATCGCTACATTTTTCAATAAACTTCAGCGAAAACTGCACCGAAGTTCGTTTACGCTCAATTTTCAGTGCAAATATTTGTGTTGCAGAATCTCAAACATGCACCGAATGCTGGTCGGTCACATTACCGTGTTCGTCAGTCTCACAGCCGTTGCCGTAATGACCCGCATCAACACCGACCAGCGTTCGTTTCATCAATTAATTAAATATATTGTTTTTTTGTTGCTTCATTTGATGCTCTTGGTTATATGTAAAATGTTTATTTTCAGATCAACAAATGTTTTTCGTTGTTACAATACTGCTGGCTAACATCACAAATTGTTGGTTTGCGGATGATAGTTTTTTCAATTCTTATTTATCATCTTCATTTGTAAGGTCCGAACTAGAGTGATCCAGTAGAATATTTAAGTGAACTTCATTGATGTTTTTCATTTTTCAATATATAACGTTTTCAGTCTGCAGTAGTGGTTTCATACTGGGCGCTTGTATGGGCCTGGCCGCTCGCTTCCCAATGGAGATTATTCAAGGCGGACAATTCGGACAGGTGACATTTCAATTATTTCATTTCATAAACAAATGTAGTTCATTACTTGACGAATACGATACGATTGAAATGGAACCGTTATACGTGTAACGGTCATCATGCTGGCATCAACGAAATGGGAGATGAGAGGTATTCGAGAATGATGTTATTGTTCTATTTTCAGGCATTCGTGGCCATGTGCATAGCGATCACAAGTATCGTCACCCAGGCAACAACACCGAGTCCCGAGTGGAACGGACTCGCTTACTTCACCACCGGTGCCGTGTTCACACTGGTATCGTTGCTCGCATACATCATGCTCGTCAGAACTGTTGGTCAACTATCATCCATCTGTCATGTACTCCATTCACCTTTGTTATCAGGTTTAGCATAATAAGTGGGGAATACATAATCGAAATTTTGTTTACGATAATTGTTTAAGTATTATTTTGGTATTGAAATTGACGTTGATTCAGGAATACGCACGCACATACATGCATGGACTGATCGACGACGATAAAGATGATCGAGATAATCAGGTTTGATAACGTTTTGTTCACTATTCATTAGTATCAGCAGTGGGCCGCTGGGGGGGGGGGTATCCCTTCACTTTTCAGGGCGGGCGGGTAGCCTACCACCCCTCCCCCGAGACGAAAATTTAGGTCACCAACCCCCCCCCCCCCCCTCCCCGACTTTGTTTTCGATACTCTGTTCCGTGTTTCCGAAAGGAATCTAATGATGTTTCAAACAAAATAAGGTAATTCAGGTGGAGCCTCTTATCTCTGACGACGACGATTGCAATGACGACGATGATTTCTCCGAGGACGCCATCCATGACCCGCCGAGCGCGTCCACCTCTTCAAACCGCCGATCTGCCCATCCCACCATTCTCAGTGTATGGAAAAAGGTGGGCGATGCAGTAGTTATTATTTTTAATTTTTTATAAATGCATCTTATTTCGATCTAAATTAAAAAAATTTGGAATGTTTATAAGGTGGGGAGCAATGTCGAAACGCATGATAAGATAATACTGTTTTTTAAGACCTAGACACCAGGTATAATATTCAGGCAACTATTGATAATTTTGGAACGCTTTTTAATGCATTTTAACACAATTAGAGTTACCGTTCAAAAAACAAAGCCGTTATTATTATTGTAAAAAGTAAGCATACCTGATTATACGTGTGGTTTGAATTACGCTCTATTTAGATGTGGTATGAGTCAGTGAACACGATTCTGCTGCTGTTCGTCACGTTGTCCGTGTTCCCGGCCGTTTGCTCGCTGGTCGTTAGCCACACAACCGACAAAACATGGGCCGGTTGGTTCTCACCTTTCATGTTTGTATTGCGCTTCATTACATTTATTATTTTTTGTTTCCTTTTGATATATTATATATCTATTATGTTGCCCAATAGTTCTCTACAGTTACTCTAGAGTATATGACGTCTGAAATACACTTTCATTATAGAGTACTTCATCCCGGTGGCATGTTTTGTGCTGTTCAATACGGGTGATGCTGTTGGGCGTTTTGTCACATTCTGGTTCAGATGGGTTGGTCGTCGTGCTATTCAGCGCTCTCTCGTCTTATCACGAAACCATCTATTGCCTAGCTTTGCTTATGTTTTCTGCTTTTTTTTGAAAATTTCTGTTGTGATGTGATCGGTTGTGTATTGACTACCGTTAATCATGAAAGACAAATTTTAATTGTTAAATGTAATTTATCGTTGGTCGCCAATTTCAGCCGCGCGTTGGTTCCCCGTTGCTGTTGGTGCTGTGTGTTGTCCGTATCGTGTTTGTGTTTCTGCTGTTCGCCTGCAACACGCAACCACGCGACATGTTCCCTGTTCTGTTCCCACACGACTGGCAGTACTGCATCATCATCTTCACCATGGCTTTGTCCAACGGGTACCTGCTCGCTCTCAGCAACATGCACGCATCACAGTTGGTGTCTGCTAATTTTTATTGCTTATGCAGTATTGTTTAAATGATGAAACGTAGATAGCTTCAGAAAGTGTATCATGACTTGGCCTGTACGCCCAATATCACGTTAAACAGAGTTTTTCACTACACATCACCCGGGTGCAAATTCAGGTGTAGATACATTCTTATGAGTATTAGATGTCGCCCGAAGCCGAAGTTATATCAAAATCAAATTATTTACCATTTGTAAAAAGTTCAATAAAAAAAGTTCGGTTGAATTTCCTCACTGTACCTTTTATATTTCCGAAACACATACTTTTAATGGGAACTGTTATTCAGACGGATGGAGGCACACGAAATGGAGCTGGCAGGGAGTCTGTTCGGCGTGTTCTGCGTGGTGGGTGTGGTCCTCGGGTCGGCCGTATCATTCGCACTCGTCCGACTGCTCTGATCCATATTATTATGCTAATTATATTATATAATAATTATTTTTTATTCTTATACATATTTATACTATAAATACTAACTGGGCTAGCTTCCTTTTTTGATTGCTTGAAAAAAAGTTTTGTTGGCAAATTAGAAATGAATTTGTACTTTTGTAGTCATTTTGTATACTTTAAGTTACATGTTTTTATCTCTGTTTCATTTATTCATCATCTTTATCTGGCATTAACATGAGTGTCTGTTCCGTTTCAATTGTAGTAAGCAGATAGCGCTTCGTATACATTCCCAGTCGTATCGTAACTAACACCTTCCCTTACTCTGCACATTTTTACCTTTTCATCGATGGGGTACAATCAGCTACTGACCGTGTTGAAGTTTAACATTTGAATTAACCACTTTTTTCTTGCTGTAGCTCGTGGACTTCACTTTAGTAAATACGTTGGAAAGCTCAATTTCCAAGTGAAGTTGAAAACTTGCAGCAATCAGCAAAATGTTACACATCGCCATAAATTTCGCAGTTTGAGTTTCATCTTTTGTACATTATACTGTGTGCTCTATTTTTGATTTTCGCGGTAATTGCGAGTAAACTAATACTATTGTGATTCATATATCTACTTAAGCTGTTGTATTCTGTTGTCGTGTTGTTCTTGCTAATGCTATTTAAATTTCGCAATTTTGCCTTCATCGTGTTTCGGTATTTTTTAAAGGTATTTTGTATTATTCATTTTACTTGAAATTATCTCACCGGGAAATTATGAACATAATCAAATTTTCGTTTTCAGCGTGTTGTATTGTAACCGTAGAATTAACGGTATCTATCGTAAAAAAATTCACGGTCACAATAATATCATTTTCTAAAACTAAAATTTTGTTCTCCATCTATCCCATTTTAATTTTTGATTTTTTTATATCAGGAACTTTCAACCTAATTTTACTAACCATCCGTTTTATGAATCCCGTGTTTTCAGAAACCGTTGCTTTTCACAATATCTATTCGGACCGCTATCTCACTTGATATTTACTTATCTTTTCTTCTTCAAGTGCAACGTATTGTCTATACTTATTTAATTGATGTTACTGTCGAAATGAAGTAAAAACAGTACCTTGATAGGCTTCTAGTGTAATTGTGTTAGTCGTTGATGGCGTTTCTATCGCTGACGTACTTACGGGTTATATTAAGGAGGATGTTCATTAATTTCGTTGTTATTTTTTTGTTCAAAATTCGTGTATAGTTTCTTACTTTTCCAGCAACCAACGATGGCCGATGAAATCAGGAAATCCCGTGCCGAGATGGTTTGTTATTTGCCTGGTTTACTTGATAGATAGTATTTATTTGTATAAATTTTTATAATACTTGTTTATTCATTTGCGGGAATGTGTTGTGTATTTGTCAGGTGTTCGAAGGTGGTGGGTATGACGAGTGTGTTCGACTGCTCAACGAGGAATCGGCCAACAACGGGGACAACAATACGTGTGCCGCCCTCAACAAGGCACTCGTCGATCTGGCCATATCCAGATACGCCAATGTTAATGCCTACAGTCGGTCCATCGAAAAGGTTACCTTGATATTACTTCTCATATTTTTGTGAAAATGGATTGGGTGAAAAGCTAAAGGAAGTGCATTTATTTTTGGCCTTGAACTTGTATTTGTTATAATATGACCGCTGTTTATAATAGTAGTTTTTAATATTTTATTCTTGTGAAAACCAAAACAATTTGTGTTTACGGCTCAAATAAAAAATTCTCGAATGTGCATTATTTGACGTCATCATGTGCTGTAACCATATCCACTGCAATGTTAACTATTGGAAGTATGTCAATTAAAAATAGTAGTTTCGTAGTTTTTAAAAGTGAACACCATGACCGTTCAACTTGCAGAATAAGTTTGCGTGCCGTGCTAAGCAGTTCAACTTGGCAGTGGTTCGTTACCACTGTGGCAAGTATGCCAGTGCCATCGGATTAGGCCAGGCTCTAATCGATGCCGCCGCATCCAGCGACTCCGCACGTTTGTTCGATAGCCTGATTACTTAATTTCACTGAACATTCTTCATTAACCGAAGCCAACAAGGCACATTAATACCATATCAGAAGAGTGCTTTTAGTGGCCGGTGAGGTTGACTGAGCTGTCGGTAATTGCAGAAACCACGCTCTCTATATATTGACGCTCTACGTTGAAATAATAAATTAAGAGTTTTATTTACAAACTTCAGGTCTTATGTATTTTACTTTTCCTTTCCTAAGACGATTTATGGGTTGAATGTAATTATTTGTTTTATCATTGTCACCGTGTGTTGTGATTGCGTGTTTTCAGGACTCCAGCACATCACCGGTCTGGCGCATTGTCTGTGCATCGAAACAGCTCTTCTCGTTCAGGATGTTGGTGGAGTAAATGCACATTTTGTTCAGCTTTTTCATGGTAAAGTTCTGAAGTTTGATTTCCATTGTTCTAAAATTTTCTTATTACTGCTTGCGCTGAAATTTTTAAGACGTTGTCTGAGTGAAAGTTATTTAGCTCTGAATTAGGTTTCATTTAATAACTGATTTTCGTTTTAGCCCCTGCTAACCGAACAATATTTGGACGCTTTCACGAATTCGGATAGTCTGGTCACAAGTGCACCCAAATTCTCAGATTTCGTGAAGATGGCACGGTGGCGTTTGTGCGCGTTGCAACCAACCAAGACCAAAGACCTACCGGCTACTATTGATGATTTGGTTGGTTCTCGTTGCAATTGTTGCAATGATAATCTACGAATAGTGGACATATATTATGATTAAAATGTAATCTTATAGTGAACGGTGTGATTTTCTAGAAAACGTCCAATAAGTCACTTTCGTAATTTTATCATCATTCTCGGGAAGAACTTTCAACAGTTTCAATCTCCCGAGAAACAGACATTAATTCTTCTTAAAATCCACCTGAAATTTAAGAATCGATGCTTGTACCAAAAAAGTGAATACCAAAACATAACTTTCAATAATACAGAAATCGTGTACGAGTACGGCGTACCAGCGAATGTACCGAGCGCAACACTCGTACTGGTCGTCCGACTTCGAGGTGTGTGCCGACTATCTCGTCGAGTGTCTCAAGCACTCGGATGACATGGATTTTGGTTCTCTGCTGGCCAACAACAATCTGGGATGTGTTTACGGCAGGGGACTGAACAAACCGAATCTGGCTTACAGCTACTTTGCTAATTCTCTGGATATTGCTGGACGCGAGGACAGTAATGGTTCGTTTTGTGATTGGTGACATGTTTTATATTCATGTAGTCGATTTGCCTGTATCATGCATGCATGAGTGTGGTTTCATGGCATAATAATGATGAATCCAATTGTTTGATTCATTGTTTTTTATTGATTGATTGTTATTTAGTAACGGCTCGTCTACTTCGGGTTTCGCAGCAGTGGCGTGTGTCCATCATGTATAACATCGGCATCAGCTTGCTTCAAGTTATTATAATATATTGTTTTTTTGTGTTTTTATATAAAATTGTCAATTGATTTGAGTATTCAGCAGTAGACTGAGATATCCACAACTCTTTATAGCAGTCGGTAACATGAATTTTTTTGGGAAAAAATCCATAGTAGTGGACATTTTTGCGTAGCAGGGTGTTCAAGTATTCCATGTCAACAATTGTGTGTATGAGTGATTGACTTATTACTGATTGCAGACGCACAATCACCCGTTGGCCGCTTTCGACTGTCTACTGCCACTCACACAGATGTTACCTCGTAACCCACGGTTGTGGCTGCGTCTTGCCGAATGCTGTGTGCATGCTTGCCAGTCGCCGGTTAGCAACCATTAACCAATCTCATATTAATACTTGATTTATTAACCGTTCAAGACGGCTATAACTGTTACCTTTAAATGGCTTGAAGGCAGCCGAATGGGTAAATAGATTGAGTTCAGCCCAACGTGCTGCTGTATTCTCAAACAAAGTAGGTCAAAACCAAGTTATATCAACTTTGAAACATGCATCTTCTATTATAATATTTATTTCAGGGCAACAAGAACCTGTTCGACCTGGACCTGCGTATTAAGCAACTGTTCGGTAAGCTTGTGGGCAAAGGCGTGCATCGTCGTGTTGTGCTGCAGCCCCCAAAACCGTTGGTTCTTTCTTCATTCCGTTTCCTGAATAACTGCGAAAAATCCAACTATAGGCTAGTTGTTTTATGTAGCTAAAACTAAAAAAACTTCAATCATAATACAGTTTTTAGTGCATAAATATTTATAACGATTTTTAATTAAAGTGACCTGAAACTGGTTGGTTCAAAACGAAAAAAATTATGTTTTTGGGTTGGTCAAAATCAATTCCATTGGATGAACGTGTTACATTTTTCTAAATAAGTTCTGATAAACAGGTTACATATAAAAAGCAACAACTCGCATATACTGCCGTACCGTGTGTTAACGAAACTGGATATATCTGGATCTGGCAACTATGTGCATTTCGAAATAATTGACTTGCACTGTGCATGTTGCACACGTGGTCTGCAAAACTTCACTCATTTGAAAAAATTGCGAGCAAACATTTCAATGGAAACTGAAATTGTTGTTTGCTTTTTTTAATAAATGGTGGGTATAACAAATGTTACAGTATAAACAGTCACATATGAACGTTTTTGCAGTTTATGATGAACACACTTATCAACATATCGTTTGGCTTGAGTTGAGAAATGAGTAGATTATAATGTTATGTAGTGGAGTCTTGATTATTAAATGATTAACACTAACAGTGCCGGTCACTCGGGTACGTCGGGCGCCATTCCGGTGGCATCGATGGAGTTTGCTGCCGTGTGTCTGCGCACTGGACTCGCTCTGCTGCCCCATCCAGATCAGGTGGAACACGGACTCATACCCTGTCCACCTACACCACCAATCAGGGTCGATCCCGATGACAACGAACTCGAACAATTACGGTTAGTACAACACTCGGCCATCATTCGTATTTCATTAATAAGTAAGAACAAAAAAAAAAATTGAAGAAAAAAATCAATAACCCGATTATCAGACAGTTCACTCGTTCAAAGTAGTTGAGTAAAGAAGTTTGTAATACGGGTTGTTTGAGTGTAACGTGTGAAGATGCAGGTCACGGTTGAGCAATCCGGTCCGGTTCATCCTAACTGACTGACACTTCTTCACTTGTGTAATTGAATGTATAATTTTGGGTGTAATTTCAGGTGTTCTATGCTGTGTCTGTGTGCCTATGTGCACTTATGTCTGGATGAGATGCAGATGGCCCTGCACGCCGCCAAACAGCTGCTCGCTCACAAACACTGCAACGTCACACAAAAGTGCGTTAACTTTTTTTCATTATGTATTGTGTTTCATTGCTGTTATTCTTTATTTTTTTATGATTCTGTTTTAAGATTACTGGCACGCGAGTACGCCGCCGAAGCATTGGTCGGGCTGGACAAGATTGAAGAAGCACAGGCTGTGCTCAGGGAGTGCACTCAGAGTGATACTGAGCACACACAAGGTTACTAACGTCGTTAACTACATCACACATTTTGCATTGTCACTCCTGTTAACTAAAAACCTGACTACTGACCACCAACAGCTCTGTAAATCCACCAGTTAATACCCATGTGAACTTTGGATAGTTGTGAAGATGTGTTTTCAGTGTATCCTCACTGGTTGCCATGCAGCGGCGTGCAGCACCGCAGCGTGATCATGCACAACATGGCCGTGACACACGCACTCACACACAACCACAAACCCGTACTCGAAATTATGCACACTGTTGGTGGTGTACGAGTTTGTGCCAAATTGATTTATAGCTGCATTACTGTTATCTTAGAACACAAACATTAGCATCTACAGGGTGGTCCAAAAAAAATGTCAACACTTTGGTGGTGAATATCTTTTGACACAATGCACCGATTTCATTGCGCTTTTCAGGGATTAACACCAACTTATTATCTTAGCGAACTGTCTAATATTAGAGAAATCGGTCAATCACAGCTGCCATCACGCTTGATCAGTGTGTGGAGGAAAAACCTAGCTATATGAGCGTGCTGGCACGGAGCATATTATAGATTTATTTATTTATTAAACATGAATTGAGAGAAAGATATTAATTAAAATACACATATTTCTATGTCTTACCTCTAATTTTAGTAAATTTGATGTGGTTTTTTGATTTTTTTGTTGTTCAAGAATGTAAAATTTTCCTGTTAGCCTGAAAAAGTCAATTTATTGCCATTGCAAAAAATTTAGTGAACAAATAATTTTTTATACGAAAAAAAGCGAATTTGAGAATCAAAAGTACTTCAGAACAAACGCTGACACCCATCGAACTTTTAATTGCTCAACCAACTAATGTTGAAGTTTACCCTGACAAGTGAAAATAATAGTATATGCAACAAGTGATGTAGACCTCGGTTTTTCCTCCATGCGCAGTTTTCCACTCAACGAGGCGTGACGGCCGCTGTGATCAGCCGATCTCTTTGATTTTATAGATTTATGTAAGTTAATATGTTGATTTTAATCCCTGAAAGTTTCAGCTTAATCGGAAATCTGTGTCGCAAGATATTCCGCACAAAAGTGTTGGCATTTTTTTTGGACCACCCTGTATAAGCGTGCTTGTATTTTTCACCATCATCTATAACCAGAGCTTTGATTTTTTAAATGAACGTTGGGTTCGATCTTCAGCTATCAAACAATGCGCCAATGCAGCTGCCGGCCGACGGAGTCACACTGGCGTTGTACACCCATCTGCTTAATGGTTGACTAGTTGACACACATTTTCATTTAATTCAGTTATTAATATAATCCAGCTAATCTAAAGTCGTATTTAGCTTTTGGTTATGTTGTGTTATTATATTAAACTGCCATTGATCAATAAATAATGGAAATTTTTCAGGTAATGATAACGTAGCGCGTGTGTTCGTCAACAAGTTCTGTCCCAAGTAGTAGCAGCTAGGCATGCATCAACTGACTTAGCGGGTGGTCATCACTGTCGCTTACGTCCTCATTTCCATTATCACACAATTCTCTTATAATGATATACTTTTGCGATGCGCCGTCTTTTGTGTTTTTTTACAATGATTTAACTAATTCCTCTAACGATAAGAGACATATTGACGTTACATTTATGTATTTCAAGTTTTGCTCTCACTACGTGATTCGGATGGTCCTTTCTGAATTGTGATTTTTTCCTGTGCTAACGATAACCATTTACGGTCTAATCTAATATCGGTGATTCATTTTTTTGTTCATTGACTATACTGACTACCGGTTACAAATGTTTAATTAGCATTTATATCTAATAATTTTTATCTTAATTATGCGCGGAACAACCGTTGGTTGATTGTTTTATTGTTGTGATTGTGAGGTATGTTTTGAACGTCTGCAGGCGTTTGAAAAGAGCTAAACGGTGATTTAAAGTTTCAGTTCAAGATCGAACATTAAACGGAATCTTTCCTAAGACATGTTGAAGTTTCCTGCCGTTACGTGCTCTAACATGCTCCAATCATGTCGCCCGTAATTCTGACAATTATTGATCGCTCATTTTTATGAAGGTAATAAAATGTCTACTGATTGACACATCGGGTCTCTTAACTTGTCTTGTTTCTCAAGTCGCGATCACTATATCGCGGTTATCCATATTGATATTCGGTCAATGTTATTCGTTATTATGTACATATCCTTGATGTTACGTTGGATTTCGGTGTGTATAACTGGTTTTGATCGATAATGGAATGTTGTGGTTTGATTGCTGATATCTCACAGACAGCCCTCTAGACATCAAAGCCAGCTCATGAATGTGTGATCATGTGTATTCTTGAGTAGAACGTCTTCACATTTCTTTATGCATGTTCTGTTCGATCATATCACATTTGCTCATATCACATTTGCCCACATTTGCATTTCTTTATTGCAGGTTCTATTTCATCAGAGTTTTTGCCCTGTTGATCACTCTTTGGGTCTTCCAAATTGCAGTCAGATTAGGCTCGATGTGTTCTTTAGGCTAGTTAAATTAGGTTTGAGTATTTTTGGTAATACAACGTGATAGCGTTCTATTCCTTTCCGTTTACGATATGTCATAAACTGTCAGGAAACGGTAAAAAGCACTCGACTACTGAGACTGGTGTTAAACGACCAGTTAATACTGGTAATCATGATTCGTTAATTATGTTGTCTCCCGCGGCGTGCGCTCACTCAATGAATATTTCATTGACTTTTCTGTTTTGATTGCTGCCGACCAGAAATTTGTGATCACATTCAAAAAATGAGTCACTGAAATTGATGCAAAAGTCTGCGAGAAACACCACAATTTAAGCAAAAAAAATATTTGAGGGTCTCATTATATTTACAAAACTTAATGGCAGCCTCTGTGGTTTCGCAATGTTTTTCATTGTCCTTCTACCATAGCCCATTTTTTACGGAATCTTCGTGATTGATAGCTTTGGCGATAGCTTATCAAACTTTTTCTTGATTTTCTGACTTGAATGTTCATTATAGAAGAAATTGTTGCAGAATCGCAATATTTTTTTTAATTTAGTAAACAAATTGAAATTCGACAGATTAAAAATATAATTTTAACTAAAAAAACTTTCAACCCGAAGTGAGCGAGTGAATTTCAAGGTCACGGACAAAAGTATCCTTGTCAGAATATAACCGGACCCTATTACCAAATCATATGTGAATCAATTATAATTCGTTTCTACTTATAGTATTAACGTTAAATCATCAGTTTATCAAACTGTTAAGTTTTGTGTTGTACACGACGCTTAACTCTACTATTCTCATCTTCGCACTATGTGGCCGATCGTTTTGTCGCCATGACCAGAATTAGCTCTATTAATGTCCTTAATTGTTCTATCATTATAGTTTTATAGATGTTTGTTGGTTGTTGCTACTCCATGCTGTGGAATACTCCAGTTCGACTGGTTACTATGACACAGACACGGTAAGATAGACCCAGAAACTTTTCCCGGACCAACCCGTCATTGAACATTCTTCTCTTGAACTAACTTTTTTTGTATATTATTGTGTTGGACTGAAAATTAACCTTTCTAAATAAGAGTACGTTTCTGAGCTCAACGTGTCCCAATGTTCTACTCGTCACTTATTTTGTTTACCTGGAACTTTGTCAACTGCGTGTGTGTTGAGCAATGATTGATGAGTCATTTACGTGTTACAAAAATGACTGACAATATGCACTCATTGAAAAATATTTTTTTTTATTCTTCATCAGTGTGCATTGTTTTTTAATATGATTTTGCTAAAGATCCTTACAAGTTACATAATTTTGGGCCAGGGTTGTTGCCTGCCACATTATGTTGTACAGTACCATCACTGTATGCTGGACCAATACACTACAATGAATCAGCAATTGACTGTTCTATAGTACAGTTTAGCAGGGTTTGATGATAAATAGGTCACTGTTAAAACTTTTTCCCTATAAAACTAGGCATTTTCTCGAAAAAATCATTTCTGGGAATTTTTATGCATGATGTCATCTTTGTTTTTAAAACCCAATAGGAGATAATTATTGTATTTTTATGAAAAGCAAGTTTCGGTCATTTGTTATCGTAACCTAATTTCAATCGGAAAGAAAAAGTAGTAGATAGGTTGGTTATTTTTGTCAAACCCTGCAGTTTGTGGACGAAACTTGCTTTCTTCTGGAATATTCCAACTCATAGTGGATTTGTGCGGATGCTACGTTGGTCGTTGTCATTGATCTTGTTCTGATCAGACACTTGAATGGACGGAGTGCTATGGATACAATATGTAGTAGTTTACGGTACGTGACGTTATATGCTTTTCAGAGCTTTCGTTGTTTTTCTCTGTTCTAGTTAGTTTTTTTACGTGTGTTATTTGCTCAAAAAATGACTTCATAAAGTTTATTTTAGTTCACGACCCAATCTTTTTGGCTGAACATCATATTAGTTACCCGTTTCTCTCCAACGACTGTTATCACTGTTACACTGCACAATGAAAAAAATTAGTTCTCATCTCGCAGATATGAATAAATTTTTTGCGTTCTCACTTTCACAATTTTTGTAAATTCCGAAGTTGTATTTAATCACGTTTTGACTACTACGTTATTTTATACTGCTGGCTGGTTCAATTGGCGTTGTTAAACCGATTCCGGATGTGGCCTGACCAGCTGTTGTCAAGAAACATGTGTTTCTGTTTGTTTCAACATGAATTTTCTGGTTATACCATCTAGGAACACGTGCCAACACAAAAGTAAATTATTTTCTACCATATGTAGTTATACGATATAGTGAACATGACATAGTAAATGGACAAACCGCTGCTTAGATATTATACATTTTTGTAATCTTTGTTTCCATAAGTAACTTCAAAAATTAACTGACTTTTAGCGTGTCATTTTACGAATGCTGCGTGATTGGTTGTAGATAATTGATATCATCATCATGGCACAGTGATGTTTGAGTTTGACGTTTCAGATCGAGTGAATCAGAGACGAGCGTCTGTCATACAAACCCATTAACGGCATTGAATAATCGATTGTTAGGAACAAGTGTTCGCAAAACTTGAATGCCAATGAGCAAGACGTTCACCACCACCGAGCAGTATGACGGTATACTGCTGTCACTCTGCCAGAACATGGGCGATGGCGGACTGCAACAGGTTGCTCTTGTTGTTGTTCTTCTGGTGGATGCTGTTGTTCTGGTTGTTGTTGTTGCTCTGGGTTGTTGTTCTTGTTCTGGTTATCGCCTATCACGTCAATCAGCGAAGTGTTGGGTATCAGATTTACTTCTAAACGGTTTGACATTGTTCATGAGTCTTGTGGCGGGGCCAAAATGTTAATCAAGGTATTGTAAAGAATCAACAATTTGAAGATAAATGATTTGTTTTTTTACTCCAGTTTTTCGACGTCGTTTTCGACTTTCTGTCTCGCAAGACGGACTACTACACGGGTGGTGGTGTAGGCAGCGAGGCGGCGCAGAAAATGTTGCTAAAGTCGTTCAAGAAGTACGAGGCTCGGGCAATAGCTGATAAACGGGAGAAGGACAGGAAGAAAGCTGAGCAACAACGAAGGTATGTCTTTTGCCTACGATTTAGTTCATTTATTGTTTTGCATCCTATTGTTAGCTTTATACTCATCTCTTCCGTATTGCTCAAATCAAGCGGATGGATTTTGTGCTCCATGGAAAATATTTTTTTTAGTAACCGGTGTCAACAAAATGATTGTTTTTTTTTATCTAAGTGACTCACTACGCGTCTCCAGTGAGTTTTATTTGTGATGTGTTACGACAACCAATGAAAATATGTTATCTTATTTCAGGTTTGAAGAGCAGCGGGCTCGTCAGAAAGCCAAGGAACAGGAAGCGTTCAATGCGAGTACAGCCAATGATGAAGACAACCAGGTTTTAAAACACAATTATAAAGTCTAATTTTTCGCACAGACTTGGGACCGTGATCAATTTTTATTCAGGTGGAAGATGACTTGGGACCGTGCATTCAGGAAGTTACTGATGAAGAAGCGGAACTCTTGCAGAAGCAGAGGAAGGCCGGCAAGGTCGGTTGTTATTGCTTCTGTATTCAATGTTTTATTATTGGTTGTGTGCAGGGGTGGGCCGGGTTTTTTTGGCGTTTTGCAGGGGGTAGGGGGTAGAATTTTGAAATATCAGATTACCCCCCTCACCCCGAAAAGGGGGGGTGGTAAGGTCGGGTGGAGGCGGGGTAGAAAAAAAAATTCCGCAAAAAAACCTTGTTTTTTGTTTGTTTTTGCTAAAAAAAAATCTTCTATTATAAGGTATAAACATCACATATACCGGTTTTCTCAGGTTTTAACTAAGAAAATTGACCCAGAAAACGTGTTTGTTCGAAAAAAATTCTCGCAGCCAAAATTTTTTGAAAAATGAGTTCAAAATCGAGGTTTTGAGGCCGATTTTCTCAAAAATTTCGAGTTGGGGGGGAGGGGGTAGGCGACCTAATTTTTTGTCTAGGGGGGAGGGGTAGGCTACCCGCCGACCCTGAAAAGCGCCCCCCCAGCGGCCCGCCACTGGTTGTGTGAATAGTGAATGAATGATGATAATGTCACAAAATTGTTAAATAATATTGTTCAATTCAGCTTTATTCGTTGGTGTTGACTGCTAATGCTCACTCTTTATAATATTTATTGTTTTCAGATGATTCAACCTGTACGTTTTTAGTGTGGTTTCTGTATGAAAGTAATCGCATGATTGAACTATCAACTAAAATGTTTTCTATTCATTGACACCATTGTAATAATAAACACTTATTGTCCATTGTTATTTGTCAGAAATGGCGAGCCCTAGTAAGTTTACAATGAACTAGCAGCGGCAGCGCCATCAGGTTTTATGTTATCCCATCAAAGAACTCGATTCTCTCTGCAACTACACCTAAAAAAGAATCAACTTTGTTCTTTTTTGTTTTCCCTCGATGACCTGACATACACGTGTTCCCGGGTGCTGTTTTCACCGAGGAATGTTACTTGGTGATCAGGATCAGTGATGATTGAGTTGTTTGGGACTGCAACATCTACGCCAAGCCAATATAGCCATACCTTATCACTAACCACTTAATACTAACATGTTCAGTTTGTTTCTTATAAAATATAGTTTACTTTGATAAATACTGATATAACATAATCGCTCGACTGGTGTAGATGTTAGAGCCTGGAAGCGAGCAACTGTATTGGTTTTTTTCTCTAGGATACCCTATTTTGTGATAGAATTTTGTGATTTCTGCTCCCATTCAAAATGGTATTGGCGGATTATTTCAGACAAAATTTTTGTTTCTAAAATATAACACACACGAGGTATTCGAAACAATGGTTTCCATTTCACGGCCAATATCACTTTCATGCAGAAACCCCAATTTTTTTCACACTGTTCAATAAAAATGTCTGTTGGCTAATACTTGACCCAACGTAGGTTCAGAAGAGCAAGGAACGTAAATCGGCCACGGATGATGCCCCGGCTGAGCCCGAGCCCGAGGTGGTGCCAGAACCTGAAAACATTGAAGACAATCAATCCACTGAGGATGAACTCACTGAGGACGAAAATGCACCTGAAGTATCGGAACCGGCTGGTTGGTTGTCGTTGTACATGGTGCCATTAACCAGTCAGTTGTCAGTCATTAACCATGAACAACCAGAATATTTAAATGAAAAAAGCAGGGGGGAAACAATTGAGTCGGATGTTTTATTTTGTATACTTAGAGATAGAATAAGATTCAGAAAAAATGTCCACCAACATTGTTTAGAAAATTTTTTCCTATTTTGCTTTGAAATCCTGCTTTCTGTGCAGGCGAAACGGACGAAGAAAGTGATGAAGACGAGGATAACAAGAACAAGATGCGACCGAACGACGGTAATGGAGCCAACTTCAGTACCCACAGTTGGACGCAGACGCTCGGCGAAGTTGAGGTTACCCATTAATCTTTATACTGGCATAATTAGGTCCCCTATTTATGGTCAACCCAGTATTTTTTCGTATTTTCAATATTTGCAGGTTCATGTGCCCTTCAACGTGACATTCCCACTCAAATCGAAAGATATTGTGATCGATATCCAGAAAACGGTGAGTTATTCGTTATGCACCGTGAATTTTGTTTCATAATTTGTAACTGTATCTAATGATTTGATTTATGTTTTGCAGCAACTATCTGTGGGTCTGAAGAATCAGGATCCGATCATCAAGGGTGAACTGCCCAAGCCGATCAAGCTAGAGACAGCCACATGGACGCTCATCGACAAGAAGGAGGTGCTCATTTCATTTGATAAGGTTGGTTGTCGGCGTGGACTGTCCACTTAGGCGCTACCATCAGTTAAGTATTGAGTATGCACTCGTCAACATATAACCATTCCGTGCTCTGGTACTTCTAAGTCAACTGAGTTCAACCTAGTAATGTCGTTCTGGATTATTTTTTGTTTAGAGAAACAACATATAGCAATGTTTTCCATTAAGCTGTAATGTAAACTCATCTGACTCACTTATCAATCGACTTGTTTTTCAGATGAATGGAATGGAGTGGTGGTCTCGCCTGATCACGACCGACCCCGAAATCAACACCAAAAAGGTGCAGCCGGAAAACTCCAAACTGAGTGACCTGGACTTTGAGACTCGGGGTATGGTAGAGAAAATGATGTACGATCAGCGACAGAAGGAAATGGGATTGCCCACATCAGAGGAAAAAAAGAAACAGGATATGCTCAAAAAGTTAGTCATTTTCATGGTGGTACCATATTTATAATAAACAGTTTTTATGTAAAAAAACTGCAGAAATGCTACATGTTCAGGGGTCAACAATGGATTGGATTCTGGCTGGGTCTGGGTCTCAAAAGCCTGCTCGCACCCCAAACTCACAAAACGCCATAAAAATCAGTTTTAGCAAAAAACAACCCCAAATTCACGCATATACTCCATCTGCTGGTTTTCTTGCGTTATACTGGAGGAATCGTGATAAAACAATGAATTATTAACTTAGTAGTTGATATTGTCACCTAGGTTGATATTTAAATAAGAATCTTATCTGAAAACTGGCAGGCTAAGTGGCGCGCAGCACCGAACATTCAGCTTTTTAAAGCCCGCTGATTTGTATTAGAGACTTGCCTGAAATGTGGCAGGCTGAGCGGCGCGCAGCGCCAAAATTTCCGAAATTTAAAGACCCCTGGTTTGTATTAGAAACACATCTGGAAACTGACTGCCTGAGTGGTGCGCAGCGCCAAACTTTCAGCGTTTTAAAGCCCGCTGATTTTTATTAGAGACATGTCTGAAAATTGCAGGCTGAGCGTCGCGCAGTGCCATAATTTCTGCATTCTTAAGCCCACTGTTTTGTATTAGAAACATATCTGAAAAGTGGCAGGCTGAGTGCCGCGAAGCACCGAAATTTAAATACCACTCGTTTGTATTAGAAACACATCTGAAAACTGACTGCCTGAATGGCGCGCAGCGCCAAACTTTCAGCGTTTTAAACCCCGCTGATTTTTATTAGAGACATGTCTGAAAATTGCAGGCTGAGCGTCGCGCAGCGCCATAATTTCTGCATTCTTAAGCCCACTGTTTTGTATTAGAAACATATCTGAAAAGTGGCAGGCTGAGTGCCGCGAAGCACCGAAATTTCTGAAATTTAAATACCACTTGTTTGTATTAGAAACACCTCTGAAAACTGACTGCCTGGATGGCGCGCAGCGCCAAACTTTCAGCGTTTTAAAGTTCGCTGATTTGTATTAAAGACATGTCTGAAAATTGACAGGCTGAGCGGCGCTCAGCGCCACAATTTTTGCGTTTTGAAGCCCACTGTTTTGTAGAAACATAGCTGAAAAGCGGCAGGCTATTAGAAGGCTATTGGAAATATTATTGAAGAACAACTAACAATTTTGGCTTCAGTTAAACGCTGACTCAAGAAAGATGTCAGACGTGCGAGCATAAATTATGTAGTGAATAACACTAAAATTACAATAGAAAATATGAGCTGCTCTTACTCACCGAGCTACTACTGTATATTAAGGTTTGGGTTGCGATGATACGGAACCGTTTCAAAGTGCGCGCGCCAGTTGATCAGTTCAAATTATTCAAGTGTATGTTAGTTGCACAATTTTGTGCTCGCACAATTTTGCGCTCGCCCGATCGAACCCGAATGTTTGAAATTCGGAAGAAAAATTTTCTTTCTCTCTTTTCTTTTTTTCTTCTTTTCTTCTCTCCTTTCCCTTTCTTTCTTTTTCTTTCCCTCCCCCATCTGCTCGCACTCCACCGAAATCCTTGCTCGCAGCTCGCACCCAGACCAAGCCAGACCCAGCCAGACCCAGCCATTGTTGACCCCTGTACATGTTATTGCAACGTTTTCTTTTTTGCTTATTAAGCACAGTAATCAGATGTTTTCATCCGTGCGACGATTCCTATGTCGGCTCATTCGAGTAATACATTTTTATGAGTTGCCTTGCATTTGTCGTGCGTTTACAGACCCCGTATCATTTAATTTGTATAACTTGTGTACCACTTAGTTTCACATATGTTAGCTCATATATTTTTTCTTTCAAATTTGTAAGGTTTTTTTATTGTTTATATTGTTTGTTTCAGGTTCATGGAGCAGCATCCTGAGATGGACTTCTCACAGGCCAAGATCACCTAATCGGATTGTCAGTTATTGCCGATCATTTACCTCCACTGATTTTTCATCTTCTTTACACATACAAAACAAATTTTCATTCATTTCAATCGAGATCATCAAATATTTTCATGATTTTGGCTGCTTTTACAATGAAAGAATAAATCTAGTCGCGAGGTTGACCAGAATGGTGAAGATAAGAGCAATTCTTTTTCGTAAAAGCAGCCTGTTACTGTGTTACATTGGGTCTATCTATGTAAGAAGCGTGCGTCTAAAAATTTTAAGTCAACTGGAAACCAAAGAGTTTTAAGATGGCGTTTTTTATATAGGGCACGCTTCTTACGTATATGGGGCCATCTACATTATGTGATTTTCATGCTAGTTATGTTGCATTGTGATTTTTTTGTGGTTATTGGACGCACACGCTTGGTGCGTTTGATAGTTTTGTTTGTGGTAACATGATTTTGTCGCAACTTAGATTATTATGGAAGATTCTATCACTGTAATAACAATCTGAGATCGGTTTAAAACATGCGGTAGAGGTAATGTTTTCAATTCTTCACCTCAAACGATGGACAAATGAACAAACGATAATCTTGAAGGATTGCTGTTGGCATATGCGAACCTGACTAAATCCGCGTACATCACATGACGCATTCACTTAATCAAGTGAACATTACGGCAATATACGGGTTACCGATTGTAGTGGGCTGAAGGTTCAATAGAAGTGAAATAAAGTAGTTATATTCCAACGTGTTCGCTCACTTCTGCAAGTGCGTGTTAGTTCCATTCCGTTCCGTTTCGTAGGCGCAACCAGCAGTTATCACACTAACATTACTTGCCTCGATTGACTTGGTAGAATTCTCAACCATTCTGCCAGTTTGGGACACGTTACCAGTCCGTCAGATATGTGATGACAAACATTTATAAAATGCTAAGTTGTTCTTATATTTCTTCAATATTGTTCAGCGCATCCTCCATCGTCAGTCGGTATCGTGATTACACTTTTTGCCGATTGTAACCGCAAACGTGCACTCAAACTTATAACTGTTCTTTTTTGTTTCATCACTATGACTGATTAGATGAAGATGAGTCACTCACACTACACATGGTAGATATTTGCCAAAATCGTATTATACGATTGGATAGGCAGTGCATAAAAGCAGTGCTTATAATAATAACTGCTGGAACGCGACATCAATTCAAAAACACATCGACATCGTAGTCTATGATTACTGGCCAATTCAGCTTACGGCTTTGGTTCGTAATGCAAAATTAGTCGGAAACGTGATTGGCCTTTTGAATAGGTGTTAATTAGTTGGTGCGATACCCTGATTCCATACACGACATGGTATTGCAACTATGACAACAATGCGCCAATGATACATTTGTTTTCTGAATACAGCCCATTAAACTATAAAATAGATACTGCCTCTGTAACGAACGGCACCACGATATATGTAAGTATATTAGCGGTCAGCTCACCAACGATGAATGGCATTACGGCCGCATAAAACTACGAATCGTTTCCGGCGCACTCGCCAGTGTCCACCGATCTGGACATGCATACATACATACATGTAGTCATGGAATACAGTGCGACACAACCATGTAAAACATCATAACTACTGCATTCTGCTGTGTAGATCATACTGCCCCAACTTGTCATCCAACTACTTTTTATCGTCATGAAATCAAAGCAGTAAGATTGAATCGCACATTTGTGTCATCATTAATCAATGTTACTTGTTAATACAACTGTTCGTTACTATGTAAGTTTCGGCCAAGTTCACCGGTACGCTTAAAGTATTCTAATATGTACATTGCTATGTAGAGTATGTATTTGCTTTTTGTGGGATTGCTCTTTAAAAATTGTGAATAATTGCCTGCCCAAGTCGAAACGGTGTGACAAGACATGTTTACAGCTGAGCAGATGTCAGTCAGTAGTACAGCTCGTTACACGGCCGTGTAGTGCACTTAATTAATCAGCTCACAGCAAAACTCCATTATTCCAAACAGCACCCAAATGTCGGGCTGAGCGGCAAAAAACGTCTGCGACCATATGGAACGCTGGCTGGCCCTTGGTTGGGTTGAATGAGCGGGCAACAAAAAGACAACGACTTGTTAACGAGTGCCAAATGTTGACCGCATGTACATACATAGTTACTGGTACATGTATACCCGAAAACTATGCCACGTTCTCAGCAAACAAAGACGCTGTCCCTGGGTTCCGATCGGGTCAAGTCACCGGATAAAATACACTTTGTGCTTAATCAACGGTGGTGTTAACGCCGAGTCGGTGTGTCATAAGGCACTACGCACGAACGTAATGGCCTTTTGATCTAATCAATGTCGCTTGATACCGTCAAATGGCCGTAATCAAGATTGTATATGTGTTGCGTGTACTCGAGCAGAATGTGTGTACGTTCATGTTATCTCACATGATTGTCTATGGCCACAGCTTGTAAGCAATGGTATTCTGTACGGCACTGTATCGGCAACCGTAATAAGATGCAGTTAGGGACTGGTCAGTTGGTGGAGGACAAAGCGGCATACGGCCCTGTACCGTGTACCCGGATTCACCTCGTTGGTGTGTTGATGCCTCCTTGCTTGCCACTCTGCGTGTCAGCCAGTCGGTCGGTCGACTCGGTCGGTGGGCGAGCGCAAACACCGAACAACAAGAGCGAAATGCTAAAATGATGGACATTTAGTGCTTAGAGCGCGTATTTATACAAAATGTGCTCAACGCGTAATCACTACTCTCTGCCCCGACCACTCGTCCGTCAGTGCATAGTCAAGTGTGCACGTGTCGACGCTGATTGGTCGACGGGGCTGCCAGCCAATCAGCGTGGAGTGCATGTGCTCGTGGACTGGGGCGTGTGCACGTGGACACACACATGTGTTATATAGATGTATAGTGGAGCACATCAGCAGCATAGAGCAGTTGTGTGCGTATATGTTCCCTATTCGAGCATCAGTTGAGTGCTATGCGGCTTGCTGGTTGGATGGTTGGATGGTGTTGGTAGGACGTGCTGGCAGTGTTCATTGTCCATGTAGGATGGCGTGCCTGTTGACGTGCCATGGCTCATAACCCTCAACCACAATCACCAGTGGTGCTTCATATAGTCGGCCTGTTTATCACCGTATCGTTTGTTTACCCATGGCCTATTGTATTTCGGGCGGTATGTGCCTGTTTCGTTGCAGTGAATCATAATCAGTTTTGTTCAATGTTTGCCCACTGTAAACGTATTCACGTCCACATAGACGCCAGATTTGCTCGCTTCTTACCCCGATCAAAATGGCATCCGATCTGTAAGTTAATTGGTAAACGACCAACTTTCAATCATGGTCTATTACACCTGCCTTTCATCAATGATGCATTCATGTTCAATCATATCATTATGGTGCTGGTTCATCAAGCATTATGCTCCAATTGCCATAAGTTAAGTTATTACAATAACCCGATGAAACAATCACTGTACGAGTACGTACAATTATCCGTATCAAGTAATGAAATGATGGCATTAAGCATACTTGCATAATTAAAAACGCGGGCATCATTTAATTGGATGGTCGCTTTATTCGATAATCAACGAAGGTAACGCCTCGTGAGTTATCGTAAATGAGTCAACCTAATCAGTGGGTCGTATCTACGGTATTGTCTGATACGACAATCAAATGTGGGCCGTGTACTTTGTTTAGGCTTGTTACCTTTGATCAGAGTTATGGTTCCTTAACCGACTCCATAGTTTGTGTTCATAGTTTCCAGAGTGGATTGATGAGTTTGATGTATCTTGTTTGGTCATGGTCAACCTCAAACCTCGTCGCTGACCCTGACAGTTTGTAATCGTAATCGGTTAATTTTGCGCAACGACAGTTTGTACGTGCGTACAGTCCTAAACACGAGTTCTCGCTTCTTCTGTCGCATGTGTCCGTAAAAATTTGAATCAAAACAAGGTTTGCTTGATTTGACGACATGCCGGTGGGTCGTTAGGCGAAAAAAATTCCTACCATGTATGTGGTGGTCGGGTGTGTGTAGACCAGGGAGGGGGTCGCTTAACGCGATTTCCACTTTGCACACCACCACATATACGCGCGTAAGTTTTGGCAATCAATAACACATTTGCTCGTGCGTTTGTATGCAGATAATTGTCAATTCACACACGCATGCATGCTCGCTAATTCGAATTTTGTGCACCCCCTCCTCAAGCCGGCACCTCCGGTATAGATGGGGGGGGCAAAGGGCTCAGTGAGGGCGCACCCCCTGGCCCCCATATTTCATATGTTGTGTTTGTATGGTGCTGTGCTGACTGGTTGTGCGTTCCTCACATAATACACTACACACAAACACAACATTACGCACCACTATTTGCCATTAATTTATGTATAATAGTAGTGAATCGACTTGATCATCACCCAATCACCATAATCCATCATTATAATATTATTGCAGTTGCAGTCAGTTCAATACCAGCCCGCCGTCTTGTTCGTCTCTCGTCAATAAATACCACAAACAAACACGTTCGTGTGAAACATCACGTCAACCACACATACACACCCGTTCCATTCATTCTGAAAAATTCGCGCATCACATAGCATTCTCATTATTTGCGTTCATTCGTTTCTCCAGCCAAATTTATTCATCCGACATTTTATACCAGCACATATTATAAACGCATTTATAAGCAATTTGGATTTTACTCACCACACGACCTAACGTCATTTTAACGCCTTCAAGTAGAAGAATCAGGGACACGGCGATCAGCGATCTGCCGGTCTGATGCCCGTCAACATGTATAACAGCAATCGACACCCGGTCAGTTAACATACAAATACTACATTTATAATATGCTTATTCCATCATACCGCTTAGCATGACAGGCTGTGATCCGACATTTCCTTTAAACAAGGGGAGTTTTTTTTCAAAGAAAGGGAACTTAGTAGTTCTGAGGCCATTCAGTTTGTATTGTGAATCCGGTACGGTAAACTATGATTTTGGTCGTCGTGTGGAAATTTTATTTGCGCGCGCATTTGAATTGTTTCATGTTTTCCAAAAAAATCGGGTCGACGGCATACGTTTAAATTATTTTACTGACTTTTCTTAAAATATTATTTCAGAATCGTGTTCTCTATCAAATTCTGAACCAAGTACATTTTTTCTAATGAAAAAGTCAACTGAATTTACAAGTTCTGGATTTCTTTGATAAACGGGAAGAAGAAAACGAAAACCACTGAAAATGTCTAGTATGAAGTAAAAAAATCGGGCGATCGTGAATCGTGGTTATCCACGCAAAATTTGTTATCACATTCAAATTTCACGCCTTTTGATTACGAAAAACTTATACAGTTTGGGTTACGGTATTTGCGATCAGTTATAAGTTGATTAAACATTTCAAAGTGCAAGAGTATATACTGTATGGTTCCCTTTCCATCTATAAATCTAGTTATGTACTTTTAGTTTTATTTTGTTTGTGATTTTTTCAGCCCGGCGGACAGCAAAAATTTTCGGCACTCGACGCTTGTGACAGACTGAAGGAGGAATTCAACTTCTTACAAGCACAAATAGCAAAGTTAGTTCCGTTCCTCTTATTTTGCTTTTCATTATCATTTATTTTTATTGTAGTTTAATTTTATTTGATTGTTCGGAGCCCTTGGTAATGTGTGTAGTATATCATGTATTCAGGGAATAATTTGTTCATGATTCAGAACAACTCTGTGGCTGGATGTTACACCCACCCCATAAGCACATCCACATGTATTTGATTGCATGTCCGATTTTACTTAGTCATTTTTCGCTGACTGATCATCGGACTAAGGAGACAATTTGACTGAACAGCCGTGAATCACTGCTTTCCTGCTAGAATATTCCTTCATGATGTTAACATACATAATCAGTAAAAATGAGCTTCATCCTCATTTTGGGCACACATTTATCTATGTGCGCTGATGATATACTAAACAAATTTCTCCGTTAAATAGCTGTTATTGGCTAATTAATTAACATTATAAATAGTATAATTGGTATGAGGTATGTTATGGTTGTTTTGTTTGATGTTGATGATGATCATCGATGCTGGCCCGCCTGTCTCTCTCACCCGGCATTGGTAAATGTGAGCCAATATTTGTGCAGGCCACTAACGCTGTCGTGTGTTCAGTATGTACAGCTCAATATTCTTATTATTACTCTCCTAATATTTACAGTTTGTGTTAGCTCAGGCGCGGTAGGCCGTCGTCCACAGTTTTGTGGGTGGGGGAGAGACCCAGCACTTTGTTCGCTTACATTACTTATAATTCAGGACTGTTGTTGAACCAACTACCCTGGGCTGGTGGGGCAACAATTATGATAATCCACATCCCATATATAAACATAAACAGTTGTGCTGACATCGGGTTGTTCATTTGTTGTAACTGTTGACATGGTCAGCCTTAGTTGATCACGGAAGACGGACCATGGGGAAAAAGTTCGCATGTTCTGGCACTTGGCGGCCTCGATATTCTACTAGGAACTGACTTTATAGTAACACATAGGAACGCTTGAACCAATAATTACCTTTATCAGATGGTTTATTTGGTTAATCGATCAAGTTACCGACCCTACATTGCATGCAATCATTATACTTCTTTCATTAGCACAGCTCCAATGAGTCGCCCTTGGTGCAATAGCTTGAATCCAAAATCAACATATTAAAGCTAATTCTGCACTGTTCCACATATAACTGATTTCCAGATAAACATGGCATGTTTCTTAACATAACCCTAATGAATTGGTGGCTTCAGGCACTCTAGTGTCAATATTTGCCTTTGTCGGTGCCACCATACCTTACGATATGCTATTGTTTTATGTTTCACTGTGTGTTCTTCTCTTTAGGACTTATTCTTATGATATATCATTTATACGAATATTATTTTCAGTGGGAACGTGCTTAACTGCAACATAATGATTAAAATATGGTTGATTGGTTGCGAGTAATCAACATCTGTGTTGGTTTTGGGTGCCGTGTGTTTGCCGCTAGCAAATATTGGCCGTGGGGTTTGGTTGATGCTGCAAGTTGGTGTTGGCTGAATTGAATGTATCAGAATTCAGATGCATAGTTCAGATTGCCAATATGGTTGTTATGTGAAACTTGTACAACGACGGGTGTCGAATAATACATAACTGGAAATAAACACACGATGGTGTAATTTGGGATTTATATTTGTAATATACATACATGAACGTTTGTACCCATTTGTTGACACACATGAAATGCCAACCCTGTAGTTGTCAGCTTACAACAAGTAAATGGCGCAAACACAAAGTTTTCAAACATAAAATAGACCAAAACGTGCTCTTCTGAATGGTCTAATGCTCATAATGAATGGTCTATTATGGAATAGATAGGATGTGGACATTGGTTCTGAGGTACATACCTTCGACCACCCATCATGGCACTGGGCTAGCAGCTTTCGGAGATCTCTGGTTTGGACCCTATGTACTGGCAGTGGCTGTTTGGCCATTTATGAAGACGACGTATTGCCCAATAAACATCAGAGTTGAGTTGAAGCTAAAAGGTTATGGGACGGACTAGATTATTTTAGGAACGAATTTGTTGTCTACTCTTTCTATTATTGTCTGATTGTCAGTAAAGCTTGAAATAAATAAATTTAAGTTGCAATGTAGAGTAACTATAAACCCGACATGTTGCCTTCATTCATACTGTATAGGTTGTAGTTGCAGCGATGTAACCATGAACGGACGGTAACGGCCAACATATACAGTATACATTTACATACTAAATTGAACTGCTAAATCGTCGTGGTATATGCGACTACATGACTATAAATATGACGTTTGGTGGGTAATATTTAGTGATGTTAGCCCGTATGCCATCTCAGATGCAGTCGGACTGACAGTGCGCCCCGTTTTTATCACCCACCGGAGAGCATTGTGTTTGATCGTTTGTCTGTTTTGTGTTGGTACGCCACCAGAAAGTGCCCCCGCGGGGAAGGGGCTCAAGTTGGCGCCCTCGGACTTGACTTTGAACGGTGCGTCGTGCGGTGATCGGCGGTATACTACTGACTTATCTGAAGTGATCTGGCTATCGTATATCGAACAAAAATAATACCACAACTAAATTTGATAACGTACATATATATATAGTTTAGGAAGCTCAAGAACTGTCTAATGAGGCTTTGATAGAAATATGTAAATTTACTCAGCCAAACCAATCATAGCGGTAGTGTCCTTAGCTATAAGTTGTTTCTTTGACACCTGGGATTTACCATCTTAAAAAAGGGAAAAGGTTTTAAGGTATATCCAATTTCACCTAAGTCGATGCGACTACACGTCCATCCATCGTCGTGTCCCAATATTTACCTTACGACTATCGACAACGGCGTTTTCTTCTGAGCAAACAATTTTGTAAAGAGAGGGTTTTTTGCAGCGAACATTTTGCTCGTTTGCTTGTTATATTACCTCGCGTACTGTTGATGTTATTGATGTTGTTGTTGTTGAGTAAATGTTTGATCAACCAAGTCTAATAAACGAGCGCCGTGGTTTGTCGATTGTTGGGGCGAACAGCGTCTTCCAGTTGAATAAATAGGCTCGAAAAACGCTTTACTTGGTGTTTGGCTTGTTGATAAATCAGGTGGAAGGGACCCAGTTATTGTATCTACAGTACAGTATCTGTTTCGTATGGTTGCTTTGTTTGAGTTGGTGATGCTGGTGAACAGCGTGGAATAGTTATTCAGTAAATACCAATTAAGTACAGTTCAGTACACTGATTAGAGTTAATCACTTAATTATATTTTCGATTTGCCGATGTTGTAAATCTGGATGTTGCAATTAGTTTGTCCAAGCAGGCGTCTGACTGAAGTCGTTTGAAAGACCGACACTGACAACGCAAGCGAATGTGCTCGTCAAGATGATGAATTTGATACATCTCTCGTTTCGGATGATGAAAACCGTTTTGGAAGGAATGCGTTAAAAGAACATCATTTTGTAATAATTTGCACGTTTTCTTGTTCTAGCCCGTCGGCTTTCTATACAGTAAACAGTTTATCACCTACTCGGTAAATACATAACACAGTGGTCTGTTAAACTTGAGCTGTCACGTTGGTTCACCAGTTTTCATGTCAGCCTTTAATTATGGGGAACAAAGTGAAGTGAATGACAAATGGAAGACTGCAATGATTATGTGATTTAGTGGTGCCAAGTGGTGTCGTGTCACATCTGGCTGCCCGAGTAAATGCCATTGACTACCACTACCAAGTGTCGCCGCTAGCGGACAAAAAAATGGATAAGTGGAGTCCTTTCTTTAGTGGTTTCAAAAATTAGTTTTTTTCTCCCTAAGAAGGTATAGGTAAAACGGTCTCAAAACTGCCAATTCTCCCTCTTTGACGAACTTTATTCCCCTCCCTTCGGCGGTTTTGCTCGTCCGCCAGTGGGTGCCGTTCACACCATTTCGTTCAGTCACACGTTGAAACTGGTTAATTTGTTATTTGTTAATGGTCAACGGTGACTTGATTCATCTCACTCATGATGATCACTTAATGACGGTTGAATTGACCAAGAACACTTACTTTGCGAACACCGTTATTGTAACCAACCGTAACATAAGTCAGCTCGTATATTGACTTGAATCCTGGTGGTGGTGAAAATTTTTTTGTGATCATACACATACAATTCATTTCTTTCAGCTCTGTGTAAATAACTTATTCAAAACATTTACATACAATGCATGTGGGGTGTCCCATCAAAGCGGTTTATATTGTGTAAATACTCGAAATGGGCGACGTAAAGTTCCCACCACAGTCTCACTCGCTGACACTGGCGGACGAGCCAACCCTTCAAAGGAAGCAGAATATTTTCAAAGACGGGGGCATTGGCAAATATTAGGCCATCCTACCTAAACCTTAAGGAACCAACTTTACTTTTTGAAACCGCCAAAGATGTGGAATTGCACTTTTCCCTCCTCTTCTGGCCCGCTAGTGCTATAAAAGCACAAAAGGAACAAGCCGGTAATGCCCATAGAGTAAGTAAGAGAGTAAAGACACCGGCTCTCCTCAACTCGGTCGGTCGCAAAAACGTTAGACAAACATTGGCAACAAGTCAGTCAACACAACCCCACTATTTTTGTCTTGTTTACTATTGGGGAAATGCATTGAACTGACAGTCTCAATGCTGATCATGGTTATCAAATGGGAGGGCAGTGATTTTTCACAGGTCTTGAAGATGCTTTTATAATTTCGTCCGTAAAATCCGAATTAGCTCAATATCTTTCTGTGAACCACACACCATAATCGCTCACTTTTTCGCTTGAGCTGCTCCATTTCATCTTAGCAGAAGCGGAGTCAAATTGGGTGTATTATTTGATGTTCGGAGCAGTTGTGTGAGCAGGCCATATATGCGCTCCTAATGTCAACTACTCGAACTCGAGTATTACCTGCCCTACCAACTGTTCAAACAATAAACATCACCCACCAACTAAACCATCATCACAAATAAGCACCCACCCGACGCTCTGTACTACTCGGGCACTATGTAAACACGGGCAAATGCCACTAAATCAAGTCATCAACTTTATATACTTAACTGTGTAACATGGATTCAACACACTTGAACTGAATCGATGTATGCAGAGAGGTTAATGAGACCAAGAGTGAACTGAACGTGCTTCGGGTTATGATGAAATTCCGTCGTTCAGTATGTAGATGTTATTACTTACAATACTGGGACCACTACTGCAGCTGTTTTGTTATCCACTATGTAGTTTTTACGGTCTTACCACGACTAGTCGATTGTAAACAACTCTTGCCAACATGCCAACACGTTCATTTATGTGGTGGGGCGATACATTGAATTACTTACTTAAATAATAAGTGTTCTGCTGGTCAATGCAAATCTTTTGATAACATTCCAGTTCATTCACTACAAGCTGCTTGCTAACATTCGAGCGGCTAACATAAGGCAGAACTTTCTTGTCTGCTCCTTTGAGATGAATTGAATGAAGTTGAAATGTGTGTCAGTATTAATATGAAATCAAGGGTACATAAATGGTTATGTAGATGACTTATCCGCCCTAATGTAATACATTTATCGTGTACTATTTACTCAGCCCCGCTGGCCATTCCATTCCATTTCTGTGTAAACACAAGCTGAGTCGTCTTTTTTATCCCAACCGTCAGGCGACACAAACTGGTGATTTATTTGCCGAATTAATATTGTTATGTGGGATATTTTTTTAATATGGTAAACCATATTTTAGTGGGTTGGTCAGTTAAAGACTGTCACATTGTTAATTTGTGTGACTTAAAAAATATATCTAACATGACAATCAAAATTATAAGACCCTTTTTTCTACAACACGTGCACTCTTTAACGGTCATGTCGTCGGCTTGGCTATCGTTCCCAACATGGTCAGGGCATCAAATTATGTCGATGTTTGATTGCTTGATAAATAATGAACAACTTGTGAACTACACATTGCTTATGTTGATGGCATAAGGTTATGCAATCAAGTGTAATCAATGTGTGAAACAACTGCTTATTGCTCGTTGAACGTGTTTGTATAAGAATGGTAATTGTGTGCTTTGTAGATGCCGAAAGGTTTACATGCACATTATCCCAACACCGATTTCCTAGTGAACCAGCTTATAATAATATCTATCCTTCAAATCTGGTATTTCTTACTACACTCAGAATATATGGGCCATGAAATCGGCCGACTGACGCTTTCGGGGTTGTGGTAGTAAAATTTGGGTGGAATATTACCAATACACACGCCATTAATTCAATTTATGCACTGCACTGTGTGAGAGCCGAAGCGGGTGGGGTATCGTGCTTTGACTAACCGTATTACTTTTCTCCCACTATGGGAAACGCTTAACTGAGCACCAGAAATGAAAGCAACGTTGAATGCCAACTATGTATCAAGCAGGGTGAATCCATAAATGTGGTCAAGTTCAACCACACATTTTGATGTATGGAGTGTGCTGCCTGCCGCGGGTATGCATATAAAACGATTGCTTATGGTGTGCTTGCTGCTGGTGGGATTAGCAAAAATACGTGTTTTCGTTTATTCGATAATTTTATTTTGTTGCGTGCAGCAGTGCAACAAGTATCGCAGCTATTATTATTATGAGATGAGAAACGCAACCGTGGCCATCATTCAAAGCTCAGCACGACTCGATTGTAATGATCACGTTGAGTAATGTTTTTATGCGACATTATTTACGGTGTCCTATCGTTGTGATATGATGCGAACGTTGTCAGGCTGCCAACCACATTACATCCTGCTAACTCGTTGCCAAACCCACTACTTTGGAAACGCACAGTTTCTTTAGCGAACCGAGGTCCGAGTTGGCAGTCAGAGACGGGCGAATTTCAATTTCAGTATGTTGAGTTAAAGAATGCTTTCTTAGTTTCTTACTTGACTCTAAATTTAATTTAACTTAACCTTTTGTTAACTCGACTTTGAAAAAGAAAGATGAAACCTTTTTCATGGTGTGCTGCGTGATACTGATAACTATAACGTTAGTTATAAACCAAGTATAACTCCAACTTATACAATCATCAAAATTCATTCAACGTCATTTATTACTTACGTGATTAAGTGATCGTTTATTTTTGATGGCTTTAACCGAAATGGTAAAAACGCATGCACGTGCTTTGAATTTATGAGTTTTCGTATGGCCGGGTGGTGAAATAGTCGGTGGTGTGTGTCCGGGAGAGAGTTGTCGATTGTTAATGACTGACTGACTGGCTGTGACAGATTGACGCACATTTTCGGTTCGTGTGACTGACTGACTGATTTGACTGATCACCGGCCGAACACGTTCTGACAGTCATAGAGACCGATTCGTTACGGATGATGATGACTGTCATTAGAAGTGATTGACTGCATACACGACGCGAACAGTCAGTCAGTCAGTGGTGTAGACTGGACGGCTGGTCTGACGGTCTGTCACAGTGTTGTGTTTGGACTTTTCTGCGGGACTAAAAAATCTAAAACGTTAGAAAGTCGTTAGTGTATGAAGTATTCTGACGGAATGAAGAGTTTATTTTTTTTGTATTTTAAAATTTGAAGTTTAAAATGCACTTGCAAATTTTTTTATCAGAGAATCTTTAATGGTGGTTTGGTTGATGTTCGGCTTGTTGATTGCTACCAATACAGAGTTGACCTGTACGTATGGCATGTGTATTTTCTCACGGCTCCACCTTCTCGTAATTCATTTGACCGACAGCTTCCTGTTCAAAACCTTATGAAAACCAGTTTTAAATGATTTACTTGTGCTGTTAATAAATCAATGGAGACAACATCAAAAAGGATGTACGTTGCTTAAACTGTTATAAATAGACCATTTAATTTGATTATGATCTTACACTTCCTTGTAACCATTGTAATATTCCACATCAGTTTAGTTCCCTTTTCCCAAGGGTCATAACAGATGATGTTTTGTTTTGGTTTTTATTCATTATGTTAGCTTGACCTAGTCCTATATAAATGTAGCTGGGAAGGCGAGTAAGTCGGCTGTTTCGCCAATAAATGCATTATACATCGGGAATGATCTTTATGTGCGATTTTATGTTGTTCATATGTAAATGATGACGGGCACGCTGACTCTGGGACAACCGTTGTTTTGTTTGTGAATGAATGATTTTAATCACGATGAAGAATATAATCTGATGTGACTCACTGATAAATACAAACGCAACTTCATGCTAATTATAAAAAAAATGTTGTTTCCTAAGTTTTTATTAATAATTTGTTCTTTTATTGCAGCAATCGGGCCGATCTCGAGAAACTGTCGCAAGAGAAAAATGAGATTCAACGACACTATATTATGGTTGGTTGCCTTATTGAATTAATAATAGAGGGGTGGTAAGTATTTTTCGTTTCGCATATTTATCATATACAGAGCTAAGCTAATTAATTAAGCGCATTATCTCGAATGAATCATGTGGTTTTAGATAACTTTCTATAACCTTCTTTGGCTTACTATACCACTGACGGACAAGTGTATATTGGTTAAAAATTAAGCGTTCTTTAGTAACTAATTCATCTACTTTTTTCATAAGTTACACTTTTCTAATTAACCTTTCTTGGAAAACCATAAAAGCATCCCTCCCATGCTCGCACGCTTATAAGTCTAATGAAATCAGAGGTCTCGGATCACTGACTCTCAAGAGATGGTATGCTGTACCCGATCTTGTTCTTGAGCCCGAGGTCTATGTTCAGTCTACCCTCTTGTCAGAGTTGAGTCTTTTGCCCTCCCTCCTACCCAACCGGAGTTACCACCAACAACAACCGGCAACAATTGGTGTGGATGAGGGGTCAGCAACAGATCACAACCCAACCAGTAAATTGATTGTGTGCCCCCAACCGTGGGGTATCGGGTGCTTGACCATCTCGAGGGCACATGTCATCCTTAACTACATCGGATGCCACAAAGATGTGCCCCTCGGTTGATTTGGGTGTCATCTTGCCGTGTGGGTAGGGTGCCAGCCCAATGAGATGACAAGTGTGGCACATCCAACCGACTGGCATAAGATGATGATGGCATACTACACGAGTAAATGGATTGTGTCTTTGTGCCGTGGCACCTTATACCAGACCCTGATACATGTATCTGTAATACTCATCTAATAAGCGCGACTGGCGACGACGACCACACCAAATTGTTCATTTAGACCGTACAGGGGGTAGAGGGTGGTGCCTTGGGGCATTGGCTCAGGGCAACCAGTCGCGGGTTGATTATTATTTTATTACGATAATTCGGCAATTTGCACGACTGCTGTGGTTGCGTCGGGCCGAGCACCGGGGTTGCGATTGGATGGGGGATAATCAGCGACACACATGCCATTTTGGTAGAGGGGTTGACTTTATGTATTATTGCGATGCAAACACATGGCAAAGGCAATCATTTAACGGCATGCAGCGGTCGGTGGCATCCAATGAAGAAACCACGCTTATTTGCCGAATCAAGCTGTGGCTTGTTATCATTGGTTGATGGGATATGGCCCACAAGGGGGAGGGGGTGGCACCCGACTAAACGGGCTCGATTGTCGCCTCGTAATTGGGTGCTGCTGGCTTTGTGTTATTACATACACAACAACACTCATCTCGCATTACCATATTCCACTCACTGATTGGGGTGTTGATGACCGACTACCGTTTTGCATAATGCCAGTTAAACGGTGGTCGGGCCTAAGTGACCAACCCATAATATCACATAAATATGAAGTGATAAAAAAAGTTTTTTTTCTCAAAATTCCTGGAAAACTAAGATTTACAAGGCTCGATACTCGACGGGACCCATCAATAAGTGGTAACTTGAGGTTTACCGACGATATTGTGATTGATGGCCTGGCCTGCGACGGAATGACCCTTGACACCCTTAGGGCACACCTGTGCTCGTTCAGCCATTGGTTAATGACCACATATCACTAAATAAGCGGCAGTGTTGACAACAATGGATAAGAGGTGGTGTGATGGATTGACCGAAGGCTAATGGTTGATGACGCATATCTCACCGATTCATAATTGTTGGGATGGGACCCAATGGCGGATGAATTGATTGAATTTATGCTTGAAAGGAGTTTTTATTGAGACTTTTTTTACCGACTGACTGATTCACACGTCAAATCTAAAAATATAAATTTTTTGTGTATGACCGGGTAGAAAGTAAGTTTGCTTTAGTATAGTTTTCACTGTTCTGATGGGCGTCTTCGTCTGGATAGTACATAATAAATAAGCCGCGTGAGCTCAAGTGGCACGTTAATCTTTATGTAAAACACACTGAGGATGGGGTTTCACATGGGTTTGATACTGGGACATGGATAATGATGATCATGACTGATTGACTGGTGAAGGGACCGTGTGGAAAGGGCACTACTAAATTGGTCAAGCTATCCGTTCTTCAATGAGTACTGCTGGACAAGCATGCCACTGTTTGAGGTATGTCTGTTTTGACCTCTGTCGTTATCGGCTAATTGACGTACTTTTCATGCACCTATGGAGATGGAGGTGGATTCAATACAGATGTGTTCCAACTAATGCTCGTCGAACGCGCGTTTTTCAAGTTGGTTGACAATTGACATTGACATTGACATGTTCTGATAATGGATTACACTGACGCCATAATCATGCAGCTCTTGGAACCTAATGATAATCCTTTCGTACCCATCATCGTAATTCATTCTAATCCACTCTCGATGTGATGATAACACAATTTCAGTGGTCTGATCAGAAGCGTGTCACGTCATGGTAAATGATAATTGGTTGAAAGAGACTGCAACGATGCTGCTTTGCTGTGATTAGGAGACGATCAAAAGCTCTATTACCGTATAATCAACTCGCATATCAAGCTCTTAATCAACTTGGCTCACGTCAACACACTTTCTCATTTACAAGACAAGTTTCGTGTGGTATTGGATTGAAAAATTCGATGCAATCATCAGTATGGAATTTTCCAAAGATAAAAATAATAAGTTTATGACTCGCTTACCACAAGCGGGTGCAACTTACACTGAACGATTACTGTACATTTCAAAAGTGTTTGATTGAGTGTTCAGATCGTTACTATACTGTTGATTGACGGTGTGTATGGTTTTGGGGTGAGTGTGGAACATGAATAAAAGCAAGTTGAGGTGTGAATAAACAAGTTTTTTACGTTCTTTTGTAACCAAAAATATGCATGCTTCTATGAAAGTTTATATGGTTTGTCAATTAAAGTTGTATAGCACATGGAGTGACCTTAATTTAAAACTGTAAAAAAACTAAGTTATTTGTAAATTTTCAAGTTTCATATCTGTGGTGTGGGGCCAAATGCAAGTAATGAGACGTGAGAGATGGCTGTTGTTCTAGATGTTTACAATATGTTCCGGGTAATCGAGTAGTGTCTAATAATAACATGATGAGTTGTTTAATAGGATTACGTAAGCGACAGCAACACCATTAAATGAATTATCAAGGTCTGACGTGTATCTGGGTCCTGGGACTAAATTGACTCTGGTCATGGCAGATTGCGCCAATTAGCCAATTTCTGCCCCGGCGTCTCTGAACTTTTGGCCAAAAGTGATCAAGTTAATGCAAATACGATGACATGCAATGCAAGGATACGCAAAAGGCCGACTGTTTGCACCTAAGCGCCAATAATAATCTATTTGAATGGTAGTTAATGCGGTTACGTAAGGGGAGAGGAGGGAAACACCACCATTACACGAATGATACTCGGCGCTGACGTTGAGCCGAACAAATTGACTCTTGTCATGGCTGCTCGACCAATTACAAGCACAAGTGATCAAGTAAATGCAAACACCTGCCAAACACTAAAATGCGGGTGAAAACGTTGAGAACACCTCAGATTCACCTTGCTATGTACACAGTAAGTTCGTGTTACATTAACATTATAACTATTACATGTAGTTATGCGATGGTAACGATGAATGCCCTATGTGGTTCTGTAACAATCCGCTACTTGGTACAAGGATACGCAAGTCAACCATTCACATGCTTATATTACGGTAATGGAATTAGGTGCTGGTAAGCGTGATCGGCACATATTAGTAGTGTTGGTGAGAGTGAGAGCAACATCCTCACACTATCACTTTCAAACGCACAACCAATATATTTAGCTTTCTCAAACGGCAGAGTACTTACTGTATAACTTAACTGTAACGATGCGGTTTTACAAAAATTTTGTTAGGAACACTCAAATTGTGCTGTGGTTACTGTAGAGTCAGTCATTTATGAGAAAAAGTGGACCAAGTTTTTTCAGTTTAAGTTGCTCGTTGTCAAATACTAACATTTACCTCTTATTTTTGTAATTTTAATTATCCTGAATTCATACGCCTGTAAAACATACATACTATTACTAAACTATATAATATAAATACTAGCGTGAGTTCTTAGCAAACTTCTGCAGTTGATAGGTTAGTTGTGTGACACAGTTAAATATCATGACCAATACCGTAGTGAGTATGGGGTACACGCACCACCTGGGTTACGGTAGATTGAATTCATGCTATGAAAGTTGAGTCAGACCCTCAATGGCTTTATGTACCTGTCAAAGGGAACGTTGTCTGTATTACGACCAGTATTTATAAGCGTAACAGTTAGAAACATAATTGCGAGTTTCAACCTATTTAAAACTAGCCTAGCTCAATTTAGAATCGAATGGTGCTCTACTTTTATGGGCTAAGGCAACGTGTGAATCCTTTTTCCATACTCGATTGAACAAATCGCTGCTTAAAACAAGCTTGTATATTTCGACTCAAATATACTTCAATACACGATTTTTTTCAGTCAACCTTGAATATAAATACCATCCTAACAATAGCCAAGTTATGGACAACAACCGTCGTTTTCAGTACTACGAGATGTCGACCAATCTCAACTTTGAGTACCATCGTCAAGTGGAGATTGCCCGCCGACTGAATGGCATCATCCAACAGCTCATCCCCAACCTGAGTCCCGAGCAGCAGGGCATCGTCATGCAGGCCGTTGAACGCGCCAAGGCAATCAGCCTCAATGAGTTGCAACAAATTATTGGGGTTGGTACGATTTTAGTTATGCCTGACTGTTTCGAGTATACTTTTGAAAGTTAACGCAGAAATGTGTTCATCTGTGTTTGTGCGACATCGGTTTTATCTGTAATTCTAGACCTAATGGTCTTGGGTCTGCTACCGTTCTGTCTTTCCTGTGAATAGATAACTGTCGGACACTTGGTGATAAAAGTAGTATGATGGCATAATAGCTCTCATTGTGTAAACCAGTCATCCCCATGTATATGACATGAAGTAAAAGTTTTTTTATCGCGTTTACCCCTTTTATCCTATTATCATAAGGTTGTCGATAATGGGCTAATAAGCAACAGCTGCTGCCTACTACTAGCTCTACGACTAATGGTCTCGAATACCGTCATATTTTCGTTATTTGTCAATATTTATGTGCTCATATTGAATTGGTGAGCTTGTAGTGTAGCGCAAGACGTGCCCCTCCTGGTTGAGGGGGTTGCAAAGTGTAATCTCGGCTCAAATGACATGGTGATGATGTTGGATATGTTCATATTGTTTGCATTAGCCAACTGGACAGCCTGTTGTTTGCTCTTTATATATCGGCATCTATGTTGTTTGCACTGGGCAGAATAAGCTGATGATGACCCGTCATCTACTATACATACAACCGGCGCCGGCGAAAAAAACTTGATCAAAACACTGTTATTTGAGTCGAGGGGTGTTCGTTTAATTTTAATGGGTGGTCTTGGCAAAAATTTTGGATATTGACTCCTGTCAAACGTGTGTGAGGTTTATATGTTTATGTTGACTGTGCAAACATTTGTATGATTGATATTTATTAATGTTCATAAGTATGATTGATATTTACCAATGTTCAGCAACAGATGCAGGCGCAACACCAACTGGCCGCCCATGCCGCAGGTATGCAACTGCCGCCCGGTATGCCTGGTGCCGCACAGCTCGCTGCCGTTGCAACAAGTTGGTACAAACATATATTGAGTGAGTGAGTGAGTGGGTGAGTGAGTCAATTAATGAATGGGTGAGTGGGTGAAAGGAAGGTTTATCACATCACATTATTGTACTCAAATCCAACTAAAAACAAACGCTCAAAAGTACATGGTTGGACTATATTCAGGTATGGCACACGCAATGCCCGGCAACTCGGGTATGATGAACCCTCTGGTCGCTGCCGCCGGTCTGCAACCCAATTTTGCGGCCGCCGGTCCCTTCATGCAGGCAATGGCTGCTAAACATAATGAACAAGTTCGTGTTCATATTTGCCCCTTGTTTTAGTTGCGTGTTGTTGTGAAGTGTTGTCGTTGTTGTTGTTGTTGCGGAATCTTGTTGTTACAGTCATAATTTGTGTTTCAGGCAGCAGCAGCCGCTGCCGCAGCCGCCTCCTCCGCCCACGCTAATGACGTGAGCAAAGCCAACAGCGAAACGGCAGAAACAAACGGTGAACACGCCCTGGTTGGTTCATCATATCTATCAACTCACAAGTTTTTATTGCCATAAACATTTTATTAGATTTTTGAATAAAAAACGTATTTCAGTCGCGAGCATCGGCGTCAGCCTCGAGAGCCTCCGTATCGGCCACCGATCGGGGCATATCGGCCACACCCGAGGCCAAGCGGATGAAGACCGAAGTGGATGACGACGATGATGATGCCAAGTCAAATGATGATCTCGAAATTGATGTGGGACAAAATGATGTGGGTGTTTGCTGGTTGTGTTGTTGTTGCTGTTGTTTTTGTTGATGATGATGAGGATGATGAAGATGATGATGATGATGATGATGATGATGATGATGATGATGATGATGATGATAATGATGATAATGATGATGATTGTAATATTTCAGGAACCGGGTTCCCCAACTGCCAACGGTGAGAAGACGCCCAACAGTACGGTGTCCAAACAGGCATCGGGCGAAGGTCGTCATTCCACAGCTGGTACGCCGTCAGGTACACCCGCTACTTCTACTGCTAATACTAATGGTTTGTGCAAATATTACCATTTCTTTTTTTGACAAATGTTCTGTTCCAAAGCCTTTAAAGAAGATGTGGATGTAATGTTGGACTGACGATATAGTTTGATCGTTAACTTACCTTGGAAAAAGTGAAAAGTTCATTGAACTATATGCCTCTGTCTGGGCGAGGCTTTGCAAGAAGAAGACATTTTAGTCTAATGCATTTACGTACGATCAAGCTATACAACTTATAAGAATATGTGCACCATTTTTCAAATGCAAGTAACCTCAAGTTTCAACCATTTCAAGGTAATGCAAAAACGTCAATCGGCGGTCTGAATTTGGTGCAAAACAAAAACAAGGGCAGGGAAACACCACATTCCAATGCTTCGTCGGGCGAGTCCTCAACACCGGCTAATCAGCTCAAATTGGGTTGGTTTGATTCACTTCTTGTCATTTGGTTGGGGAATACTTGACAATAATACATAAAGATCTGATGATGGTTTATATGTGATCACGTGATTATGTTAAGGTTTTACAGGCACTCCCGTGTCCAAGGGCACGCCCACCAACTCCGGCACGACCACGCCCACTTCACAACTTAATAAACTTCGCCCACCCGCTCCGCCCGGTGTGCCTTCTATGCCGCCAGGTTCAGTTGTTTAACTTTGTAGTTCCACCTAAAAATCCAAAGCATTCACAATTTGTTTTTGATATATTCTACGTTGTTTCTCTCTCACATTCTCATATCACTTTAGTATGAAATAACAGTGTAATATTGTGTTCAGGTGCCTTTGGTGCCGGGGGTTTCCCCGGGGGCCTGCCGACGAGTCTGCTCGGTATGACCGGCCTGCAGGGTCCGATGGCCGGCATGAACCCGTTCGGCAGGGGAATGCCGCCTTTCGGGCCGGACGGTATGCCCGGTGCTATGAGGCTGCCGGGTCAAATGCCCGGACCACCCGCCTTCCCGCCACCTGTTGGCACCAATGACAAACCGTTAGTGGGTGAGTGAGTGAGTGAGTGAGTGAGTGAGTGAGTGAGTGAGTGAGTGAGTGAGTGAGTGAGTGAGTGAGTGAGTGAGTGAGAGACAGTAAGTGAGTGAGTGAGTGAATGAGTGAGAGACAGTGAGTGAGTGAGTGAGTGAGTGAGTGAGTGAGTGAGTGAGTGAGTGAGAGACAGTGAGTGAGTGAGGGAGCGAGTGAGTGAGTGAGTGAGTGAGTGAGTGAGTGAGTGAGTGAGTGAGTGAGTGAGTGAGTGAGTGAGTGAGTGAGTGAGTGAGTGAGTGAGAGACAGTAAGTGAGTGAGTGAGTGAGTGAGTGAATGAGTGAGAGACACTGAGAGACAGTGAGTGAGTGAGTGAGTGAGTGAGTGAGTGAGTGAGTGAGTGAGTGAGAGACAGTGAGTGAAGGATTTGGGAAATGACTTGCAATGCAATCAAAGCATGTATTTAACATGCTTTCATTCGATTCGTGGTTTTGTATAAAACAGTTTTCTGATCATTTGGTTACTGATTGGCCGGCTTGAACATATTTATTGATTCAGGGCGTACGCGTACAGCGTTGGAACAGATGGTAATCTGGTGCCAGTGACGTTCCCATCGGATGCAATGAACAGTCCCGGTGTGCCACGAGGTATGAAAGCGGTGCACACCCTTCAACACGGAGATGTCGTATGTGCCGTCGTCATGTCACACCAATCAAGACATGTATACACTGGAGGAAAGGTATATACCGATATTCTCTAAAGTACACATTTATTGTTTTTGTCTGCACCCAGTCAAGTATTTCATTCAGCAAATTATACCGAAATGATAAGCCGCAATGAGACTTATTTGTTTTGAAGTATTTTGTATTGTAATAAGTTACCGTACGTTCAATCACTGTCTCGATTTGTTCAGGGCTGTGTCAAAGTGTGGGACATTCAAGCGTCGGACGCCGGACCCAAGCACATTCATACTTTGGACTGTGCGGTTGGTGTTATATGAGATGAATATTCGTTGAACATTTGCTTTTGTGACCGCTTTTATTTTACTCTTTTACATAAATTTTGTTTCTATTTCAGAACGACAGCTACATTCGCAGTTGTAAACTATTAAAAGACGGCAGTGCATTAGTTGTCGGTGGGGAAACGAGCACAATAACCGTGTTTGATATGGCGCAGGTTAGATTGAACTTATTCAGTTTTAGTTTCAACATATAAACTTATATTTATATCGCTTAGTTAGCATACTATGTTTTTTAAACTGGTTATAATTGTTTTTCTCACTCATTAACAGGGTGGTGGTCCTCCTAAACTAAAATCCGAGCTGGACTGCGAGGCACAGGCGTGCTATGCACTGGCCATATCGCAGGACAACAAGCTGTGCTTTGCGTGCTGCGCTGACGGTAACATCATTGTATGGGATCTGCATAACAAACTAAAGGTTAAATAACCACCACGTTTATTCATTCCGTGTTATCATGTCAACTTTGTTAAGAGTAAATTAAGGTTTGTTGGTATATATTGATGGTAAATTAAGACTTGAATCATGTTTGCTAATGGCTAATTGTGTAATATTTAAGATTTGCACGTTATCGGGTCACACAGATGGTGCTTCATGTATTGACATAATGCCCGACGGCCAGCAACTCTGGTCCGGATCGCTCGATAATACTGTCAGGTGCGTTCGTTGGTTACAAAACATTATCCTGCCTTTATAAGATTTGTCTATGAAGTATAACCATGATGATAAATTGTTGATTTGCAGGTGTTGGGATTGGAAAGAACGTCGCGAAGTGAAGCGACACGACACGAACACACAGATCTTCTCGCTGGGCTGCTGTCCGACTGGCGATTGGGTAGCTGTGGGGTTGGTACTTTCATTACGCAAATACTAAATTAACTTTTTGAAAAGTCAATGTGTTTTTCAAAGATATGTTAATTTGCGGTTCAACGTGAAAATTTCTATACTGCATGGTACCGACCAAATTGTCAACGATTATATACCAAATGAGACAAAAGTACTAATTTGACTAAATAATCTTTTTTTCATGTATAATAATATTTTTTGTGAAAACTGACAAATCTGAAGAATATAAAAAGAATGATAGTGATAAAGAATAACAAGTGATGGTGTTGCAGAATGGAGAACAGCAACGTGGAGGTGCGTCACGTCAGCAAACCGGACACTTACCAGTTGCACTCGCACGAAATGGCCGTGCTTTCCCTCAAGTTTGCCGCCTCGGGCAAGTGGTTCATCTCGACGGGCAAGGACAACGTGGTACATGCATGGAGGACACCATATGGCGCTAACCTATTCAGTGTTGGTTACATCAGGAGAGTAGGGGTTGTTCCCCTGCAATCAAATTCTCTACCCCTCCTCGAAACCAAAGTTTTGACTTGACGAGTCGAAGTAGCCCAAAGATTTTGCGTTTCAGTAGCTTTTTTTTCGTTGTTTTCTTTTTTGTTTACAAAAACAACTAGTTGTATTATTACTCATTTTATTCTGTGTATATGTGTATACTTACTTGCTGCTTGTGTTTTAGTGTATGATGGATGGTGTAACTGTAATTAAGCATTTCAGTCAACGGAGAACACGTCGGTGCTGTCGTGCGACATCTCTTCGGATGACAAGTACATTGTGACCGGATCGGGCGAGAAGAAGGCCACCGTTTACGAAGTCCAGTACTGAACCCACTCAGCCACTCGCTATGCATTTGTAGTTACCAACACTTCATTCACACTGTTACAGCCTACCAGTTTGGTACTCATGTTAATCTGGAACACCGATTCATCATCAATTTGATTTTGGATTGAATGAGCCGTGTAAACCCTCGCATTGTTGGGAAGTGAGTTGAGTTCAATGCCATCAAGTGTATTATACCGTATTTTAGTATTACGTGTTTGGTTCTTGTTGTTACAGAAATGGTCCGAAATTGTGATGTTGATTTGAATTTTCAAATATGCTATGTGAATGATATATTGTTTCAAGTGGTGTATAACAATACCCGCACTTTGATGACTGACATGACGTGATGCGTGTCGCATAGATATTCGTGATTTATATTTTGTCAAACTTTTCTCCCTGTGCAAATACGTGTTTTCCCGCGCGTTTTCGTGTTGCTATTTTTTCAATAATTTTTTCATTAATTTTGTTTGCAACTGTTTTTATTCATACTGCAAATATAGGTGATTTTTTAGTTTTTTATTTAGTCAACTTATATGAAAGTACAGTGCTTACTGTACTAATGCAATGCAAAAGATTTGGTTGTTCATTATGTGAGTGCTTTTTCTAATCGTTTTTATTGCGTTTTGTATTGAGTCACTACGTTGCACGATAGTTATCTCCAGTATATGTGTACAATTTTGATACAAATTGAGAGCAATTATCGTTGTCATGCCCGATGTCGATTTTTCTGTGGGCTATTTAGTTTTGTTTCTAACAACTCTTACGCGTTCAGAACGAAAATGCCATTATTAATGTTGTTTGTCTGTTGATAGAATAAACAATTTACATATTATTGACAAGCAAATAGTTTCACGGCAAGAACGGATGAACAAGAACAGTGAATAGAATACATAATGCCCTATGAAGTAGTATCTTTTCGGTTGTGCCTGTTCATCTGCTGATGTCGCTTTGTCTCTCATCAATGTCAGGTCATTATGTTACTGTACGCTGGTATGACTCGTGGCTCATGTATACTCCTACAGGGTCCCTCGTAATGGTTTTCGATATATTATCTGGCTTTGATTTAATCGGTATTAGACGCCAATGTGTCCCATAAAAAATTCGGGCCTAAGTTCGAGTTGGACATTTAACTCAGACCCTCTTTTATGCAGGATTTCAAATGCATGGGCATGCCTCAGTCGTCAACAGTAATTCATTCACAAAATCATCTATCATTCAGTCAGTCAATCAATCAGATTTCACGTCTATGATTTTCTGTACATTATTCGCTGGTGTCTTTTTTACATTGATATATACAGTAGTTGGGTTTTGATGCTTAGTAGCGTTGATAACTAGCATTGATTATTTAATGAAGATGAATGTAACTTAATTTTTCTGTGCTGTATGCTAGCTTGTTGTATTTTTTTAATAGTTATCTATCAGCTAAATTATACTATTTGACAACAAGCTGTATCTGGGTAAATAGCTACATGATCAGTGCAGTACACAAATGAAAAAAATATTACAGTTTCTCACCAATTATGATTTCTTGTTCATGGTTCTCGAACACATTCTATCTGGTCGTTTTATTCATTGGTTCAATAATTGCTGTTCTCGGTACAATAATTTGTCATATTCTAATGTATTATTGGATTGAAATCTTGAAAATACTACCATTTTACTGCACTCGAAATGTATACATATGCGCTCCTCCGCTCCATTATTTTGACATAAAGCCGACGTTTTTTATATCGTGTTATTTTCTGGCTTTTACAAAACTAATTAACATCAGCGTACACAAAATATGTTGGTTTTTCGAAATTTCTAACGTCTTGTACGCTATGGTCAAAGTTTTGTACATGGCTAAAAAAACCCGATGCCTTTTGTATCAGTGTACACCATAAATGATATAAGGACATTACACTATTCAATTACATTTACATTTACTCGTTCAGTTTTTTTGGCTGCGTTTCGTTAATATAGAAATGCACCGGTGAAAGTCAAATTTTGCAGAGATAATAAAAAAACAATGACCCTAAATCATGGTTGATTATGTGTTGGGATTTGGTTACTTTTATGTATTTACATATACGGGGAGAGAACAGTCATCTATTAGCCAACCACTCACTAGATTTGTCAGTCAATGACTCGTTTAATCAATAAATGACTCGATTCATCAGTTAACTCAACTCAGCCACTCATTTGGTTAGTTAAAACCCCGTGACTGCCATTCATCAATTGATAACTCACTCACCAACTCGTTCACTCATCCACTCACCTCCACAAACAGGCCTAACTCACTTTCGCAACATTTATCTAATCATCGCAACAAGTCATATCATAAACTACGCCATCTGAAAATGCTGCAAATGAGTAAATAAGATTAAACGGCATGCTTATGTTTCATTTTTCAACCAAATTCAAGAAAACTGGAATCTTGCGAATTACAAGTCGATTAAATCTGAAACGCTTGTCTTCAACAACTCAGAAACATGAATAAAGATACAGCAGATTCAGATTTGGGCTGTATAAAGCATGGATGCAAGCATATCCAGTAGCGTGCATTCGACCACAACAAGCGCGATTCAGCATGCCTTCCGGACTTGATCTCGGCCCGGCAGCATTCAATCACATATTCCATGGCTTATATTTTGCATAACAAACATTCTTGAGCATCATAGCTTTTTAAACATTCTGGTGAAAAAAGACAGTACTGTTTCAAACCGTGTGACATTATCCCCTTGTGTTATATGAAAAAGGTGACCTCGAAATGATCTTTATGTACATTCCGGACTTTCATACGACATCGATCGTTTAATGACGAGCCAAAAGTGAAAAATAGAAAGGTTTTGCTTACTTTGAAGATTGAAAATGAAGGACTTAATAAAAGTTATTGGAGTAGTCAGAAGGGCTACTTGAAATACAGCATTATGGTGCCCTCGAGTGCGTCATGATTCCCTGATCCAACCTCTTTATTATGTAGTATTTATTCTATTCTGCACATGCAGTATGTTCAGTTGATGATTATGATAATTGAAAATTCCAATTTGCTGAATTGAATGACGTAAATCCAAGTATAGTAATTTTCTGCGGTGGAACTTTGATTATTGAAAGGAAACTCAATTTATAAACGCAAGCCCGGATTCTGTTAATTGAGTGTTTGAATAAAAACTTTTACATTTACGAATGAAAGTTAATCGCATATCTATGAATGAATACATCTCATAGTTTTTATCCTACCTAGCATAGCAGCTTTCGTGATTGCCATAGTAGAATAATCTAAATACGGACATGTCAATTTGACCCCATTTTCGCAGGATGGTTTCTACTTTAAACAAATTTAGAAACTGAATCTAAATTCTCAGTCATGTTAGGTCAGTGCATACGCGTTCAACAGACGGCAAGAATTCTGAACTGTAAAGTTCATTCGATATTATTTGTATGCAGGGTTTCAGTGGCCTATTTTATGTTGAGTTGACTTATGTTGAACACGTGATTTCGCGTGACAAATGTACCGTAACCAGGGTTCCTAAACCAAATGTTTCTTGTTCAACGTAATCCATGTTCATAGCATAATAACTCAATGACCCTGCAGCACTCGACTCGAGTACTCAATACTCAATATAACTGGAGCACAGCTTGAGTCAACTTGAGCCAATCTCGTGGCCAACTTCGGTTGGATGCCATGTGCTCAGTTTAGACAACGTTTCACGGTTTGGCTCGACACACGTAAAGGTTGAACAAGTTAATGTGACCGGTTAATCATGGATGAATCTTAGTTAAAGCTTGGTCAGGGTATCTTGTTAAACCTTTTACTATACATGAGTTGAGCATGTTATAGTATTCTATGTTGTCCACAAGTAGTGTGGATAGCTTACAAATTTTGGTAAGTTTTAAGAAGTGCCCCAAAATTTGATTGCGCGTCAAAGGAACTACAGTAGAAACTTCGGAGTAACGAGAAAGTCTTTGGCTCATATAATCAGGTCATGGCTCTCTCGCTTAACCTCAACTTAATCGAACTTACTGTACCGATGTGGGACTTAAAAATAATGGATGCAACTGGATTTTCACGGTCGAACGGGCCTGAGGCTGATTTCGGATCGGATGTTCATGTAGAATACATCACATGTAGAGTACATCGGTTTTACTGTATATACAGGGTGGCTGTAAAGTAACGACGCGTTTTCCGGCCGCCCATTTCTCAAAAAAATTATACTGCGTGACCAGTGTCTTTATAGTCAAACTTGCGTAAAAACACCTGAAAAATCGAATTATGTGGTCAGATTTTACGTATTATAATGTATTTGTAGGCCTTTTGTGGAATTTCTGTCAAAAAGCAATATTTTTTACTTCTTGGGTCCTAGACGGATTTTTTTTCAAAATAAAAAATTTATAGGTTTCTAAAAGTTTACACACTATTTTAATAATGATTTTTAAAAAATATCATCGCCAAATAACACTATTGGTATTATCTAATGGTGAAAATTAAGCCAGCTTTCACATGTCACTTTTTACATCAGAATCTTATTTCTGCATTTTTCACCAATTATCATGCTTTTATGACCCTTAATGGTGTCTTATGACAACAGATCTGTGTTATAGGAGTTATGGAAGTATGATAATCCTACTTAAGACCTAAATCTTCGATTTTCGAAATTTTGGAATTTTATCGAATTTCGCATTTTTTCTTCATTCATTGAGACTTTTTGGTAGTGGAGTACTATGAATTCTAAATCTTTCATAAATTATTTAACACAAAACTCAACTTACCGTTTGTTTATATCATTATGAATCCTGGTTGAAACCAATTGATACTTAACTCGTATTACTATGGTCAGTTTTCATGGAATTTCGGTCAGTTTTGTTGAAAAATAACGAAATTTCCGTTAGTTTTTGGAAAAAAATTAAATTGAGCAGTCCTACACTAAAATGAACCTCATAATCTGAAATTTCAGGTATGAATACATATAAATGGCATGTAAAAGTTAATCATGCAATACAATAGTTCTGAGAAATAGACGGCCGGAAAACGCGTCGTTACTTTACAGCCACCCTGTATAACATCTTTTATTGGTTAGGAGGCTGAATTTGAATATGCGCGCCAAGAATACCGTGATAAACTTCACTGCAGAAATCTGCATTCAGATCATTGGACACTCTGATAAAAAAACATGCGTAGTCTTGGAAAACCTCGAGGGTAATGAGGCGTAATCAAGTTCAGTGTTTGACCGATTTACATCTGGTTTTTTATTGTATAAGAATGGATAATTTTTGAATAACAAGGAAACAAATTATGTTTTAGATTTAAAAGTTTTAATCTGTCTGTCTGAAAGATTAAAAGTATTTTATTTGACTTGTGACAGAATCATTCGTATCAGGTGGTCTGTTTTGTGCCAGAAACGATAACAAAATTCTGTATTTGTCCGCTTGCCTTTTGAGGCAATATCAGTGGAATTGAAAATGTTGAAAGCCATAGAATACTCAGAAAATATCATCATACACTCATACATAGAATACATAAATACATACATACATGTATGTACATACATGTGTGTTAGATACAATGTCGTCAATAAATCTGCTCTCGTGAGCCATTTGTTTTAGTTCGGGTTTCCATTGTTTTTTTCCACGAACTTGTTTCCATGCACTAAATATGGTATTCAAGAGTTTGCAAGTCAGAATAGAGCTCAGCAAACTCTATTTCCCTTATTGAACGTTTCAGATTTAGAAACTCGTTGCCCAAAAAGAACATTTTGCTAAACCAAAAAATTTAGTTTTTTTCATTCGAAAACACGGTTTTTGGGGTTTCTTCTGTGACTTTAGGGCAACTCTATAAAATAAGACTAAAATTGGAAGGATTTTAGGTTAAAATATTGATTTCAAAATGAGAACAAGAACGATTGAATCGGTTGTTTATATATACTGTATGTAACTCGGGTTATTAACGTTCAAAATCGTATATTTTTTTGACTCACTATGTGGGCCAATGAAAAAAAAATATGAATCATCTCATAACAGTGAGTTTCGTAATTGAATACTCATTAAACGGCCGCCGATATTTTGTGGTTTGTTGCAATGATATAAGAGATTAGACGGGTTTGTTCGATGGCAAACTTGATTATGTCATGTCAGACTTATAATAAACTGTTGATGAAGACACTCAAAAGCAAAGTCAACAATCAACAGAAACATTTTATTCTGGTCGGTCGGGCAAAGTTACATTCTGTTGATATACGTGTTAAAGTTTACAGGACTTGGGCTCATGACCTGTACGTACAAATGTTTAAGACCGGTATGACTCTAAACCTCTCACAACTTTAGAGCTTTAACCACACAATATAAGCTTAAAGGCAGGTGCAAATACCACAAGCATATGTGCCACTACGTATGCTCCAAGTGCTCCCCCCTCTTTATGCCCCCAGTTGCCCGTAGTAACGGATGACGTGCCGTTAGCTTGACTCATGTGCCAACGTTATGTACCCTGTAGAGTATACAGTCGTACGCGAGTATACTTGCCGGCTCGACCTGATTATCTGCCGGTTATGACACCTGTTCATGATGATGTCATAAACAAGTAAAAAACAGATTGTCAGTGAAAAATCTTTTATACGTCCTTCTTTCGTCTACCACCACATTTCTTGTTCTCATGTGCACCCCCCTTCTTGTATTGGTGTCTTTACTTGCTCGAAAAACCACTATCAAACTTTTGTTAAATTTGTTCACTTCTATTTTCTTTCATTGAAAACAAAATTGTTTCCATACAGCATTTCAACGTTCAAATAAATAGTAGAATTCATTCCGTTTCATTAGGTCTGTATTCGAGACCAGTCAGGCTGGCATGATCAGACGTTGTTGGTGCAGTCCTCACTTTATTGCTGTACATGAACTGAAACAGTAATAGAGCAGAGCATGGATTAATGTGGTTTGGACCTGAACCTACATAGTTGATATCCCAAAAGTGCCTTCCAAATCAGTGCATTTTATGTGACGAGCAGCATCAGCCCTGTGCAGCCAGGCACTCTGGCTCTATGTACCGCACATACTAATTCTATTACATACCAGTGACGGGCTAGCATTTCCTTATATACCGCGGGTTTGGCCTGTTTACGTGCTGGACTTCTGGCTGGAAATACTTGCAGACCATGGAACTACTCGACCATGAACAAGTGGTTGTAACCGTGGGACCAGGAACATGATGGCTCTCTGCCACAAGCTGAACATGCATGTTACTGAATTATGTAGGATAGCAACAACAACCATACAAGATTGCTAGAACTGAATAGTGTAAAAGTTCAGTTTTTAGAATATGGATTAAGTGGATCGCACCACCTTCAATATGTATTATTTAAATTCTATGCACTTTTTAAGACTTCAATAAATCACACTCGGATACGGTTTGTCCACCTAATTGTTCTCAGGCTCAACTTAGATACTTCTCCTATTTATAGTTGCTAAATATATGAATTTTGTTTACTAAAAGATGTTGCTATTTTCTATGAAAGTTAATATCAGTCGAACTTTTCAGATCACAATAAATATATAAAAAACGTGAATACCCGGGAAATCAAAGCCCTCCTTGTTCTATGGTACGTGAGGTGAGTCGTCGACATGGTTGGGACTGGCCACCGCACCCGATGCAGGTCAGTGAGTCGGTGAGTCGGTGAGTCGGTGAGTCAGTTAGTCAGTGAGTCAGTGAGTCGATGAGTCAGTGAGTCAGAGAGTTACTGAATGACTGCCTAAATGGTCTAAACTTTTTTTATTAACAATTGAATATTTGAAAAAAAATCCTCAGGTTTCCTCTTGGCTCGTTAAAGTATTCGTATTCACGGTGAGTCTGGGCATCTTGGGTAGTGCACCAGAAGCATTGGAATGGCGTTGTGGTGCGTGGGCGGTTGGTACCGATCAAGATTACTGACTGACTGACTGACTGACTCACTCACTCACTCACTCACTCACTCACTCACTCACTCACTCACTCACTCACTCACTCACTCACTCACTCGCATGCAGGCAATCGGCAGTCTATTACTATTGGTCGTCATCTGTATGTGTCTTGTAACATCGATCGACCCGGCTGATGAATCGATAGCCGAAAGCGTGAATGCACGACGACAGAGATTGACCTTGGATCGGAGTAAACATCCGAGGGTAATCACCTCGGATCACTTTTGTAACATTTGCGAGGGATTCGTGTTCGTAAGAGTGAGTGAGTGAGTGAGTGAGTGAGTGAGTGAGTGAGTGAGTGAGTGAGTGAGTGAGTGAGTGGAAGAATGAGTGAGTGAGTGAGTGAGTGAGTGAGTGAGTGAGTGAGTGAGTGAGTGAGTGAGTGAGTGAGTGAGTGAGTGAGTGAGTGAGTGATATTCAGTGATCCCACATCAAAACACTGCCGGCAGTGCAACAAATGTGTGATTAACTTTGACCATCACTGCAAGTGGTTGAACAACTGCGTGGGGTCCAAAAATTACAAGTTAGTGCTTAGTTCGACTAAATGTTCTTATAAATTAATATCCGTATAATGTAATATTAATTGTTACTGTGTTTTTTTATACATAACTTAAATACTGTTAATATACAGTTTTGCTTTACTATAATCAGATTTATCTTTCTTTTCTTCTTAACATTTGGGATAAATGTGAGTAAATCAGTCGCATCAGGTGAGTCGTAAAAAACGGAATAGAAAAATAGATCATTAAACAATGAATGAGAAAGTTATTCAGCTTTGCGTCCAATTTGTACAGTATGTAGACATGTCAAGGGCAGTACATATTAACGGTAACGAGTTAGTTGTTATTCAGTTAATGAGGACAACCAGTTTTGAAATTCCAGGCAATTTATAGTCTACGTGATTTCAATAAGTGTCGGGTCACTGCTACTCATCATTGCATGTGCCTTTCTTTGGTGCCAATTTATCATTGATAGAGATCGGATACGATCTCCCATTGTTGGAGACAGAAATGGTTGGCGTTGACTGAGTAAATTATGTAGTGAGGGAACGAGTAAGTAAATGAGTGAGTAAATGAGTGAGTGAGTGAGTGAGTGAGTTAGTCGGTGAGTGAGTGAGTGAGTGAGTGAGTGAGTGAGTGAGTGAGTGAGTGAGTGAGTGAGTGAGTGAGTTAGTGAATGAGTGAGTAAGTGAGTGAGTGAGTGAGTGAGTAAGTGAGTGAGTGAGTGAGTAAGTGAGTGAGTGAGTGAGTGAGTGAGTTAGGAGTAAATACATAAATTACATTCAGTTTTACGAATCAAAGTCTAACTAATTCAGGTTCCTTATACATATTTGAGCAGCCTGTTGTTGAACCAGTTTGGTTTATATTGCTTGGACTCAATAGTGTACTTCTCGTGGCTACGTTTGTGCTCACCACTCACTTGCTCATATTCCACTTAAAACTGAGTTGGTTCTTGATAAGTTGCTCGTTCGCGGGCTCACTCAATCAATAACTCACTCACTCCCTCACTCACTTCCTCACTCACTACATATGTAGCTCACTCTCTCCCTCACTTACTCATTCCTTCACTTCAGTCAAACGGGGTATGACCACCTACAGTTATATAATGGAATCCAGAGTCACACCAGCTACAGTCAGTGATGCTTCTGTAAAAGTCAAGTCTACCAATCAGGTACGTTTTCTAAGCTAAAGATTGAGTGAAGTAGTGTTTGTGAGATAAATATCATGATGAAGGAACGATCGAAGAACTAATTAGCTTAGAACTCATAAAAGTGAAATTTTAGGGTGCTTGTGAATTGTATGGTATGTAAGTTATTGAAACCAAAAGTATAATATGGAAATTGGGAAGTTATCTTGCGTTAACAATGAAAACAAACTGACATATTCAACTAAGTCAAGTTTTAAACCTACACTCTAATTGGTGTAATGCTGTAACCACTGCGCATTGCAGGATGTTGGTCACGACAACTCAGTCGTTACCATATCGGGTTCAATGGGACATCAGAACGGCATCCTTGACCAGTCCGACTACGAACTCCAAAGTAGACGTGGATCGCGAGCCAAGTCGATCGTGTCTGCCAAGTCGATATCGGACTCAACGATGGCCACCAAGATACCTGACCCTGATGAACTTGAGGAGGGCATGCTACCCAACCAACCCACATCTACCGTCGTCACTTTACCGCCCATTCATAATGGTAATAATACAGGCGATCATACCCAACATAATAGTCGACCAATTAATGGAGTCAACGCACATCATAGAGACAGTCTGGCTACAAAAGGTTAACCACTTGATTAACGAACTCATAACTGAATAAGATATTCATTCAATCAGTTGTTCAGTTAACAATGTCGTTTTATATTTAGTAAACCATGCTCATAGGATACATAAGTCATGCTCAATCAAGCTTTCGGCTCCCAATCACATAACCAATCTTATCATAGAATCATTATTGCTTTTCGCACTTTCTGACCCGAAACCCTCATACAGGTACTTTATTTACATAATTTACTTATTTACGTACTTTACTTACTTTATTCATCGAACCTGATTAGTCTTATTTTTAACACCAAAACATCAAGTCCTATTGGAAGCCTTTCCCGTAGCGTGTTTGACTAATAAATTTAGGTTTGCTTAGTGTATGTCTTGCTTTTGCAGTATTTGAACCCCAATTCGAGTCGGTGATCAGCTCAACCGGCGAGATGTTCCTTCCTTCGATAATGGTCAAGGCACCATCCATACATTCTGACGATCAGTCAGTGGCCCGTCTCACTTGACCCAAGCTCCAACATTAAATATAACACCATTTGTATTCAGTGTTTCTTGATACAACAGGCATGAATTTTTTTTCGTGCTTTAATTAGTGAATAGTAAATTAGTAGTTATATATGAATAGTTAATTATAACACTGAAAATGAATACAATCGTACACAGTTCAATTAATGGATGAAAAACCGTACATGAATAAGTATGAATAAAAAGAAACTTTTATAAACCTACACGTATTTATTAGTCTCCTCAAGCTAATATGGTAGCTACATTCCCTAATTTTTCAAACGATCCCAAGATATACCAAATGAGATAACCTTATTTGGCAGTAGTCGTTCTCTTGCTAGTTGTAGTGCAAATGCATTGAAATCAAAAAAATTATTTGTTATGTTTTTTACATGATTCAAGGAACAAACGACCGACATTGTGATATTTCTATTCTATTGTATTATTCTAAACCGCCAGCAAACTTTATACCTATCACTTTCACTAATGATGATTACCTCATTCGTGGATAGATTAATTTTTTGTTCTTTTATCCTGTACATATATTGTTGATGCTTTAATTAAGGTGTTTCGAAGAAAATACAAATCATTCATTCGAAGCTGATATTTATCATTTTTATCTAATTTGTAAAAAAAAGTTGATAACAGTAACAGTAATTCATAACAGACAACAGTAATAACTAGTAAACTTTTCGAAGACAAGACATCTGCAATAGAAATATTGATTAAAAAGTTATACGCATAGAAAACGTTTCAAGTTTCAGCTTGACATACAAAACAAAAACAGTCAAGCTTCAGATATGATTCCATAACTTCAGGAAGCCTGCAGTGATAGAGGCACAGGCAGTTATGGTAAGTATGTGTTTAGATACCGCCTATCTGACTATAGATAATAAGTGCGGAATGTGTTATCACACCCGGCCGATGCAATCATACCAGGCAGTGACCAGTCACATGACATTAGTTTATCGGCGTGTCCCGCCATGTCATACAAACACGCATCCGGCGATCGAATGTCCCACATCTTCAGCAAATTGTCGTAGCCCGCTGAAAACATTTTTTACTTGGACTTCTTCATTACTGAAGCCAACAGAATGGTTTTCATACTTGCCAGAGAGCTTTAATAAACTGAAGGGCAATGGAATAAACCCCAAAGCAATGCGCCAGGATCTGTGTCTCAAGTCAGTTTTCAACCTAGGACCACCAGTTTCCGATGCTGGCAACCTACGCACTAAACTAGACAATGATATGAGAGGCAATTATCTAAATATTTTATATGCCATGTACCAGTCATTCATAAGCATTATTGTTCCTTTATTTTTATATATTTGATGTTTTTAAGATGCGATGCACGTAAGCGACGACCAAAACATCATGAAAATTGGGACAAAATGAAAATTTGAAAAAAATTAGATTTGGATACAAAACGACTCACTTGACTCCCGTGAACTCAAAAATGTCCTTGCTTCACGTTAAAACCACGTAAACAGGCCAAAATTCGCATCACTAAATGGTGCACCCTAATTTCCCTATACAAATTAGGCGAAACTTTAAGACCGATTTTCTCATGTACTTCCGAAAAGATCGGAAAACCAAACACCTCAGGTTGAAGCTGAGAATTTTCTCTACAAAACCTGTCTAACTAGCCAATGCAATTTCGACTTTTTTTTCAACTACCGTAATCCCAAACAACAATTATTTTTCAACTACCGTAATCCTTGTGCCATCATTAACGAAACATTAGGTTTTGCCATCAAAAATTAGTTCCGTGTGGATCATCTGAAAACAAATATTTTTACTACAAAAATACTAGTTATGATTCGACAGAAAATCCCATCCTATCCGCCCAGTCCAAAAAGTGGGGGGAGTAAAGCCGGGTAGAGGGGGGGAGGCAGAAAAAATATTTCGCAAAAAAGCTCCATTTTTTGCTCGTTTTTGCTTTAAAAAATCTTTTATTATGAGGTATGAACATCACATGAACCGGTTTTTACAGGTTTTAACCAAGAAAATTAACCCAGAAAACGTGTTTGTTCGAAAAAAAATTTTCACAGCCAAAACTTTTTGAAAATTGAGTTTCAAAATAGAGGTTTTGAAGCCGATTTTCTCAAAAATTTCGAGTCGGGAGGGGGGAAGGGGGTAGGCGACTTAAATTTTTGTCTAGGGGGGGTAGGCTACACGCCGACCCTGAAAAGTGGGGGGGGGGGGTAGGGGCCCCCAGCGACCCGCCATTGATTACTATTGTTGGACAAAATCATATTTTAGTAAATTTGCAGTATAGTCGATAATGAATTACTGTTCCAAAAAGGTGCGTGAATTCTCGATAAACATCCTAATGATTTACCGTGCTTTAGCTTGTCGATGAAAAAATGTCAGTCTACCCTAAATTAGTTTTTATTCGCAATTCTGTGATTTGGGCTGTTTTCAGGAATTTTTTTGTGCAAACGAAAGAGAATAATTTTCTCTTTCAATTGGTGTTAACTTTTAAAAAATTGGTCCAGTACAGCTCGAAAACCAAATAGGAGAAACGAACATTTCGTCGAATGCCAGTGCTGCATCGACATTGGAATTCAGTGTGAAACATCAAATTAGAGTTTTTCGCGCGTTTTTCGTGGAACAGTCAGTAATTCATCATCGTTTATAAAAATAATTGTTTTCTGATGATCCACACGGAACTAATTTTTGATGGCAAAACCTAATGTTTCGTTTATGACGACACAGGGATTACGGTAGTTAAAAAATAATTGTTGTTTGGGATTACGGTAGTTGAAAAAAAAGTCGAAATTGCATTGGCTAGTTAGACAGGTTTTGTAGAGAAAATTCTCAGCTTCAACCTGAGGTATTTGGTTTTCCGATCTTTTCGGAAGTACATGAGAAAATCGGTCTCAAAGTTTTGCCTAATTTGTATAGGGAAATTAGGGTGCACCATTTAGTGATGCGAATTTTGGCCTGTTTACGTGGTTTTAACGTGAAGCAAGGATATTTTTGAGTTCACGGGAGTCAAGTGAGTCGTTTTGTATCCAAATCTAATTTTTTTCAAATATTCATTTTGGTCCAAATTTTGGCTGACTTTTACGTGCATCGCATCTTAAGCTAACCAGACACAAAAAGATGATCCTGATCAGGCGACCAGCACACGTCCTGCACCCAGCCCGAGTGACCACTGAACACGCGACGAACCATTGAACCGTCTGAAACAATCAACTATATGCATAGCTGAAAACATTTAGTCCATCTAATTCCCATTAGCCAAAAAGGAATGAGATGAGTGTGTCAGTTAATAACTTAGCTTCCATTATTAACCATTGATTTATGAACCCATTAACTGATCAGTAATGTATAAGACGAGAGAAGGATATACTGAATTGGACAGGTACCTTTGACGCGGGTGTCCCACATGCGCAGACATTTGTCAACGGAACTGGTAATGAGCAGACCGTTGGCAGGACACACGGACACGGATGTGAACGGTCGGTTGCTGTGCAGTTGAGATTGCATACCTCAAACAACAGTGAAGTTCGATTCATCACAACACGTAAGTATTCCATCTTTAAATTGATTTGTAAAAAAAATGATAGCTGAATTTATAGTTTAGACAACATTACAATATATACAACCATATATCCCATGCCCATATAAATTTAATAAACACGTGAAAATAATAATATTAGCTTTTTATGTTCATCCGTAAACTGACCGGCCAATGTGAGATCCCATACGGCAAGCGTGCAATCGAAGCTGCAGGTCACGCACTCTTTGCCATGCCACTGCACTCCACTAACGCTTTCACGATGACCTGCCAGCGTAACCAGTGGCACTCCGCGCGATATCTCATCACTGAACAGTAGTTTACATTCAATTATTCGATCAAACCACATTACCAACATCATGTTATGACATGTGTTATGTCTAACTTTTCAGTTTTGTGTTTTCTCTTAGCCCTCGACTCTTCCTCAGGGTCTTCCTCGTTTGTCTGACCATCGAACGTTTTCCATATCTTGAGATGACCATCGAAACTGCCGGTTGCCAGTGTCGCACTGTCTCCACTGAACGATGCGCACTCGATGCTCCGTTCATGTCCTCGGTAGTGGCACAAAGTCTTGGCAACGCCCGATTTCCTCTATAAGAAACAAAACAAAAAATTCTTACCTTTAGAGAATATTATAAATCATCACGCCAAAAAAATCAAACAGATTATTGTGATTTTGTTCATGATAATGCATATATATAATAGTAACGTTTGGTCATTTCGAATTAACATAATCGAGTGAAAAATTGACCAACATCAAACGCGGTATGGACGACCGTCTGGTCGAGTCCGGCCGAAACAAATTCGACCAGGTTTCCGCTCAATGATTTCGGCAAAAAAGCAACTGTTTTGACGGATTTATCGTGAAGCTTGGTCAGATGTGCAAGAGAAGTGCCTGACTTGGTGTTCCACAATGAGACCGTGTTGTCGTAACAACCAGTCACGATACTGCAAGCAACAACATCTACAAAAACAGATTGATGACCGTAACAAAAAACTTTATCTGATCGATCTAAAATACGAACATGTTTTCACTACATCGAATGCACGCAATCCAGTCCTTATCCTGAATGCAGATTCCCGGTTTCGGAGCATCCTGCCTCTCGATGCACTCAATTTGCAGTACACTTTCCACACTCAGACTCTGACTTAGCACAGCTTCATCCAAAGTAGTTCGAAGGAGAATGCCGTTGATCACAAAGTCGAACACGCGGGAATGTTTTTCTGGAACGCTTTTATTTAGCCGCTCTGCTAGTGAAAAACTTTACACAACAGCATCAACGGGAAAAAACACTCATTCACTACTTAAATCAGTCACTCACTCACTGACTCACTCACAAATTCACTCACTCGCTCACACATTCACTCATTTATTCACTCACTCGCTGACTCGCCACTGACTGACTGACTGACCAAATCGCCACAGACTGATTGAATGATTCACCACTGACTGATTGACAGACTGACCGAGCGAACAACCGACTAACTGACCGACGGACATCATCCCACTCATTCTCTCACTTACTCACCTCACTTGCTTTTGCTTCATCACTCCTCTTACCCTCATGCATTCATGCAAATGGCTCCAGTCCATGTTGGTCCCTTACTATGGTACCACTAAACTATAACTGTTATAAAACTGATCTAGTTGTCGTATATTTTTAACCAACCTTTTTCTTTCAAGTTCATCATTTCAGTCAAGATGGAATTGAGCATGTCGCTGTCGGCATCTCGCGGAACCGCCAACTGAGTGGGCGG
>OZ038443.1:16253016-16298505 GCA_964036265.1 Daptonema setosum
AATCCAGCCCAAATGCGACATTCGTCATCGAATGTTATATTTTAGTACAAAAGACGCGAGTTAGCAGGAAAACAATATTCTAGAGTTATAAAAAGGAAACTTACACAAATGTATAGTCGAAAATGAATGGCTGGATTGCACTTTTGGGATCCGAACCCCTATTTGACCAGACCCCTATTTGACCAGACCCCTATTTGACCAGTCAAACAGGGGTCCGGACCCTTATTTGACCATGGTCAAATAGGGGTCTATTGTCCTCTTGGACCCTTATTTGACTAGTCAAATAGGGGTCTGGTCAAATAGGGGTCGGTCAAATAGGGGTCGGTCAAATAGGGGTTCGGATCCCAAAAGTGCAATCCAGCCAAATGAATTACTGTTCCCAAAAGCTGCGTGAATTCTCGATAAACAACCTGATGTTTTAGGGTGTCACATTTTTTGTCGATGAATATTTCGTCGGATAAAAGTGATTTCTCTTCCCTGTACAGACGAAATGTTCATCGACAAAAAATGTGACACCCAAAAACATCAGGTTGTTTATCGAAAATTCACGCAGCTTTTTGGAACAGTAATTCATTTTCGACTATAAAGACGTTTATATGGCATCAAAATTGGGTGTTGAGTGAAAAGGATGGGGTGTCCAAAGGAACAGTGTTGAAGCATAAGACAGAAAAGTGACGTTTTGTGTTAACGATATCCGAGACAAGTCCTCGACCAAAACTCACCTGAGACAAGTCTTCGACCAAACTTTCAAGCATGAGAAAAATCTTACAAAAAACTCAGAATTGAAATTGTCGTTTCCTCGTTCTTAGGTATAATAAATACAAAAAACAAGGAATTATATTGATAGCAAGTTATTTCTAATATCACAAAATTAAGCCAAACTAGTGACAAAAACTTATTTTTTACTTGAATTTTATAGGAGCAAAATGCATCAACAAAATTTTGTTCGGTGCCTTGTCTCAGTTGAGGCAAAGTGTTACAAAAAATTTTGTTTTAAAATTGTCGTCTGTTTTTGTTTTTTCTAAGTCGTTTCTCAGATTATATCAATAACTATAATGTAGCACTCACTCGCTCCGTCACTCACTCAATCACTCATTCACTCCCTCACTCACTCGTTCACTCACTCACTCACTCACTCACCCACTCAATCACTCATTCACTATACTCACTCACTCACTCACTCATTCACTCACTCACTCACTCTCTAACTCACTCACTCACTCATTGACTCACTCACTCACTGACTAATTCACTCCCTCACTCCCTCACTCACTCACTCACTCACACCGATCACTCACTCACTCACGCATTCACTCAATTTTTCACTCGTTCCCTCACTCACTAACTCCCTCACTCACTCACTCACTCACACCGATCACTCACTCACTCACGTATTCACTCACTTATTCACTCGTTCTCTCACTCCCTCACTTACTCACTCACTCACTCACTCACTCACTCACTCACGCATTTACTCACTAATACACGCGTTCCCTCACTCACTCACTCACTCACTCACTCACTCACTCACTCACTCACTCATTCACTCACTCACTCACTCCCTAACTCACACACTCAGTCACTCACTCATTCACTCCCTCACTCTCTCACTCACTCATTCATTCAATAACTCACTATCTCACTCACTCACTCACTCTCATCACTCACTCACTCACTCATTGACTCACTCACTCACTCACTAATTCACTCCCTCACTCACTCACTCACTCACTCACACCGATCACTCACTCACTCACGCATTCACTCACTTATTCACTCGTTCCCTCACTCACTCACTCACTCACTCACTCACTCCCTCACTCCCTCACGCACTCACTAACTCACACCGATCACTCACTCACTCACGCATTCACTCACTTATTCACTCGTTCCCTCACTCACTAACTCCCTCACTCACTCACTCACTCACACCGATCACTCACTCACTCACGTATTCACTCACTTATTCACTCGTTCCCTCACTCAATCACTTACTCACTCACTCACTCACTCACTCACGCATTCACTCACTTATTCACTCGTTCCCTCACTCACTCACTCACTCACTCACTCACTCACTCACTCACTCACTCACTCACTCACTCACGCATTCACTCACTAATACACGCGTTCCCTCACTCACTCACTCACTCACTCACTCACTCACTCACTCATTCACTCACTCACTCACTCCCTAACTCACACACTCAGTCACTCACTCATTCACTCCCTCACTCTCTCACTCACTCATTCATTCAATAACTCACTATCTCACTCACTCACTCACTCATCACTCACTCACTCACTCATTGACTCACTCACTCACTCACTAATTCACTCCCTCACTCACTCACTCACTCACTCACACCGATCACTCACTCACTCACGCATTCACTCACTTATTCACTCGTTCCCTCACTCACTCACTCACTCTCTCTCTCATTCATTCATTTACTCATTCACTCACGCACTCGGTTACTCACTCACTCAGTCACTCAAACACTCAATCATTCCCTCATTCACTCATTCACTCTTTTTTCATTCATTCACTCACTAATTCACTCACGCACTCGCTTAATCACTCACGAATAGACTATCGTCGTCACATGGCTATTCAATCATTGAAGTTAAACTGTGCCTCAAATGTTACAAACTTTTTTTGCCACTCATTTTTCGACAAAAAATACTGTGTTGCCGCAAAATTATTTTTGTAAAACATTTCTTATATCGTTAACACAACGCACCAGAAAAGTGTCCAAAGGCACAATGTTAAAAACATGATGTTTCAAATTCCAAAATCTAAAATGGTATGAGGGAAATTCACTACCGGGGTAAAAAAAGTCCTGGTGATATTAGAATTGTTTCGGAATCAATTTTTAGATTTTCGAAGTGAGTGAGTGAATGAATGAACGAATGAGTGAGTGGGTTAGTAGGAGGTGAGTGAGCGAGTGAGTGTGTGATTAACTGAGTGAGTGAATGAGTGAGTGAGCGAGTGATGGAGTGAAGGAGTAATTGAGTGAGTGTTCTAGAAGATGACCAAATGAGTAAGTGAGAGAGTGAATGAGTGAGTGAATGAGTGATTAAGTGAGCGAGTGAATGAGTAGATGAGGGAGTGAGTGAGTATGTGAGTAAGTTGGTGAGTTAGTAACAGAACTAGTGAATGAGTAGGTGACTCAGTAATGGAGTGAGGGAGTAATTGAGGGGTGAGTGAAATAAAGATTGACCAAGTGAGTGAGTGATTGAGTGAGTGAGTGAGTGAGTGAGGGAAGGAGTGAGTGATTGACTGGGTGAGATAAGGAGTACGTAAATTGAGTGAGTGAGTGAGGTGATGGTTGAGTGCGTGAGCGAGTTATATAGTAATTGAGTGAGTGAGTAACTGAGTTAGTGAATGAGTAAGTGACTGAGTGGTGGAGTGAGGGAGTAGTTGAGGAGGGAGTGAATTAAAGAATGACCAAGTGAGTAAGTGAGTGAGTGAGTGATTGAGTGATTGAGTGAGTAAGTGAGTTAGTGAGTGAGTGAGCGAGTGAGTGAGTGTTTGAGTGAGTGAGTATGTGAGTCAGTTGATGAGTGAGTAACTGAGTTAGTGAATGAGTAAGTTACTGAGTGGTGGAGTGAGTGACCAAGTGAGTAAGTGAGTGAGTGAGGGATTGAGTGAGTGAGTGAGTGAGTGAGGTAGTGAGTGGGTGAGTTAATGAATAAGTCAGTGAGTGAGTGAGTGAGTGAGTGGGTAAGTGAGTGAGTGATAGAGTGAGTGAGTGAGTGAGTGAGTGAGTGAGTGAGTGAGTGAGTGAGTGAGTGAGTGAGTGAATAAATCAATGAGTGATTGAGATACAGAAATAACTTACTTCATTTCTTGACTTACTTTTCATATGATGTAGTTTTTTTCCTAAGTACACAATATTTGATTTGTCTTTTACATGTAAAAACCTTGCCATTCATAATTTTCAATATCCTTATAACAACGAACCCGAAATTGTTGAATAAATAAACAAAAAATATAAAATATAAAAAAAAAAACTATTTTATGCGTGGAAAAGAAATTATTCTGACATTAAAAATAGAATTTTTAATTTACGGTATATTCGTTATTTGCAAGTAATTATATCACAATGAAAGTTCGGCTGTTCCACAATGGAAAAATAGGCCCTGTGCACGTATAAGCTTTGGGCTTATAATTATAAGCCCAGGGCTTATAATTTAGGTGTTAAAGTATATAAAATTATAAGCCCTAGGCTTATAAATTATAAGCCCTGGGCTTATAAATTTATACTGAGGTATATACTTTAACACGTAAATTATAAGCCCAGGGCTTATAATTATAAGCCCATAGCTTATACGTGCACAGGGCCATAAAGAAAAGACAGGGTTTTTCAAGTTACAGATTGTAGAAAATTAATAGAAACGTGAGTTTCTGAGTTGCTGAGTCCAAGTTTTCGGATCAGACAAATATTAGATAAATTTTTTGCTCATCCATAAAAAAGACTTCAAATACTCGGAGTCGGAAGTGCTTATTGAAAATTAAGTGTCTCTTTAAAATGAACAAACCTATTAGAATTGATGAACAAACCTATGACTTACACCTTCTTTGGGTAAAACTTGGCAAAAGATCAAAAATTGTGTTTCAATGTGGACTGAAATAAGACGAAGGCTAATCTTGCCCGCAGTGTTTTTTATAGGAAAATGTATCTAGGATAGATTAGACAGGTTCTGAGCCTAGGCTAATCAAGATTAGCCATAGGCATACTGAAACACCTATGCCTCATCTAGATTAACCAGGGTTTGGACGTGTGCGGGGTAAAAATGTGTTACATTCTATTTGACCCAAGATTGACTCACGCTTTTTTATGATTATATACACGAACTGAAGGAATTCAATACAGGAATGTCTGAGATAAAGACGGAGAATACCTTGTCAGTTTTCAAATGAAACAAAAAACATGCACTCTTGTCAAATGATGAAGCACGTTCATGGAAGACTGAAAACTTCATCATAATAACTTGTTTTAGTAAGATTTAGTTCTTTAGTCTCGAGATAAGAATTGGGGAATAAGTGCATCCAACTGCTAAAATAATGCTACAGTAAATTTTTTGTATAATACCGTAAATTGTTTACGGTCAAATTACGGTATTAATTTTTATATTTATTTTAAATACCATACGCCGTTTTTTAATAAAATAAATGTTTCAGAATTATTATAATTATTCTGAATTGTTTGATGATAAGAAAGAACACACAGAAATGTTGGCCTCTACTCAGCAGCCCCAGGTTCGCTAACAATTTTTTTACTTTTATTTTGACACCCAGAAGGCATATAACCGACTATCCGAAAGCGTTTTCGGGTCAGGTGTCGAATCGGGGGCCGAATAGGCAAATACGTATATGCCGATTTGGCATATACGGATCGGCATATCCGTATATGCCAGCGTATCCGTATATGCCGACAGTGATCGCTATCGAAACGAAGTATTCCGGAATCTTCGAAACGAAACTTCCTTTCGAAATCGGAGGTCCATTTCGGAATGATTCCGGAATGAAATTCGAAATTTCGAAATCATTCCGGAATGATTTCGAAGCGTTTCGAAATCGATTTCGATTCGGAATCTCTTTTCGAAATTTCGAAATCGTTTCGAAGTCTCTCAAGCCGAACGACAGCCACCCCGCCTACAGAGAGGGGAATCTTTCCAAAGAGAGGGGGAATTGACAAAAGTTGGGCCATTTAAGATACTGAAACCGTTTTAGAACACGAATTCTACTTTTGGAAACCATCAAAGAAGCGGAATCTCACTTTTCCTTTCATTATCTTCTGATAGTGACCCCGCCGATAGGATTAGTCGCTAAGAAACAGTTCACGTTTCATGAACTTACCACAACATTTATATATGGTTTAGACTTCTGATGCGTGTGCCAAGCACACACCACGCGGTGAATTCAACCTAACGACTTCGAAACGATTTCGAAATCATTCCGGAATGGACCGAAACGAAATAAAGAAATATCGTTTCGAAATCGTTCGAATCGAAATCTCAGATATTGATTCCGGAATCATTCCGGAATGACATTGAAAATTTCGTTTCGTTTCGTTTCGTTCGATAGCGATCACTGTATGCCGATGGCATGGCATATACGTATATGCCGATCCATATATGCCGATCCACGCATGACTACCCGTCCGTTTACTGTTTATATGATGATCCGATTTTTGCGAAGCGTGTTGCCTATGATATCTGGTACAGCTCGTGGTGTCAGTATTTACTACGCTGGACACCTCCGCTTCGCGGTGCTCGGAAATTCGGCCTACGGCCGAAGCCTCTCAATAGGTTATCGGGGGTTAACGAACAGTGATGCTTCACAAGAAATTTGAAATTTCATGCAAAGCTTCACTGTTCGTTAACCCCCGATAACCTATTGTGAGGCTTCGGCCGCAGGCCGAATTTCCTAGCACCGCGAAGCGGAGGTGTCCAACGTAGTAAATACTGACACCGCGAGCTGTACCAGATATCCGAAGCAGACGGATTGACATACGTGGATCGGCATATTTGTATATGCTACGGCATATATGGATCGGCATATTGGGCATATACGTATATGCTACGGCATGTATGGATCGGCATATACGTATATGCCAGCTGACCTGCCGGCATATACGGATCGGCATATACGTATATGCCAACAGGCAGTGGCATATTTGGATCGGCATATACGTATATGCCGGTTGGCATATACGGATCGGCATATACGTATATGCCTTTTCGGCCCCCGATTCGACACCTGACCCGCGTTTTCCGTCTTGCGGTTTTTCGATTTTTTCTGAATTTTTTTGATAACATAATTTTTCAGGATGTATCGGCATACACCGACCAGTTGTGCGTGGCTTTGCTCGGTTTGGCTGAACATTTCCGCACATCGAATCCGCCCCGAATCCGTCTCTGCATTCAGTGTCTTCAGGTTAGTCTTTGACTTGACATTTTAGTGAGTTTCTATTTAGATCGTAAGTATGTTTGCTTTTTTGGTTAAGTTGCTTACGAACGGTTTTCGTTGAAGTATAGTAAAAACGCTGGAAACCCCTGAATTTCCTCGGCAATTCTCTATGGTTACCCCCTCCCCCAGCGGCCCACCTCTGCTTCTGACTGAGTACGACAATTATTTAGATCAATTAATGGTGCTGTGCACGTATTTCAGGCGTTATTTGACTTGCCGTTAGCGGCGCATTGGCAGACAGTGGCTCACTTTCATTTGGGTAAGATACTTCACCATTACACGCTCAATCAAGAGCATGCCAGGCAGTATCTGGAGCGTGCGGTTGGCATCCTACTTTTCCATACTTTGTTTTTTTTTGTTCTGGTTTTGTGCCTTACTAATGTTTCAACTTCAACTGATTTTGGTCCATCCGATTTCAGTTCACCATCTCGCTGCAGCTGACTGGCTTTGAGGAGATCAGAGTGCAGGTGGCCAGTATTCTGGCCGAGATCTATATGGAAATGGTGAGTCAGTGTGACTGATTTTACTCAATCAAACGTGGTGTTTAAGTATGATTAGTAGTAAGTATTCTGTACTTGTCTTTATGTCTTTGCACCACTAAACAACCATGATTTACATCATCTGTCTGAAGTATTAATACTACGCACTATCAAAGTACTTTATTTTCGTTAAAGATATTTTATTCGAGTACAGCAATGATTAGATACACTTGTTTAGGATCTGGTCAGCAACTGCCGTGAGATACTGCGACGTGAGCTTGACAACTCACGTGGGTTTTCATTCTGGCACTGCCGATTCCTCTTTCAGCTTGCTGTTAGTTATTTTCATCACGTTTTAGGGGTTCCTGTACATATTTAATTCCAATGTCATTCATTATGAAAAAAACACTAACTGTCGCTGTACACAATAATATCATTATTGTGCGTTACAGTGGCTCGCGTTTTTTTAGGAAGTGTACATGCGCGAACACAACGTTGCGGCTGCTTGCCAGTTGCTCGAGGCCGGTGCCACATTCTGTGCCCAGTCCAATATTGCCTACACTGAATCCCTGTTCCTGCTCAGCAAAGGACTGGTTAGATTAATTAGATGCATATCTGTTTTTGATAGGAGTGCATCTCAATTTTGCGTGCAAGTCATTCCGTGTGGGTAAAGTCGAAAGTTGGGATTACGTTTACTGCGACATATTATATAATAATCAATCAAGACAAAGTAATATTATTATATAATATGTCGCAGTAAACGTAATCCCAACTTTCGACTGTAAGTTTTCGCTTTTCACTTTTAACTGTATTCTCAGTCAAGAAATTGATAATAATCATGTCATGACCATCATGATGAACCAATTGAGTTAAAAATTTTCGAGTGGATAATGTCATCATTCCCAGAAATTTTGCTGTCATTTTTATTGCAAAATTTCCGGGTAGTCTAAATAAAGATAAAGAAATATATATCTCTGGGATCCCCAGAGTGCCAGTAAGGTGATAATATGCGCTAAAATGACGACATACATCAACATATAAAGGGTAAAATTCCGAACTTTCCTTTTTTTGACAATGAGGACAAGTTTTACGCATGCCAAAAAATAGGCCGTCATTTTTTCTGGTAACTATGGATAATGTTTGTTCATTACAGTTTTAATTGTACTCTAATCTCATTCGAGAAATAAATAAACACTACTTATCTGAAATTAATTGATTATTACTTGTTAGCTGGCACTGGTCGACCGATCACGGCAGTCGGAGCTGCGTCCGATTCTGGAGCGAGTGAGCGGTCTCATCCAGCAGATCACCGATTCGGCTTGGCGTCGCGAGTCAATAAAGACGTTCTTCCTTCTGCTGCAAGTCTGCTACTTCCTTATGACGGGCATGGTGAGTGTATACTTTAAATGCCAAGTACATTTTAGCATGAAAAATGCAATGATGTTCAGGATTAGGCAAAGTTACACTCTCATTGTTAATTGATGCTATGGTCTCTGGTTGGTATCAGTGTTACCACACCATTACATTAATCTGTGTAAAACTGCAGGTGAAATCGGCGGCACCGGCGTTGAAGCAACTGCAGAACAGCGTGCAAGTGCTCACCACTCACGACACAAACGGTTACACTCACTATAAAACTCATTCGCAGATTTCACTCCTCTACGTTTTTTATTTTTAACCCATTTCATTTTTTTGTAGACAATCAACTGGCTGTACTGCCTGTTCACCAGTTCCAGTGGCTGCCCAACGAGGTGCTCAGTGTCCTCGCTTACTTGGTTCGTGTACTGTGGACTGGACTGAATAGAAAACGTATTCAATCACTACTCTGAATTTATAATTCACTTCACATTATTGTTGAATTTTATAATTAGTCGGAATTTCAATAATTTTTTGAATAATAAAACCTAAACCTAAATCGACCTAAACTTACTAACAGTCTCGTATCGTGGGAGCCTAATAGTGCACAAGATTACACTTGCGCTTGCCATGACAGTTCTGCTTTAGTAATCAAGATATAATTAGTTAATTCAGGGTTGTTTGGCAGGTGACAGCGGTGCATTCAATGCAGACGGGCCAGATGGACCGATGCATTCGGTATGTGGATCGGGCCAACCATCAGATCGACAAGCTTCGACTGTACAGCACGGCGCACTCGGCACTGTTGGCTGACACACAACTCGTGCTCGTCGAACACAACATCATGTGCCGACTCGTTGATGGACATGCCGCTGCTGCTCTCGACGATGTTGGTATAGCCACTAATTCACTCGTATAGTTGAGTTGTAGTGATGAATGAGCAATTAAATAGGGTAGATGGCCCGCACCCCACATGAGATAGTAGAATAATGGGCCGGACTTGAAATAAGAGAGCATATATCGATTTTATGCGCTAAACATGTATGTTATGCATTCTTCTCAAATGTGGATCGTTTCGTTAACTTGATTATGCGAGGACTTATGGGGCTGGGCGGACAAATTTACGAGCTCTCATGCTCTAAAATACGTTTCTTTCTGTTCGTGATATATACAAACAAGAAACAAGGACTCGAATATCGATATTAGCTGCATGTTTAGTGGAAATATACAGCGATGATACAAATGTTAACTGCAGATCAGTCGAATGTGTCGTCTGACCTCGTCATCGCCCGAACTGTTCGGAGTGCACGAGGCGCAGATGCACACCCTGCTCGGACTGTATGCCGTCGATGTTAGATGCAACGATCACGCTGAGGCACAGTTCAAGAATGCACTCAGGGTTAGCTATACAATTGAATTGAAACTGTACTCGAATGTGAAGGGCTCTAACGAGGCGAGGTTAGTTTTAAACTAGAATTTCGATCTAGAAATTCTTTACCGAAAAGCTTCTGATCTGATCATTTGGCATTGAAACTTTCCATTTAATTTTTTAGTTCGGAATTTTTTATTTTTGTTTCTTTTTATGGTTTATTTGTGTGATCAAGATTACCATGACACACGTTTTTGTATTACTTAAACTGGGAATGTGCTGTCTTGTCCTCTATTATTTGGATTGCACAGGTACTTGAAAGACAAGACCCAAAGCCGAAAAAACCCCGTAGAGGAAGACCCCCGAAGAGAAAGTCGAAAAGACTCGCCCGAGATGGCAGCGCTGAGAACAAAGAGAATGATGCCGCGGTTTCTGACGCCGTCAGCAACGTACTTTTTGTTTTGAAATCGAAGTATTAGAACAACTTGTGACCTATTAGCTCTTCACACTTATTCAGGGTTTTTGACGTTCAGGATTCAGGACTTGGCGTTACAGAATCGTTTTACTGATTGATGTTCTATAATTTGCAGACGGCCAAAGACATCGACTTATGGACATTCGTGAATCTGAACCTGGCGCTGGTGTACCTACACACCCAACGTGAGCAGGAGTTCTATGCCCTTCTGGAGCGAGTGTCGCCCGAGCGGCTGCAGACTCAGTGAGTTTTGTTTATATAATGATTGTGTTAGGTAATTATAGCTATTTTAGTATTGGGAGAAAGTTTAATTTAGCATTGAAGAATATTCGAAATTGATGTGAAACCGATCGATGTAATGTAATGCCATGGTTTCAGGTGTCAATCGCTGTTGGCCGCCGCCAATTACGTGCGCGGAATGCAGTCTTTCATGCAGAATCGATATCAGGATGCAAAGTTGGTTGCAGCCACTGTATTCCGTTGTATCTTTTGAATTCATACTTGATGTGTCGTAGCCACAATGGGGAGTCACAAGCTCGTTTCAAACAAACATTAATACCTCATGGTTTTGTTACCAATGTTACAATCACGTCCGTGCTTGGGTTATCAGAATTTTTCGCTGACCTCGCGTCAATCAAATAAGTTAAAATCATTAAACTCAATGATTGTAACAATTTGTTCAGACGCTACCTGAAAGACAGTCTGTCCGTGTCCAGCAAGGAGGACATAATGCGCATGTCGGCAGCTGCCCTCGTTCTTCTGGCACATATCTATTTCCGCTACAAGGATGTACAGGTTTCACAGTTTGCACATCTTTTCTAGAACAAACTTGAAATTTTCTATGACCTATGATATTGATTTCGGATTGGATGTTAAATAACTGAACTATTGTATGCATTTTAATTTGTTTATTTCAATAAAATGACACCCATCTTAGGAGTGTTCGAACATGCTGAACCCGGCGATGGAGCTGCTACAGAAGACGCCCGACATCAGGTTGCAATCGTGGGCGACTACCTTGCTCAGAGGTCGGTCATTCACTCAATGTTTTTCAATGTCGTTGCTTTTGGCTTTGGGTTCTAACTAAGGTGTCATTGGGTGACCAAATATCATGTATTGTTTTCAACGGTTCACGACTTTTTTGGCGTTAAAAATTTGAAATTTATAATTGGCTCATAATTCATGCTTTTTAAGGTAGTTATAGTTTTCATTTTTGATCGCACAGAAAGAGTGTAATTGTAAATTGATTGTGTATTGTAGATGTGTACGCCATGTGCGGCAATCAAGCAAAGTCGGCCGAATCGCGCAAAGTGATCGAGGCCTACCAAAGCAGAATCCAGGCTGACATCAACAAGGCTATCGTTCATCCCAATCATGCCATTTTGCTGGCGGTTAGTGCGTGTCTTGTATCACTTGGATTTTACTTTTTGATGAGATAACGTACTGACGAAGTCCAATTTCGCATCTTGTCACATCGATAGCTGCTTATCTTCTTTTGAAACTCAATAACGTGAAGAACTTTCAGCTGAAAGTTTTCAATCTTCTTACATCATTTATTATGTTTTCACTCTATAAATGTGGCATATATGTATTTTCAGTGGTCTGACGGCCCGTGCCCCGAGCTGCCCCAGTCGCCTAACAAGCACTGAACATCAACGATCCTTATTGTACAAGCACAATCAGCATGCATGCCCATTGATCCATTGTGAATTAAATATTTCCTGCAACTTTGTTCAGTGTCAACTGCCAAGTAAAAATGCAAATTTTCCATATAAATTGTTGTTCACATAAAATTTGTCTTTGTCTTTTTCTGTATATTCATGTATCGCTGATTTTTTTGCAGGGCATTCCAGCGAAAGCCAAGTGTCGTGTCCCTTTCTTGTCTGAAAATAGTTTTCTGTTGAAGTACACAAGAAATGTACTTTCACAACACAACAATAATATTGATTTTCTATTTGGTATACCCTTTTGGAAAAAGTAGGATCATTCACTGCACTTCGCTGTATTTGTAGATATTATTGGAGGTTTATCGTTTTAATCCATCTTTTCAAATTTCTTCTATCAACTTAGATCATGTTGAGTTTTATCTGCTAGTTCTAATTTCACTCCTTCATTCTATTTTATTCAGCCAGAATTATTCAGTTTTCAGTTTTTTTCTGCTAGAGCAAAAGTTACTATTTCATCGTTCTTTTACTGAAAACCTTCCTCTCCTTATTGAAATGTTAACCTATACTTATTTTGATTTCATCAAGATAAGCTGAGCTCTTGATCTGATTGATTTTCAGTTTATATTGCGTTACTGTGTGCATTTTTTATTGTGGTATAATATTAGTTGTTTTCCTGTTTCATTTGTCATCGTATAATATTAGTGTTATTTGTCTGTCTGTTCACTGAATTGTATGTTTTTTTTCGCTTGAGAATGTCGTTCTTACTAATTGGCGGGACGATAATGGTTGCTGTTCCAACAAATTAAGGCTATATTATCATTGTCTTGTTGCCTGTTGGAAGCGATTTTTCACGTTGTTGTAGTCACTGTGAGTCTGTTATGAAATAAAATCATCTAACACATCATCTTTAATTGATGTTTTGAGTGATGATATTGCGTTGCGATCGCACTGGCAGTGTCTGATACTTTATTCTCTTCTTAAATGTTTTTGTATCTTAATTTGTAAATTTTCAGTTCAATTGGTATTGCTACGGCCAAGACGTTCTCGACCATGAAGTGGAGGTTAGTTATGGTGTTTTTTTACATAAATATTACCGACAAGTAGAGTGTATGAATATATGTATGTATGCCTTCATATTTTTCGGAACTTTTCACGCTTAGTTTCGACATGAAACCGATTTACAGAAAAGTTGTAACACGGACTATGTTCACGTAACAATGTAATGTCTAGTTTACCTCATCTGTGCTCAACAACGACCAGCTCAACGAGCAAAGTCACCCCCGAGCAGCTGCCCCCGTCAATGAAACGTTACATCCGTGCCGTCAACGAGTCTTCGTACCGGCATTCGGCGGCAGTACGTCAGCGCACGTCGACTGGCATCCGTGTAGCAGCTGTCATCACATCCGTTGTGATCGGCATCTACGCCTACACCATGTTTGCCGTTAAACAGGAAACCTTCCTCGACAACTTGGACCCACCCATTCCCCCGCCACCCAAGAAATAAGTCGAATCAATAGCAGAACTAACAACTAAATGCTCAATATACGGGATGTGTAGTTTTATTTATTATGATCATCGTGTATTCCGAGTATCTGGTCAAGGAAAAACGTATAATGATTTATAATATTTGTGACTGTACTTTATAGCTAGCTCTCTGATTGAATATTTCTACATAAGATAAATTTAAAATAAAATTATTAGAATTTTAGTTTATTTCGTACGGAAAAAAAGATTTATAACAATTCTGCAATAATCTTGTAATAATGTATGACAGTAATAGCAGTGTAAGTGTCGATCAACCAAAATGACAAGTATATGAAACAAAAAAATGTCACACATTTGTGGACAACGCGTAACAGTAACAGCCAACAAACAAAAAATTGTGTGTTTGGTGGAATCATATCCCTTTTTGGAATTTGTGAATGTGTGTAATCGAAGGGATACGATCCGAGCACACTTCGTATAAAATAACACGGTCATCAAACAACAATAAAAATAGAAGCTGATTGAATCGGCTTCAGTGACAATATGAATATCCGTTATTATATTTTTATCAACTTTTTCTCGGAGGCACTCAGACTATCACAAACTTTAAACATGAGCAGCTTTCTCGCATTCTTTCCGTTCTGCTAAAAGTTCTAATCGAATCAAGAAAGCTGCTATTGTGCCTTGAGAGGCTCAGACGTACAATACAATCACGATAATCGGTATTTATTCATATAATATTATACTTAGCCGTGTAGCAGATGAACCATCTTTCAGAATCGAGTTCCTCATTAAGTAGCCGTTTCCTCGGCTTTAGTGTCCTCTTTCTTATCGGTAGCAGGCGCATCGTTTGACTCGGACTTTTCCTTGGAGTCATCACCGTCACCGCCCTCTTCATCACTCGAATCCGCAAACATTTTCTTCTTTCCCTTCTCTACAACTTGACCTCCACTGGCTGCGTCACCACCGCGTTTGTTGCGGTTGTCACGTTGTCGGGTGCGGTCTGCAACAATTTAATGGTTTCATTAATTCTTATACTGTGTTTGAGTACAAAACTGGATTGTCCCGTAATAGAAAACCAAAAAATAAGCGATTAAATAACCATATTACTACTAATATTAAGTTTTATACTATTTTATCCAACACCAGTCGACAAAAATGCATTCAACATTGTAATTCAAAAGCTGGCCAATCACCGCGATCTCTCTTGGCCAGTTTTGATTTCATATGCTGGCTGCTCATTATATGTATGTGATTATAGTATGTGTTTAGTTTAGTTGCGGTGATTGGATCTACCACCGCCAGTAGGCATATTGTATGTGTCGATGTACAATCAATAATTATCTGAGGCCAACTCCACCAACGGTTCTTTTTGCGCTCATCCTGCTTCTGTCGAATCTGTCGGCGTTTTTCCTCCTCCTTCTCACGCTTCATTTTGTCATACTCCAAGTAAAAGTCCTTTTCTTCTTCGCCCTCAACCACGGAACCGGTCAGTTTGTGCTCTTTGAATTCGACCTGTCCATCCGTGAGCTTATCGAGCACCGTCTTGGCCACGCCCTCTTGATCAAACCTTACCGTCGCCTGAAAAATATGTGATTGTTGTTGGTGATTTTTTTCGAAAAAATGCGTTTAAAAGATGAATGGAAGGCATGCCGCATGTTCATTAGAATTTTTCTAGTTCCCCCACAAAACAACGATTTAAAGGGTACCTTGCACAACGAAGCTTAAAATCACAATCAAAAATCGATTTTTAGAGCAATCACACCTTAATGCAAAAGTATCCCTATTTTGGACTGTTCTCGCTTCTTATATCTCAACATTATTTCGAGCTCTTTTGGCTGCCCATCCCATGACCTCACCTACACCTGTTTCAAAAAATGGGGTAGCCAAAATCTACAGACCTGCATTCTAATAAGATTATTAATTACAGAATAGTGCATTGGCACAAACCGTGTCTTGACCAGCTTCATGAGCAACATGCAACACCTTGGAGTGTTCCATAAACAGATCTTTCAAGTCCTTCCACTGCTCACCCTCCTTGGGTACGCCGGTCACCTTGAGCAGGCAACCCGGCTTGAACGAAAGGTTGGTGAGACGACGGTTCTGCAATTGTTCATTTCATTGTTGCTAAATACTTGATGTACAAAGGTGTGAAATTATTATTATCAAGTGAAAAAAAAATCAAATAAACCGCGGAAAAACTTACCCTTTTTTCTTCTTTCACTTGTCGACGAGCCTCTTGTGATTCTTTCTGCTTGCGTGCCATGTAATCTTCCCTGCAAATATTCAATGGATTTTTTGGATAAGAGATGAAGAAGGATTAGATTGATCAAAATTATGCCGAAAGAATATAACTAACTGCATCTCACGCAGCAACTCAATTTCCTTATAAAGCACCTTCTCCTCTTTGACTAGATTTTTGCATTCATCAATCGTCTTGAAGGTGGCGAAGACCGAGCCCTACAAAAGAAATTATTTTATCGTTAAGCTAAGAAGGTAGTGAGTTAAGCAATTTTCATCTATAGGCTTAAATGACAAGTTTTTGTTATATTAACGAGAACAAGGGTACTTAGCGAAAATTGCCAGTATGAATATTAAATCAATAAGTAAAACCTTAAAGATGCGGCTCTCCGGGTCGGTGCTCTTGACACGACGCATCAGGACCTGCTCCAATTGACCAAATTTGGCAAGACACTGTTGAATCGAGTCCAGGTCGGCATCGTGTGGAAAACCCTTCTGCAAAAAACATGGACATGAATCAAGGTGTTTGGTGTTATCCAAAGATTATGACAAAGCAACCAAAATGTATCGAATAATGACAAATTAAAATTCGAACTTGCCGGAAAAAATCATCATCGGAAGGTATATAAAAGTATCGAATTACAGAAAATAAGTCAAAATTTTAGAAGTAGATAAAAAATTAAAAAAAAAACAAAATGACACTATAAAGCTCTGACAACCAACCACATAAACAGAACGTTGTTTAATGCCCTTCCAGAACTCGAGCGAATTCTCCGGCATTTCAACACATCGACGGACTTTATCGTTGGTCGGCGCCACCTCAATCAGACCGGCTGTCGACTTGCGCAGCGCATCAGATATTTTCACTTGATCATCGCAGATCTTCTTCAAACGATTGAACTTGAGCAGCGTTTCGATGGATACCCCTAAATAAGTATAATAGCAGTTAGCACCAGCACGTCTGTATACTCAACAAAACGCCGTGAGTTCGAATCAGAACCTTGATATCTTTCACTTTCTACGCTATCTAATCGTTAAACCAACATTGATTGTCTTTCTTCATTTCTTCGATGAGGAACTTGTCGCGGGGCAGGTTGATGTCACCAAAGTAGTACTGAAAGAAATAACTATGGAGCTCTCTAATGACGTGACTGATTGAGTGAGTGGTTGGCAGTGGAGTTGTTTCATTCAGTGAGTCAATGAACCGTTCACTTACCTCGATCTGCTGAATGATCTGTTTCTCGACGTCCGAAGGTGGGCTCAACTCGGTTTTTGGTTTCTTCAAATCAGGAGCATTGCCGTTTTCAGCGGATTCTGCCGGTGCCGGTCGTTTTTCGGCGTGAACTTCGCCATTAACACCGTTTGATTCTGTTTTAACTTCGTCGGACATTGTTACAGATCTGACTTTTTTACAGGGAAAATCTAAAAATAATCCTTTAACACAAAATTTACAAAAAAAATTTTAATGAAAAAAAATTACGCCACCTATTGTCATCTACGCATAGTGATCACTAACGAACGAAACGAAACGAAACAAAATTTTTTAGTTTCGTTTCGATTGATTCGAAACGAAAATTCCGTGTTTCGTTTCGTTAGCTACCGAAACGAAGAAAGTTTCGTTAAGGGTTTCGATAAGGTTTTTAAACTATTTTATTCTTACAACCGAACCTCCATAGACACATGAGACGTATAGCTCACGTTTCATAGACACTTCCATTATATAAAACATTAGTCGGTGAGTCAGCGAGTGAGTAAAGGAGTGAGTAAGTGAGTGAGTGAGTGAGTGTGAGTGAGTGAGTGAGTGAGTGAGTAAGTGAGTGAGTAAGTGAGGGAGTAAGTGAGTGAGTCAGTGAGTAAGTGAGTGAGTAAGTGAGTGAGTGAGTGAGTAAGTGAGTGAGTAAGTGAGTGAGTAAGTGAGTGAGTGAGTAAGTGAGTGAGTGAGTGAGTGAGTGAGTGAGTGAGTGAGTGAGTGAGTGAGTGAGTGAGTAAGTGAGTGAGTGATAAGTGAGTGAGTAAGTGAGTGAGTAAGTGAGTAAGTGAGTGAGTAAGTGAGTGAGTAAGTAAGTGAGTGAGTAAGTGAGTGACTGAGTGACTGAGTGAGTAAGTGAGTGAGTGAGTGAGTGAGTGACTGAGTGACTGAGTGAGTGACTGAGTGACTGAGTGACTGAGTGACTGAGTGAGTGAGTGAGTGAGTAAGTGAGTGAGTAAGTGAGTAAGTGAGTGAGTGATAAGTGAGTGAGTAAGTGAGTAAGTGAGTGAGTGATAAGTGAGTGATAAGTGAGTGAGTAAGTGAGTGAGTGAGTAAGTGAGTGAGTGACTGAGTGAGTAAGTGAGTGAGTGAGTAAGTGAATGGTCAGATAGGTTGTTCACAGTTACTGAAAACCCACAAATCGAATCGAAACTCTTATCGAAATTTTTCGTTTCGGTAGCAATCGAAACGAAACTTATGGAATTTCGTTTCGAGAATATCGAAACGAAGTAACATATTTCGGGAGGAAGGTTCGTTTCGGAAGTTTCGATAAGGCTCGTTTCGTTAGTGATCACTATCTACGCACAAGCAGAACGCGATCCAGCCGAGGCACTTATTTCAAATTAATTAATAAAATTTACAACATAAATTGAAATTGCAAACTTTTGAAAAATAAATAAATTCGTGGTTGGCAAAAAGTAATTTGTAAACCTATTTTTTGTAATAAAACACCCATAGCCCCACCTGCAATCCCCCTGCAAGGGAATGACTAAAAGCTCTTCTGGAAAAGCTCTCTTGGATAACCTCTCGTAGAGAAGCTCTTCACGAAAAGAGCTTTTAGTCAATTTGCTTGGAAAAGCTCTTCACGAAAAGAGCTTTTCCGGGCAAAAAGACTAAAAGCTCTTCTGGAAGAGCTTTTCTCCGAGAGCTTTTAGTCAATTTGAAAAATTGACTAAAAGCTCTCGTGTACAAAAGATAGGCCGTGAAGAGCTTTTCTCTGTCAATTTGACTAAAAGCTCTTCACGTTACTTGGTACATAGAAAGGTCATTTGAAGAGCTTTTCCAGTCGAGTTGTGTCATAAAATTTGAAGAGCTTATCCCCGAGAGCTTTTGTTTTGACAAAAAGACTAAAAACAAATTTGAATTCAAACAACGCGCCAATTTTTTTGCCTCTGGATGGGCTATACAGGCCCCATACACGTCCAAATCCTGGCTAATCTTGATTAACCTAGGTTAATCTTTTTTCGTAGTGTATAAGTATACCCATGGCTCAAATCCTGGCTAATCTTGATTAACCTAGGATACATTTTCCTATCAAAATACACTGCGAAAAAGATTAACCCAGGTTAATCTTGATTAACCTAGATTAATCTTGATTAACCTGGGTTAATCTATGCGTTCATTTGTTCGAACGCTCATGGTGTGAAGTTTTCTTATAAATAAATTTGGGTAAACTTAATAAAATATCATGAGTAAACGGTAGGATCATGCTGATCGTTGGGCCTACATACAAAAAAATTCCAGGTCTAGAAATTAATTTATTCCTGCTAAATTATGAAAATCAAATTTTCGCACAAGTGACCGCAAAGATTAACCCAGGTTAATCAAGATTAACCCAGGTTAATCAAGATTAACCTAGGTTAATCAAGATTAACCTGGGTTAATCTTTTTCGCAGTGTATTTTGATAGGAAAATGTATCCTAGGTTAATCAAGATTAGCCAGGATTTGAGCCATGAGCATACTTATACACTACGAAAAAAGATTAACCCAGGTTAATCAAGATTAGCCAGGATTTGGACGTGTATGGGGCCACTCACGCTACGGTATGCTAGTCCGTTTAGTTCATCATTATTAATTTGTTTAATTTTTTAATTTCGTTATTTAATCCTTGGTATTTTGATGCTCTTTGGTTCATCTATCATCCGACTCTTTTTGCGGCATCTTTAATTGACTTCATTTAGTTCACGTTATCGCTTGAATCACTTCGGTTCATCTATCAATTAACTCTCCATGGTTCATCTATTAATTAACTCACCTTGTTCCATTCATCTATAACTTTACTTACTTTGGTTCATCTAATTCTTAATGCACTTTGGTTTGGTTCATTCATCTATCGTTCAATTTGGTCACCTTTGTTCATTGTTCCTGTTAAAATAATTTGATATATTATTGCACGATTTGACTAGCTTTCTCATCCTGTTCATCTCCCTGCTTGTGCTCGTTCTGAGTAAATAATTAAGCAAGTATGTAAGGTTTCACCCTAAGTAAGTAAGGCATCTTTCAAGTATATAAGGCTATGTGCTCTGTTTCTCTGTGTCCAAAATTCTGATGAGTGCCCGAAACTCTGATAAATGACCAAAATCTTATAAGCGCCCAAAACTCTGATAAGCACTCGAAACTCTGATAAGTGCACAAAACTCTGATAAGTGTTCAAAACTCTGAAAAATGCTCAAAACTCTGGTAGGTGCACAAAACTTTGATAGGCGCCCAAAACTCTAAGAAGTGGCCAAAAATCTGATAAGTGCCCAAAACTCTGATAACCGTACAAAATTCTATTAAGTGCCCAAATCTCTGATAAGTGTCCAAAACTCTGTGAAGTCCCCAAATCTCTGATAACTGTAAAAATTTATAAGCACCCAAATCTCAGATAAGTGCCCCAAACTCTAATGAGTGCCCAAAACTCTGATAAAATCGCCCAACCCATCTAGATGTAAGCTATTGCTGGATTAGTTGCTGGGGATACGATGACCAAGCTCGCATAGTTGACAGCACAACTTTATTAGAGTTGAGACAAAAGACGAGAAGAACAGAATGAACACTGAGCTCAATTGGAACTCAGGTTATAAAGGAACTTTGGAAGCGCTGTTTATGGGTAAACACGCGACTTCTCCCATCAAAAAGGCAAAGACGTGATATTAAATTGAGATTATTGAATTATTATCAAATATAGATGAATCGTCTTTGTATATCATTAGCATTGGGCATCATAACGTTGATCCATATAACTGCATCTCGATGTAGATATCTGTGTTGATCGACCATGAAGAATTCTAGAAATAAAAGAAGTAATTGGTGTTCTGAATTTAACCTAACTGTTTGAACTAAATGGTTAACTGAACTCAATGCTGACTAAACCAAACACTTTGATTATGTAATGAGTGAGTTAAATATAGTGAAAGTAGATAAATGTCTAAGACTAAGTAGATGATGCTAAGTTAATGAGCTAAAAGAGTTAAAATTAAGTTAACGGTTGTGTCATTCCAATTCCTCCCACGCGAAAAGGAAATGTTATGAAATGAAGACACGATTAACCGTTTTTAGGAGAATAAACTTACAGTTTGGTGCCCAACATGTCGACACTATTTTGTCGATCGCGTCGGCTCACCATTTTCAAATCCTCTTTGCATTCTGATTTGCAGTTGTTGGTATGAATTACAGATGAATAAACGAATTTAGGATCGTTGGGTTCGCAGAAATTATCTGTTGGTTTATTAGGCTTCGAGCCTCCGTTGATATATTCACTTTTGGTAGTGCAGTTGTATCGCACACTATTTGGACCAACCAATCCAATACCCAAGCGTTCCATCGACAAATTACCAATAATAACGTCGTGGCACAGATTATCCACCACATGACATTTCACGATGCATTTACTACCGTATATCGATACCATTACATGGCAAACGCCCATACAGTCGAATGCAGAGCCATGCTAACGACACTTGTAGGGTTTCACACCCAGCTGTTGCGCAAAGTTACTCGAAATAAAATTACTAGTGGAACTATTATCCATTAAATAGTTACCGTAATCCACCATAATACCGTTCACTCGAATGTAAGGACACTCGAACTCATGCTTCTGATGTTTCACATTCACTTCATTACAGATTCCAACGTTCGAACTAACTACGTTCTTATCGCTCACTTTCACTTTCAACGTTGTTGTGCAGTTGCGACGAATGTGGCCTAATGGACCACAACGATTACATTTCGTGAACTTACTATAACCATGATCATCCATGCAAATTTGGCTGTTCCCAGAGAATTTGGCAGTTTTTTTCCGGTTCTGGGTTTGCTTCTGCGTTACAAGATCGTTCTGCTCTTGTTTTACCAACTCAAATTCAATCTTGACATGATTCTCCTCAAGTTCGATGGTTTCAACCAGATTGCTCAGACGCGATTTACTTTCAGATACCAGTGACTTAGTAGCCAACTTTCTATGCGACTCTTCACGCAATCCACGACTCATTTTATCAATCATTACCGTATCAAAACCCTCCATTTCTCGGTTCAGGAAACAAACACTTTCCAATTCACTCACGTACTGACGAACACTCTGTTTGGGCTGTTGACTACAGAAATGGAATTGACTTTCTCGAATACCATTACAACGTTGTTCACCAAAACTGTTATCGAGAAATCGCCACGTTTCAATCACTCTTCCCTTCACAAAATCGTTTGCACGCTCATACAAACGCAATGCATCACCACTCAAACACGTTCTAATATGCAATAATGCGGTTTTCTCGTCCACATTCAACAATTGCAATCGATACTTAACGGATTCAGACCATACCCAATATCGAACACTATCCGTACCATCATACAACTCGTATTTATTGAAAAACAGTTCCAAGAGTAGTGAATTTCGTTGTTGATTCACCATAATTTCCATCAAATTGTTTGGCACAGAGTTACTATTCTGACAACCTTGATGTGGCAAACTACAGTAATCCATCGTTTGCGTCACCATATTTTGGACTGGGACTGTATCAGTCGGTTCGGTTTGTACCTCAGGCAAACTCGAGCGAACTCCAAACCCATCAGCAACTTGCTTGATGCCTTTGCCGTTCACTAACGATCGTCTCTGCTGTACAAGACCGCCCGCACTGATCTCAGTAACGCCCGATTCGCCCGCACTGATCTCAGTAACGCCCGATTCACTATCACACGATTTGTGCTGTGAAAAATAGGCACTGTCAACCGATGATCCGCTAGTGCTCAACATCCAACGTTGTTGATTAGCCTCAGGCCAATTCACATTATCCACCTTTTCGTACACTTTACCCAGAAACAATTTCATTTTCTGCAATCGTTGTTTTTCAGACTCGTGTTTATAGAATTTGGGTACACTGATTACCGTATTCGCATTCATTGTCACACCCATTTGTACTCGAAATGCGTTAAAGATGTTATTGCGTTGTTTATTTGCGTTACATTTCAGCAGTGCACACGCTTCATTCAAACAAATTTTGTCATCGTACTTGTATCCATATTTATTCGTGTTCACAACCATATTGATCAATCGTGCAATAGTCGTTTCAATCGAATTTCAATATTACGTAGTGTCTCAGTCCAAGCCCGTGTATCAAACGGTGTTTTGAAACGGACACGCTTTCAAGAACTCTACAATACTTGAAATCGACGACTTTTTATACGTTAAACAATGGTTTGAACTTTACAATATGAGTTTACAAAGTAATTTAGCAAGTGTACACGATGGTTTATCAGAAAACTCAACAGCTGTTTACACGACTATACTTTTTGACAGTTTCGATAAAGTACACACTTTTGATAAGTTTTCAGTTCACTTCGATCAAAATTGCAGTCCAAAAGATATCCAATATTGTTGCTAGATCATGCAGTAGTTCAACTCTCGTGTCTCAGCCAATATTTTAGATTCTCCAATATTTTTAGTTATTACCAGATGTGGTAAACGCTGCAAAGTGGTTACGTCCTTTCAGCGGCACGTAAACCGAGCTGGAATAGAAGAGCCAACTCTTTCAATTTTAATTCAACAAATATGTTTCAAACAGACACGTATGGAGAACTCAATACTTGGAATCTGCACTGGATTTACACTGCACAAAATTGACTCGAATAACAACTTTGAAAACTTTTGCCAATGGTACTTTTCAATGGTTCAATTACCAAACAACTTTTGAAACGAAAACACGTTCAAAAATTTTTCAAATCGGTCAACAAACGAACAAACTATGGATAACCAACCGATAAACAACTTACACGTGCATGTTAAACTCGCATGCAATCATCAACGCACGCTATACTGCAGCACAACAATATCCCTGCACAACGTAATGTTCAATATACCTGTAACGTGGTCCGCGAGCTGCACCATACAACTAACCAAAGCACAAAGCACACACTAGCTGAACTGGAGTTGAGGAGCGCCAATCGCCCAACCCATCTAGATGTAAGCTATTGCTGGATTAGTTGCTGGGGATACGATGACCAAGCTCGCATAGTTGACAGCACAACTTTATTAGAGTTGAGACAAAAGACGAGAAGAACAGAATGAACACTGAGCTCAATTTTAACTCAGGTTATGAAGGAACTTTGGAAGCGCTGTTTATGGGTAAACACGCGACTATAAGTGCCCGAAACTTTGATAAGTGACCAAAACTCTGATAAGCGCCCAAAACTCTGATAAGCACTCGAAACTCTGATAAGTGCCAAAACTCTGATAAATGTCCAAAACTTTGGTAAGTACCCAAATCTCTGATTAGTGTCCAAAAGTCTGTGAAGCCCCCAAATCTCTGATAACTGCCCAAAACTTTGATAAGCACCTAATCTCACATAAGTGCCCAAAACTCTGATGAGTGCCCAAAACTCTGAAAACTGCCCTAAACTCTGATAACTGCCCAAAACTCTGATAACTGTCCAAAACTCTAATAAATGACTAAAACTATGATATTATAAGCACTCAAAACTCATATAAGTACCCAAATCTTTGATAAGTGCCAAAAACTCTGATAAGTGCCTAAATCTCTGATAACTGCCCAAAACTTTTATCAACTCAAACCATACATTAATCACACTAACAACGACTGTTTTTGACTGACTACTCAGATTTTTTTAAGTCAATTTTCCATTCCCACTATTTCAATAGACTGACTCCTTACTCAAATAAACTCAGCTCACCATTGTTTGACGCACTCATCATTCTTTTAATGGCTCGCATGAAAAACAACGATATATTCTACAGTGGCTCACAGCTGACAATATGAACATATAATGGTAATAGAACATAATAGTTTCGGGTTTCCTTACTTCGTTTGTGCTCTGACTAAATCATCGACTTTTAGATGTACTATTATATGACTCACAATTTCATGCATAATTGAAAAACAGTACCACAGGACACACCATAGCATTCAATCTTTATGGATGGAATAAAAACATACATTTATGTATAGCATTTCAAAACTGAAAAAATCATTGAAGAAGGAATGATGTCGTTTATCGTTTATCCAAATCCTGAAACTGTCCGCTTCTTGAAACATAGCTCTTGTTCAGGATGTCTGAAATCAGAATCAAATGGTAGCTCAGAAAGTCAGTTAAGAAGAGGTAATATGTGAAATTATTAATCAACAGCAAAATGATATTTTCATCATTGCCTGAAAATTTTAAATCTTATAAAAACAACAAAGTTTTTTCCCACATTTTCCCCGCCACAAAACATAAATAATAATAAAATTCCAGCTTGAACTGGGGTTTTAGAAAGATCAAACATGAGCTGTGGTGTCGGGGTTTTAGTAATAATAACTCTTTTGTGCAAGTGCAACGGACTTTTTTATAAACCCCATTTTGCTGAACAATTTTTTTTCAATTATTAGGTTGTGTTGACCGTTGGGCAAAACTGAATGAAATTAGTTAAACTGAGCTACATATAATGCAACTAGTGGTGGTTAGCGTGAGAACACCTTTCATAACGCAAATTGTGTCTTTATCCGGTCTCTCCACATGTTGTTGCCATGGTAATTACTTAACAACAACCTAATTCAGGTCATATTAGTTTCATTTTTACTTAAAATTTTCTTTATACTTTTAGTTATCCAGAACAATGGAAGAAAGTGCGTCACATGCAAACACTGTGAGTTCGACACCAGTTCAATCCAGATTACGGTTAGTGGGTCAATTATAGTAGTTGCCATAAGTACTAAGCTAGAACACTGTATTTCACCCTGATCGCGAATAATCAAGTTTCATTATCAAATCTATTGCAGGCGTATTGTGATGGGAATATGCCTTGGTCAGTTGCTGTCAATCTGCTTGGCTGGTACTGCATTGGCTAGTAATTCGTTGGCTGAGACCGGTGTCAACACTCCGGCAGGTTGTGAATAGATTGTAAAGAAGGGCAAGCGTGGCTCATTGTATGACGCTCTTACTCTCTCGTTCATCCATTCAGTCTTACATACTGCCGTCATACTTTTACTGCTTCCATGTAACCAAGAAATGATTTCTATATGATGGTACTGAATCACTTATTCATTCACTCACTAACTCACTCATTCCTTCACTCACTCACTCACTCACTCACTCACTCACTCATTCACTTACTCACTCACTCACACACTCTTTCACTCACTTACCCCCTCACTCACTCACTGATTCACTGTGAGTGATTTTCTCTCATTCACTAAAAAACACAATATTTTCCGAACGCCATGGTTATTGCAGCGCAGAATCTCGTACCATTTCTAATGCTGGGTGTTGTCTACGGGTCGATTCTGGTCATTCAGCCGTCCGGTCAAGGTCTCTTCACTATTCTGAAGCAGCGAGGCTGGCAGTACTTTCTAGTGGCGTTGATTGACATCGAAGGCAACTACTTGGTCGTTCGCTCTTTCCAGTACACAAATCTCATCAGTGTGTCGGTTAGTCGATAAACATTCCACATAAAAGGTGTCTAATCGATGGCTAAATACAAATACATTCGTTTTTCCGCTCAGGCGTAAATAGATCGGCATATACGTATATGCCAGTTAGTTGGCATATATATTGCCTATCGGCGATACGTATTTGCCTCTTTGGTCCCCGATTCGACACGTGACCCGACACGGGTACTTGGATAAAGCTTTTTATATTTATGTGGGTGTACTGTATCTTTTTCGGAATGTCAATTTTTTCATTCCTGTGACTCGGAATTTCTCGTTGGATGAACCTTATTATAAGTTGGAACTTAGACCGGTGTTTTGTTGTTGTGGCGGTATAATATCCTCTAAATGAATACATTACAGATCTTGATGCACTTCACCATCGTTATCGTACTGCTTCTGTCTTGGCTGTTTCTTCGTGCCCGCTACCTTTGGACGCACATCTTGGGTGTAACCATAGCTGTGTTCGGATTCGGTTGTATGCTATTTGTGGATGCGAGTAGTGGTGGTGATAGTGGAGGTAGGTTATTCACAAATCTTGAGGGCTAACTTTCATGTCATACTCCTGTTCATTGTTGGTCTATGCTTAGAAAAAAATTCCATCTAAGAGTCAATACCATATTGACCATTTTGTGGTTTTAGCTTACAGTAGGAGAGGAGGTGTCTGCCAGGAATATGTTTCGTTTGTTCCGTTATCATATTCAAATACCAAACAAGAATTTATTCGAACATTTTGAGTAGGCTCGGAGCCGGTCTGCAATACCTCCGGTGAGTTTTAGTATCTGCGTTGTGTGTTTATTTGGCAAAACTTGTGTTATCTTGACACATTTTCAAGGCAATACACGCAATTTATTTGTCTAATTTGGGCCTTTACAACTTACTGTAGTAGTCTGTTAGGGTACCGTGCAGGGAAACTGTTTTCACTTAATATTTAATTTTGTCTTTTTTGGGAAATGGTTGTAAGTTTATGGCTTTTTTTGGTTACAACTTATAAATATCGTAATCGAAAAGCACTGCAATTTGACTTGATACTTATGCTATGCAAATGCAGGCACTCATCGCATACTCGGTGATATAATGTGTCTGTTTGGGGCATCATTATGCGGCATCAGCAACGTCGCGGAAGAACACCTGGTCAAGACTCAGAGTCGCATCGAGTTTCTCGGTGTGCTCGGAATATTCGCTTCTCTCATAAACTCCATTCAAATGTTGGTGTTGATTTGCTGGACTGCGTAATCTAAATAAATATGTAAAGGGTTATGTCTCATTCTGTTGTCAAAATTGTTTTCGTTCAAAAAGCTAAAACTTTTGCATCTTTTTTAATTCCATATCAGCATTACAATGATTCAGACTTGTACTCGAACGGGAGGCTCTGAGCCAGGTGCAATGGCATGACGGTAAAGTCAGTTAGTTACGCTCCGAGTTTACCACAAACACGTTTCTTCGAGTGTTAAATTGTGATGTGCTCTATAATTAAATTCGACATGTATGTTTATTTCAGTAATCTGGTACGGAGTGTACGCAGTGAGCATGTTCCTGTTCTACTCGTTGGTGACAGTCGTACTGGAACGAACCAATGCCGTCCTGTTCAATGTAGTCATCATGAGCACCGACTTCTACTCCTTCCTCTTTGGAATGTTCATCTTCCAATATGAGGTTTGTTGTGTGTTGGTTATCATATCACCGTTACCAAAGCATAGTACAATAGTCTGTTAGCAAACCTGTGTTATCAGAAAGACCTTGCTTACTTCAAACAGTTAAACTGCCAAACTGGTCTTGTTATTTTATCTGTTGACGGGTGGGAACTGGGAACATGCTAAAAGGAAGGTCGATAGGGTAAGGTGGGTTTACCGATATTGTGAATCGAGAGCCAAAACTGATCAACAGCATGCAAAGTAATCAAACAAAGTCAATCGATTGTTTAAATTCTTCTTCATCACGCATCTCCAAAAGTACAATGTGATAGGATGTATGTATATTTAAGTTCCATGTGCTGTACGTGGTTGCCTTTATCTTCGTGCTGGTCGGCACCACGGTTTACTCGCTCCGCCCCCTGCCCATCGCCCGACGTGCTTCCGACGATAACCTGGATGATCAAATCGTCCTTGATGATGATGAACAGTCGACCAAATCAAGTCTGCGTCAAAACGTCAATAACCTGTGTGCGTGTGTCTGTGCGGTTGACGCGACTGACGTACATGATTCGACACAGCCGTTGCGATCTGACCCACAGAGAAACGGTGCCAGCGCCAATAGATTGTTGGTTGATCAGTAAGCCAGAATGTTATTTGAGCCTTGAGCAGTAAGCGAGATTGTTAGTTGGGCAGTAAGCCAGATTGTTAGTTGGGCAGTAAGCCAGATTGTTAGTTGGGCAGTAAGCGAGATTGTTCGTTGGGCAGAAGCCAGATTGTTAGTTGGGCAGTAAGCCAGATTGTTAGTTGGGCAGTAAGCCAGATTGTTAGTTGGGCAGTAAGCCAGATTGTTAGTTGGGCAGTAAGCCAGATTGTTAGTTGGGCAGTAAGCCAGATTGTTAGTTGGGCAGTAAGCGAGATTGTTCGTTGGGCAGTAAGCCAGATTGTTAGTTGGGCAGAAGCCAGATTGTTAGTTGGGCAGTAAGCCAGATTGTTAGTTGGGCAGAAGCCAGATTGTTAGTTGGGCAGTAAGCCAGATTGTTAGTTTTCTTACATTAGCGTTAGTTTTAGATACACGAATAACTTGGAGGACGCAAAACTTTTGGACTGTCCGGTGCACGGACGTGTGATGGCAGAGGAAACGTAATCGTCAATACATAACCGCGAAGTTTTTTGTTATCCATGTCTTGCCTTTTGTCTAGTCTCATTCAGGTACACTTTCTGAGCTTATCTGAATTGCCTTATGTTATCTGAAAACAGTTTTATTATTTTTCTTTTTGATGTCCGTTTGTTTACTTGTGTTTTGCTTTTTACAAAATTCATTTCATATCAAACATTTTGTTACTTTGACCTATTCCGATCTATTTATACAATCACTTGTGATTCACAATTGCCAAAGTTGCGTACTTGCTCATATATTCACCGTCATATATTCTATTTTCATAAGCATTGTATATAAATAGTGGTAAATAAGATATTGAGATTTCTTGGGCTTACGACATAAACAATAAATGTTCTGATATGCATATGATAAATATGCTTCACCGCAAGTGATTTTTTTTTCATTTTATGCAAATTCCAAAAAGTTCACGAGGGTTTCAGTTAGTGCGACCCACATATCGCGTGCGGTGAAACATAATCCCGCTAAGAGTCGTGTAATTTGCCACGTAAAACCAACAAAGCACTGAACTTAACACAGAAAACTTGATAACAGTTTCAACCCAGTTGACGCAAATAAATACATATAAATTTTTATCACAATTTCGCCAGTTTGGTGCACATATGTCAACCAAAGTAAACAACCAATGACGTAATAATAATGCTCATAACCAATGAAAAAACATAAAACAAACCATGACTGAATGTTGACCGTTGCGCTCTCTGCAGGCGCGGCACACAATGATAGTTAAATGATTCACAATGAGATGAATTGATTTGCAAACACAAATACATGCATAAATATGACAATATGCACTGCCAGATTACATAAGAATGAACGTTTACACGGAAATGGTAGGTTCAGGCGGAATAAGTACGGAATAAGTGGCGCTGTGAGATGAAGACAGCGACATGGAATCCGGCAAGGACAGCGTCTCTTCAGTTCGTGTCATACGGGATCCACTGCGTTGTTGGGAGCTGCATTAAAGGGTTGGTTGTTTTACATATTTAAGCAACTTTGAGATATAAATGTTTTCAGACCAACAACATCTATATACAACTTAATTTGAAGAATCTCCAACAACTTCTTAGAATTGAGAATACCTTATCAACGTAACTAATATGGGTTCTATGCTTAAAAAGTACCGTGATGTGTCAATTCGAGTGTGGAGAGTGTTTAATAGATTAAATCGCACTGATAAGAAGCACAATTCGCCAAGGTGACAAACCCAGATAGCAAACATTGATTGTGAAGAAATTTCAGCTGTGAATTGAGCAGAAGTTGTCAAAGATTGGGTGAAAATGAATCCAAAGCAGCTAAGGGAGAACTGCTACAATAAGAATAGAGTTTACCAAATCTTAAATTAGTCTACATTTAATCTAGGCTAGCGAACCTTGGAAATGCCGGCAGAAGGAGGTTCTTAATTGTAATAAATAGTGATGGGGCAACGATTAAAACAGGTGAATTGCATAAATAACATACCCAATGGTGTCAGAGAGTACATGCGTGGAGAGGGTGTTGGCCGTGTGCCTTATAACGGCTGCCAGCATGTCCACGTGCAGAACACAGTCGTCCAGCAGAGGTGCTACACTCATACGTGCTGGTCTGCAACCACACACACACATTAATTAGGTCTCACATCCTATTATACAAAATAATTTGACTTATAATTCACTTGTGATTTAGTTCTTACCGTGGGTAACAGAACTTCACATCAGCAGTACGTCAGTTTCACAGGAACTGCGTCAAGTTGGCCCGATGACACGGAATAAACAAATGTGGCAAACAAAATGGATGGTGGATGAATGAGATACCGAACCTCTGCCCGAGCACGGAAACACTGGTGGCAACGAGTTGATGGTCGAGCGGTGACACGAACAACGTGGTGAGCTCAAGTGACTGGCACGACGCATCACAACCACCCGTCGCTGGCAGGTACTCACCTGGACAACATTACTGCTTATAATTGAATCATGATAAAAAGCGTATATTACATCTAACAACGTCAACATAGACAACAAAGTGTATCGAACAACCACAGCATCAGCAACAGCTGTGTCAACTTGAACAACACAACAGATAACTACAAAATGACAAACAACATCAGTGTCAACCAAAACTATCACAATCGCATCATTGACCAACCCAAATTGATCTTGTCAGCGTCCTGATGTCTCTGCAACCAGAAAATGCACAACTTCAACTTGTCTGCCGTGTGTGCCCGTTTAGCATGACCACCGGGTGCTTCTCTGGCAAACACCGATGATGTCAATGAACTGTCAAAATCTGACAGATTTTGGTCCAACGAAGCGAGACCAGTGACGGGTGCCTTGGCATTGCGCGGAGGGCGGACTGGAGTGGTGTGGGCGGGACCTGTGCTAGTCGGGGACGTCACAGGGTCTAAAAATCAGTATTTACCACATTATATTGAAAAATAAAATCTTCCCTTTAAAAAAATAACATAACAAAACATTGTCTTTCCTTGCTCATATGCAGCCAGAACAATGTCAAGTCGGTAAGAGAAAAACATATTCTTTATATGCAAAACGCTCATATCAGAAATCCTATTTAAAGCAATGTGTATTATTGATACAGAAACTTGTAATGTTAAAGCAAGGCGAGATTGAACCTGACAGTCTGTGCCCGATGAGTGAATCACTAGCCGGCATGACCAGGGCACACGGGTTCATGTAACTGGCCAGGTTAATGCTCGCTTCGTTGCCGTCGATGCAGCTAACCGTGACAGGACCTGTTCCAATACTCAAACTTTTATAATATTAACTATAAACTCCTATATGCTAAATGTTTTCCGGTAATGCCTTACATCGAACTTAAAAAATGCAATCAACTGTTATAGCACATGCTTGCAAAAAATTCGTAGTTTTTTTACATATTTTAAATTTGGCAGGACACACAGATTCTGACGAAATGAAGAAGTCCCAGTAAAAAAGTTGAACAAACGAATTAAAAACTATGATTATAGAAAACATGACCAACCGTGTTTCGTATCGGCCGCCTTGGCCAGCCCACCGTTCCCCGGTTCAATGGTGCCCAGGGCGCGCAGGAACCTCAGAAACGTGCGATCTTTGTCCGCCAAAGTACGCTAAAATGAAATATAGCATAATTATGTGTTTCCTGTGGTGTTTTCCCATAATACACACACAGTCATAGTCCGCAATCAAAAGAAATGAATAATAAAAATAATGTGATACATTAGTAATAACTACAAAAAGATGTGACCAACAGCATTTGACAATGAAGCGCGCACTGAGGGACTGTGGGCCTGCACGTAGAACAGATGTGCCGTGAACACGAGTCTCTCAGCACTGGCTTCGGTGAGCAACTGCTCCGCTGTCGACGGCGATATTCGTTGCAAGTTCTAAAAGAAAACACAAAATATGACCAATATGAAGGTTCACATATATTTTTGTTTCACATTCCTAAAAATAAAATATAGAGTCAGAAGCACAACAATAAAAGCACCTACCGTGCCATTAACGGTCAACAGACCCAACGAATGAAGCAGCAGTCGGCCAAGATCACATTCGGGACTCGGACTGAAACATTGATTGGCTGTCAATGTGCAAATTCAGAGAATAAACCAAATTGGATTCGAATAAAAACTGAGTGAAAATGTGACGTACATAAATATCTAGTTTGGACAAAACCAACGGATGTGGTTTGATGCACTTTGGCTGTATCGGCTTATCATCGGCAGCTGTCTTGTTCAACTGGGCGGCCGACTGTAGATTACGAGCAATCTCATCCAGTTCACCATCCTGCGCCAGTTTGGTGGCAATCACTTGGTCACTAAAATAACACACAATATTATATGTATACATTTCAATAACAATGAAATAAGAATCGAGATGACGATGACTTAAACTGAGTTTATAGACTGCGTTCACAAAATCCTTTTAAAGATTACTCTATAATGAATATATAGCTCAAACTAGCTGTTACACAAAAAAGTACGAGGAAATTAATTCACATCTTGCATTCTAAACTTTTTACCAACATTTTCCCTCCTCCTCCAGTGATCAAATCATCGGGCGCCTGCGCAATGATGTTCTTGTTTAGGTCAAAGTTGAGTGGTTTGTTAGCCTGGTAGGGCAACCAGTCGACCGGAGTGGGCATGTGCTCGGGTCGAGGCATCACAGTGAAACGATAACGATGGGTGCATGATGTCCATGGGTCCACACAACGCAGGGTGCACTCACAAGCAACCATGTCTAAAATTATTTCATTGAAAGAAAGTTGTGGTAGGTCTTTTCGAATATTTCTATCACATTCAGAACAATAGCCAAGATCGACCTAAAAATAAGAGAATCAGCAAAAAACTTAACTGTAGATAATTGTGTATTCTCAGTTAATGGTGTCTACGTGTATACGTGGACTCTTGGGGGGGGGGGGGAGCGGACATCGGCACGCACAAAAATTCTAGGGTGACAGGACCTCAAAATGCTTGCGCCCGTGCGCCCGCACATTTTTACAGAGGTTCATAAAAATCAATTTTATGTAACCTAAGGATGTTTTTGGTGTTATCGTATTGATATAAACCCAATGTGAGTAGCCTTATGTCTCTGTATCATGTTTTTATAGTCAGTCACGGCCACACAAAGCAACGCTGAGCTGTAAAAAGATCGCCGATTCGTATAAGAAACATATCTGAAAACTGACAGGCTGACTGGCGCGCAGCGCCGAAATTTTGGCATTTGAAGCGCGCTGATTTGTATTAGAAACATATCTGAAACCTGACAGGCTGAGTGGCGCGTAGCGCTGATTTTTTTTGCATTTTGAAGCCCGTTGATTAGTATTAGAAACGTATCTGAAAACTGACAGGCTGAGTGGCGCACAGCGTCAAAACTTGAGCATTCGAAGTGCGCTGATTTGTATTAGAAACATATCTGTAAACTGACAGGCTGACTGGCGCGCAGCGCCGAAATTTTAGCATTCGAAGTGCGCTGATTTGTATTAGAAACATATCTGTAAACTGACAGGCTGAGTGGCGCGCAGCGCCGAAATTTTATCATTTAAAGCTCGCTCATTTGTATTAGAAACATATCTGAAAACTGACAGGCTGACTGGCGCGCAGCGCCGAAATTTTGGCATTTTGAAGCGCGCTGATTTGTATTAGAAACATATCTGAAACCTGACAGGCTGAGTGGCGCGTAGCGCTGAATTTTTTTGCATTTTGAAGCCCGTTGATTAGTATTAGAAACGTATCTGAAAACTGACAGGCTGAGTGGCGCACAGCGTCAAAACTTGAGCATTCGAAGTGCGCTGATTTGTATTAGAAACATATCTGTAAACTGACAGGCTGACTGGCGCGCAGCGCCGAAATTTTAGCATTCGAAGTGCGCTGATTTGTATTAGAAACATATCTGTAAACTGACAGGCTGAGTGGCGCGCAGCGCCGAAATTTTATCATTTAAAGCTCGCTCATTTGTATTAGAAACATATCTGAAAACTGACAGGCTGACTGGCGCGCAGCGCCGAAATTTTAGCATTCGAAGTGCGCTGAATTGTATTAGAAACATATCTGTAAACTCACAGGCTGACTGGCGCGCAGCGCCGAAATTTTTGCATTTGACGCGCGCTGATTTGTATTAGAAACGTATCTGAAAACTGACAGGCTGAGTTGTGCACAGCGTCGAAACTTAAGCATTTTGAAGCCCGCCTATTTGTATTAGAAACGTATCTGAAAACTGACAGGCTGAGTGGTGCGCAGCTCCGAAATTTTGACATCTGAAACCCGCTGATTTTTATTAGAAACGTATCTGAAAACTGATAGGCTGAGTGGCGCGCAGCGCCGAAATTTTAGCATTTTCAGACTCGCAGATTTGTATTAGAAACATCTGAAAACTGACAAGTTGAGTGGCGCACAGCGTCGAAACTTAAGCATTTAGCCAACTGATTTGTATCAGAAACTTATCTATTGGCGCGCAGTGTTGGTTGATATCATGAAATGCGGGCGCAAAATTACTGATTGCGCGCATACTTTCATCTGAAATCATGAAATACAGGCGCAAAATCTGTTGCTTGCGCGCGCAATATTGGTTCATTTCATTAAATGCGGGCGCAAAATTACTGATTGCGAGTGTACTTTTGTTTGAAATCATGAAATACAGACGCAAAATCTGTTGGTTGCGCGCAATTTTTGTTACTTTCATGAAATGCGGGCGCAAAATTACTGATTGCGCGCGTATTTTTGTCTGAAATCATGAAATACAGGCGCAAAATCTGTTGGTTGCGCGCGCAATACTGGTTCATATCATGAAATGCGGGCGCAAAATTACTGATTGCGAGTGTACTTTTGTCTGAAATCATGAAATACAGGCGCAGAATCTGTTGGTTGCGCGCGCAATTTTAGTTACTTTCATGAAACGCGGGCGCAAAATTACTGATTGCGCGCGTATTTTTGTCTGAAATCATGAAATACAGGCGCAAAATCTGTTGGTTGCGCGCGCAATACTGGTTCATATCATGAAATGCGGGCGCAAAATTACTGATTGCGCGCGTACTTTTGTCTGAAATCATGAAACACAGGCGCAAAATCTGTTGGATGCGCGCGCATTATTGGTTTATTTCATGAAATGCGGGCGCAAAACTACTAAATGCGCGCGTATAGCTGGTTTCAGAATCTGAAATTCACTGAGAAAATGTAACATTACATTTTTATTGCATTTTTGAACGTTTTAGAACAAAGTATTTTTTGCACGGGCTGCGCCCGTGCGCCCGCACCTGTCACCCTAAAACACCCTAACGCCGACGTGTGGGGGGGAGGAGTCCCCCAATTGGAACCGAACGGGAACGTATCCATCGATGGTCAGACATTTTAATAATTGATCGATGGAGGCGAAATGTTAATTAATATGATGAGATGAGAGTATCACTTGCACTTCAGAAAAATAATGTATAACCCCGGCCCCGTACTCTGCGTGATTATACAGATATTGTGATCAGCAGCAACCAACAACCATGTTTGTACCGATAACATGACAGAGAGATGTTGTCAATGGTCTTCTTATCATACCTGATCCGTCAAGGGTTTCAGGCCAACTGATGTGACTAACCATGTGCCTGACGTGACACGTGTATGATGAGTCTACGTGATGAGTCGTACCAAGTGTCCAGCTGACCTCCATCCGTGTGCTCGCTCAACATCGAATCCCCCGATCCACCAGACACACAACCAACGCCACTCGTCTGCTCAAATTCAATGATGTTTTCAGTATTATTGAGTGAACGAACGCTCATGCAAATTACTGCGAACATGTCATAAGTACTGGTCATGGTACTAGCTTCGGTATCTGTGTATAGGTATAATTACTCCAAGATTTTACGCTATTTATTGAATTTTATAAAATACTGGCTGCATAATTGATAGATTGGCAGAGCATAAACACATAACAAAATTTGTAAATATATAAACCTTAGTGAATATAGCATTTAGCAATAGCACGGCTGCCTGGTGCACCCGATCGCTGACTGCCCGCATCGGACGATCAAACGACGAGTCGGCAAACGGTGATGTCGGCTAAAATTAAATACTCATTGCATTAAACTTTTTCCGTTTTCTTCCATTTCAACATTTAAAGTTTGTTACTATGAGTATGAGGTGAACAACGTCAAACTGTCTCATGAAAAAAGACATAAGGATACGTTTTAGCACATTTAGAGAAGCCATCTCATCTGAAAAAAATCCGGGCATTAATTGGTGCATGAATCAGTCCCCAAATCTGTCATTTTCAGTCAACATTCATGGATATTCTAAGTCATGCTTTATTACTATTAAAATTTTATCGGGTTTCGCGGAATCTTGACAGCAAATAGAATCACAAAGTGTAAGATACATGGTTGCTAGAATCGAGCTAATATAAACAAAGGCAGCATAGAAATACAGCTTACAGGCACACGGCACGCACATTCAACACGTTGTATAACCTACCGTATACCACGGAGAATACCACTGCCAACAACAATGACAATCGTCAAAACAGCCGTGTACAGTATACACACCTTTTCTTACTTATACACTATTGAACTTTAAATATAAATTTATCAAAAAATGCTCTTGAGACTAAACTTAATTGTTACATCTCAATATAACACGGCTTTCCTTTTTTAATCATTCTACCGCATTATAATACACAATAATTCGCAAGAATAAAAGAACCTTTGATTTCTCCTTGATGCCACAAATTCCAATTTCTATAGTAGCCATCACCTTTTCCAACAATTTATCGCGAGTAGCCAAAACGTTTACGTTACCGCAGATAAGTACCTGTAAATGAAAAGTAAACTTCTGAAACTGTTAAACCAATTCATAAAATTTCTTCAGTTAAATCGTTAAACACAACTACCAGTATCACTTCGACATCAGCGCTACCCCATTTTACTTTAAAAAGATGCATAAAAATTTTTATAGTTGGTTGTCTTGTTTAATTCAGATCAAGACTTCGCCGGGTCCTAATCACGAATGGTGCTTGCCAAAGGCTTATCATGAAAATAAATTTCAAGTCACTCTATCGGATACTTGAAATAAACATGTAACATGTATGTTTAAAATGGATGTAATACAATGACTATAATTGGACTACCTGCAACGTGATGAATGCAGTAATGACGACCGAGTGCAGCTGTCTTGTGTGTTTCGGTTTGTCTCTGGTCAGCAGCTCCCGAATGAAGTCGCACACGTCGGCAATGGTGTCCCCGATCGTGTGCAGATCTTAAACTCATCAAGCTTACTTTCATCAACTCACCCAGTCAAGTTTATTTCCAGGGAGACAGTTACGATGGCAAAAAATGTTATTGTTTCTCTTAATCAATCGATACGGAAGAAAAAGTGTGAAGTGAACACCTTAGCGGGGCGTTAAACTTTGTCATCTACTCGAACAAAATAAATGATCGTAAAACTTAATTCTCTTTGAATTTTCGTACAATTGAACTCGTTCCATATCAATTCTACAAACTAAATAATACTAATGAACTGGGTTACCTGCGAGCAGACAGAAATGGGCCAAGGAGGACAGTGTGTTGAGTGCGGCAGTGCAGACGGAGTGCTCCCAGCGCCATGGACCAATCAACAGCGAGCAGATGACGTGCATCGTGTTGTCCACTATCGGTTCTGAATTAATTTACATTACAATCATACACCATTTATATACTTATTGCAAATGAACATAAATAAAAAAAGTGGGAGAACTTCACTGACCTTCGGTACCGGCGCGCTGGTGATGAAGACGCAAGAGAATAGCACAAACACCTGCAAAAGTATTGCACAATTGAAGTTTATGTCTACTGAATCCAGTTCAGTGCAAATGCTAAACAAAAAAGCGGAAGAAATGAAAAAAAAAGTTACAAACGCACCCAGGCAGCATTTGATATTTTCGGCCTCTTTGGGCGAGCGCGCTACGTCGTCCTCGTTTTTGTCGTTCTTTCTGGGTTTCACGCACTTGAGTATGGCGTGCAGCACGGGCATCGACTCAACAACCTCCCTTATACCACCACCACTCTTTTCTTCATTGCATACATCTAAAAACATATATACACTGAATTATTAACTATAGTATTGTAATATACATAATAGAACAAAACTTAAAGATAATGATACTAAACTATAAAACAATTTTAACGCAAGGCTGAGCTAAACTAATGAAACACATTCAATATGAGTCTGCCGAAACTAGCCAACCAGGATTGTGAGTCACGACGGCAGTGGTCAACAAGTTAGCCAGTAGCTTTATACAGCAGCTCGTCATTTCATCAGGAGACACAGACGGATGCAATCTGAAACATCATCCAACAATAACAGTTAATTAAGATAAATAACGGACATTCAATAAAACCAAACCATTCGTTCGTCCGAAACTGCTCTGCTACTTCTGAATGATATAGGGTCATAGGGAAACCAAGCATAATCAGTGGAAGGCAATACCAGCATTAAACACAACAACCTCAACCTTTTCGGCGCCTGATAGGCCACATTGATGCAAATTTTACAGGCGCTCAGAAGATGCGGCAGCAAGATTCGGTTGGCCGATCGTTCCTGCAGGAAAATGCGCCAGGAGTGCCGCAGCAGAGCGCTGATCAGATACGCATCACCCTGAAACACCGTAACATTCATAGCAGTGTTGCTAACGCAATTGAATGGCAGCGTCGTTTGGTTATTTGTCTCGTACATTTATATTTTGAGCATATAAAAGGGGGAATAAAAAATATGTAATGAAAGGAGCTGGTTGATCAGAATCGTTGCTATGATGCAAATTTGATAAGATTTATGAATGAGTATTTTTGTCAGTTACGGTATTTCTAATGCGACTACAGTTGACGGCTGCAACTGACTTTAACCCAAATTTAACTGAATGAATGAACGGATCAATCAACCTGTTGTATAATGTGAACGGATAGTGCAAAGAACGCAGACATGATGTGAGGATGGACGACCTCATCGAACGCCTGGTGCTGCAACAGCTCGCTGAGTGTCATCACCGATTCAGCTCTGCAACAACAAACACCTTACTTCATCTTATCTTACCTATACAGGGTGGGCCAGAAAAAAAACGATTCTGACTGTTTATAACCTGAGCTTTACTTGTTCTTGCTATCATTTGAAAGCCTATGTCTTGACCTGTCGTTCTTATAATTTTTGTCTCATTTCTTAAACTTCAGTTGTTAGTTGAACTATAGGCAAGCTGCAACCGACCTGCCCTGTTGAACGAGTTCATCAAATCGTGGTCCACCAGCTGTGACAGTGCTCCCTACCACAGGTGTGCCTGGTTCAATGACGGTACTCGAGCTGTCATTGAATGGCGAAGACGATGCATCGTATGCCGAGGGCGAGAACAACTCGGATCGATCAGTGGACGAATCCAGCTGTTTGTTTGACTTGGACTTGATGCTAATGGTGCTGTTGGGAGCATCGGAAACTGCTGCAAGTTGAAACCCCACTTCCTCCTTATACGTTCAATATGTTTATACAGACGGGAATACGAAAAAGTAATGAAATTGTTATGAAAACTTGATAAAAAGTATTTACAAAAAATCGCTTGGGACAAACGAATCAATGGTTTTTATTTGAGTTATATATAAAACGTAAATCTGAAGTCTACTCTCACTAGAAAAACTTTACACTACAGTATAATTATACGGCAACGAACCGGAATCAAGTGCCGCAGCCGCATCGAACAGCCAACGCCCGAACACCAGGTGCAGGTCGTTGATCAGAGGCTTCTGGCTCACGCTTAGACGACTCCGCCAGAACTTCGGATCACCGGCAGAAGGCTCGCTATTGGCACCTTGAACAATTAAGTTTTCGTAATCTTAAAAAGTGGGATGAAAGGATACAAAGAGGGTGGAGGAGCGGATACTGACTTTATACAAAAGAAAACAAGAACGACGTCCATGAAAAAAAATTCCTTATGAAGATTATAGTAAGTCAAAATAACGTCTTTTATGATGTTCAGTAAAAACAGTCATAGTCAATCATCAATTTTGGAAAAGACTGACGATCGATGGATCAACGTGCTTTCGGCTGACAATTTTGAGCCACCCCCCCCCCCCCTACCTTCAGCCCATTATGGGTTCTAAAAAAATACAAAACATAAAAACATGAGTGACCTGACATGACGTAAACGACCGCCCTGAGTCCACGCATCAACGCCACAAAACTCGTGTAGCTCTTGCGATGTCGGCTGAGCTGGGCGGGATAGCGAATCAAGTGAAGGACACGCAGCCAACACTGTTGCATAGCCTCAGTGCTCATATCGGTAATCGGCAGCACCGGGTTGTCGTCGTCTGTTAAATTAACAAACTTTAAAACTCACTCACTCACTCGTTCACTGATTGACTGATTCCTTCACTCAATCATAACTCAATAATAACCACAACAACAAAAACAACCACAACAACAACAGCAAAAGTATAAAAAACGTACCGGCTTTAGGCTGCACCTGCTTGTTGCTGGGGTAAAGCACAGCAAACAGACGACGCGACAACTTGACCATTGTGAAACTCCAGCGCTCCATAATCAGTGGATTGAACCTTAAGTAGTTTACATCGTAGTGATAGAATGAATGAATAGGTATAGGATAGTTAAAAAATTACACTGAGGGAGAAGATTGAACTGAAAATTTCCTGAGTAGACCCATATAAAACTAACCGATACACGAAACACTGTTCCTCGAGTGTTTTCCAGTAGCACATGGAAGGCGACTGGTTGATAGCGCACAGATGCAGGAACACATCCAAGATGTACTCGAGCACACATCGCTGCAGTTCGTTGTAGTCCGCGACACGAGATGCACCACCTGCTGCAACAAAATACAATAATCAACCGGCAACCCATCGTATACATGGTCATGGCGCCATGAAGCTACCACACTTTGATTTGAATCAAATCATTTTGAATGATTTTGAATTGAATTCTTTTTGATGACTGATTTTTCACTCATGCACCTTTTTAGGCGAAGCAAACGCATCGTGCAATACATGCGAATAATGCAGAATAAATTGTAGAGAACCAGATAATTTTTTTGAGATAGAAATCAATAAATTTTTCAATCAATCAATAGTCTCAACACATTAAATTTAAAATACCTTTTTTCGAATCATTCCTGCCACTTTCGGTGAAAGCCGGCTTAACTTCAGATCGATTAGAAGGCAGTTGATCATCGCACAACACCTCCTTATTAACACCCAAAAGGAACAGCAGGATTTCATTCCACAAAGACTCTTGATGTTCAGATTTGGCCGTTTTGGCTGTCGTGATCAGCAGTCGGAGAACTTCAGAACATTTTTCGATCTGTCGCTGGAGTCCGGTTTCTGACTGCCCAGAGCGACGGGTGAATCTGGAACATTTTAGTGAGTCAGAACTACCAGAATACAGAAAGATAAAGTAAAGCTCGTATGTTGTTTCCTTAAGCAAAAGCATTGCCCGAAACTTCTGATAATGAAACATCAGTAGCGTCAAGTCAACTCGGTTGACACCAAAGTTCAACACAGTAGAGCATGGGGTGATGATGATTGATGTGCGTGTTAACACTGATTGTCTGATGTTTCATTATCAAAAATTTTGGGCAATTCTTTTGCTTGCAGAAATAACATACGTGCTTTACACTGTATTGCTGAACTTAAAGCTATAAAATGACAACAGACGAAAACCGAGCAACATCACACCAACAACAGTTTGTAGTTCGTCAGAATATCAGCGAACGACTGCGGCGGATTCTTCAAGAAAACAGAGGGAATGTTGGGCAGGGCTTTATGAGCGACACACGTGAGCCAGGTGTTGCACAGACGCAGGGTGTCGTTGATGATCTGTGCGTGCTCACTGAATGATAGACTCAGGCCGCATTGAACTACCTGAAATGATATCAGTCGAATGAGGAAAGCGATGCGAGTTCCGAAACGCAAGTGTAAGTTAGTGAGTGTCGTTAAGTGAGCGATTGAGTGAGTAAGTGGGTGATTAAATGAGCGAGTGAGAAATTGAGTTCGTGATGAGTGAGTCGTGTGAGTGAGTGGGTGAGAAAGAGCGAGCGTGACGTGAGCGCTTTTTTGAGTAAATAGTGAGGGAATAAGTGCGTGCGTCAGTGAGTCAGTGAGTGACTAAGTGGGTGAGTGACAAATGAGCGAGTGAGCAAACTTCGACCAACCTGCAATGCGACAGTGGCATCGGCTGGTTCAGTGATGAAAGCCTGCTGCCCAGATGTTTGTTGATTCATGAGTTTGCCCACCGCTTCCATAATAATAGTCGGCGCCGATTCCAGCCTCAAACGCTGCAGCAAACATGGCGGCGGAGGCTTCAATTCCAGTACGGGCCATTCGCCGTACATTGTCGCTGTAATTGACATGAATGACAACATTAGAAATATATTGCGGAAAATAAAACTGCCGTTTTTATAAGTCATTTTCAATCAACAATAAAAAACGCGAAAGTCCGGATTCTAATTCTATTGGAACTTCCGCAAAAAAACATTCGTAAAACTTTTCTGCGAATCATGGAAACGTGTAAAAATTTTTACACTATAAAATTCTATCGAAAAGATCCAAAAACATGAGAATTGAAAATACAAATCAGCAACAAGCGAAGTTGTAAGTCAATCGTGAAAGCTGAGCTCATAGTCCACCATAATTGTCGCAACACAACACACGTTGTTGTTGTTGTTGTTGTTGTTGTTGTTGTTGTTGTTGTTGTTGTCGTTGTTGCTGCTGTGTTGAGAGTTGGAACTGCATGAGGAATCTCTGCCGACGTCATTTAATGCTGTGATACTTTACGCCCGAAGATGCGGCACCCAATGGCCAAAGCGCATGAAGAATATGGGTGAGTGAGCGAGCGACTGAGTGAGTGGGTGAGTGAGTGAGTGAGTGAGTGAGTGAGTGAGTGAGTGAGTGAGTGAGTGAGTGAGTGAGTGAGTGAGTGAGTGAGTGAGTGAGTGAGTGAGTGAGTGAGTGAGTGAGTGAGTGAGTGAGTGAGTGAGTGAGTGAGTGAGTGAGTGAGTGAGTGAGTGAGTGAGTGAGTGAGTGAGTGAATGAGTGAGTGAGTGAGTGAGTGAGTGAGTGAGTGAGTGAGAGAGTGAGTGAGTGAGTGAGTGAGTGAGTGAGTGAGTGAGTGAGTGAGTGAGTGAGTGAGTGAGTGAGTGAGTGAGTGAGTGAGTGAGTGAGTGAGTGAGTGAGTGAGTGAGTGAGTGAGTGAGTGAGTGAGTGAGTGAGTGAGTGAGTGAGTGAGTGAGTGAGTGAGTGAGTGAGTGAGTGAGTGAGTGAGGGAATAAGTGAGTAAGTGACTGATTGAGTGAGGCATGGTGAGAGACGGGTTTGGATAGCTTTTTGCTCAACTTGTTGGTAATCTTCGTTCTGATCAAAATAATTTTTACGTTACAAAGATTCCAGTTGATTTCGGTTTTATAGGTGTTTATAAAGTTGAATTAGCAAATCTTATAAATGTGTTAATCTTTCGGGCTGTTTCTTCATCTGCTGAATGTTGGTATGGTAAATAAAACGAACATATACAAATATAGCTCATTGTAATAGTAAAATGTTTCTTTGTATTGTTGCATGCTTGCATGAGATTAGTCAGTATGTCTGTCCTTCATTCATCTCCTTTTAATCTTCATTTCAGAATACTTGTCCTGTCCCCCAACAATATTTCTTCAGAAGTTCCATTTCGAAAATGATTTCATCATGGCCATGCGTTAAATCTCTAAAAAATATGTGGTCAACTCATGATACTTTACCTGACACTCGAACAAAAAAAACAAAAAAAACGACGTTTTCATCCAAACAAAAAATACATCAGAAATAAACGGTCGAAGCTCAAAAGTTTATTCCACCTTTACAAATAATCAAAAAATGAAACAGTTATACATGATACCGATTTGAAATGAACAAGCTTGCATGATTGGTCTTATGGAACATGCACTACCGTACTCAGAGGCGGTGCCATCTGTGTTGACGCTGATTGGCCAGATGTGCCTTGCCACATACCCATGTACATATTCCATTACATAGATACATACATACATGTGTACATAATACATATGTACGGCTATGATCAGTCGACTCCGTAATCACTACACGTTAAAACTCTAGTCACGATCATCGAATGTGCTGTTACATATCGACCAATTTGTTTGTGTTTGCTACTGTTTATGTTGTTCAGGTTATCCACCAGCATCACCCAATATCGAAACGATGAGCATGTACGCTACCAAACGACGTCAACGAAATTTTAAGAGGTTTGTTAGACTTTTTGGCTATTTTCTTACGTCGTTGTCTATTTTATTGTTGACTGCATGACCATTGTTTGGTGTTGGTGTATGAGAGATTGTTGCCAGTCGCAAGCACGTAACGTCATGCGACACGATAGTTATGTCACCATGTCGTGACCTGTTGATCGTTATGTCGTGACCTCCACTTTCTGTATGAAGCATACGAACACAACGAATGTTATGACATTTCAACATGAATTCCAGTTACACTATCCAGAAAAGAATGAATCAGGTAT
>OZ038443.1:16298705-16303705 GCA_964036265.1 Daptonema setosum
TGTATTCGAAAAAAAAGTTGTGAAAAGTTATATTTGAACATTCCAAACTAATGATGTTTTATTATTAGACTCGTAACATGATGCTGTAGATGTGGGATGGCCCACAACGACTGAAATGATTTTGTCATTTTGATGTGTTTTTTAGGTTTTAGTGATGGATTCAAGAGTGTTAAAAAATAGGAAATTGTTTGATAATTGTCGACTATAGTGTTTCGATTGTACTCAAAAACTCAAATCTATGAGATAGAAACTTAATTATATAGCGATTATCTTATAGGATAATTTTAAAAATATATATTTCACTACCGACAATGTTTTTAAGTTAATACAATATTTAATGTACCAGGCTCTCGTGTATAGTAATTTATTATTTATTTTTTATGGTACATATTGAAGTAACCTCCCACACCACCGTACGTATGATCGTTAGAATGAAATCGCAGTTACTTTCAATAAATCACATTACATTACATAGTGGGTATCAAAAGCGACAGCGTTCAATAAAATTTCCACTGAAATAATATTTTGACTTTTCTAACAAGCTGATGAGCTACTCAAACTACAGTACCACATTTATATGCATTATGCAATCCAAAGAGAGGGTTAGAAGTTTCATGATTTTACGAGTATGTAATGTGGATCAGTTTGATTTACGTATGAATTTCGAAACTCCAAATAATCACGGGGCCAAAATTAACGAATGGATAAAACACTATGGCAAAACAATCATACGTGCTGAAAAAAATGAAATGACGGAGAGCGCGACTATATAAAATGCAGTTACGTAATGTCTGACCGAGTTACTGGTTCTGATCATGATATCTCTTAATTACTGGTAACTATGTATGTATGTCTCTCACGTCCCGTTAGCTTAAATACACAGCATTGGTGTCATGCGACTCACTGCCACAAACGAATCACTGATTCAGTCAAAACCGGGTTTAACTTTGTAACGCTCTAACCGGCTCAATCCAATTTTAAAGTTCGTTCAGCGAGGATAGTTCGAGAGTCCGCAAAAAGCTTATCTATTTTGAACTTTTGATTATTTAAAAAAGCTCTAGTTAAATGTCTACCTAGCTAGACCAAAAAACAATGGTCAATTTCAGCAAATACGATCGAAGCAATTAGTTCAATTACAATTAGTTATGGTGGCCGTTTTCACTTCGGAATTCGAGTGGGTGGGGTTGGTTGTCTGAGCGTGTTACTGAGCCAATAATTCATGGTTCATTCATGCCACATGCTATACTACATACATTAGCTGGGCTATTACGCACATTGTAACCGACAATATAAACGACAATATATCTGAACACGATTCCCCGTGAGTTATTGAATCGCTCAACCGCTGCTCAACAAAAAGTAAATCAGTCAATTTTCAAACCAATCACGTTGATAACCAACCAACCACTACAATACGTCAGTTACCAAAAAACCAAACGACCAAAAAGCCACGCCATTTCTCCCTATAGAATCTAAATGAATGGGGCATTTATGAATGTACTGCATGTATTGTACATATGATGATTTATACTCATGACGCGACTCGTTTCGCTTTCACTAAATTACCCAACCAATCGAATCAATTAAGCGGCACTGTATTGCATGATACCTGCATGTTTTACAATACGAAAAAACCGGCTGAATTCGGGCCATTTGTGTTGGATGGCAGCACCTGGCAGATCAGCTAAATACTTTTCAGAATCAACAAGTTGAGAATCTGGTTCTGACTATGCCAGAATATGCCAGAATATGCCAGAATATGCCAGAATATGCCAGAATATGGTTCTGAATATGACAAAACTTACTTCACAACCTCATCGATTTTCGCATTTTTATATTTCGTATTATAAAATTATGAGGCCTCTATAGGAGTCAAGTTGGTTTTCTTGACGTCATAATAGAACACTTTAATTGGACCACACACATCTTCCATATATGTATGTATCACATCTCACGATTGTGAGCTCAATCGAATCGGTAATGTCTTCCCAACCTGTCAGTTTCCCACCAAATTATCGTACATCGTTTATGAGACCAGGCCATGGCCATGAACATTATGTAGAATACATGGACCTGAGCCTGACGACACGTACAGTAAAATACAGGCGCAACTTGCAAAACCAATATCATCCAATTTACAATTGAATTTATCTCGTTAGGTGATGTTTCTCTCCTTTTCGTTTTCTCATTGGAGAACGCTTCTTTATTACTTACGATAAATGTGTAGCTATTTTATTTAACGGTGTTCGGGCTGAAATTGATTGATCATAATGGCGGTTATCTACGGTAAAAGTCTGTCAATGATGTATGAACACATGCACATGGCTGTCCGGACTATAATCAGAGCTGAAATTCCCAGTCCAGTCATAATTTCGTTTGAAGACATGTTAACCCGGATATTCAAACAAAACATCGACGACTGGAATATTGAACAATGGAATCGGTCGCTATCGATTATTTAAATATAATTATAAAAGTGCTATAATGGCATTGTCTGATAATAGAATTATAAATTCATGGTTGCTATATAGTCTTATAAAAAAAAAAATATCACTAGCGGATAAGAAGGAGTGTGAGAAGGAGAATCCCCCCTCTTTGGCATTCGAAAAAAATGCCCACAAAAACTGCCTTTCCTCTTTGACGAAATAGCCCTCCCTATGGAGGATTCGCTCGTCCGCCAGTGAGTCTTATTACTGTATACAGTAATGCACGGACCCCGAAATCCAATGTCCAGAATCTTTGCTCCGAAAGTAACAAAATTGAATGCTTATGTAGTAGTCTTTTAAGAGTATAATGTTCGATAAATTATTTGACCAACTGTATAAAACATTACGAATCCATCTAGTTTGTTGGTATAATATATTACACAAACAAAGGTGTTCTACACAGGTGTATCAAATTCATATTCAGTTATACTTCAGACTGCTGATACATATTATTAACTATAGTACTTCATCAGTTTTCATGCAGCGGACTACTGTTGACGCGAACAAGATAAAAAAGCTGAGTTTCGAAACGCAATAAAATTTGATGACATCCATTGGTTCTTGACAGACAGTTCAGTTCGCGCCACTAGCGAACGAGGAGAAGTGGGAAAAGTGGAATTCCCACCTCTTTGGCTTTTCCAAAGCGATTAATTTGTTCTCTAGGGTGTAGATGAAAGGACATGAAACAGCCAACTTTCCCCTCTTTGATAGTCCCCTCCATTCGGAGGATTAGCTCGTCCGCCAGTGGTTCGTGGCAAATGACCATGGTGCTGCAGTCGTGATTGTACTGTATTTCTGTTAAGGCTGAGGTCTGCATTTGGTCAAAACCGGTGTCTGATACTTTGATTTACTAACAATTGAAATCGGAACCTTGTGTCGGCACATACTCTATCTCTATCTATAGCCAATCTCACAACTTCATGTTAGAACACAACAATTTGTCACGTATTATGGTACTATCGTTACTCGCATCAATGAAAATAAAATCATAAAATACTACTATTGGCCCATTCATTTCGTCCATGATCTATATTTATGTATGACGTCATATGAATAGATTCAGAGAGAGCCTAACCAATTCTCATTCGTTTCTTCGCTCACATGTTATTGCAGTTAAATTTCAGTCCCTTTACAAACTAAATATTGAAACCACCTTACTCGGGGTTCATTGTACACGGAACCCTTAACTTCTTCATGGGATCATCGTCAAAGCATCATGGGAAATCAGTATGCCGCTGCCATTAAACCAGTGCCGCCGAGTTTTGGCACATTTCATTTGAGGTTGACTGATTGCTTGACAGACTACCCAACAACCAGACTCACTGAACGTCTGACTGACTGACTGTCTGATGACTGACGGACTGACTGAATATCTCTTACTAACTGACTGACTGAATATCTCTTACTAACTGACTGACTGAATATCTCTTACTAACTGACTGACTGAATATCTCTTACTAACCGACTGACTGAATATCTCTTACTAACTGACTGACTGAATATCTCTTACTAACCGACTGACTGAATATCTCTTACTAACTGACTGACTGAATGATTGACAGACTGAATTAGTAACATGTTTTAAACACCGACGGATCTTACAGTAAAATATGTATATTTTTCTAGATTTCAACAAGAATCGGGAATGTTCAGTACACTTCATGCTAATGAAGCAGTGGATGGTGTAATAAAGTCAACGATTAATAAGAATTGGCCAGGTTAGTCCATGCAAAAACAACAAAAATAAGAAACGACGAATAATAACAACAATGAATTGCAGGAGGCCTAGTGAAGTCGCAAGCACCGCACAAAGTAGTCGACTGTTTCCAGTTGGGTAAATACAATCCAGAGACGTTCTTCAACGATCCAAATACGTTTGTCTATTAAAAATAAACTTTTTATGACAAATTGATTCTGCTTCTAATTAAAAGTGACTGAAAAATTGAATGACAGATTGACTGACTGATTTTTAGATATGCATTGTTCGTCGCCATTGTCGACAGTTTGGCCCTTATAAGCTGGCATCTGGTGGCTGCACCCGATCTGTTCGTTACATTAGACGATGCCGAATTGGTGTTCAGAAGAGAGGACAGAATGATGGTCAGTACAGTGACTGACTGACTGACTGAATGACTGACTGACTGATTGACTGACTGACTGACTGACTCACTGACTGACTGACTCACTGACTGAGTGACTGACTGACTGACTAACTGACTGACTGACTGATTGACTGACTGACTGACTGACTGACTGACTGACTGACTGACTGACTGACTGACTGACTGACTGACTGACTGACTGACTGACTGACTGACTGACTGACTGACTGACGTACTGACTAACTGACTGACTGACTCTCACAGGGTGACAAAGTATTCTGCATGCGAATCCTGAATTCGGACCAACTGGAGTTCATTGTTGCCCCCGATGAAGTACTGACCGTGGCTGATCGAGTACTGGCAAGTGAAATGGATGGTGGCAAAAAACAAAACGACCGAACCTGTCTCTACA
>OZ038443.1:16308705-16351205 GCA_964036265.1 Daptonema setosum
TTCATGCATAATGTTATTAGGAGAAAACTCAGATGAGACACCCTGATATCTTTCAATAAGATAAGGATTAGCGGTATCAACTACACTGCGCGCCAAAATATTCTTTTATGAGTAAAACCCTGAATATGTTGTAAAGTTTGGCTTAGTTAAATGAAAAGTTTTCTCTATTCTTCTTCAACTTGTAAACGAATCTAATTCCATGGAATATGACAAGAAAATAAATGTAGAAATGAGAAATACAACTAGTTAAAGTCTGGTCACAGTTTCTCGTTACTCCGAATTTTTTATCCATAAGAGTGCCTGCATGTAACATTCGACCGAACCGTCGCGTATTTTAGATGATTTGGCCAAAATTTTCAATGATCCCAAAAAGGCTGAAACTTCACATGCGGATACGTAATGTATAAAAAAATATAATGAGTGGGTTTTTTTTTCAAGTTTCAGCCCGAAACTGGTTTTTCGGGCCAGTATGTGTTATGTTCAAGGGCACGCGTTTTCAAGGGACTGCAGAGGGCCAACGTCGAATAATTACCGCAAAACGCAACCAAATCACTTTAAACTCACTACACATAATAAAAAAGTCACATATAGTCTAATTTTCAAGTCTGAGAAGCCAAAATAGTATGTAACGCTAAATAGAACGATTTGAAATGGAATTAAGTGTGCACTGCATTCAGCGTGAAAAAAAGTGCGTGCGACAGCTTAGTCCTTGGTCGCCAATGCGCTCATTCGAATCGCCATTTTCTTGTGAACAAATCTAGCTATTCGGGAGCCCCCCCAACAGTCTCTATCTCCTGCATTTTCAATTTTTCTGAGCCATACTGAACAATGACACATTGACAAGAAATTCGAATTGGCGCCAAAAATGAAACATTTGCATGTGTCAAGTTCAAGTTTGCTTCTGTTTTTCGACTGGTCTAATAAAAAAATGATTTATTGTGGAGGTTATTTTTCAATTAAACGTCAATAAAATTCATATTTTTTTCATTATTGCAGAACAGATGTTGTGTGAGCGGTAAAACACAAATTGTGCTGGTGTGCTATGAGATCAGCATCACTGGTGGCGTGGCAGAGAGAGATGGATCGGGAGGAGCACTTGCGGACGAGCGAATCCTCTAGGGAGGGAAATGGGAAGGGAGGGGAATTTCCTCAAAGAGTAGGAATTGACAGTTTTCAGGCCATTTTACATACCCCTTAGAGAACATTTTTATTGAAAATGCTAAAGAGATGGATTATCACTTTTCCTCTCCTTCTCGTCCGCTAGTGGGTAGGAGAATGGAAAGGGGTGGGGTAATGAACCCGGAAACTAGCTTTGTCATGATGTGGGGAAATTGTGATTTTTTCTTATTTCAATCCTAATCCACTTTAATTATTTTTTGAGAATCCCAGTTTGAGAGATGGAATTGAAGGAAGCCGAATAATAACTATTCACTCAGAAATTCGGTCCATCGTTTACTCAGATTTTTATTCAAAATTTCAGTCGGTTAATCAATAAGGCGGTTTGTCAGTCAGACAAAAAGTCAATCATGCAAGCACCTAATCAGTTGATCAATCAATCAATCTGAAGAACAGTCAGTCACTGAGCAGATAAAAAAATCGAGTCGAGTCAGTCTTCCGGAAGGCAGTCACGTCAGTCAGCCAATCAGAGAATCACCCAGTCTGTCCACCAGTTGGTTAATCAATCATAAGGTCAGCCAGTCAAAGCCAGTCAGTTCAGTTAGTCAGTCAGGGAAACAGTCGGTTAGTCACAGTCAGTTTATCGTTCTGTCAGTTAGTCAGTCAGTCTATTAATCAGTTCGTCAGTCAGTTAAACGTTCTGTCAGCCAGTTAGTCAGTCAGTCAGTTAAACAGTCGGCTAGTCAGTCAGTTAATCGCTCTGTCAACCAATTAGTCGGCCAGTCTGTTAATCAGTCCGTTAACCAGTCAGTTAAACAGTCGGTTAGTCAGTCAGTCAGGTAATCGTTCTGTCAGCCAGTTTTCAGTCAGTCTGTTAATCGTTCTAGTAGTCAGTCAGTTAATCGTTCTAATAGTCAGTCAGTTAATCGTTCTAATAGTCAGTCAGTTAATCGTTCTAATAGTCAGTCAGTTAATCGTTCTAATAGTCAGTCAGTTAATCGTTCTATTAGTCAGTCTGTTAATCATTCTATTAGTCAGTCAGTTAATCGTTCTATTGGCCAGTCAGTTAGTAAATCGTTCTGTCAGTCAGTCGGCCCGATAATGACACGCCCCCTTTCAACACCCACGCATCGTGCAATTTTCGTTGCCCATAATGTAGTGTGATGGAAAAAAGATGCTGATAAACATAACATGATCAATTAAATACTGAAGCCAATCTGTTACCTCCTGTTCATGGTTTTCAAAAAAGTTAGGCCCAATACCCATTGTTCTCGGTTGGCTTGATTTTTTATGGAGGTTCGGGTGAGCTACTACAGCCAGACTTTCGGGTTGCATATTTGGAAACTGCACCCACTTTTTGTCAGAATTCGTGCGACCCAACGACAGCGAATAACCATTTGATTGTTTGTACGGCTTAGGCTTAGTTCCGAACAAAGACTGTACGTTAGTAAAGGAGATAGCGTAACTTAGCCTCTTCGTGAATCAAAAATAAAAAAGTAGAATTTGGGATTCTGCCGAAAAGTGGGTGCAGTTTTCAAATATGCTTTCGGGTTGACAAATAAAAAAAAAAAAACATAATTTTCTCGTCTTTTCATCCGAGTTTCTCAATTAATATGATGTATTTAGTAAGGTTAGGTAGTTCAGCGGACTTGTTGGTTCTGGTCTGGGTATCCAGTGCTGTAGGCCGCATTGTTATTTTCACAATGGCTGGTTAGAATAACACGCTTGACTTGCTGCCTGGTTCGTTGTTTTGTGTTTCTCTCTACTTTCATTCCGAACAATATGCCATTAACGCAGTCTCTACTACAGTCTCGCTTCCGTAGTACAAAGCAGTACGCCTGTCTACTAGACAGAGAATGGGGGTTCAAATCCTCCCGGAAGGTGTGGTTCGATTGTGTTTTGGTAACTTTTGACGTAACTCAGGTTAGGTTACACATGACATCGAACCAGACAATTTGTTTTCCAATTGGTTTCAAGTCATTATTCAGTTGTTATGCCATAATAGCAAAATACGATACCAAATATGTAGCTTGGTCAGGCTATCTTGTTACTAAATCATTTCCTGAAAACCTTATTTTTAACAAATAATAAGTTCGGCATGTTTAATAATTTGTTATAAAGATGTAGTGTGAGTAGCTGAACAATTTGAATAAGTTTAAACACGCACCAAAATTTGAATTTAACACAGACAGAAGACTTCGGGTCAAATTGTTGTTGTTGTTGTTGTTGTTGTTGTGGTTTGTTGTTGTTGTTGTTGTTTTTGTTGTTGTTGTCGTTTTGATTACTTATTTTAATGACTATGTTGAACCGTGGTTTCCTGTCACCGTATGAGACGCGTTTCCAACAAGTGCATTGTTCGAAATAGCTGATCTGCGGCCGTGCCTAACACAGACAGAAGACTTCGGGTCAAATTATTGTTGGTGTTGTTGTTGTTGTTGTTGTAGTTGTTGTTGTTGTTGTTTTTGTTGTTGTTGTTGTTGTTGTGGTTTGTTGTTGTTGTTGTTGTTTTTGTTGTTGTTGTTGTTGTCGTTTTGATTACTTATTTTAATGACTATGTTGAACCGTGGTTTCCTGTCACCGTATGAGACGCGTTTCCAACAAGTGCATTGTTGGAAATAGCTGATCTGCGGCCGTGCCTAACACAGACAGAAGACTTCGGGTCAAATTATTGTTGGTGTTGTTGTTGTTGTTGTTGTAGTTGTTGTTGTTGTTGTTATTATTGTTGTTGTTGTTGTGTTGTTGTTGTTTTTGTTTCTGTTATTGTTGTTAGCTAATTTTGATGTATTTCTTTAACCGTGGTTTCCTGTCACCGTATGAGACGCGTTTCCAACAAGTGCATTGTTGGAAATGGCTGATCTGCGGCCGTGCTTAACACAGACAGAAGACTTCGGGTCAAATTTTTGTTGTTGTTGTTGTTGTTGCTGTTGTAGTTGTTGTTGTTGTTGTTGTTTAAACACGCACCAACTTTACGTCTTCTGTACTCTGAAAAGAATATCCATAAGCTATGTACATATTCAGAAATTCGCAATCGGGACACACAACTGATCCTGGCGCGGCTGCGATACGATCACGGATTCTTGATTGCAGCCGATGTTGAGCTCGAGTACGAGTGCTGCAATCCGATCAGTAATGTGTAAAGCCCGTATGTTGTTTCTGCAAGCAAAAATAAAGCCAGACACGTCTGATAATGAAACATCACTAGCCTAAACTCAAATCGGTTGACACCACAGTTTAACAGTGTACCATGGGGTGATGATGATTGATGTGCGTGTTAACACTGATTGTCTGATGTTTCATTATCAGATATTTTGGGCAATCCTTTTGCTGGCAGAAACAACATACGAGCTTTAGTTGTACTACACATTACTGATATATCACTATATATTGACTGTTCAACGGATGATCATTGATTGAGCGGCCTCAAAAGGTTCCAATATTTTTTTCTTCTGTTAAGTCAGCAACCAGTTGGGATCATCCGTTACATTGTCAGCAAAATCAAGTCCAACGCAGAACATTATCTAACACTAACAGTAACTGTAGAAGTTTAGAAAATGCGGTTTCACTTGTGTTCTAACCTCATCGGCTGGTAACTCGCCAGTTCAACTTTTCAAAGATAATAAATTCATTTTCTCTCATACTTGTCGTTGATTTTTAATTCGACTTGATCATTGTTGAATTCATCTATGTTATTTGAGTATCTATCATAAATAAAATAGTTTCTGGATGATTTTTCATACTTTTATACATCAATAATATTGTGACATAAAAATGCCTAGTGCAGGTTTTCAAGACAAAATCAAGTTATTGGCAGTGATGGCAGTGTTATTAGTTACATACAAAACAAATAGACCACAGAAACAGTTTTACAAACAGACGAAGAGTTTTCAACGAGCTAGACAATATTGCTGCTTTGATTTCTTTCCGATTACGATGTACTGAAAATATTGGAATCAGCAACAATCATAGCATAATATTACGTTGTTGCTAGTGTCACATGCTGAAGAAAAACTAACTAAAATGACACGAAAATATTTTTAAAAAATAAATGCATGGTGAATATCCTAGAATGGCATGCAGCAGTGGATAGCATTGAAATACCAGAATATCAAAGAGTTTAGCAGAACAGTTTGGGTTTTAATGGAGCATTTGTATCAAACAAAACGCAGACAACAATAACCTGTTATTATTGAGCAACATTCAATTGATTTTATCTAGGGGAATCGACAATGAAATTGATGGGTTTTCTTATCTAAAAAATCAAACTATAGAGCATTTGCAAACAGACTCGAAATGACAACAAAATATAAACAAGAAACAATATTTGAAAGCAAAACACTAAATGGAACGCTATAAGGGATGATAGTTGACACAGCCACAGGGGGAGATACACAAATTATGGGCAATTTCCAGGGTCTGATTCAGCGAAGTCAAAGATACTGAACAATAGAAACAGAAAAATAATACAAAAAACTACATCATAAGCACTCCTACTGAATCAAACACACTGTCAAAACCGCATGACATAATCAGATACGAAATGATAGATACGAACAAAACTGGAACCAATCACTAATCGCATTTGAACATATTTGTGACTATTTTGACTAGTTATTTGGTGGGTTGCGCATCAATTCACATCAAAATAAATAAACAAAACTAATGATACACCCTGCAAATTTACACCACCACGAGAATTCCGGTAGAAGAATCGAGCCCTGATCCTCTGTTGGCCAGAAACAACCACTACCGGTCAGACGATCAATTTGCGCTTAATGTTCGCAATCTAACGGGTCTGACACAACTCGTCATCATCCATTGGAGAGTTGCTAATATCCGTGCAATTCCGAAAATTCCTGATGCAATATGTACAAATGACTTTCGACCGATCTCGCTCACATGTGTAGACTCAAAACTCTTTGAGAAAATTATTAAAGACTATCTTCTAGCTCACTTTATGTCAAACAATCTTATACTTCAGACACAATTTGGTTTCCTACCAGGAAGGAATACAACGGGAAATCTCATCACCTTACTAAAACACAACACATTACGGATGCTTTGGACAATAAAAATGCGGTAGATGTTATCTACTTAGACTTCAAGAAAGCCTTTGATAGGGTTCCTCATCAACTTCTTGTTGCTAAGGCCTCGACCTCCACGGCCACCGCGTCCACCACCACGACGGTCACTATATCTATCATCATCACGGTTATTGTTGTTGTTGTTGTAGTTGTTGTTGTTGTTGTTGTTGTTGTTGCGGTTGTTGTTCAGTGACATGCGATCGAATCGATCTACCACTCGGTCGTCCTCTCTGTCGTTGTTGTAGCGACCGCCTGTGAAAATGAGCGTATAATAATGAACGTATTGGTAGAACATGGAACTTTTTAACTGACTGTGCATCATGAAACAATTGACTTACATTTGACATACCATTGATTTTGTCTTATGTGTTATTATTACATATTTCATGTTTATTACTTATTACATATAACTTTGGTGCCTGGCTGCTTCTAAAAAACCTATTTTCTAATTCCAACGACAGCCAACGATCCAAAAACGACAACCAACCACCACCACGTCCACCACCGCCACGACCTCGACCTCCTCGACCCCCACGACGATCATAATTGGATGGGGGCTCGGATTCCTAGAAACATTTTATATACATTTTTTGGATATTTTTTCTTTGACTTGTGAGTTGTGGTGACGTATTATTTTACTGGAGCCAATAACCATATAATAATAATGGTGTTTTCGCAGTGGCCGGAGAGGTGGAATAAACTGACGGACAAAGGCAGAAACACCAGAGCCACGCGTCGGGATCTGTGCGTCGAGTTAGGTATAGGTTTCGAACTTGGGAACACCAGTTTCTGAGGCTGGCGCACGGGACAGTCGATGGAAAAATGTGTATCCCAATCTTTCAAAAACGTAGATAACCTGATATCTATCCCGTCGGTCATCATAGTAATCATCGTCGTGTTGTGACTGTTGTTGTGGCAGTTTGTTCGAGCCTTTCGATGTCTTCAGCTGATCACCCAAAAAGTCGAACAACGTGGCCGGACCCGACGAGATCTTCTGCTCCTCGCGACGATCATCCGCGTCGAGGTAGTTGGCCAGACCTGCCACAAACTATCATCAATTATTGATTTGAATGAATGATTGATTTTATTCAGTACTTGAGATATTGACAAGATGGCACAAAAAATGACTAACAAGATAGTCCTAGAGTGATGTGCATGTGCATGATACAATAAAAAGCAAAAATTTATTTACTTTAACGATTATTATGGTAAATAAAATGTGCGATGAAGAAGATTCCGAATAAAAATATTCGGGAAGTTTTCTAAGGTAGCATTGTATTTGAAATTATCACCGTATTACTTATGGTCTTATAGTACTGCATTCTCGCCACCGTCGATATTTTGTTATTCCATCACCTAACCACTGGAACAATAACAAACCTTCTTACTTGGCTTTAGGAGAAAATCACATAAAGGCTCTCAAAAAAATTATTGACAGAAACTTTCCACATCTGTTACAAAAAACCGGTCTTCAAAATTGATGAGAATTTCCAAAACCAAATGAGTATGTATTCATACTCTAAAACTGACGATTCTTATTAGCCACCAACGTTCGAATTTCTTCTTCTCTAACTTCTCCATTTTGGCTTCGGTGAGCTTTACGGGTTTTTCAGACTTTTCGCCGGTTAAAGCCGCCGAGTCGCGTTCGGTTGACGCACGTTTGTGGTCGGTGATCGGGGCCTACAACCACAACAACAATAACATCAACAACAACTATAACAACAACAACATCAACAACAACTATAACAACAACAACAACAATAACAACAACACCAACAACATCATTATCAACAACAACTATAACAACAACATCATTATCAACAACAACTATAACAACAACATCATTATCAACAACAACTCTACCAACAACATCATTATCAACAACGACTATAACAACAACCAAAACAATATTACAACAACAACGCTACCAACAACATCAATATCAACAACAACAACAACAACAACAACAACCACCAAACAACAACAACAACAACAACAACAACAACAACAACAACAACGAACCGAATGTGCGACAGCCTTTGCCTGTTCTGCCGCCGACTGTGTGGCACTGAACTTGTTCACCGATGCCCGATTGTCGATTCTCTGTAACTTGGCGACCTCGGCTTTGCGCTGCTGTTCAAACTCGACGTTGTCGGCCGTCGGCGCGTCCGCCGAAGTCGTGGCCGTGGCGGCTTCCATCGACTTGAAGTTACCTGGAAGATAAAATTCAAATTTCTTGAACTGCTATTCCACAACACTAGCGGACGAGGGAAGAGCGAAAAAGTGGAATTCCTTCCTCTTGGCACTTCCAAAAATATAATTTAGTCCCAAGGTGTAGGTAAAATGACCTCAAACCTGCCAATTCACCCTTCTTTGAGGAAGTTTCCCTCCCATCGGAGAATTAGCTCGTCCGTCAGTGTTCCACAATAGCATAGCTGGATACCAAACCACTAATATACACTATAGTGACATAACGGTCACCCTTTTCACGTGTGAGGATAAGATAATCATTAAGACATTGGATTGCACCCCCAACCCAATATGATGATACACAACAACATGCATAATTTTTCTCGGAAAGAAGAGTTTTAGGGGCTAAAACGTTAAAGGGGACAACAAATCCCACTCTAACACGAACGTGAAACAATAGTTTTCTGCAACTTTTTAGGGGACAACCAAAAACCATCCACAAACGTGAAACATAAGTTGTCTGCAACTTTTTAGGGGACAACCAAAAACCATCCACAAACGTGAAACATTAGTTGTCTGCAACTTTTTAGGGGACAGGACAACCAAAAACCATCCACAAACGCTTAACATTAGTTTTCTGCAACGGACAACAAATCACAAACACAAACGTGAAACATTAGTGGTCTCAACGGACAACAAATCCCAAACACGAACGTGAAACATTAGTTGTCTGCAACTTTTTGCCGAACGGCACCCAGGGAGGCGGACCGGCCGATCCGGACGTGCGGTGCTGATTGCGGTGGCGTTGCTTGGAGTTGATTTCCTAATAAAAAGCGACATTATATATATTCAATTATAATTATCAATACTTCAAATAGTCTCTTATGATTTGAAGCACGAACACTATAAAAAACGCTCAATATCAATCTGTTTAAATGACAAGTTTTGTAAACTGGACATTTATGTAACGCACCAAAATTTTCGAAAACATCTCAAACTTCTAAAATGACGTAAGGTTATCATTCCAACTCCAAGGACAGACATAGTTTACTTTAAACAAAAACAAACTTCAAGACTACCCAGTTTATGTCCTAACCCAATTAAAACTTTTTACGAGCCAACCTTGTCAATCTTCCACTTGTCAATCAGATCATCCACCCGACCACCAATCAATCGACAGTTATCGTTGTCGACCAGCAACAGGCCCTTCTCGATGGCCACCGATCCAAACAACTGGACTTTGATGCCGGGCGGTGTGCTCATCCTGTAATAGCCATCAATTAACCACTTAAATATTCATTTTTTATAAAAATAACTACTCCTCGACTTCCTTCAGCCACTCACACCTGTAAATTAGCATTCACTTACTCATTCGGTAACTCATGATTCATTCCATCTTATAGTCCCTCACTCGACCTCATAAATTACTCACTCATAAAACGCAACGGCGATGACACAATGAATCAACAATAACACATGCAAGATTATAATAATTGAAACGAACCCGAGTGCATTGATGATGCCGACTTCAAGTGCGTTGATGGAGTGTTTGCCATCGGTGAGGCTGATGCGGAGCAGACGATTCTCCTTGTCGGACACTCGGTGCTCGTTGACACGCGGTTGGCTGACGTTCCTGGCAAAACATTTACAAATTAATATTTTATATAATTACGTTTATCGAAAAAATTATGATTATTACTTAGTAAAAAATTATTAAACTCCAAATCACTTTCAATTCAACTTGGACTTCAAAGCTCACTGTCTGAGAATGGTTGTTTTAGTAGTGGCCAGGTTGAATCAACTGACGAACAATAGCCGAAACCCTTGACCTCTGTCTCACTCAAGTCAGGTTTCGAACCAGGCCAGGACCACCAGTTTTCTGGTGCCCTACGCAGTATACTAGGCAGGCGACGCTGATTCATTGGATTTTATGCTTCCTCAACAATCAAAAAAGCTAAACGTTAACCTGATCTTAGTGATCTGCAGCACGAGTGGCACGTGTCTCAGCTTGCCCGCATTCCTGTCCAGTTTGTCTTCTAGCACTTCGGCGGGGTGGATGTCGGCAAAATCAGTCTGCAACAGTTACAAATTAAGAGTGCCTGCAGCTAACAATCGACCGGTAAAGGGTGGATTTGGCCAAAAAAAATTTTATTTCCAAATGAGTTGAAAAAGTATATCTGAAAAGATATGGGACTAAAAACAATGATGAATGGGTTTAAAGTTGTTTCAGCCCGAAACTGGTTTTTCGGGCCAGTATGTGTTATGTTTAGCATTTTATGGTATGTGCTCTTTAGCATTTTCAATAAAAATGTTCTCTAAGGGGTATGTAAAATGGTCTGAAAACTGTCAATTCCTACTCTTTGAGGAAATTCCCCTCCCTTCCCATTTCCCTCCCTAGAGGATTCGCTCGTCCGCAAGTGCTCCTCCCGATCCATCTCTCTCTGCCACGCCACCAGTGATGCTGATCTCATAGCACACCAGCACAATTTGTGTTTTACCGCTCACACAACATCTGTTCTGCAATAATGAAAAAAATATGAATTTTATTGACGTTTAATTGAAAAATAACCTCCACAATAAATCATTTTTTTATTAGACCAGTCGAAAAACAGAAGCAAACTTGAACTTGACACATGCAAATGTTTCATTTTTGGCGCCAATTCGATTTTCTTGTCAATGTGTCATTGTTCAGTATGGCTCAGAAAAATTGAAAATGCAGGAGATAGAGACTGTTGGGGGGGCTCCCGAATAGCTAGATTTGTTCACAAGAAAATGGCGATTCGAATGAGCGCATTGGCGACCAAGGACTAAGCTGTCGCACGCACTTTTTTTCACGCTGAATGCAGTGCACACTTAATTCCATTTCAAATCGTTCTATTTAGCGTTACATACTATTTTGGCTTCTCAGACTTGAAAATTAGACTATATGTGACTTTTTTATTATGTGTAGTGAGTTTAAAGTGATTTGGTTGCGTTTTGCGGTAATTATTCGACGTTGGCCCTCTGCAGTCCCTTGAAAACGCGTGCCCTTGAACATGACACATACTGGCCCGAAAAACCAGTTTCGGGCTGAAACCTTAACTTTAAACCCATTCATCATTGTTTTTAGTCCCATATCTTTTCAGATATACTTTTTCAACTCATTTGGAAATAAAAATTTTTTTGGCCAAATCCACCCTTTACCGGTCGATTGTTAGCTGCAGGCACTCATAATCCTTTTGGCGCGCATTCAAATTTTGGCGCGCATTCAAATTTATTATAAAATTTCAGCTGTTCGCATCACATTTGTATAACATATTATCAAACTTGACGAACTTATTAATTGTTCACTATAAGGTTTTCTGGAAAATAATTATTAACAAGATACCCTGACCAAGCTATAGTTGCTGAATTTGGGATACTTTAGAAAAAAAGCTCTAACATTTGAGCAGGTTTACCCATTTCTTGAAGAGGTTTACAAATGTTTTTTGCCGAACAGCAGTTTTTATTATAATAATAATTTGTTTGGTGAGTTTTGGAATTCCTAGCGATAAGCACAAAATGGTTGATTCACGAAGCAAAATCGCGTTGAACTTCAGGAAAAAAGCTGCAACCATGATTCAGGAGTCACTTCACCGCTCCACGAAGAAACTCGAGCCACCCAGCCGCCACCAAGAATTTGTTTCCGACATTTTGCCGTTCCTAAAGTTTCTCCATGTCCATGCCAGTTTGGGGGCTATACATTGCCAAATGTTCATATTTCAATCGTCGAATTTTCATGCTAAGTTTCAATGCTCGATAACTCCCAATAATCCATTGTAAGGCTTCGACCGTAGGCATAATATCTTAGCAACGCACGCGAAGCGGAGGTGTCCCCCTTATGAATATTGTCAGCGCGAGCCGTGAGGACTTAAAAAACACTAGGCCGAAACTCAAAACATTCCCACCTTGTTGCCTTTTGTATATTTTTTTATTTTATTTTATTATGTTTTTTATTGACTACTGTTTTCAGACCTTTGGTCACATCACATGTACAGTGAGGATTAGAGTGCGAATGTAATATTATTATGCCATTGACAAAGCGTGCTATATCACCGGTGAATGTGAGCAGGCATCGACTGCCATCTAACATCAGACAAGATGAGCTCGAGTGTGTGGCTAATGGTTGGTTGTTTTGCTTTGTCTTTAATGTGCTAATAACTTGGAAAGAGATAAAATGAACCCATGAATTCAGATGATGGCTAACAAAAGATTTATCAAACTGACGGCTTTCTAGCTGAGATTCCATCCTACTGTCGGCTGGCTGGGTAAAAGTTATCTCCGGTAATACCACCCTTGCCTCGGCATAGTTTTGACCCTATTTTGAGACTCAGTACCCAATCAGACGGAATGTCATCCTATTCCCTACTTTATATCGGGTCTTATTGCAGGCACTTTGGCGAACCTTGTGCGACAGTTGTCATCGTTGAGCAAGCATGCGGAGGACGTGTTTGGTGAATTGTACCTGGAGGCAATGAAGATCGAACATCGCACCAACACTCTGGCACATCGCATGGAACGACTCGCCGTTAAAGTCACAAAACTTGACAGCAACGACGAAGAAAGTTCGTCGAGCCTTGAATCTCGATCTTGAGTATTTGAGTATTATTACGTAGTACTTACATGAAAATGTCCCCACGATTTATGATCGGCGTTCAAGTACAAAAGTCGGTGTTCAATACCGTTTCATGTAATATCGTTCCTTGATTCACTATATCTCTTGATTTGGACTGAATATGTGTGCATGATAGGAAATGATCTTTTTTACTTTTTGGCGTTGTATTGAATTGTGTTTTAGTAAGACTTTAGAAAGCAAAAGCATCTAATGTAAGAAACATTGCAGCCTCGCTGGCTGATATCAGCTTGCGCAAACCATTCAAGTCGAATGCATTGGTGGATCAGCAGTCGCTGTCCCGGCAGACACTACCCTGGGCCATGACCGAATGCTACAATCGATGCGATCGACCACCTGATCTTGATGCTCTCAATCATTTCAGGTTCGTGTTCCTATCATATTATTTATTTTTTTTATTCGAAGTTATCTGATCGATCAATGAGCATTGATATACTATACTTATTGTTTAATGTTCCTGAAAAGTCGGTGCACGCTGATTCGCCGTTATTTATGAGGTTTCTGGTCATCGAATTCTTACATATCGATTTATTTTTTTAATTCTATTGCAGGGATGACGACAAGAGCGGCCTGAAAATGTACACAGATCCAGACTTTTTCTTTGATCTGTGGCGGCAAGAAATGCTGAAGGATGCTGAAAGTAAAAAAGTCAAACAGGTAAGTATTCAAAGTACTTGTAGAGTTTCAGAAACCAGACTAAAGTTCGAAAGCTAAAAAGTTTGATTTGGATTTTGGTATTTACCAAAATTGTCAAGTATACAGATCAAACGTGTATGTTTATAATTTATGAATGAACCAATGTGAAGGGGAGGGTGTGAACTTTCTATGTCCTTTCTTTTTTATATTATAATATTCAATTAGTTGGTCGACCGGACCGGAACACTAAAATATTGCGCTCTGAGTCGAGCTGAACGAAACTTTGTTGATTCATGTTAACAACAGAATAATATTCAGCCGAAAGCACGCATTCCTGGTGACGTGGCCAACCAGCAGCGTCGCAAGCGCATTCGGCAACCTCGAGATACACGTGAAGAACTGGTCAATCGTGCCATCAATAAGTTCCCCGAGGAATACCAGACTCCCGAATTTCTTCGTCAAACTCAGGCGGCCAAACAAGCACAGTACGGTTAGTGGTGTGGGAAGAGGGGCAGGGAATCAGACATAAGAAATTGCATGATTTTCACGTTTTATTTTTGTTTGGACACAAGAAAACAGTTTATATATATTCAGACTTCTAAAGAGTAAAACATTTCTCTGTTGAATTGGTGAGAAAGGTAAATGCGAATCGTATTTTTTCATCGGGAAGTTTTTGAAATACTTACCTTATCAGTCATCGTTGCAGGATGAACATCGAAATACTAAGACATCTTCCAAATGACTTATAATTTGTTCAGGCAACACGCAATACGGCATGCAACCGCCTCCCGGCATGGTCAGACCGGAGGCACCGATGACGTCACACGTCAATGCCCAACAGCCGCAGCAGCTCATGGGCAATGGAGGCGGATACAACACGTCATATGGCCAGGTTCGTTACAAATCTGTTGCTCACTTTGCATTACAGCTAATTAAGTACGGTTGAAAAGCATGAGCACAACCATCTTGAGATTAAGTAGCATAATAGCATGGACAATTCAACATATTTTTTGGTCTTCAATGTTCTTTAAACTGTTTATGCATAATATTTTTTTCTGTGGGGCTCATCGTGTCGGATAAGTACTGCAGGTTTTATAGATGGCGTTGAATAATCATCAATTTTGTTAAGGCCAATCACGCGGGTTATATTCAAACTAACACGAATCAGGCTATGAACATGCAGGTGCATCGGGCACCACCCACACCGCGAGCTGCACCAACATACTATTATCAGGTAATTAACCTTACGTGTTAATTAAAAAAAATTAATTTGACTTTAAACTGAATCACAATTGTTTCTGGTTTCATCCACCGCCATTAAATATTGTAATGTTCAGCCGGACACGGATCTGTACGCGCCTCTGCCGGTGGCCACGAGTCAGCGATCGCAGACGGCCGTCAACAACCAGCCAATGCCATCCAACACAACCAACACTCAGTTCTACAGTGCCCAACCTACCTCTTCCATACCACAAAACACTTATGTACAGCATATGCACAACTTGCCCGGTTCGGTTACATTTCCAGCTCTCTCCATTCACTTCACTGGTGTTCTCGAATTTCAAGAGTTTTCTTGTTTCAACCCAAGGAACTTTAACTTCGAGGTGACTCAACTAAGACACTTTTTTCTCGGGGAGGCAAAGGTATTTGCTGACCAACTCTTGTCTCTCATAGTGCCCTGATGGGTCACCCCGCTGGATATTTGATATCGTTTAGTAGGGATAATTTTTTATCTGAATTGGAACGGTAGCGATGTGTTCTACACTGTTTTACTAGTTAATAGATAACTGGGATATCGTATAAAATTGAATTTTTTAAAATTCAGGTTCTCCATCCACACATTCGATGGATTCGCGAGGTGGCCATGGTTCACGTGGTTCCACTCCTCTGGGTCAACGCCCCGCCTACGCCCCACCGGCTCCGCCCCCGTTATCGGTCAGTCACCAGTCATCTGATTTATCTGCCCAAATGTCGGATCTGCGCTGTGATTCGCCGGATCTGCCCCCGCCACCTCCTTTGATGACGTCATCACTTCATGGACAGGATCTGCCTTCGCCGCCCGGTTGGATAAACTATATCTGTCTGACTGTTTCAAGCTTAAAAAACGTTTGTTTTTATTATTTGATCAATAAAATGCCATGCGAGTTCATAATTTAATGAAGGGCAGAATCAATGATTTGTGTGTTTGCAGGTGCACCTGAAGCAACCACACCAGTGGCACCAATCAACAACCTGCACCAGCAACCATCGAATCAGTCGAACATACCACCGGCACCACCACCCCCTCCACCACCTCCACCCCCGCCACCCATGCCTGCACCCAACACCAATGCAATGAAATCGATACAGCCCCAAAGTAAGGTAACTAACGGCAGTGCGCCCAAGGCTGCGGCCGCCGTGCCCGATGCCAGGAACGATCTGCTCAAGGCCATCAGGGACGGTATTCAGCTAAAGAAGGTGGAAAAGGCCGAGGAACGTGAGAAGGAACAGGCGGCATTGCAGGCGGGTCATGACGTGGCTGCTATATTGAGGAAGAGAATGCTCGATGTTATGGGCAATGAGAGCGAGAGTGAAAGCGAACACGAATTTGATGACGAATGGGAAGATTGAAGTGGTGCGCAGGCAACAGGCTGCTTTTGAGGTTGCATCGTATAATCATGTTGTTTCAACGAGAGAATATTGTTTGTCACACCGTTATATATTATTATGCGCATTTAATAGTGCGTGTCGTGTGTTGGTGGACGTAGAAGGAGGATTATTTTGTGACTGACAAATTCATATTGAATTCGGTCGGGTTCGTACTGAACGACCGACGATTGTTTCGTGTTGATTCTGATTCTGCCAAAATGTTGAAACATCTCTTTTTTGTTTAGGTCAATCGATAAATAATGGGAACTTTTTTATTTCAATGGCATCTGTGCAGCCAGTGGTGGGCAGGGGGGGGGGCGACCCTCCCAAAAAACAGGGCGGGAGGGTGCCCTTGATCGATCGACCGTAAGAGAGATTTTCAGAATTGACCCATTGACCGTAACGGTCAAAACTTAAGAGAATTTACTGTCAAAATGACCTAAAGTTACACGAAATCGCTTAAAAAATTGGTCGAAAACGTTTTCAGTTTAAAATTTTTTCCAAAAATTGGTTGAAAACGTTTCAAATTTAAAAAAATCGACCAACAATTGGTTGAAAACGTTTTAAGTTTTAAAATCAATGTTCGTTGGATCGATTCGATGCACGATACGATGGTTGATGTATGGTGCTGGATGATATACTCAGTACTGTATTATCAACCAACACTGCGGGCCACTAGATACGTTTCTAATACAAATCAGTGGGCTAAATACTGAAGTTTCGACGCTGTGCAGTGCACTCAACTTGTCAGTTTTCAGATCTTTCTGATACAAATCTGCGGGCTTCAAAATGCAAAAATTTCGGCGCTGGGCGCCACTCAGCCTGTCACTTTTCAGCTATGTTTCCAATACTAATCAACGGGCTTCAGATGCTAAGATTTCGGAACTGTGCACCACTCAGCCTGCCAGTTTTCAGATATGTTTCTAATACAAATCAGCGCACTTCAAATGTTAAAATTTCGGCGCTGCGCGCCAGTCAGCCTGGCAGTTTTCAGATATGTTTCCTATACGAATCAGCGGGCTTCAAAATGCTTAAGTTTCGACGCTGTGCGCCACTCAGCCTGTCAGTTTTCAGATATGTTTCTAATACAAATCAACGGGCTTCAAAATGCTTAAGTTTCGACGCTGTGCGCCAGTCAGCCTGGCAGTTTTCAGATATGTTTCCTATACGAATCAGCGGGCTTCAAAATGCTTAAGTTTCGACGCTGTGCGCCAGTCAGCCTGGCAGTTTTCAGATATGTTTCCTATACGAATCAGCGGGCTTCAAAATGCTTAAGTTTCGACGCTGTGCGCCACTCAGCCTGTCAGTTTTCAGATATGTTTCTAATACAAATCAGTGCGCTTCAAATACCAAAAAATTTCGGCGCTACGCGCCACTCAGTTTGTCAGGTTTCAAATAAGTTACTAATACAAATCAGCGCGCTTCAAATGCCAAAATTTCGCCAATGCTGTGCGCCACTCAGCCTGTCAGTTTTCAGATATGTTTCTAATACAAATCAGCGGGCTTCAAAATGCCAAAATTTCGGCGCCGCGCGCACTCAGTCTGTCAATTTTCTGTTATGTTTCTTATACAAATCAGCGGCTTTCAAAATGCCGAAATTTCGGTCATTATTTCAAGCCATTACTGATGTTTTTGAGTTAAAAATTCGACTTCATTTAATGTTGACCGTCATGCCTCCCCCAAAAATCGAAAACCGGGAGGGTGCCTGACCGTAAGACCGATTTTTGAAAAAGTGTATGACCGTAACGCCATTTTGGCCAAATTCGCTGCCCACCACTGTGTGCAGCTGTAATGTACCTTTGTGAACAATTCAATATACTGAACTAAATGGCAAATTTTCTATTCCAAAAGGCGGTTCAGCTAATTGAATTGAATGCTTGCTTGCCATTGAAGATGTTCAATTTGAGCTATTTTCGGTCGATTGTATGATTTGTATGTATTCGTCAGGTATTTGGTTGCTACTTGTTGCGCGCAACTGTATATAAATGCAAACGGTTATGCTGCTTGTTATGGTACTAATATGTTCATATCCGTGGTCGGTTTTCATGTTGTTTTTCACATTTAGTAAATTTTCTCGGAAATAGTAAAAGACGGAGCGATAAATTTGAGTTTCTTTGTGTAGAAATATAATTTCTGCCGCACTATTAAAATAACGCGATTGATAGATAGATAGATTGTTTTGATGACAGGCCAATGAATACAAAATAAGCAAGTAAGTAAACCCCAAAAATAAGGGAAACTTGGCTCGCGAATGCGTGTGAGTGTGACCGCATTTACGGCTATACAAGTTGATCGAACTTTCGCCAATTATATTAATGTTTTTTTATTATAATCACGAATTGTGATTTGAAATACACACGCATTATCAACTTGTTCACTGGTGCCACCCCGTTTCAGCTTTTTGTACTTTCTGCTTTTGTTTGTATTTCTTTTCCTCATTATCATTATTTTTATTATTCATGTCATGTCATGATCTAACACGATACAAACCCAGCACTGCTGGTTTATCAGTATTTTCATAAAACATATTCACGCTCTTCCCATCCGATGCAAAATCCGTCGTTTATTGCCTGAAGTTCATCTAAATTTGATTGGTTATATTTATTGATTGTGAGTGGCACACACACCATCAGTTTCATTGGCTCATCGCATTACACATCTAACATTTACATTTACAGTACGGTTACCCGATTCTGAAAAGTTTTGATGTGGTTAATTCGTCACTGTTTAACAAACAATGTTGCTAGGTGAAGATAAATGCATGCAACTGTTGTTGAGTCACCATATAATTCATTTTCCCACATGTGGTACAGAGCCAGACATACAGTACTGTGTGACTAAGTCTGAACGTTGTGGTCAATGATGGTATGTAGTGGGTGTGCACTTGTGGCGGATCACAACTTTACTCACATAAATTAACTGCTGCTTATCCAGGGTAAAATCATATTTTTATTTTCGATAAAGAATGTTTGCAATCCAATTTTTATTTGCGCCCTGTTCATTTAAAAGGAGTTTGTCACTCGCCATCTTTCTAGACACTGGCTCGAGCCAAACATCCAAAGGGAGGGGAACCTTTCAAAAGAGGTGAGAACTGGCAGAATATACGTCATTTTACCTACACCTGAACTATACTTTTCGAAACCGCCAAAGAGAATAAATTAAAGTTTTGCCTGCACTTCTCGTTCGCCAGTGTTTCTAGAGATGTGCGTTATGTTATGCAGCACGAGCCGGTTAAAAAGTGGGGGCTTTTGGGCGATGATAACGGGGCAGTTTGTTTGCTCGTATGTTTGTCGGGGGAAGCACGCGTACTTTTTCACCTTAACATTTCCGGCTTGTATTCGTGGTTTCCAGCCAACTGATGTGTAAAGTGAAGTCATATCATAATATCATTATTATCTAAAATGGCTTGTTTGTATGTGATTACATTGATTAGGTTTAGCAGATGAGACTGAAAATGGTGATACGGAACGGGGTACAGAAGGAAAAGTGAAATACGCCTGTTTTAGTTGTTTAAAAGAGTTAGGTAGTTTCAGCATGAGCTGTGGGACAAGCATGTGGTTTGGGCTATTATGTATCCGAACTGGTATGCATCAATCAAATAACGTCTCAGGTTTGGAATCGATAAGTTGGTGTGCATGGTCCAACTTATAGCATTCGAATGACGACTGGCGTTATGCATGCGTACAATCGTACATTAAAATGAATGTACCATGTTGTACAACGTTACTGCGACAATTTTTCGCATTTCTTTGTTGCTCTCAATTCACATATGAAAACTTTACCGTAATGCTGTTTGTTGGCGGTGTTTGGGCTACGAACGTACACGGCATTGTATTAGCTTTTAGCCAAAACTCAACCAACCGGGTGTGTGGGTTCGGCCGAACCTAGAGTTTTGAAGTTGGCAGTTATCTATCCTACTTGAGTTATCATTTTCAAATAAGTCAAAATGGGGAATCAAAAAATTCAAACTTGCAAGTTAAAACAAGTTGTAAATACCTGTATGATCTAAGCTACATGGTTTTCGCAGTGAGTGTTGATGTAAATAAAGTTTTAGTGAGTCAATGTGCTGCTACTACGGTGTATGTACGTGTATCGCTTGGTGTCCAATGTTGCTCATATATCTATATATGCCTATTCTATATATCATCTGATTTATTTGGCATGTTCTCACATCTGTGGCACATGAGTTTGCACAATGTAATGTGTATTTTAGGTTACTATTGTCTTCTTTTAACTACGAACATTGTATATTGTATTGGTGGCTTTGGAACATTTTGGAGATACGCATACGAGTGATTAGTATCCAGTTGGATGTAGTCTTTTACTGGTGTGACAAATAAATGCTTATTGTATCATTAGAATTTAATAAGTTCGTTCCCATTACCACAACGAATAATCCCCTAATATATTGCGTTCCATTGAGATCTACGTCTTGCCTGTCCGATTATATTTATGATTTACTGTGTATGTAGCTATATAAATACAAGCTTATTGTACTATAATGTCATAAAATATCATAGTTTTGACTTTTATCATAGTGTACTTATTATATTCGATTTCTGCTGAAACCTCTGTAATTTCCAGTCAATCATCATCTTTCTATATCTTTGTGTTTGGCTACTGTGCCCTCTTTCTTTATCCTTATCGATAACTTTTTTGCAGTAATTATTGCTGGTTGCATGACGGTTTTGGATATTGGAATGGGCTCACATTCTTTTTTACTGTTTCGTTCAAGTGCTAAACGGATCTGGATGAATCAGCGTAAAAAAAAACAAAAGTTAAAACAACAAAAAAAGCCAGTGACCGTCAATCAACGTACCAATCCAGGACTTCCAAACGCCCAGATACACGCTCGTTGTTCCGTGTTATTTAAAGTTCACCCGATCCTTATATTCACGAAAAAATTCGCACTTAATTATTATTATTCTGTTCTGTTGTTATTTTTCATTTCAATAACTAATCATACATAAATAAGTATGATGTGACTTGAGAATAAAATCGGAGAATTATGCAGATACAATAGTAACATGAATTCGGTTTTTTCCAAAAAAATCATAAGCTTAACTGGCGTGTTCTATGACTAGAACGTGTATCTTTGTAATGAAATCCAGATAACTTTTATTAGAAATTTGTAAGTATGTATCCAGGGGCGGGCCGGGTTTTTGGCGTTTTGCAGGGGGCGGGGGGGGGGGTAGAATTTCGAAATCTCAGATTACCCCCTTCACCCCGAAAAGTAGGGGGTAAGGTCGGGTAGGGGAGGGGGGTAGAAAAAATTTACCGCATTGTTTTTTGCTTGTTTTTGCTGAAAAATCTTCTATTATAAGGTACTAGGGACTGCAGCCCGGTATTGGGCCCGGGGATTCTGCTCGAGTTGTGCTTCTGTGCGCGCTGTGCGCGCTTTACCGGGTATTCTGCCGAGTATTCTGCCGAGAATTAGGGCCGAGTTTTGTAACTCAGGTTGCGGTGTTCAGGGTTATCATGTCATTGATTGAGATGTGTCTGAATGAAATTGAGGGCTCAATAGTCACTAACTATTAACTGACTCGTTATACATTGAGCCCATGTCCCGTTATACATTGAGCATGATTGTGCTTTGTTGTTTACTTAGTAAATGAAACAATTTTTTCTTTGATGACTTGCCTCGGTATTAATTTTAACATTGTTTGCGGATTCACAATCCCGTTGCAATGAATATCCCGTGGAAATAATCTATTGAGCCATTTTGAAGCTTCCCGTGAAAAGTAATCTATTACCGTTGCGTTGATCATTGCATGTAAAAATATTATTTAAAAAAATATTACTTTCAGTATTGGATATATCCCGTGGACACTAAAATCAGATTAATTTAGCATATGAATAATCTATTGAGACATTAGGAACTTCCCGTGGAAAGTAATCGATTGCCGTTGCAATGAATATCCCGTGGAAATAATCTATTGAGCCATTTTGAAGCTTCCCGTGGAAAGTAATCTATTACCGTTGCGTTGATCATTGCATGTAAAAATACTATTTAAAAAAGTATTACTTTCAGTATTGGATATATCCCGTGGACACTAAAATCAGATTAATTTAGCATATGAATAATCTATTCAGCCATTAGGAACTTCCCGTGGAAAGTAATCGATTGCCGTTGCAATGAATATCCCGTGGAAATAATCTATTGAGCCATTAGGAACTTCCCGTGGAAAGTAATCGATTGCCGTTGCAATGAATATCCCGTGGAAATAATCTATTGAGCCATTTTGAAGCTTCTCGTGGAAAGTAATCTATTACCGTTGCGTTGATCATTGCATGTAAAAATATTATTTAAAAAAAGTATTACTATCAGTATTGGGTATATCCCGTGGACACTAAAATCAGATTAATTTAGCATATGAATAATCTATTCAGCCATTAGGAACTTCCACTCAGATTAATTTAGCATATGAATAATCTATTCAGCCATTAGGAACTTCCCGTGGAAAGTAATCGATTGCCGTTGCAATGAATATCCCGTGGAAATAATATATTGAGCCATTAGGAACCTTCCGTGGAAAGTAATCTATTGCCGTTGCAATGAATATCCCGTGGAAATAATCTATTGAGCCATTTTGAAGCTTCCCGTGGAAAGTAATCTATTACCGTTGCGTTGATCATTGCATGTAAAAATATTATTTAAAAAAATATTACTTTCAGTATTTGATATATCCCGTGGACACTAAAATCAGATTAATTTAGCATATGAATAATCTATTGAGCCATTAGGAACTTCCCGTGGAAAGTAATCGATTGCCGTTGCAATGAATATCCCGTGGAAATAATCTATTGAGCCATTTTGAAGCTTCCCGTGGAAAATAATCTATTACCGTTGCGTTGATCATTGCATGTAAAAATACTATTTAAAAAAGTATTACTTTCAGTATTGGATATATCCCGTGGACACTAAAATCAGATTAATTTAGCATATGAATAATCTATTCAGCCATTAGGAACTTCCCGTGGAAAGTAATCGATTGCCGTTGCAATGAATATCCCGTGGAAATAATATATTGAGCCATTAGGAACCTTCCGTGGAAAGTAATCTATTGCCGTTGCAATGAATATCCCGTGGAAATAATCTATTGAGACATTTTGAAGCCTCCCGTGGAAAGTAATCTATTACCGTTGCGTTGATCATTGCATGTAAAAATATTATTTAAAAAAATATTACTTTCAGTATTGGATATATCCCGTGGACACTAAAATCAGATTAATTTAGCATATGAATAATCTATTGAGCCATTAGGAACTTCCCGTGGAAAGTAATCGATTGCCGTTGCAATGAATATCCCGTGGAAATAATCTATTGAGCCATTTTGAAGCTTCCCGTGGAAAGTAATCTATTACCGTTGCGTTGATCATTGCATGTAAAAATATTATTTAAAAAAAGTATTACTTTCAGTATTGGATATATCCCGTGGACACTAAACTAAAATCAGATTAATTTAGCATATGAATAATCTATTTAGCCATTAGGAACTTCCACTCAGATTAATTTAGCATATGAATAATCTATTCAGCCATTAGGAACTTCCCGTGGAAAGTAATCGATTGCCGTTGCAATGAATATCCCGTGGAAATAATCTATTGAGCCATTTTGAAGCTTCCCGTGGAAAGTAATCTATTACCGTTGCGTTGATCATTGCATGTAAAAATATTATTTAAAAAAGTATTATTTTCAGTATTGGATATATCCCGTGGACACTAAACTAAAATCAGATTAATTTAGCATATGAATAATCTATTTAGCCATTAGGAACTTCCACTCAGATTAATTTAGCATATGAATAATCTATTCAGCCATTAGGAACTTCCCGTGGAAAGTAATCGATTGCCGTTGCAATGAATATCCCGTGGAAATAATATATTGAGCCATTAAGAACCTTCCGTGGAAAGTAATCTATTGCCGTTGCAATGAATATCCCGTGGAAATAATCTATTGAGCCATTTTGAAGCTTCCCGTGGAAAGTAATCTATTACCGTTGCGTTGATCATTGCATGTAAAAATATTATTTAAAAAAATATTACTTTCAGTATTTGATATATCCCGTGGACACTAAAATCAGATTAATTTAGCATATGAATAATCTATTGAGCCATTAGGAACTTCCCGTGGAAAGTAATCGATTGCCGTTGCAATGAATATCCCGTGGAAATAATCTATTGAGCCATTTTGAAGCTTCCCGTGGAAAGTAATCTATTACCGTTGCGTTGATCATTGCATGTAAAAATATTATTTAAAAAAAGTATTACTTTCAGTATTGGATATATCCCGTGGACACTAAAATCAGATTAATTTAGCATATGAATAATATATTCAGCCATTAGGAACTTCCCGTGGAAAGTAATCGATTGCCGTTGCAATGAATATCCCGTGGAAATAATATATTGAGCCATTAGGAACCTTCCGTGGAAAGTAATCTATTGCCGTTGCAATGAATATCCTGTGGAAATAATCTATTGTGCCATTTTGAAGCTTCCCGTGGAAAGTAATCTATTACCGAACTAAACAGGTTTTTGTCCCCATTTATTAAAATGGGGACAGATGTTAAAACAGGCTTTTGTCCCATTTCATAAAATGGGGACATACGTGAAAACAGGCTTTTGTCCCCATTTATTTAAATGGGGACAGTTGTGAAAACAGGCCACTGGTCGCTACTGAAACATTAGCTCGTTTAGGCTCATGAAACATTAACTCATATAACTTTAATGTATGAAACATTAGTTCGTTTTGACGTTAATATAACAAACTGCATTTTGTCCCCATTTCTTAAAATGGGGACAGCTGTTTTCTACTGAAACATTAGCTCGTGAAACATCAACCCACTATCGGACTGAAACATTAGCTCGTTTAGACTCTTGAAACATTAACTCATTTATAACTTTAATGTATGAAACATTAGCTCGTTTTGACGTTAATATAATAAACTGCGTTTTGTCCCCATTTCTTAAAATGGGACATCAGTTTTCTACTGAAACATTAGCTCGTGAAACATTAACCCACTATCGGACTGAAACATTAGCTCGTGAAACATTAACCCACTATCGGACTGAAACATTAGCTCGTGAAACATTAACCTACTATCGGCCTACTCCAGACTGCTATTGCTGCACCATACGTGAAAATAGCAACTGTGGTTAACCGGGCTGGCGTTAACTGTGGTAAACCGGGCTGGCGTTACAGACAGACGCACACTGTTTCATTATAGTATTAGATAAACATCACATATACCGGTTTTTTAGGTTTTAACCAAGAAAATTGACCCAGAAAACGTGTTTGTTCGAAAAAAAATTCTCAAAGCCAAAAATTTTAAAAAAATCAAGGTTTTGAGGCCGATTTTCTCAAAAATTTCGAGGAGGGGGTAGGCGACCTAAATTTTTGTCTAGGGGGGGAGGGGTAGGCTACCCGCCGACCCTGAAAAGTGCCCCCCCCAGCGACCCACCTCTGTATGTATCTGTTAATGATTAACATAACAATAGATGTAAGCGTGCATGACGCCAACCGTTTTAACTTCATCACATCAAGATAAAAAGAACTTTTTCTTATTTCTTGCGCTTCAAGGCAATCAGCTTTACATTGGTTATATTTAGAATTGTGTGGTTTACGTAAGCGGCGTCAGAGCTTATCGTATTGACATAACTGCGTAAAATCAGCCAAATCTTCTCCGTTTTTTATATCACCTATTTGTATTCTATTATATTTTTACCACACAGATCTTGGAGAATGAGCGCACACTTGCGACCGTTGTTTTTGGGTTCGTTTGAACGGAGTCGGGACCTGCTATTGGACAAGGTGATGCTGCCCGGACTCACCAGTCTGACCAGCAAACAAATGGTCAAACAGCGATTCACTCGGGTAGGCATGTGTCTTCGCGTTCGCCTATTTATTACAGATTTCCACCGTGTTACATTGTTCACCAAAGATATTATTAAAAACGTGAAACGTTTGAGACCAATAAAGAATGGTATAATCTAAATTATGTATTTTACACGCACACAAATAAAAGTTCGGTTACACACTTTGGTAAATTTTGTGTTCGAAATGAATGGTGTAGACCATGGTATGTAACTCGTCGTCTTGCTTATCATGAAACCACATGACTCAAATACAATCTACCTAATCTGTGAACAATATTGGCTTTCTAAATGACATTTTGTAGTAATATGTACAGCTGTGGGACTACTCGTTAACGGGTGGCAAGCACATTCGTGCTATGCTGATGTTGCACACGTATGAAACACTGGTGCCACGAGCTATACCAGATAGGATGCTACATTTGGCATGGGCACAGGAGATGGTTGGTGTTGATGATTATGTTGATAATGACGAAGATGATGATGATGTTGTTGTCGGTGGTTAGTGTCGAGGTACAGAAGTCGTTGTTGCTCATTCCTCCGTTGCTGATTTTGTAGTTGATATGGCTGTTGCTGTTATGTTTGATTGTTGTTATTTTTGTTGATATTTGGTTGACATTTTTGGCTGGCTAGTCTTCATTTCAGCTGCATTCGTGCTTCATCATCGCTGATGACATAATGGATGGCTCAGAGAATCGCCGTTCAAAACCGTGCTGGTATAAAAAGGTTACTTTTTACTGAAGAAAAATTCATCCTTGCACTGCTTGAAACTACTTGATACCGTACATACACACAACAGGTCGGCCTGTCCGCTGTCAACGATGTTCCCGTACTCGAAACATCTATCAACAGTCTAATCCAGCATGAATTTGCTGTTGATCAGAAGGCGGACCCATTATGTCGAGTGTTTGAAAAAGTGAGTAAGCGAGCTGGTGAGTGAGTGCCTGAGTGAGCGAGTTAGTGTGTCAGTGAGTGATGGAGTGAGCGAGTGAGTGATGTAGTGAGCGAGTGAGTGAGCGAGTTAGTGTGTAAGTGAGTGATGGAGTGAGCGAGTTGATAAATGAGACGATCATGAAGTCTATTACTAGACCAAACTGAGCACCACTGTTGGCCAACTACTGGATACCGAAATAAAACAAGTAGATCAGTTCAGTGATGAACTGTACTCGGACATCGTGCAATACAAGACCAGCGAATACACGTTTGCGTTGCCACTCATTGCGTCGCTTATTGTGGTTGGGTGTTGTGGTGGTGGTTGATGTTGTTGTTGTTGTTGTTGTTGTTGTTGTTGTTGTTGTTGTAGTTACTAAAATAGTTAACATTACAGTCGGATCGAATTGAACTGATCAACCAGGTGACCATCTTTGCCCAACGCGCCGGATATTACATCCAAGCGCAGGTATACGATTTTATCTTCATTATTAGATAACTTTTGGTATTGATAAATTTTTAGTAACTAGGAATTTTTGCAGGATGATTATCTAGACTGCTATGGGGAACCCAATGAAACGGGCAAGACTGGTTTGTTATAGCTAGTTTATTGTTACCGTGTGTGGCCTTGCTTTGTCCATGTGCGCATGTGAAACATTAGTGAGAACTTTGGCAGCAGTGTTACAACAACTTTGCGGCGATGTACTATTTTATTTTCCTGTTTAGAAACTTTTTCTGAAAACTAAATGGGTTAAATTTCGAAATTGGAGACGAAAAAGGCAACTATAAAATTGGACCTAATGTTTCGCATGCGCGCAAGGTCAAGGCATGGCCACACGCGGTAACAATAAACCAGCTATACTCGGTTTTTGACGGACTTGTTCACTCATCTAAGCACTCACTCACTCACTCACTCATTCACTCACTCACTCAATCACTCATTCAATCACCCACTGCTCCGTCATCCAGGCACTGATATCCAAACCGGAAAGTGCAGCTGGCTGGCTGTCAAAGCCGTTGAAGCCATTCGAGATACACCAACATTCGATACATTTACGGTTTGGTGTTGTTGTTGTTATTTTTGTTTTTGTTTTTGTGGTTTATTCTGTCGATGTGGCCTATTTTTGTTCTTTCCACTTTCTAGAAACATTACGGTCAACCTGATTCCGCATCCGAACAAACGATTCGGAAAATTTATGCTGATCTTCAACTGCAGCAAAAATATGTTAACTTTGAACAGCAGACTCGTGATAACCTGTTGGACTGGATAGCAGGCCTGTCCTGTAACGATCTGGCCCCTGTATACCTTGATGTCTTATCAAAGTTGCATTCCAGAAAGAAATAGTTAAACTTAGCTGATAGTCCGATTTTACTGATCAATTATTCCTTAATGATCTTACTTTTTACTGGATATCCTCATACTCATTGTCTGACTTATTGCTTTATGGAATGCCAACTGGTCATTAATTTTTATTTGTGATTTTCTTTTCCTATTTCTTATGAAGTACTTGAAAGGTTGATTTAATTTGTACTTTTTGCAGTCATTATTGCTGGTTGCACGACGGTTTTGGATATTGGAATGGGCTCACATTCTTTTTTACTGTTTTGTTCAAGTGCTAAACGGATCTGGATAAATCAGCGTAAAAAACAAAAGTTAAAACAACAAAAAATAACCAGTGACCGTCAATCAACGTACCAATCCAGGACTTCCAAACGCCCAGATACACGCTCGTTGTTCCGTGTTATTTAAAGTTCACCCGATCCTTATATTCACAAAAAAATTCGCACTTAATTATTATTATTACTATTATACGGTTGTTATTTTTTTTCAATTACTAATCATACATAAATAAGTATGATGTGACTTGAGAATAAAATCGGAGAATTATGCAGATAAAATAGTAACATGTGTTCGTTTGTTTCCAAAAAAATCAGTAGCTCAACTGGCGTGTTCTATGACTAGAACGTGTATCTTTGTATTGAAATCCAGATAACTTTTATTATAAATTTGTAAGTATGTATCTGTTAATGATTAACATAACAATAGATGTAAGCGTGCATGACGCCAACCGTTTTAACTTCATCACATCAATTTCTTGCGCTTCAAGGCAATCAGCTTTACATTGGTTATAAAATCACATTCTAATAAAGCCCAGATATCAAAGTCCCGTCAGTTCGCTAGTAAAAATTGAACTACACGATTGCGCTAATCGTTGACACCTCAACGTAAGCGAATAAATAAGTGAAATAGAATTTTGTGGTTTACGTAAGCGGCGTGAGAGCTTATCGTATTGACATAACTGCGTAAAATCAGCCAAATCTTCTCCGTTTTTTATATCACCTATTTGTATTCTATTATATTTTTACCAAACAGATCTTGGAGAATGAGCGCACACTTGCGACCGTTGTTCTTGGGTTCGTTTGAACGGAGTCGGGACCTGCTATTGGACAAGGTGATGCTGCCCGGACTCACCAGTCTGACCAGCAAACAAATGGTCAAACAGCGATTCACTCGGGTAGGCATGTGTCTTCGCTTTGGCCTATTTATTACAGATTTCCACCGTGTTACATTGTTCACTAAAGATTTTATTAAAGAATGGCCCAATAAACAATGGTATAAAATATGTTCAGCTGTGGGACTACTCGTTAACGGGTGGCAAGCACGCTCGTGCTATGCTCATGTTGCACACGTATGAAACACTGGTGCCACGAGCTATACCAGATAGGATGCTACATTTGGCATGGGCACAGGAGATGGTTGGTGTTGATGATTATGTTGATAATGACGAAGATGATGATGATGTTGTTGTTGGTGGTTAGTTTCGAGGTACAGAAGGCGTTGTTGCTAATTCCTCTGTTGCTGATTTTGTAGTTGATATGGCTGTTGCTGTCATGTTTGATTGTTGTTATTTTTGTTGATATTTGGTTGATGTTTTTGGCTGGCTAGTCTTCATTTCAGCTGCAATCGTGCTTCCTCATCGCTGATGACATAATGGATGGCTCAGAAAATCGCCATTCAAAACCGTGCTGGTATAAAAAGGTTACTTTTTACTGAAAAAAATTCATCCTTGCACGGCTTGAAACTTGATACCGTACATATACACAACAGGTCGGCCTGTCCGCTGTCAACGATGTTCTCGTACTCGAAACATCTATCAACAGTCTAATCCAGCATGAATTTGCTGTTGATCAGAAGGCGGACTCATTATGTCGAGTGATTGAAAAAGTGAGTAAGCGAGCTGGTGAGTGAGTGCCTGAGTGAGCGAGTGAGTGAGCGTGTTAGTATGTCAGTGAGTGAGTGAGTTAGAGAGTGAGTGATGGAGTGAGCGAGTTGATAATTGAGACGATCATGAACTCTATTACTAGACCAAAATGAGCACCACTGTTGGTCAACTGCTGGATACCGAAATAAAACCAGTAGATCAGTTCAGTGATGAACTGTACTCGGACATCGTGCAATACAAGACCAGCGAATACACGTTTGCGTTGCCACTCATTGCGTCGCTTATTGTGGTTGGGTGTTGTGGTGGTTGTTTTTGTTGTTGTTGTTGTTGTTGTTGTTGTTCTAGTTACTAAAATAGTTAACATTACAGTCGAATCGAATTGATCTGATCAACCAGGTGACACACTTCGCCCAACGCGCCGGATATTACTTCCAAGCGCAGGTATACGATTTTATCTTTATTATTAGACTTTTGGATTTATAAATTTTAGTAATTAGGAAATTTTGCAGGATGATTATCTAGACTGCTATGGGGAACCCAACGAAACGGGCAAGATTGGTTTGTTACTCGGTTTTGACGGACTTGTTCACTCATCTAAGCACTCACTCACTTACTCACGCACTCACGCACTCACTCCCTTACTCACGCACTCACTCATTCAATCACTCTTTGCTCCGTCATCCAGGCACTGACATCCAAACCGGAAAGTGCAGCTGGCTGGCTGTCAAGGCCGTTGAGGCCATTCGAGATACACCAACATTCGATACATTCACGGTTCGGTGTTGTTGTTGTTGTTTTAGTTTTTGTTGTTGTTGTTTTTGTTTTTGTTGTTGTTGTTTATTCTGTCGATGTGGCCTATTTTTGTTCTTTCCACTTTCCAGAAACATTACGGTCAACCTGATTCCGCATCCGAACAAACAATTCGGAAAATTTATGCTGATCTTCAACTGCAGCAAAAATATGTTAACTTTGAACAGCAGACTCGTGATAACCTGTTGGACTGGATAGCAGGCCTGTCCTGTAACGATCTGGCCCCTGTATACCTTGATGTCTTATCAAAATTGCATTCCAGAAAGAAATAGTTAAACTTAGCTGATAGTCCGATTTTACTGATCAATTATTCCTTAATGATCTTACTTTTTACTGGATATCCTCATACTCATTTTCTGACTTATTGCTTCATCGAATGCCAACTGGCCATTATTTTTGATTCGCGATTTATCCTTTCCCATTCGATTTTCGATTTCGCCATCTCCTTGTCCTTGGTTCTGTTCGCGTTATACTAATCAGTTTTTATTTTTATGTAATTGTTGTGATATTCATTAAGTTTTGTCTTCGTGATTGTAATTTAGGACTGACCGTTATTTCACTTTGTGACTTGGTATTCCTCTTTGCCATTATGGTGAGAAACCCGAATGAAAAGTTGAAAGTTCTTTCCTATAATGGAATTGAAAAATTGATTTAATTTGTCAATGAATGAAGATCAAAAGGGAGAAAAGAAGGTCTTTGTAGGGAAAAATACTCATGTTTTGTGATTTGAGTAAGCTACAGGGTGGGCCAAAAAAACTACCACACTTTGATCTGACCTAGAGGTGGCTGTGTCCAATCGTTTGGCTTGTCGTTTTCAACATATATTAAAAACTTAATAACTTAGTTTTCCTGAAGTTTTTAATATGATATGCTAACTCTAACAAAAGTTGTGGACGTGCATCCAAAAAAACGTCTCGCGCATTTTTACAACAGCTTATAATGGAACTTAACTAAGATTTTTATCAATTTGTAGACTATAATTTTCATCAAAAACTATCAAAACAATCAAATACAGTGTATGATAAAATTAACCCTATTTTAAATCCGACTGAAAATTCGAAAACACGCTTAAAACAGGTCATACTCTAATAAAAGCTACTTTCTCACTCTTTCATTTAAAATTTTCACACACGTTTCAAAACTGAAATTTTTCGATGAAACTCATCTGTTTATGCGGGAAAAGATTAACTGTACTGAAAAATACCCCAAAAACAACAGAAGTCCATGTTTCAGTGACAAATCTCATCTTAGGGACAATATATCGTATATGGCTGTTGTAAAAACGAGCGAGCAATTTTTTCAGTCAAAAGTCCACATTTCTCTCAAAACCTTACCGATCCTAACGAAATTCTCAATATAACTAAGTTTATATGTTGTTAACATATGGTGAGAATGACACTTGTAAAAATTCATCACAGCCATTTTTATATCAGATCAAAGCTTGGTCGTTTTTTTTGGCCCACCCTGTACATATCTTCCAAACAAATATACATCCGGTAGCCTTATGTAACCCAATGTAACAGCACCGCTAGAATACGTTCAGAAAAAAGGCAACTGAGTTCAGCTACATATGTACGCTTCATTCACGTTCGAACATAAAACTGAATTACTTCTTGAACAAAAAAACAGCCGATTCACGATTTTTCTGTTACTGTACGTACTACATGGTTTGGTTGTTGGTTGATTGAGCTTGACCACCGAAATCTGGAATCGAGCATTCAGGCTAACGATCTTACCGGATGCCATTCAAATGGCACTGGCATACTAATCTCATTTCTGGCACTCTCGGCACACGATGGGTAATGCTCTGGCACTGACTTTGGCGGACGAACCAAATCTCCAAAAAGATGAGAATTTCCTCAAAGAGGGGGGAATGGGCAGAAATAAAATAATTTTGCCTACACTTTAATGAACACATTATACATTACACTCCCTTTAAACAAGAGGGGGGAATTCATTTTTCCCATCCCTTCTTGTCCGCTGTGGGCACTTCTATTTGGAATGGTGCAGACATGAGCCAGGTTCAAAGCTCAGATCACATCTTAAGTCCATCTAATTCGAATTTTACATCGAACATGGATTGTGGTTTGCGAGTCAAGTTTACACAGAAAAAAGATTCACTATTTACCGTATTTATCGTACGTCTGCCGAGGTCAGTCATTATTTTATTTTAATTTAGTTGGTCAATGTACACCTATATATACACACTCCAATCAAAGCCCCTTTACTGTTCATTTCAAGGGTTATGGTTGAAGGAGCTTTCTCTTCGACCGATTCTCTGAATTGAATGAAATACACTTACCATAAAACACTACGTATTATACCATAGAAGACCATTTTTATGGGTCGTGGGTTTCATCCTGAAACTGCTGCTTTTACCGTGCTCATCTCCGTTAATGGTCTTTCTGTCTCAGCCGAATTTATAACGTATTATCGAGCAATCTGTAGATCTGTAGTCTATAGCAAGATTTCTAACGCAGGAGAACTGCAAGTGAGCCTACAGTTCATGTACATCAACTTTACGTTTAAACTGCTTCATTTATAAATAAAAAATAATAATCTTCAGAAATCTGAGTTTATAGTCATGAACTGGAGCGTAAAAGTCATTGTGTTATCTTAGCTGTTTGTATTTATAACGTGCGTTTGCCGGTCAACAGATCAAGCCATAAACAAGTACACTAATTATAAACATATGATTAACAGAAATGCTGTTTATTGTAAATAACATTCATGTCCACAAAACATAAACAGTGATGTTTAGTACAGTGTGACATGAAAATAATTACTATTACATGTTTCAAGATGTTTTTAGAAATACATATATCATGGGATATAGAAAGGCAAATCCGTGAAAAAGTGTAAGCTTCATCAGAGAAAAAACGCCAACTTCCTTGCCATTATTATATAAATACATTTGTACTGTATGTATTTTGTGTATAATCGTGTTATGTATTATTAACGAAACTGTCGTCATGTGAATCTCGAGTATGGCTGGTTCATAACTCTATGAAACAAATAAACTAATTAGAAAAAAATTACGCGGGTGAGCGACTTGAAGTGAGTGTTTGCGGGGGCTCAGGCAACACAGGCACATGTTTCACCAGTTGGCAAGTACATACATATGTATGTTTATAAGAAACGAACATAAATGCCCTCCTATATACAGTACTTCCCTCTACAGTAAATTTTCAACATTTACAGCAAATTCTGTAAAAAAATTCTGAAAGGTCTATAGATTTTAAAATCTGTTTTCAATATACATCATGAGAAAAGTATTCTTGCACTCACTGTAAAAGCGACATAGAAGTAAAGGTGAAGTTAATGACTAAAAAACGCATAAGTTCATAAAAGGAAAAAACTAACTTCACATCATGAACTCGTGTCAAAAGCGAATGATGATTCATATTCAGTCTGTTCAACCTTGTTTTTCTGATACGTACAGACTTCCGTTACGTACAATGCTTAAAGAAATTAAGCTCGTATTTCATTTATATTGGCTGTTTGTCACATCAAGTGACAGCTTTACGGGAGGGAGATTGTCTGGTAAAGCCAATCAATTGCAGCGTGTCTTGGGAGCCTCCAAGTCCTTTTTATGACAGTATCACTGAATATTACGCCATATTTCGTTGCAATCTTCTACAGCTGATTATTTAAAATCAGTAGACCCTTTATTTGTTTGCTTGTTGATCATCCGATGGTTCTAACGCCATCGCTTTCACTCACTCATTCACTCACTCATTCACTCACTCATTCACTCACTCATTCAGTCAGTCACTCACTCACTCACTCACTCACTTACTCACTCACTCACTCACTCACTCACTCACTTACTCACTTACTATTTCTTCATATAACTGATTACATTCAGGGGTTATGTATAACAAATTCATGAAGTTACATAACTGGAGAGATAAAATTGGAAGCAAAGTAACGAGCTACTTGTATGTATGAAAGTATACTAGTGTCTTGCTTATCCATCATTAGTAATACAAAAGAACTTTGCTGAATTGAGTTATTACCAGAAGACAGATGACGCTTATCAATTTTTTTCTCTTTTTGGGCGTTGAGCGTTCTTTTCATTGTGTTTGTTTCTGAATACTGTTTTACAATTGATGTGTATATCAATGTTTCTGATCGCTGTTTACATGAATTTTTGAAAATTATTAGTTGTATAAAATAAAAACTGACTGTACTAGTATTCTATATTTCAGAAAAAACTACTTCATTGAAATGTCTAAGCAACTTTTACCTGTGGTGGTGCTTGTCGGAATGCTGGTCATCCAATGCCATTCATCGCTCATGCCATATACATGGAACAGATTCAAACCATCTGATGTTGGTGGTTGTTTTTGTTGTTGTTGTTGTTGTTGTTGTTGTTGTTGTTGTTGTTGTTGTTGTTGTTGTTGTTGTTGTTGTTGTTGTTGTTGTTGTTGTTGTTGTTGTTGTTGTTGTTGTTGTTGTTGTTGTTGTTGTTGTTGTTGTTGTTTCCAACGATGAAGATGGTGATGATGACAAAGTAAAAAATTGACGTTTTTGTGTCATTGTTGACCTATGTATTTTACAGATTGACACATTTTACAGGTTGTGGTGAAAGAGCGTTCAAACGAGAAGCGATTCGGTAGTGCCAACGGTTATATGGACAATTTGTACGTTGGCGGTGGGCAATACAAACTGTTGGATAGGAAGTTAGTCGTGATTGTTTGACTGATTTATTAGCTGACTGCATTCTAATTGTTTGACTTACTGACTGATTGATTGACTAACAGACTGGTTGAAAAACTAACTAACTGACTCACCAACTGACTGACTGACTGACTTGCTAATACCGCTAATTGGTTTCAGCTCATTGCGAAGACTTCATCGGAGTCGCAACATGTAAACTTAAAAATAACGCCATATCATTGGAAAACATTGCAGAAAATGATACTCTATTAATAATGAATCGGTGATTATATATGTGTTTAATTTAGTGTGAATAAAATTATTTCATGTTATTGTGTTTTCAAAAAGACGGATGAGTGTTGTTTTCTTTTTTAAAGTAAAGTCCTGACATATGAATGTTGGTCCAGTGAAAATCCATTTCGTTGAATATGATGGAATTCAAAATGAAGTCGGTTTGTCATTCATATTTTGTTAATCAATCATACTAAATTTCAGTCCACTCTAGTAAATATGATCACGACGGCATAAAGAAAATGTTGTAGTTTGAGTTTAATTACGGGGACGCGTTGCATGGTTATCTTAGCTAGCATAAAATGGTTATCCCTCTAAAACTGGCCGATGATCTAATTGTTCAAAGGGAGGAAAACCTCTTACAGTATTGATCGATTTGAAGTGATTTTACGGACATATCATGAAACAAATTCAACTTCTCTAACCACCAGATGATTTTAAATAGATATTCCTCGTTCTCCTGCCCTCTTATCGTCCGTCAGGGCCCAGCACAGGGTTCTAATGATATAAAACGTTATCAACACTGATAATCAACGACAAAAATATGTCTGAGCACCCTGAAACATGAACTGACCTTGGCCAACCGACTGCACTGGTCAGTAACGAGTGTGATCTGGTGCAAAAAATGGTCTGCCAATATACCAGTCACTCTTTCAGGCAGTCACTCATTTAGTCAGTCAGTCAGTCAGTTCGTTGATCTTAGGTCTCACTCATAAGTTTATTTCTTGTACTATATTTTAATCAGATAATAAACTATTTGATGCTGATGGTATAAACATTTCCCAGATACCCAATGGCCTGATTCAAATTCAATTCAATCAACATGATATGCACGTATTTGTGAAATTAGTTACAAACAGTCACTATCCCTCAATGACGACACTGACATATCTGTGGCCTGATTAAAAGTTTTCTTCACACTTTATGAATACAGGTTCAAAAATTTTAACTGTTCCACTAGCGGACGAGGAGGGTTTCAAAAGTGGAATCCCCCCTCTTTGATGGTTTCAAAAAGTTGAGTTTGTTCAAGTTAAGTTGAGTGTCGGTAAAAAGGTCTCAAACTGCAAACGTCTCTTTGACGAAATTCCCCTCCGTTTGGAGGACTCGTCCGCCAGTGAATTGTTTAATAGCTCTCTATACATTTTTAGTATCTTTTTAACGACAAACTCAACAATCAAAACCACTACTTATCAATTTTTTTGGCCATTTGCACCACCTATGAGTGTAACGTATAATCCTGATGTTAACGTAACAACCGTCAAATGGACAATTGCATACTATTCTACTATTTGAGTTGCATTAGGTGCAGAGGAAATCAATGTTTCAACTAAAGTGTCACCGGTGCTATTCTGTTTTGAGCCCGGTCCAGCGTTCGCTGTTCATAGACGAAAAATATTTTCCAGTTATTATTTATACTTTTAGTAATTTTTATTAAACCATTGGACATTAATTTGAAATCAGGTAAACCAATCAATCATCGGATGGCCGACCACAAGCTACACCACAATGAACGAGACTTGTCAACTATCTGTAAGTAATGTCGTTGTTTCCAAGTCAAGTAACCAATCAATCCGAGTCTATCAGTTTCTTGTATCCGAATTACGTAATTGAAAATAGCTAGCTTTGACTCAAATCACTGGCGGACGAGCTAATCCTCCAAAGGAAGGGGAATTTCGTCAAAGAGGCGGGAATTGGCAGTTTTCAGGCCATTTTACCTACACCTTAAAGAACCAATTCTACTTTATGAAAACGTCAAAGAGGGGGGAATTCCACTTTTCCGTTTTTCCCTCGTCCGCTATTGACTCAAATACAAGCACAGTCAGTCAGCGAATTAGATAGTTATCCATAAGATAGTTGATAGTCGAGTCAGTGTAGTTGCTAAATAAGTATCCATAAGATAGTTGATAGTCAAGTCAGTGAACTTGCTAGTTCTTCAGAAAACAGTAGATAGTTAATTCAGTGAACCAGCTAATTATCAAAAAGTAGTTGATAGTTAACTAAAAAATGAGTGGATTACAGCTGAACGCATCAATGAGACTGATCCGAGTACCCCGCCATCGGAAGTAGCACCTCACGCAGGCTGGTACAAATCCCAGTTGAGTTGTATAGCTGATGGTACCATAGCCCCGAGATGTGAATCTGTGAGCAGGTGAGTGAGTGAGTGATTGAGTGAGTGAGTGACGGATGAAATTATGTGTGAGTATGACGGGGTAGTCAGTATGTACATTGTACGAGTGAATGAGCGGGAACATTGTGCGTGCGTGAGTGCTTGTATTGGTTGAACTGCAGCAACAACGATTCCCTGGTGTTCGAGCCAGCCGCACGCTTCAAGTTTGAATCCAACGGTGTCGCCAATCCGGCATTGGAGAAGGGAGAAGATGGTTTGAACTGATATTTAAAAACAATTTTCTGCATTTACACCAGATAGTTTTTCTGCTTCCACAAACTTCATTGCTCAGCGGGCTCAACTAAATAAAACAGTCTTACTTAGTCTCAGTATTACAGAATACTGAAACTGCTCATGCTAAATTTAGATGCGACAGCCAATGGTAAAGCAGCAGCAAAAGACCATTACAACACTGGTGAAAATAACAAGGTGCGTGGTTCACTCACTCACTCGCTCACTCACTCACTCACTCACTCACTCACTCACTCACTCACTCACTCACTCACTCACTCACTCACTCACTCACTCACTCACTCACTCACTCACTCACTACTCACTCACTCACTCACTCACTCGATCACTCACTCACTCACTCACTCACTCACTCACTCACTCACTCACTCACTCACTCACTCACTCACACACTCACTCACTCACTCACTCACTCACTCACACTCAGCTACTCATCGAGCTGTTCGTTGCCGAAGATGCCCAATACGAAGGCAGAGCAGTGATCTGGAATCAGACTTCTCGATGGTTGAAATACGAAGAGAATCTAGAGGGTGTCGAGAAAAGATGGTCGTTGCCGCATCTGCCCTTTATTAGTACCAAATCGGTGATGCTGTTGAAGAAACTGATACAGAACGGTGAGTGAGTGAGTGAGTGAAGGAGAGAGTGAGTGTGTGAGTAAGTGACTATGCAAATGTGATATGCCTATGATTATCGAGTGACTTTGAACAATAATTTGTATTATTTGGCAGGAATCATTCTTCTGAACTCAAAGTCGAGTTCATTCGCGGCAGTCGTCCAAAACGTAGCCGAACATTTGTGCCGGTTCTACGAGATCGATGAAAACCGACTTATTAATATTCTGGACACGTTGCAGAACAAAACTCTGTTGGTTGTTAAGTCTTTGATAAAATAGCAGACTTATGGATTGAATGAGAGATTGACTATGTTTTAAATGACTCACTAAACATTTGACTGACTATCTGATCTGGTAACGACACGCTGAAGTTTTTTACTCATTCAGGTTGGCCAATCTGACTGACAAGCACAACAACAAGCCGGAGAAAGACAAGTCGTTGGCTCAGAGACTGTCCTCTGTTAAAACATCAGTTATGGTTTGTTTAATCAGGTTGTATGTACCCCTTTATCATCATGAAAAACCAAAAAACTATCCGCCCAAAGCCATGCTTTAACATGAATAAGTATATTCAATTATAAAATAAGTTTGAATTGTTTCACCCAATTCCATGTCCATTTCAACATACAAATTTGTCTAACTGCTTCAGAGTCTCAGTTCGCGAGTCAAAAAGGGTTCGATGCTGAGTCTGAAGGGTCGTCTCAATCTACAACGTAATGTCAGCAGTCAAGGTCTGCAATGGTTTCTTCGTGATATGCCTGAGGATGCAGCTTCAGCCCAAGTTAGTGTTGTTGATGTTTTTGTTTTTGTTGTTGTTGTTGTTGTTGTTGTTGTTGTGGATGACATGTTATCAAGTTTCTATAGTTGTCGTTGGAGAGTAGCTGTCCAGTTTTTGTTTATCACTGTGTTGTTGTTGTAGTTGTTGTTAATGGCTTCATTGTTCCCAGATTTGCGTGGGCGAAATAGCCGAGCTGCCGGCGATCCGTCTCACATTCGTACGTCTGGAGCACGCCACTGAGATGCCCGTCCTCACTGAGATGCCACTGCCCGTCAAATTCGTGATTCTCATTCTGGGACCGAAGACACCGGGTGTCAACTACAGTGAACTGGGCAGGGCCATGGGCACACTCATGGCGAATCCCGTTACTTTACTTTTTATTTTGTGATGAATACCGCTTCGACCGATCTCTTCCAGTAAAAACATAATGTTAACCAGGCTTAAAACTTAACTTAGGCGTGGTTAACCAGTTTACTTAACTGGGAAACAAACGGAAAGAAAAAACTGACCAGCTATGAATGAAACCTATTACTTTATGTAATATTTTTTAACTACAATGACAACCCTATACAACATATTTTGGTCTACGACACATAACAAACTTGACTAAACACCTATGAAGGATTTCCAACACGCTGCTCAGCACGCGGGACGGCTGGAGCTGTGCCAACAGATTGACGACTTTCTCAACCGCGGCATACTCATGATACCGCCAAAGGTTTGTTGAGTCCGTCGGTCATTGAATCACAAACAGGGTGGTCCCAAAAAGTCAACACTTTTGTGCAGAATACCTTGTTCAGTCAATCAGTCAGTCATTCATTCATTCATTCATTTAGTCAGCCAGTCAGTTACCAATTGTTGTAGCCCGGAGAACCAGTGGAAGAGAGCTTGTTCAATGCACAAAACATAATGAGGGCGATTGCTGATGAGACGGTAGAGACTCGCAAGGCATCCTGCCATCACAATCATCATAAAGGTTAGGTGCGTCCTGCTCATTAAGCACTCGTGTCGCAAGTGATATTTACATTTTTGATAAGTCCAGTTACCGAGCAGATTTTCCCGGTCATAGCAGAAAATATGGCCATTTGATCAAACCGAAGGCGTTTTTTGTTTTCTACCGTAGCGATTGAAGCATTTGTGAATGGTCAACCTGGTACATTGCAGTAGAGACACCGTGCACCTCCCGTCCCACCAGTCCGTCAGCAGTCCACTTGTCCAGGAAGCGCGTACATCCAGCAACAGAAAAGGAACCCGTCCCGAAAACAGACCATAAAAAGGGAAAACAGTTCGTGTCATCCGTGCAACAAGGATTGCCACGCGATCCTCTCAAGCCGTCCGCCCATTGGTTTGGGGGAATCATTCAGGTACAGTTTATAATGCACAATGCCTACTTTTATTGATTGGTGGATTATTTGAGTCAATCATTCATTCATTCATTCATTCATTCATTCATTCATTCATTCATTCATTCATTCATTCATTCATTCATTCATTCATTCATTCATTCATTCATCCACTTCTTGCAGGACTACAAAGACCGCCGTCCCTTTTACAAGTCAGATTTTGTGGACGCATTCACGATCAAGACACCGGGCGTCGTCCTGTTCGTGTTCTTCGGCATGTTCGCACAGGCAATTACCGTAGGCGGACTCATGGGTTGGTTTGATACACTGCAACACAACATCAACACATTCACTCACTCACTCACTCACTCACTCACTCACTCACTCACTCACCCACTCACTCACTCACTCACTCACTCACTCACTCACTCACTCACTCACTCACTCACTCACTCACTCACTCACTCACTCACTCACTCACTCACTCACTCACTCACTCACTCACTCACTCACTCACTCACTCACTCACTCACTCACTCACTCACTCACTCACTCACTCACTCACTCACTCACTCTGCAGCTGACAGCGAGCAAGATGCACCTGTACACGTGTGCCCAACTACTGGCACTGGTGATCATGTTCTGTGTCAAGTCATACATTCTCACGGCAGTCATGTTTCCGTTTCTGATGATGTTGCTGTGTTTGTGCCGAATACATGTGGTGCCCAGATTCTATGACCACGAAGAACTCGAAGCCGTTTGTCTACATTTTCGCATATTGATTATCCTCTATTGACTGAAATGCAATTTCTAGGATGAGAACATTTAGGATGTTCAAGAAACGTTCAAGTGTAACATATTAGTATCATTCAATATTATATAATGCTGATATAATGTTCCATAATAATAGGATGTTTTTAGATCGATTCACACGCGGGTACTTCAGGCGGTCAGTTGGACTTTGTCGACGTGATTAACATGGGAGAATCGTGATTAAGTATTGTTTATCTTGACTAATATGTTTGATGATAAATGTTATTGGACTGATCTCATATATATTTATTGATTTTCATCACTTTCTTTTTCATTCCTTGATTTCCTCTGTTTTTTTTGCATAGCTTTTTTGCACCACATCCAACAACATGTGTGCACCAATGTTCTCACAGCGTTTTCATCTTTTGAGTATTACAACATCACTTATGAGCATTACATCGCTCGTCACACTGCAGCCAAACTGGATATAAAAAATGATTAT
>OZ038443.1:16353705-16369558 GCA_964036265.1 Daptonema setosum
CATGTATTTTGCTCCATTTTACAAACATCGAACTCTCAAAACCCACTTTTACTAAAATACCAAGGCAAATTAACGAAACAGCAAGTTTAATTTTTTTTTAGCTATTTTACTTAGTATTTTGAAGCTTTTGTGTTGAATTGTTCTCCCCATTTGAAACAGAAAGTTCATGAGCCTGATGAAAAACACAAAGAAGTTTTATCCTAAGCTGTTCGAGTGAAGCAAATTTATTGTCAATGGGAACCAAAGAAACGACAGATTGAATTCTAATTCATATTTAACGACGATGCTCAGTTCAGCTGCACATACTGTAAATGCATTCATGCATGCATGAGCATCCATTACATTTTTGCTTTTATATTGTTTGATACGTTTTTTTCTCAATTTGAAGTTGATTATTGCCTTTGTCATTGTGTTCATCGTTGAAGAATGAACGTATTCAGCAACAATGAGTGTAACAATCAGTTATCCTGTGGCACTATATATATTTGTACCCTGTAGTTAAGGTTGGGTTCTCACAGTTTGGTTGCTGCGGTAACACTCGCAGGGTTGTGCACTTGATGCATCTAACATAGCATTACAATACCCAATACATACATCACTTATTCTGTTAAGCATCAGTTATTCAGTTGTACGTAAGGCAATGACTTACTTATCCTAATTTTTATGTACGGAAGGGCTCGAAAATTACAAATATGGTTGATCCCTGAGTGTAAATCCTTCAGTACGTTCTTCCACATAATTATTGTCAACAACTTGGTCAGGATTCCACCTGCCGGGATCGAATCATTGTTGTTATCATTATGATGGGGCATGTCATGTTACTTATTCAACACGTTTCTAGTTATCATATTTTCCGTTCAATCTTTCATATTATTATTTAGAGTGTTTGGTGGCATCAAGAACATGATACAGTGAAGACATCATCAGACTTAATTTTTACCATTATCATGCCATCAATATTTACCTCAAGCATGTCTCATTTGTCAGCCGCATAATTAAGTTCCCGGAGGTCATTGTCATCGTAAAAAATACGATCCCCTCCAGAAACCGCAAAAAATGTCCAGACTCGTCTATCTCAATTTGTAGATAGGGTAAACGTTACTGATTGTTATATAAAAAACTGATATACATATTATAAACGACACCGAATAAGTACGTTGGTGGAAGCAATAACTAAAATAAAAATATTGATGGGTGTAACCTATTTACTTGTTCTATTCCAGCACAACTGATACTGAAAAAGCAGCCCACGGTCATTCAGTTCGTTTCACGCTTCCCTTTATAACAGTTGAAACAAAGTATGGCGTGAAACTCCAGCTTTTTGCGGTTGATTTACTTCTCGGTTTTTTTCATAATCTCCTCCGCTCATAGAAGTTGGGGAAAAATTTTCATTAACCAGTTTGATTGTCTCAATTCGCAAAGTGAACATGAAATGCATCCGTAATACCAAGAGGAATGCATTTTCTCATGTAAGTTTTAAGATGTTTTCAAGTGAATTTCATTACACAGTGTAAAAACTGGAAATTCGCAGTTTAATATTATTATTGATCAATTGAGTTAAACCAGGAAACTTGGCTTAGGTCACAGGCTTTTTAGAAACAAAATGTAGCGGACTAGGTAATTTTCAAATCAAATCTTCGGTATGCTATGTCGTCATCTATTTCCATGTCTCCCCCTTTTCGCAGATCGTGACCTTAATTGATGCTATCACCTTGATTAATGCCATCACCTTATTAAATGTCACCACCTTTGTTGCAGATTTGAAACGCATTTAATTTGTCAGGGTGTGATCATTCAAACTTTGTTTGCACCTCTGATGAGATGTCCGGTCGGTGTGTTGCCCAGAGTAAGGCATGTTCTGGTGGCCACGTTTCTCATCGTACTCGGGTATGAGATCAGCTTTATCAAGCTGCCAGTTGAGGTTGCTCAACTCACTCACTCACTCACTCACTCACTCACTCACTCACTCACTCACTCACTCACTCACTCACTCACTCACTCACTCACTCACTCACTTACTCACTCACTCACTCACTCACTCACTCACTCACTCACTCACTCACTCACTCACTCACTCACTCACTCACTCACTCACTCACTCACTCACTCACTCACTCACTCACTCACTCACTCACTCACTCACTCACTCACTCACTCACTCACTCACTCACTCACTCACGCACTCACACACTCACTCACTCACTCACTCACTCACTCACTCACTCACTCACTCACTCACTCACTCACTCACTCACTCACTCACTCACTTGGTAGGATGAACCACAGCCCCAGAACACGGATCCAACGATCAACTGCCAACATGCTCTCACCTTAACGGACCCCGAAGAGCTGAAAGCCAAGTACTTTCACTGATTTAACTGCAGATTGACATACAGTCGCACATTTTTCTTGTGTGATTCGAAACCTTTTTTTCAATCAATACAGAAAGACAAACAATCAAGCAAAAAGACAGACAAAAAGACAGAAACATTGAGATTGAAATTTAATGACAGGTATGGGGGCTGGAAGCCATCGTATTCATGGTCCAATCTGCAGCTCAAGAACATGCTGGCAAATTGTGCTGACTTCAAGCGGACTTTCGGATTCGACGGTTTGCACTCAATCACTCAGTCAGTCAGTATATTAGTTGGCATTGATTGATTGATTGATTGATTGATTTATTGATTGATTGATTGATTGATTTGTTGATTGCCTGGTTGATTTAGAGTTGCTCACTCGTCCATCACAATCGGATCTGCCTGCAGTCGCCTACGCCGCACTCGTTCATGACTACGCTGAAAGTTTTGTAAGACTTCTGCAAGTGCTGTTGTCGGCCGATACAGTCGTTGCTGTAGCGTTAGCTGACTGACTGACTGACTGACTGACTGACTGACTGACTGACTGACTGACTGACTGACTGACTGACTGACTGACTGACTGACTGACTGACTGACTGACTGACTGACTGACGGACTTGACTGACTGACTGACTGACTAACTGACTGACTGACGGACTGACTGACTGACTGACTGACTGACTGACTGACTGACTGACTGACTGACTGACTGACTGACTGACTGACGGACTTGACTGACTGACTGACTGACTAACTGACTGACTGACGGACTGACTGACTGACTGACTGACTGACTGACTGACTGACTGACTGACTGACTGACTGACTGACTGACTGACTGACTGACTAACTGACTGACTGACTGACTGACTGACTGACTGACTGACTGACTGACTGACTGACTGACTGACTGACTGACTGACTGAATGACTGACTGACTGAATGACTGACTGACTGACGGACTGACTGACTGACTGACTGACTGACTGACTGACTGACTGACTGACTGACTGACTGACTGACTGACTGACTGACTGACTGACTGACTGACTGACTGACTGACTGACTGACTGACTGAATGACTGACTGGATGACAGGAAAGATGAATGTACGATTGGCATTAATTCTTTTTAGTTATGACACAAAGGCACCCGATGATTTCATCGGCTTTGTTCATAGGCTGGCTGCGTGTTTGCCTAATAATGTGCTATTAGCAGATGTAAATATAGCGGTTAGTGACCAATTGAATGACATTGTAGCGACTAATTGTGCGAGTGATGGGGAGAGTGAGTGAGTGAGTGAGTGAGTGAGTGAGTGAGTGAGTGAGTGAGTGAGTGAGTGAGTGAGTGAGTGAGTGAGTGAGTGAGTGAGTGAGTGAGTGAGTGAGTGAGTGAGTGAGTGAGTGAGTGAGTGAGTGAGTGAGTGAGTGAGTGAGTGAGTGAGTGAGTGAGTGAGTGAGTGAGTGAGTGAGTGAGTGAGTGAGTGAGTGAATGAGTGAGTGAGTGAGCGAGTGAGTGAGTTATTTTAATCTAAAGGTTGAATGTTGTGTAGGTGTACTGGGGACAGAGTAGTATAATGGAATCGTATCTGAACGCCCTTCAAAGGCTGCTCGACCACCATCCAATAGTGGCTTGGTCTTATGTACAGATGATCACAGCTTCGGACTTCCCATTAAAAACTCCGCGTGAGATGGCTGAAATTTTCAACATTTTTAATGGTTCGTTGTTGTTGTTGTTGTTGTTGTTGTTGTTGTTGTTGTTGTTGTTGTTGTTGTTGTTGTTGTTGTTGTTGTTGTTGTTGTTGTTGTTGTTGTTGTTGTTTCTCTGCTAATATTTATGACATGAAAATGTATTCAGGCTCGTTGGATGTCGAGTTGATCCAAGACACTCCCGATCGTCATCGTTATGTGTGGGAAATGAGCTTAGCTCTGGTTGGTAACCTAAAAATGAGCTTAGCTCTGGTTGGTAATTTAAGAATGAGCTTAGCTCTGGTTGGTAACCTAAAAATGAGCTTAGCTCTGGTTGGTAACCTAAAAATGAGCTTAGCTCTGGTTGGTAACTTAAAAATGAGCTTAGCTCTGGTTGAAAATGAGCTTAGCTCTGGTTGGTAACTTAATAATGAGCTTAGCTCTGGTTGGTAACTTAAAAATGAGCTAGCTCTGGTTGGTAACTTAAAAATGAGCTTAGCTTTGAGTTGTTACTTATCACTATGAGCTTAGCTCTGGTTCGTTTTTCAGAAATTAACTCTGTAGGTAACTTAGAAATATGCAGTAACCAGTTACTGACTTTTTCAGACAAAACCGTCCGACTGGGTTGACCAGAAACGCGTAAAATTCGGTAGGTTCTACAAGACTAAAGAGATGAAGACACCCCCGCACGCTCTCAAGATGTATCGTGGCAGTGTGGCAGCTACACTCAGTTACCAGTTTGTAGACTGGCTGCTTAACAATCAGGTTACACACTGGCAGAACATCAATCCTTTTTTGTACGGTATTTTTTGCATGTTATTATTATGTAACATTTTTATCTATGCTTCATAAGAACGTGTCTACTAGTGTATCTACTGTTTGTTGAGCTCATGGTGTTTTTATTCTAAGAAATTTATTTCTTATTAGTTTTAGATTGCCAAAGACCTGCGAGATTACTTACAAACGGCTATACACAGCGAAGAATCTTTGGTAGCCAGCTTGGTGCATAATACTGGTAGGTTCTGACTCACTCACTCACTCACTCACTCACTCACTCACTCACTCACTCACTCACTCACTCACTCACTTATTCACTCACTCACTCACTCTTTCAATCAATTACACCTTTTTTCTCTCATTACATGAATCGGTGTCCCGGGCGCCTTTCCCGGTGAGTGTGTTAATGAATACACGAAAGTGAAAAAAGGCCTCAGAAAGCCATGGTATGCCAGATACACCGTGTGGCCAGAAGCTCAGAGCCCCACGCGTAAATGCACAGGTATTTGTGAGGTTTTCATTGTTTTGACTGCTCTACCAACTGACTTTTTAATACTGACTGACTGACTGATTGACTGACTGACTGAATGACTGACGGACATACTAGTTAAATTAACTACATAACTGACTGACAGGTCGGTTTGTTCGCGGGTCATGTCAAGCGGGTATCGGTGATTTACCTGATTTAATAAATCGCCCAGATCTATTTGGTCATAAAATTCAGCAGGATTATCAACCAGCGTTACTGTACTGTCTGACGTTCGAGCTACAAAGACGTCAGGTTGGGCGAAATTGTGAGCGAGTGAGTGAGTGAGTGAGTGAGTGAGTGAGTGAGTGAGTGAGTGAGCGAGTGAGTGAGTGAGTGAGTGAGTGAGTGAGTGAGTGAGTGAGTGAGTGGAGTGAGTGAGTGAGTGAGTGAGTCAGTGAGTGAATGAGTGAGTGAGTGAGTGAGTGAGTGAGTGAGTGAGTGAGTGAGTGAGTGAGTGAGTGAGTGAGTGAGTGAGTGAGTGAGTGAGTGAGTGAGTGAGTGAGTGAGTGAGTGAGTGAGTGAGTGAGTGAGTGAGTGAGTGAGTGAGTGAGTGAGTGAGTGAGTGAGTGAGTGAGTGAGTGAGTGAGTGAATGCTTGCAGGCCTTGATCAGAAAAGATTCAGCAGCATATTTTTCGTCAGAATCGTGGTTAAGATGGGCCCGCGTATTCAAGGATTTGCCGCAGGTAAAATACAACAGACTGAGTGATGAAGACAAGAAACGTCTGAATTTGTCTGAACTGTGCGGCCAACCAATGGATCCCACCGTTTAATCAAAAACACGGCTCAAACACTGCACATTTGATTCTATATTGATAAACCGATTAGCTCATCACTGCGGCGCTTGAAAATATCATATTTGTGTGAAACTACAGCACAATTCCTCTGTGATATCTAGACAAACCAAAGAGTCCTGTGTATTATTTTCATGTTCCATGACACTTATAGATGTGCCATCATTTTATGTTGAACGAGATGCGAAATTTATTTAAAAATAAACTGTTTTTATAACATTCAGTAATTTTCAACAAATTGCCTACAATACGTGCTAGATGATTTATAAAATTTAATTTATGTACAAGAAACATACTGTTATCATGACCCAATACCCCACTCCATAAGTTTAACCTAAACATTTTCATTACATTATTTCTCGTTTCACTTTGTGACCGCTCTTGTGATACCAATTATTTGTAGTCAGTCATTCATCATCTCTCATGTTTGATATATATGAATGTGACATTATGAAATACGTCCATATAAGTTCATTACAAGTTAATGAAAAAAGAAGTATGATTGGTGATCGGTTTTCATTACACGTGCCGTGTTTTGTAGAGGTACGTACATGTACGAAAGAAGAAGATGTTCTGCGTTAACAAACGAAAATGATCTTAACTGAATCTTAATTATCAACGCTTTCATTTTTGTTGTTAGTTTTTTTGGTTAATCCGTAACAAATTTGTTTGGTTGCTTGATTGAGCTTTGTTTAAGTGCAGTTTAAATTCAACCATAACGTTCCGGAAAACTCTTGTTTATTTGGCGTGCCAAGTCGCATAGAACTCGCCGCTTATTAAAATATTAACCATATAGAAACATACATACATACGTAGTAGTGGCGGTAGAAAGCACGAAAGAACGGAGAGAATGAATGAATGAACGAATGAATGGATGAATGAATGAATGGTGAATGAGTGGTAACATAACACGATGAATACAATAATATATATATATCTAGCCAAAATATAAATGGCAGCACAGACATGTGCTCAATGGACCAGATAAAACAATGACTCAAACAAGGTAAATATGCTTCCAGCCCCTCGCAATTACTAAACTTACAGAGGTAAAATAGTTCGGTAAATTAGTCAGTATTCCCACCTGTTTAGGAAATCTGAGGAACAACATACTAGAGGTAAATGACACAGTACGATTATCGACTGTAACTGGATTAAACCGATAAGCAGCATAAATTGTCTTATAATGCGAATAAATCAATTGTAATATAATCTTATTAGTGTAATATACAATAACAGGTGATGGCAATTTAGAATTCCGAGAGGTACATTCATGAGTAACTGCCCGAAGGACAAGACTGAAATCACTCTTTTCACTGTAATTTCGGGAATAATCACGTCATTGAAGATGACAAATAAAGCTGTATAGATCATGAATTTGTATTTTTCAGATACATAACAGAGTTTTAACAGCCGGCTTTTCAAACAGAAAATCATGATCCGGTTTACTACAGTACCTGGCAATTTTAAGATATTCAGTGATGTGGTTTTTATCCCTATAATTTTTTCCTTAGTTACAGTAATCTTGCTATACACGTCACTGATTATCTTTCACAAATAAAAACGTAACAACAATACACAAAGTTTCGTGAAACAGTATGGCCTGTATGTTTTACAGTGTGTAACCGTATGGTATAACAAACTCATTAATGCCAGGAAAAAAAACAAAAGATTTTGACCGTTAGCACGGATGATTTGATCGGTCTTATCATCGTTGGAAAGCATATGATTTGGTCTCTTAGACTTGAAATAAATGCTTTGTTTAGTTGAATCAGACCATTTTGACAATATGAAAACCAAAAAATCAAGTTATTTTGTTTCCAAAAATGGTAAGAATAAGTAAATTATTTATTTGTCAAATAAGTTACTATCGGTCAAAATTGTTTTTGCCCACTTTGTACGTACGTATATTCAGTTACAGTATGTATGATTGCTGGATATGGAGGCAATAGGAACACACGATATCTAAAAAACTGTCTATTAAAATTGTTTTAGCGCAAACTACTATAAAGTTTTTTACATATCAATCTTGGATGTTCGATGTTTCAAATCCATAGTCTGATGTTTTAAATTGAAAGTATAAATTTGAATATTATACACAGTTTAGCGAAAAGCGTGTGCCGCACGTAGCCGCTGTTTCAACCCAATAATATGAACAAGATAACTCACAGTATGTGAACCTGGTCAACAGAATAGATATATCGACTATGAATAAACAGAGCTTTATGTATACATTCACCGAATGATTCACGTTTTATAAAACAAAATGAAAAATAAATATATACATAAAACAATTAAACTTACTGAAACAATAGGTGATCCTCTCTGTTGATGACTGTGGGTATTCTACTACTCATAATAGAAACAAATTCTTTCACGCAATTCATTAAATGAAGACCTCAGCCTTCCACAGAGTGAATATACATTTTAGAAAGGTTGTCTTAACTAACAGTCTCCTATTCACTATTTAACTAGAGTGTATAACTATAATGTAATAACGAAAAAATCGACGATTGTACAAAACGACGTTTAGTTGATTGTTTATGTGCTGCGGGGTAGTTAGTTGTGTAGTTGAGGAAACATGTATTTATGTAAATATATAACTTTATAAATCAAACAAAAAAACGAGGGGAAATGACCAAAAAACTGAGCCCGGTTCAATCACAAAATTCAATTAAAATGAGAAAGAAGTAACCGGCATTGAACCGATGTGAGTGTCTTGACCGCTATGATATCTACAGTACATACATACATACATGTTTTTAAACACATGTATTATGCATTTGTTTTTTTCATGAAACGTTTCTTCTACATGGATGCATGAAATAACATAGCGACCAGACGACCCCATTGAGCTATTGTATGTATGTGTAATATGTGATCTTTATGTTTGTAGATAGAAGAAATCTGTGCGCACGGTGGTGGATAAAAACAAGCAACTTCAAACGGATGGTATCTGACTGTTCGATTACCGTATTTCCCATCCAGCCAATGTATCAAGAATCAACAATGTACTGAATCAATTAAACGCAACTTTGTTAAGAACTTTATTTTCGAAGTTTACCGCATTATCGTATCTGTTATCCATGATTTTGATCTTCGAAAATCATGTTCCGTTTCCATTTCCATGATATAGCAAAATCAGAGTTGCAATACAAATTTATAGCTGGCACACTAACGACTGTTTAAGTTCATAGTTGCCTTGTTTTCATAGACCACCGTTTATGTATATATATATATTGTACATGGTACACAACTTGAGGTCACTTCACACCGTAATCCAGCCCTACTTCATACTTGACTATACCCTCAGCTCCATTAACTCGTGATGTCTTAAATGATAAATTTTTATCGAAATAAAAAACGCTCCCGGTCGAGTACTTTCACAAAAACGAATAGCGTTTTTTTTATTTTGCCAAGTAAACAGCTTTACAATACTGACTGGCCGACTTATTCGCACTGCCTCACTTGACCAATTAACGGGCTATTTATAGTGGCACAGCCATTAGTGGGATAACATGAATGCACATCATTAAAGTATAAAGGTAGTGTGTTACCCCTGTACCTGTTGCGATGGCGTAGGCACCATTCACTGCCTTCAATTCATCGTTGGTTCACGTACTAAATTACTATGAATCCACCCATCCGCCTACTGGTCAGATACGTTGCATTAACTTGACTGTCGGTTCAAAACTGTCGAGTATGGAAAATTAGCATGAAAAGTTTGCCTTGGCAAAAAACTGCACTTTTCCAAAATGTCAGTCTGTCTATTTTTTCGGAGCCTTTAAAAAAATTCCTAATTTTTTTAGTTAGGTTTGTATGGTTACAGTTTCAATTAATATTATTTTAATAATGTTGAATTAGGGTGTTATGTGACATCAAACATGTACGTGTTGTTTGTGACATGTAACACGAACAAGGATAACATGTGACATAAGTATGTATGTAATTTATATGAATGTGTATAATGTAAGGACTGACATATATGGGGCATACTTTACAGATAGAACTCTGTGATAGATACTCACTATTTTAAACGTACATATTTGTGGATTACCATGTAGCATTGCCATTAAGTTAGCAAGTTTTTCATCTTCAGTAAATTGGATGCTCAAATGTCAGCCATATTCACTTGATAGTTTTACAATAGTTTTTTGGAAACTAGATTTAGTATGCTTAAACCAGTAAAAAAGCGTTATACTATTTGAATACATTTGTAGCATATGCAGTATGTATGTATAAGGAAGATAATTGTTACAGTCGGTCGCAGCAACACATCAATGATATTGATACATGTGTAACCAGGTTGAGTTTAGTGGTATAAAGGTACATGATGAACAGATGCCTAAACACGGTACCGGTACTGGAAATGATCAAACGTGAAACATTATGTGTGTATGTAGAATAGTTGTGGACAGTCAAGAACAATGTACAGACGGGTGGTCGACTGGTACAAAGGTGCACGGCATGATGAGTAGTCGACTATTTGGATGGGACTAACAGACAACACAGACTAAAGCTTGAGCCAGTCTAAAGCCTGACTCAAGCCATTTGTGGTCGCCACTCCTGTTTGGGCATGACATTAGCCTCAGAGGTCGGGTCGAGTCGCATCCGCTTCTCACTGCCATACTCGATCTGCGTCAGGTCGTCCGTAGTAAAACGCTGCAACACATTATTATTAACTTTAAATTAAATGTTTATTATTTTTTAACTTTTATGTTTGTATTAAAGTTATATTTATAACTTATAGTAACTAATACAAAAATTGTATTAGCCAAGCTACAAATCAATTATAACTTATATTTTACATCAGCTCGTCAGTCAAACACCGTTGGCAAGCACATACAATTCCAAACAAATTTTTTTCCGCAGTCAGGATTCAAATTCAAAAATACACAGTGATTTTCAACTGTGAGTTTCAACCTTGTTGCCATTTTGTTTAGGTGGCGAGTAGGGTTGTCCTTTTATATAGGGCGGTTGCGACTGAGTGCCGGCTCTTTGCTGGTGCTGGATGCTCATGTTCTGTGGCTGGCTGTTGATGGGTTGATTGCGAGACAGACTGTGCATTGGAGGCTGACTTGGTGCGCCCAAACCACCGTTGTTAACACATTGGTTGCCGAGCTCTGTTACGTTGCTGCAACACCATAAAACATTGTAATCAATCATGTTGCATTCGAACGAATTACGCTAATCAATTCAAGAAATATAAACCTTGTAGTTTGTGATGAGATTATGATATGTATGATTGACGTATGTATCACACTGACAGCTGTATCAGCAGGCATGAGTTCATCTTTGATTCAAATAAACTAACTTTACTCTTGCGAAACGTTCAACACTGTTACATTTACATTACTTTGTGTACGTAATCTCAATATGACCAACCCAGATAATAAAGCCTGTATGTGGGTTGTACTTGGCCAGGCTGCAGGATTGAATCCGACTGTTGTTAACGAGCTCAAGTCAAATTCAGAGCTGACATTCACGTTGTTCATTTCTCCACTGTTCGGCATCTGCAATTAGTGAGGAAGTCAAGTAAGATTTATGATACTAAAGGAGTGAGTGATAATTCTGTTAATCAAGTATAAATGAATCCGTCTCACTGAGGCTGGTGAATGAGGAAAGTACATATGTGAGTGAGTGAGGTGAGTGAAGGAGCAACGGTTATGAAGTGAGTGAAGTGAGTGAGATAAGAGGTGGATGTATGAGTGAGTGACTGAGTCGAAGAAAGAAGGGTGAATGAATAATGTATGTAGAGAGTGAGTGAGTTGAGGAAAACGAATAAGTTATGTGTTGAAAAAGTGACTGGCTGAGTGAGGCAGATGTGAGAGAATGAGTTCTGCACTGAGTTCATTATAAAGATACATAAAGATATTACATTCTCACCAGAACTGTGTTGTTTCAATCAATGTGTTGTAGTAACCTGTTGTTGTGATGTGTCATTTGCACGTTGGTGTTGTGTATCAGACTGCGAGTTATTGGCCGTTGACTGACTCGTACCCAGACCCTGGGTCAGAAACCCGGCAAACCCGTTGTGCGCGTTGGACGCAAACTGATTGGAATCCTGGTGGTTGGGCACGTTCAGGCGGTGCAGGTCTGTAATATAATCTAGGGTAATATAACATATGTACCATAGTGTAACATAACATACCGTTACATACCACAGTGTAACATAACTCTACGGCACTGAGCACAAGCAACTGATTAAAAGCAACATCGGATTGGAAACCAGTTGAAGCCTTTCTAGTCTGCTTGTTTGGCAGCAAAACACTTCAAAGCCGGTACATAGGTAAACTCAGATGGCAGTGGCATGAAAAATCGAATACTCTACGTGCCAGTGCTGCAATCGATCAGAGAATTTCAGAAGTTTTTTGCAAACAGAGATCGATGAACCACCCATTATTCCGCTACCGAAAGCAAGCATAAATATGAAACGGATTAATGCATAGCAGTCTATTGTACTGTAACAAACACCAAGCGTAACACGTAACACAACACAACATGCAAAGCGTAACAAATGGGGCGTAACACAACCTAAATAACCGTTCGGTGGTGCCGCCCCGCCCGAGTTGCCTCCGCTGCCCGATGAATTGGCGGTGGACGGCAGGAAGTTAACGAGTTGGTGGTTGAGCAATGACTATAATTATATTAAGGTTATTTCTATATTGAAAAATTATATTTTATTATTATATAATTTAAGCAATCGTGGAAATTATCAGGATTTATTATAACCCATAGGTAAAAATTTCTCTAGACAGTTTCTAGATAATAAAAAAACATGAAAGCAAGAGGACGGTTTGCAGCGGAGTACTGCAAATGCAAACTTATTACCGAAAAAATGTATTTGAGTTAATGCACAGACTGGCAAACTTGACGTGATTTGATGTTGACCATGTAACCTGATTTAAAGAGCCAATATTATTAGACATGATATTGTTGGGGCGCGAGTGGCCAGGATCGGATGCTATGCTGTGCTTGGACATTATCGGCTTCAGGTTGAGAGTGCCGTTGTCGCCGTCTAAAACAGTGAGTGAGTGAGCGAGTGAGTGAGTGAGTGAGTGAGTGAGTGAGTGAGTGAGTGAGTGAGTGAGTGAGTGAGTGAGTGAGTGAGTGAGTGAGTGAGTGAGTGAGTGAGTGTGAGTGAGTGAGTGAGTGAGTGAGTGAGTGAGTGAGTGAGTGAGTGAGTGAGTGAGTGAGTGAGTGAGTGAGTGAGTGAGTGAGTGAGTGAGTGAGTGAGTGAGTGAGTGAGTGAGTGAGTGAGTGAGTGAGTGAGTGAGTGAGTGAGTGAGTGAGTGAGTGAGTGAGTGAGTGAGTGAGTGAGTGAGTGAGTGAGTGAGTGAGTGAGTGAGTGAGTGAGTGAGTGAGTGAGTGAGTGAGTGAGTGAGTGAGTGAGTGAGTGAGTGAGTAAGTGAGTGAGTGAGTGAGTGGGTGAGTGAGTGAGTGAGTGAGTGATTTTGGATTTGATGTGTGATTGAGCAAGGCCAACTTGTAATAGGAGTGCTGACCCCAGGTCCATCTTCATCATCATCCGAATCGGGTGACTGGCTATTGGTACATGCACCCAGACCCAGCTTGCCTTCCTTCCGTTGTAGAGCCTGTTTAGTTAGGCAAAACATTATTGATAACAAATCTGCATAAAACAATAGTTTACCATATTGCTCTATATGGCAAGGTTCATCCTCACAAGTTTACTTAACCGTCGTCTTCCATGTGAAATGCAGATACTTCCATGAAAGACTTACTGAATCAAAAAAGCTTACTGACCTCGACGATATCGGCATTGGTTCGACTTTCATGTGGTTCGTTATACTCGGTATATTTGAGCAATACCTTGTCCATATCTGTGCTCGCGTACTGGAACAGCTTGTTAGACGAATTGAAGATGATCAGAGCAATCTCACAGTTGCACAGAACCGACAACTCATACGCCTTCTTCATAAGACCAAACTTACGCTTCGTGAACGTCACCTAAATTATATGAGTGAGTGAGTGAGTGAGTGAGTGAGTGAGTGAGTGAGTGAGTGAGTGAGTGAGTGAGTGAGTGAGTGAGTGAGTGAGTGAGTGAGTGAGTGAGTGAGTGAGTGAGTGAGTGAGTGAGTGAGTGAGTGAGTGAGTGAGTGAGTCAATCAACCTGACGATTCCTCTCGTCCTGTATTTGTGTGATCTGGATTTTTTTCCTTCCCATGTTGCCAAAGTTGATGCAGATTTACACGATCCCGTTGGAATATATATTTTCAATGTTATTTGTCTTGTTCCTGTAAATTTACACACATAAATTCTAGCTTTTGCCATATATTATTTCCCTATTTACACTATTCAAAATAAGTTACTGTTGAACCGAAGTTGAGTGCCGAACAACGCGTAATGAAGGTATGATAATGAAGTAGGATATGATCAAAAAGATAAGGTAAAATTATCAGTTTAGTATGAAATTTACCCCAGAAACAGTTGTCGGAATAATGATTGCAAAAACTTAAATTTGAACGCAACGACTTTGTGTAGATTCATGTCCTAATATGTCCGCACACGTCTAAATCATGCTTCCGTTTTTTTCGGATTAGAATACTAAGCTAGTAACAAGACGGGAATCGCCCAGATAAAATAACTGAACTAATTTTCTTCTTGCACTTATCACCTCATATTGACTATATCTCATACCAAGATGAAGAACTACGCAAATCAAAAATTGATTCAGGATTTAGAAGTGCCCGAACGAATGTTTATGGCTCTTCTTTCCAATGATGGAAACACACGAATATGAGAATTTATATGGATTTGGAAATAAATAGATTAGTTACAAAACGCACAACTACAACAACAACAACAACAACAACAACAACAACAACAACAACAACAACAACAACAACAACAACAACAACAACAACAACAACAACACCTTGCGTTGATTGCGTTGATTAACTTATGTTTGTACCCTGGCTTATACTTATGTCTGAGCACGTCGTATCCACATCCAAATAAAAATTATGGATTTTTTAGTCAGGTTGATATTTGAGAACTCTGCCTTAGCAAAACGACAGCAACAACAACAACAACAACAACAACAACAACAACAACAACAACAACAACAACAACATTAACAACAACAACAACAACAACAACAACAACAACAACAACAACAACAACAACAACAACAACAACAACAACAACAACAACAACAACAACAACAACAACAACAACAACAACAACAACAACAACAACAACAACAACAACAACAACAACAACAACAACAACAACAACAACAACAACAACAACAACAACAACAACAACAACAACAACAACACCAACAACAACATTAGCTTCAACAGCAGAAAATCGACTTGATGAAACAGATCATTTTCTCTAGCATCATTCCATGGAGATTCAATTAGACAAGCGGTCATCGCTGGAACTATGGCAACCTGCGATATCTGAGGCTTTTACGTTTCGGCCACAAGTCTAAAATAATTGCTAGCAACCACCGTTTTGACAAGCTTTTTTATTCTAGTTAGAGGCCAAATGTCTGGGGTATTGATAGATGCTTAGTCGAGTTTTAGATGAGATGTTGTACGTTTGCGCATATGATACTCGCGTTGCAAATGGTCGACATACAGTAGCAAGTTAATGGTTCGCTCGAACAATAGTCTTATCACTTCATGATTGAGTTGTCAAGTGACAGTCAATAGCTGTGTGTTAACTAAAACGATATTAGTA
>OZ038443.1:16369758-16477258 GCA_964036265.1 Daptonema setosum
GTAGAGAGTACATATTTGTTAATATATGGAAGTGCAAACTGTGCATGAACACATGTTGTTCTCTAGGATATCAATAATAGCCGGATCAGTTATCGTTAACCTTACAAACAGGATAGGCCACATAAAGACTGGTGCTCAATCGTTGATTGTGTTGGAATGGAACTAAATGTACGATATGATTAGGCTCTTATTGAGGCTTGAATCAGCATTTTTTGCTCATTGCGGAAGGTGAAGCATGTGAAAGAGCTCAATAACATCGTAATGAATGTTGTGATTGCGTTGATTGACACTTGTTTGTTCCCGGGCTTATTCTTATGTCGGGCCCCGTCGTAACCACATTCAAGTAGATAATTTGGATTTTTTACAAAGGTTGATATTTGAGAACTCTGCCAGCAAACTGCGAACAGGTGAATTATGGTACGTCAATCGTGGGTTGTGGCACATATTGGAACATGACTTTGTACTTACAGGTGCTACTGAATGTGATCCAGGTAAGATTTATCATCAATGTTTAAATGCCTAAAATAGAAATCTTCTTCTGTATTGCGGATTTAGCCTATATTTGGTGGACGTTGAACCGTTGGACTTTGAAAATCTGCGATCGGCTAAGAGCACATTTGGCCCACACTTCTCCACTCTCAGTGTTTGCCTATGGACGGACAGCAGTCTACTGGTTAATTCAGAGGCCAATTGTTCTACGGTTTTGACAAATTGCTAGGCAATTTCTACAGTATGCACTGCACAGTTCATCAGAAAATCATTATTACTTAACAAGAATACATACATATTTGTGGCGTATAAATGAGCTTGACTCGTGACATTATGGTTCATCAGTGCAACATGATTCGAAGATACATACACCATCAGTGATAATTAACCATGACGTTTCTACAAAATTTTTCGTTTGTTCTGCGTTTGTGATAAAAATCAATAACGCCGATTGTTGTCAACATCAACTTTCGGTAAAGTAAACTCCCAGTAACTGCTTTTAAAAATAAAGGTTCTAAAATAATAATGCTAGAGTTTTTGCGCAAACCAGATTAAACGTCATTAAACAAATACACACCCTGAAAACACATTGTCACCACACCCGAAAGGCACACAAAAGAAACACAATTAAAATCATTTCAAACAATGAAGTCATCACAGGGATTAGACCCGTTAGTTAAATATTCAATAAAACTGGCAACCAAAAAGTTGGCCCTTTTCCATTCTCTTGCGGAACAATCTTTAAACAATGAGTAATCCAGGGTGAAACTCTGGTTTTTGCAACATGTTTATGTGCATATTTTAGCAAACCTTTTACAAACCGTTTTCAAATGGGTCATGTGAAATCGGACTCAGTTATCTTACGTGAGCGTCAACCACTATTTTAGGCATTTGTGGAATCAATAAATAATTTGTTGCAATTAACTGCAAGCAATAATAAGAGCTTAGCTGACTGACCCAACACTCAAACTCGTCCGGCAGCCGGCAGACACAAACCAGTAGTTTTTTATGCGGGCGCCGGGGCCAAACCGAAAACACGTGACTGACCCAGTGACTGACTGACTGACTGACCGGGCTTACATGTACTTGCTTAGGGTCATGCACGTGTGCAACCATGCTCACAACACCAAATATATAACATAAGCGTACAAACTCAAGTTATTAATGAAAAGTTGTCTGACTCAGCTCGAACGGTTCGATCATATACGATTTACACGAAAAGTTCCTGGTATCCCACATTTGTATAGTGGATATAAACAAAAACATTAATGACATGGCTTCAACTGGAACGCGAATGTTCACAATATAAAAACTAGTAATAATGCCCTGCACATGTGTTAGGATGGAATATCCGTTCAGTGCACAGCAACAACGTTGCAAAACTACTGGTTTCCAGCTGTTACGCATGTGGGGACTGTCACTGAATAAAAAGGGGTACGAGTAATGAACGAACAACAGGTTTAGTTTTTTTACTATCATTTATCATTGAATGAATACATATACTTACAGAATTGGCTAATGAATTTGTTGTGCTAACTAATACATAACAAACTAATAACGCTAGTCAATCATCATTGCTACCATGTTCAACAACTTATTTGAAAAATGTAATTTTCGTGCATAAAAGAGCAGAGTACTGATCTCGTAGTTTCCCACAAACACATGATTTATAGTGTTGGCACGTGTTTGTTTGTTTTCTAGTATCATCATATAAAACGCTGGCATATAATACGCCGAACACTCGTGAATACATACTTGTGGTAACAGTGGGAAAACACCTACCGTTAAAGTAAACTTTTGGATCAAACATAAAGAATGAAACAAAAAGATCCTGGAGTATGTTTTTGTTTGTGTGGCAACAACGTGGTGCAACACAGCATAACGTGCAGCAGTGCCCAACGGCAACGCGTCTCGCCGCAACGGGCGCAACATTCATTGCCTGGCTGTGCGTGTGCGTGTCTGCTCTGTGGACACTGAAAATTGGCTTGCATACAAGCGTGCTTTTGCGGTCTGCAACTGCAACATTGACACACCTGCAACACTTGGCGGCAAATGAAAAGTAGTCCATGAGGAGATGAATCTTTTTCCTGTATTTAATTACCTTCATTATTCTTTTTTCCCAATGAGGGAAAACCTAAGCTGATTGGAACTGCGGTGGTTTTGATGCGCCGACGATGTGCAGAGCGACGGAGCAACGAGTGAATGCGACAGCGATACATTCATTGGATGCGCCATTGAATGCTGAGTGGATGTTGCAGTGGGCATTATGTTGTGTTGCGCTACTCGTCTACCGGCCGTTGCATCAACCACTGCAGCCAGACAGACCGAGGCCGGCCACTTACTAGCGGGTTGGCTAATTCAACAAAACACTTTTATTTGACAATTCATAGAGAATCGGGTATAAGACAACTCATTTTTGGAATAAAAGGGAACTAAAAAATTTTGATTGGGTTAATGGAGTAATTAGTGGTGTATGCGTGCAGTTATGAGCCGCTACGACGTGAGACGGACAGCTGTGATGCAACGTGAGTATTGAATGGAGTGTGGATGATGCGCGCTTTTGCTGGTGCCCGCAACCCGCAGCGGCACTCAGTCAGCGAACGAGTTATGATCAGGGATGCCACTCTCATCATCTCATTCAATGTCCTGACCACTGGCGGACAAACCCATTCTCCAAAGAGGGGGAATTTATTTCTAAGAGAGTGTAATTAGCAGTTTTGAGGCCCTTTTACCTACACCTTAAGGAATAAAATGTACTTTTTGCCAAAGAGAGGGAAGTTCCATTTCTTCGTTGTTCCGTCGTCCGCTAGTGGTGCGGACCATTGGAACGTGAATGCCATGGCAATGTTGGGTGTGACGTTGATATGCCACATGTTGCCTTATGCCACCTTCGATTTACTCAAGCCACAGCTGACGTATGATGAACGGATGAAGGCAATCAACACAAAAAAACTGATACTTTCGACATTCATTAATATCTACACATGTTTTCGATATTTGTAAGCAATGCAAGTATTTGGACAATGTTGAGGACGTGTTGGTTTTATAGATTATATACAGTACATACCGTAATCACTCACATAGACTACATGTAATATGACCGAACGGATGCATCTTCTACTTGTTACGGTGATTGTTTGCGTGAACTTTTTGTTTCACGGTTTCAGCCGCAAATGTAGAACCATGCCATAGCGCAAATGAAACATTTTTCATTAACAATTTTGATTTTAGTCAAAAATCGACTGCCAATGATTTTCTGCCAGTGTATTGATTAATTATAACTTTAAATATATTTAAACATCACTTGATTTGGGGAAGACAGTGTTTAAAAGAGTGTGTATAAGAGATGCCAATAGCGAAAATATTTAACTAAATGTGATGAAACAGTGTGAAGCACATAGCATGTTAGATAAATACAAAATAGTATCATAAAAACACATGAAACACTTGGGACAAGCAGCGAACTCAGGCCGCACAAGTATGATGACTGTTTAAAGGTGTAACAGCAATCACGCATGCATGGACTAGGCCGACTCGGATATGGCAAGTCAACACCTGTAACATCGTAACAAAAAAACACAGGAAATGAAAGACAGGGACGCCGTAAACCTAGTTGAGTTGAAAAAAAAACACATAGTATGTTACTCTGTAAGATGTTGAACCATGTTGCAATGTTACACTGTAACTCACTGAACCATGGGGCATGTAACACTGTAACACTGTAACACGCCTAAGCCGCAAGTGCAACAGAACTGTGTGCAATCGGCGTACAGGCACATGTCACACAAAAAAACACGTATTCTGTGCGCACGCACGCGCTCTCTGTTAGCCACATGTACATACATACATACATACATACATACATACACACATACATACATACATATATGGACTATGGTACTATACATACATATGGTACACACACAAGTTTTTGGCGGCGCATAACAACAACTGGGGCTGGTTGGGCAGTCGTGCGCTCGCAGCAGCGGCATATATACCCAGTGTGTTACAGAGCACAGCTGTATGTATGTATACGGCAACGGACGCTTACGGGCGTACAACCACCAGCCTAAATCAATACTTTGACGCGCACGTACATATTCACATGCGTACATACATGTGTACATATGTACATATACAGTTCGCGACATACATACATTCACGTGAGTACAGCTTAAGTTGCCGACTGATTACATCTCTCACATCAACATTCATAAACATCCTCAACAGCACTATGAACTTCCATATCCGCATTCAAGAAAACTATCGAGGCATATTATAAATCACATCACAACAAAAACCGATAAGTAGAAATGGGAAAATCAATGCATGTCGTTCATAAAAGATACTTCCTCTCAAGTTTACCATTGTGATTCCAAGTTTTACATGTGCTTCTCATTCGCAACGAGTATGAACGTACTGTATGCATGTAACACTGTATGTATGTATGTAAGGTATAGAAGGACACACATACCGTATGAACTGGCATGTTTTCTTGTAGCAACTGTTGGTAGTTCAGGGACAACACGTTGACCGTGTCTATTGCCATCATCTCTTTTATAACGTAAGTATGTAGTGACTTGGCATTAAAATCGAAAGTATAAAAAGTACGGAAAAATGTTTTCGTATATCCTAATAAATGGTGGTGGTATAAAAGTGAGATAGCGAGGTCACTTGTTAGCATGATTGGTTGCTCAGGAGTGACCAGCTGATTGAAACACGAATCAGTCTTAGAGAATGTAAAGACATGCCATGATTAAATTGCGCTACACGTGATTGGCTTTCAAATGTGAATCCAACAAGCCCGTTCACTCAAAAAACTAACAACGTGAGACAGTATAGAGAAGATTTGTGAGTGCTGAAGGTGGCAGTACAGTGATGCCTGATACAGCATACGGCATACGGCATACAGTACATACAGTAAGTCTGGTGCAACACACGTGTATCGCCACAAGCACGCCACAAACTATATAAGCAAACGGGTAGGCATCACTCAATTCACTCCTTTCCTCGATCAATCCGCCAACTTGTAATTATTTGTCACTACCGCCTGTTCGTTCGGCACAGTCGCCTGGTCACGACGTGTGCGCGTTCAGAGCACATGCACCTACCGTAACCGATCACGTTATGAAGTACATCTACCATAACCGGTTGGAATGTTTTGATATGCACCTACGGTAACCGATTTCTACGTTATGATATACACCTACCGTATCCGATCGAAACATTGTGATATACAACATCTACCATAACCGATGGAGACGTTAGGATATACACTTACCGTTACCTAACGTTTTGATATATCCCTACCGTAACAGGTGGCAACGTTATGGTTTATATGTACCTACCGCACCCGATTGAAACGTTATGATATACACCTACTTTAGCAACCTACAAAGTTATGATATGCAACTACCGTAATCGGTTCAAACGTTATGACATACACCTATCGTATCCACTTGCAGCGTTATCATATACACCTACCGTATCCGACTGCTACTCACCTCGCATAAAGCCTCCACATAAAGCAAGTTATATCATACTATAACACAGCAAAACAACGTAGCTAAAAATGACAGAAAATTTAATTAGAACACATAATTAGCACAAAGGGTTAGGACTGAGACTCAAACTTGTGTGGTCGGTCTGAGATAAGGCACAGATGCTGGCAACATGGCACAGACTGGAATCTGGACGGAGAGAGAAATGAGAATGTGCCTAATCATCAGTCCGTTAATCATTAATCAGTCGTGATATAAAATAAAATTTGCATTTTTTTATGTTTGTTAGCAAAGTTTGTTCATGATTGAGGATCTTTTAATCTCACGCGTCACAAATTTCACCAGCCAACATGGTATACATATTTATATATACTAGACTATGATATAAAAACGGAATTGTAGAAACAAAAGAATTGATAAAAATGACGTTTCGGCTCCGAAGTCGAGACGGCTGGAAGTATAGGTGGAGGATTAGAAAAGTGGACGGGAAACTTAATGAGCATGAATAATCATGTGATTACTGAGCAATTGGTTGACATGCCATATGTACGTGACGTGAAGCAGTCCATGGTACGACAAACAACATGTTATAGGTGTACACAACACATCGCTCCATAACCATCAAAGTCGAAACGCGAGTAATCGATATCTGTTTTGAATGTATGTATTAAAATGGGTGTATTTATAGCAAATGGACCCGTACGTGTCCCATTAATTGTTGTAAAAGCGGATAAGTTGACATCTAGAAAACATATGTAGGTAAAGGTAACCCGGCTCACCCTTCACAGGCTTACCAAATAAATGGAACCAATCAATCAAACCCCAGGTTTTCAAATTTGGGTGAATAAGCTGAAACTTGCTGGATTTACACATGAAGCACAAAGAATGGATGTCCAAATGGACTCGACGACGATCGAAAATGCAATTGACTCGCAGCAGTAAAGATAATAATAATTATTACCAATAAAATCTTGTCGAATTTTGATAAATGCATTAAACTGTACAGGGTGGTTTTATTCAGACTTTGTGCAGTAAGGACGACCATTAGGCATACAAATTGTGCTCGGTACGTAAGAATCAACAAAAAGAACCACTGTGAATGTGTAAATGTATGTTTAGTCAAGTTTTGGTTTGTAACAACAATTTGGTCCATTTCCCCGAACCACAACCGGACCAAGAATGAAGTTTTACAGCCAATTTTCAGCAAACTTGAAACGAGTATAAAGTTTGTTTGACCTAAATGTAGCATTGAACATGGCTACATCGAGCAGTCGTTGACCTAAGTTTAGACGTTTGCTCTTTGTTAGAGTATCGATCACACGGTTATACGCTTATCGTCTTGTCATATCGTATCCATGGATAAACAATAATAAAGTGTTAAATTAAGTGAACTAATGATCGGTGCTGCCCCCTGATTATTGCAAAGCATCACATCACCAGCTCAACCAATCAGGCCACTCTCTTCATAACAATCTATCATACCCATTTACGAACGAGTCCAATTTACAGTTTATAAAGGTGCTTTGTTCATCATGAAGTGTTACCATTCTTGCACGAATTGAAAAGCAAAGCGCAACAAATTGGTGTAATGAATTTATCCCATTAGTAAAGTCGGACCTCTTTATTTATTCAACTAAACGATCCCTTTTTTTCTTCCTTTTCGTTGGCTTCTAAATTAACTAATCGCCTATAAAGCATCGGTGTATAAGTTACGGTAGATGTAACCTATTTCTTATAACTGCTAATATCCAGTATAAGACGCACTATTAAGTTCATTCTAATTAGGACTCGGGTTGAGAGAGGGGACGTGACGGTCACGTGAATCATTGCTTCTGACATAAAGTTCGTCTATGCAATCAACAGGCAACTATTCGTGGAATACATAAACCTCTCAAGAGAAACACGTCCAAGATAGGAAACTGACTAACGATTTGTATGCGTTTGATTGAATCTAGAACCTGAGCAGAGAAACTTAAAATGCTCATCTATTTCAGTAAAACTACAGTATAACTTCTTATTTCATCACTAGGGAAAACTGAATGTGGCTCTATTATACTATAGCAACCGAATTAAACCCGTCCATTGCTTAGTTAGCAACATCTAAGTATATGTAGATATAATAAAAGTCACCCATTAAAACCCGTTGCTGCGCAACTCAAATTTATAACGCTCATTGCTTTCCACAATTTTTTATCTAAGCACGTTTTATCAGTAAATATCTAGGATCAAATCTAGAATGTAATTATCCGATAGTTATCAAATATAAATGTACAACATAAAACAGTAGGTTATCATGCAGTGAGGTGAGTTTACAGAGTGGCTGTAAAGTATCTGGACGAACATTTCGCAATAAATTATGACATCGTACTTGAACGCTTTATTAACTCTCAGTTTATAAATCTGACCTCGATATGACATGCTTCAGGAAAAACTTTATCGAAGAAGAAAATGTTCATCTATGATATGTAAATGCGAAAACAAGGAATAACATGCGAACTGGTAAGGATATGAAGTAAATCGAATATCGATAATTAGTTTGGGTTAAGTTTGATGTTGAGGAAATGTGTGGTTACGATGAACTAACGAAATAAGAAGCACTACCACAACCATGACCGACTTGTTCGAGATGTGTCTCTCAACTCGTCCCAATTTGCGCAAATAAGCGTGGCAAATTCTGAAAGTTGTTGGAAGACTGTGAGGTTGATTAATTGTGCCATCAATTGCACACGAACAATTACCATTCATTAGCACCAACATAATCAAAATCAGTCACCGTCTCTAAGGAACTATTAGTTCGTGTATACCGTATTAACATAGCTACATAACCTAGAATACATACATCATATGTACGTAAGTAATTATGTAAGTAGGTGCTAAGTACGTACATATTATCTATTTGGATCGCTATGGGTCGATATCGATCGACTTGGAACACAAGTTCATTCCTCAAAAAATATACTTTATGAATCGCCAAACTGTTGGTATGTTTAGGGTGATGTTGGAAGACCGAAAAAAGGATTTTGGAAACAAAATTTAAAAACACTACAGCTGACTCATTCATTGGCATAAATGAAGTTTCATGTCGGAAGGTACTTCCATGCCGTATTGGTATTGAACAAGAATGGTATATCAACATCTCATTTAGTATAATAATTATACACTCTTAAATAAAGTATGTATGCCAGTACGCAGTTGGTAGATCAACCACATGGCATGAAGATAAACTAACGTTTACATTATTAACAGAATCAGTGACTGATTCAGTGACTGAATGATTCATTTAATCACACGGTCAATCAAATCAATCTGACCGTCAGCCGGTATTCTGCAGATCAGCCGACCAAAAAGTACACAATCATAGACAACACAGACCTAATACATATATACAAACATTATGGGCTGTTGTGCCATTTTTATATGATCGCTAAACCAATTTTTAGTTTTGGCTGCAAGTCAGAGTGTAAATCACAGTTCAGAGTTTACACCACAGGCAACAATGTGATCGCTTGGACAATATAAATCACCTTGCAGCTTCTTCCTAAGTGGGATAGGGATAGGGAGTTAATGAGTCAGTGAGTGCTTTTTTTTATACTAGGATTGATGAGGGAATAAAAAATGTTTTGCTTAAAATTGGCAGACAGTTCACTTTTAACTAAACCAATTGTAGTCTAATCTAAATGTATCCGGTCACTAAACTACATAATAAACAATATGAAAAACTATAAAAGTAAACTTTTAATCTAATTACTATTATACTAGCACATTAAAATGCGCAAGGTAATTCTAATACACTATATCATTAGCATCCTAAAATAATAAATCTTTGAAACCGTAGCTCTTATACACCAACTCCATTAAAGACTGGTAATTATTGAATTTATCGTTGACTTGTATAAGTGAGTCTTCGGAAAATCAGCAAACCAGCTCAATTAGCATTCACGTCAAACAGATTACAAGTAGCAGAGCCTTGTGCACCTGGCTAGAATCCCAATGGGCTATCTTTTTAGTTTTAGCAGGGTTTCTTGAATGGTTTTTACTTTTACCAGGATTTCTTGCATGGTTGGCACATTTATTTTTGCAAAACATTTTTCAGTGAGATTCTCATTAAAATACGGATGAAAGCCTAGACCTTAACCTTTTGAGTTGCAATGAACAGTCCCTCTCCCATAGACTGAGACGTATGTTAACGCATATACGTTAACACCAATTTTTTCTTATCTTCATGTTCCGTTATCTGGTCTATGAAGAAATTTTTTTAAAATTATTCAACATTGGTGACCAATCGAGGTTCAGGCAACGATAAAAAGTTCACAAGAGCTTTTATTTGACTGTTGTACGCGATATCCACATATGTTGGTGAATGTTCCAGTCTAAAAGTAGGTAAAACCTGGCGTTTTGCTTGGGCTGTCTTTTAATCCGTAATTAGCGTCGGTTGTCGTCATATCAACCCAGTCAGATCTCAATAGCAGGTGATCTACATAGGTCTACTAATTACAATCAATGTATTGTTAAAGCATTTATGTATAAAAACTGATGTGTCATTTCTTTTTATTAATCTCGCGTATGAAATTATCTGTCTATAAACTATCAGGAACAGTTCTGTCGATATTGTGATGAACTTGAACTGAATATGCTCTGACGATATAAATCTGATTGACGGTTAATTGACAGACATTCTCACCTCGTCAACTAACAAAAACATTTGTAATTTTACATGCTAGATAAATTTTTTAGCTACCTCCTGTACAAAACATTGAAATACGAAAACAGTCAATTCGAACGCACATAATATAAACTTGTGCCAACGACCAACAATGTTACGACAATAACGAAAACCACCGACAATAACCACCGAATTTAACTGATAACGATCAGACTTTGTTTTGTAATCATACATTTATAGATGTTTTGGGACCGTTTTAGAGCTGACCGACTCGTTTAATCGAGTTGGAACACGCTAATCTGCAATAGAAATTGAAAATTTAATTTCTGATAATTATTAGTAATTTTACAATTATATCGGCGCAGTTTTTTCTCATATAAAAATTATACAGTTTTGTACTGTGTAATGGAAGACAATGTTATGCACAAATCAGTTTAATTAATTTTATTTTAAAAATTTTTAATTTTAAATGATTAAAAACAATCAGGAAGCTCAAATGATGTTGATGTTGTTCAAGAAAACTACAGATCTGGCAACTTGATTTACGTAAACAACTGATAACCATTGGTTTTGTGGGGTTACTGGCTCACAACATAATAAAAATGATTTTTTCCACACCAACTTTCTAGACGATATGTATGGCTGACTGGCTGGCTAGCTCCCGTAGGGAATGACTGACTGACTGACTGAATGACTGACTGACTGACTGACTGACTGACTGACTGACTGACTGACTGACTGACTGACTGACTGACTGACTGACTGACTGACTGACTGACTGACTGACTGACTGACTGACTGACTGACTGACTGACTGACTGACTGACTGACTGACTGACTGACTGACTGACTGACTGACTGACTGACTGACTGACTGACTGACTGACTGACTGACTGACTGACTGACTGACTGACTGACTGACTGACTGACTGACTGACTGACTGACTGACTGACTGACTGACTGACTGACTGACTGACTGACTGACTGACTGACTGACTGACTGACTGACTGACTGACTGACTGACTGACTGACTGACTGACTGACTGACTGACTGACTGACTGACTGCCTGACTGACTGACTGACTGACTGACTGACTGACTGACTGACTGACTGACTGACTGACTGACTGACTGACTGACTGACTGACTGACTGACTGACTGACTGACTGACTGACTGACTGACTGACTGACTGACTGACTGACTGACTGACTGACTGACTGACTGACTGACTAACTAACTGACTGACTGATTGACTGAATGACTGGCTGACCAAACTGTCGAACAGACTTATATTCTGGATAACCGTCTGGATAACCGATGTATTCTAGGCAAGTGGCCTGCTCATAGAGGTCGTCATGGAATCAATGTAAATATAACCAGTCATCATTTATGATCACGCCTCATTTACTCATTTTCACACAGGACGATTTAATGTAATTCTCTTCAAGAACAGCCGACAAGCTTGTTTCGCCACGTTAAAAACTTGAAAGGAAAAAAACAGAAATCTGATGTGCCTCAAAATTGACACTTTTTCAAAATTAGAATCGAATGCCATGTACCGTATTGTAGATGAAGCGTACTAACTGAAAATACGATTCAATCCTTTGAGACCACAGCTGTTTACAACATAGCAGAAGTCGGATCTTGAAGATGTTAATAGTTCAATGTTTGTTTCGTGAAAAATAACTGTCCAAAGAAGTTTTTTTTCTTTTATACAACTAAAAAATTAAGAATAAAATGCAGCGAAAGAAGCTGAGCTGATTCGAAGTGAAGTTAGGCTCAAATGTGGACGTGCATGACGACATTTTATTTATTTGAATTGGTGTCACATGGTTGTAGGTTACTCGATATTGCGCAGTCATGCGTCACATATTGCCATCATTCGCTCTGCAAACAGTTCGCTACATCAAAACTGACCTACCGTAATAATCTCAATACAAATGTTTGACTCGTCAGGTTGATTGTGAAATCTTCCGCCTAAAACATGTTGTAAGTTAAGTGAAATAAAAAAAATACCATTGGGATAAGGAGTTTGGTAACATACATTCCAGCTTGTCCAGATCGCGGAACATAACAACCTCATGAACAAATTAAAATGTTCAACTTCAACAGCACACTGAAGTATTTTTTTCATGATTCATGGTCTGCCATTCTGCACAATGCTGAAACATAGGCAGGCAGCTTCAGTTTATAAAAAGCAGCACGAGAAAATGGTTGGGCTCAGACTAGCAGATGTTCTTGATAAGATTAGAGATTATTATTAAAGATAGACAATATGATGAGTACAAGTATGAGTACGTACATGTGTATGTACGTGGGATAGTTTTGCACCTGAACCACTGCAGTTTGTGTGCTCGAACATCATGCTACAGCCGTGTTCTTTTACTTTTATTTGGACTTTGGAGTAAAGCACATGAAGGTTCATAATAACTCGGTCTTCTTGTTATCACACTAACTAACCAAAAAATAAAAGTAACATATAATGTGGTATATCACCAGACATGTATGTACTGTATATCCAACCAAGTGTATTCCAACTAATCCAAACACAACAAAAACTACAATACAGCTCAAAAGTGTACATGCCCTAAAAATGGTGAAAACTGGAGTAATAGTGCGGTTGTCTGTCGTCACCTGTTGTGCCTGTAACAAATCGCCATTATCACAAATAGGTAATCCGTCTACCTAATGGATAAAAAATAGCCCCATATACCCGGCAGTCGACCATAAACGCTTTATCTCAGCGCAACATGTTGTCTCGACGTAAACTTTAATCACAATTCACGACCCATGGCATCACTATTTGATTTTTGCAATTCATAGTCATAATCATTTCATACATTGTTATGTGGTTGTGTGACTTTTTATCCTCTACATTTTATGGTTGTGTGACATATTAACTGATATGTACATCATGTTTTTTACTGGAACCCCCGAATGATATTTATTCAGTTTTTCTTCAGTCTATAGCTAATAAAAGCAAAGTTGAGCCCCATGACTATTACTGACACACGCACTGCCAAGTCACTGATTAATTAAATTAGTATTGGAGTGATCTACGGCTTTTAGTGGGATGTATGTACACTGTACTTTCAGTTGTAGTTAAGCCTGTTTACACACAATACACAATCAGATTAACATCGATCGAAAGGAATTGAATAAGAACACAGTGATACAATGACTATGTATTTGTCAACGAAGAAACTGTTGTAAGATCAAAGCAGATTGGTTCCTGAAAAAGTGTCATAAGTATAAAACAACAAACACAACAAAAGCAACAACAAAAATAGAAAGAACTTTAAGAAACAACAACAACAACAACAACAACAACAACAACAACAACAACAACAACAACAACAACAACAACAACAACAACAACAACAACAACAACAAAAACAACAACAACAACAACAACAACAACAACAACAACAACAACAAAAACAACAACAACAACAACAACAACAACAACAACAACAACAACAACAACAACAATAACAACAACAACAACAACAACAACAACAACAACAACAACAACAACAACAACAACAACAACAACAACAACAACAACAACAACAACAACAACAACAACAACAACAACAACAACAACAACAACAACAACAACAACAACAACAACAACAACAACAACAACAACAACAACAACAACAACAACAACAACAACAACAACAACAACAACAACAACAACAACAACAACAACATGGGGCAAAAGTACAGCATTCCAGATCTGAAAAGTTTGCAAAAGCTTCCACTCAATGAATCCAAAGACTTCCAAGTGTTTTCGATTTCCTTTCGTTCAAGATCACAGATTTACGTACTCGGATGTCCACATGAACTCGTGACCAAACTTGAACAGTCCATTACCAAGCATTATAAAGGTTGGGAGTTCTTACTCACTCACTCACTCACTCACTCACTCACTCACTCAATGAATCGCGTATTATATATAGAGGGTTGTCACATGACTACCGCATGGGGCGGCGCACACGTTTTCGCTCTCAACGGACGACCGTTTGAACAGAAACTCAACAAGTTACAGTCTCGTAATATCATGAGGCTGCTGTGTGCTATGATGGCTTGCATTCAGGTTGATCATGCAGTAGTCTGTCTGTCTGTAAGCCGCTTAATCAGTTAAAAAGTAAGGCAGTCAGTCAATCAGCAGTCGGTCAGTCGGTCCGTCCGTCAGTCAGTCAGTCAATCAGACAGGAAGTCAGTCCGTCAGTCATTCAGTCACTGTTCTTTATAAGCAAGATTACCCAAAATTCATCACGTATGTCTTTGCAGGCCGAAGGATGGCAGTTTGTGACCAACGTTGATCTGTGCTACTGGAAGACTCAAAGGACGATGCTGTTCAGGCGTAACAAGTACTCACGATTTCATGTTGGTTTCTATGTAGCCAAGTTTCAGGGACTTCGAATTTTCACCGTTTTTACATGTGAAAACAGTATCGTTTATTCTGGTCAAACTTTATAGGTTTTCATCTCGAGCGCTAAACAATTCCACCAATAATTTCTTCTTTTTTATATATGTACTTAACGGTTGATCAGGTCAGTCCCAAAAAATGTTTCCTTCCTAACTACGTTGAATCGAAACTTATCGTATCCATGTTACAATCAACACAAAATTATCAGTAAACGGTTGATATAAACCCGATAGCGCCCTGTTGTTTCGCTGAATGTCACCCGGGTGAAACAGGTGCAGTGCTCGCAGCAGGACTGGTTCACCAAACAGTTCTCCCAGGCCGAGTCCACCTTTGACAACACCCTGGCCGTCAACATTCGATCATCCAAGTCCTCCAAGTTGGATGTCATCAACGCACATCCGGACATCATCGACGTGATTCGCGAAGCCATCGGCGAGAATCAAGTGGTCAAGCAGACGTCGATCGAAGGCGATGATGCCGATGTAACGTTCGTCGTCCACGGCAATGTCTGGTCGGCCGAAGAGGCACATCTTTTCGGATACAAAAGCGTTAGTTGATATGATTCAAGCTGTTGTGTTATCTTGTATACACACATGTCTCAGCTGTGGGTACACGTTCACAGTCGCGTACGCGCACAATCGCATCCGTGGCCTGGAGCCGTGTACCCAAAGCTGAGACATATTTGCTTGTCATATCAACACACGATGAGCAAAGTTAGGCATAAAGAGTTTATAGAGTAGTGAGTAATTTACATTGAACAGCTTTTATTGATGTATGGGTTAAAAATAAATGGTCGAGGAAAGCAGGCCATGCGCGGACGTTCAGTACTGCTCGACGTGTTTCGCAAACTGGATGCAATCGGATATCAGTTGATTGCCGCTGCCACCGCCACAGCGTCCGGGGATTCATTGTTTTTTCAAAAGGTTGGTTGAAAGTGAATGAAGCATTCACAAGTAGGTGGAATACATTTATTAAATGCACCTTCGGAAAAGTTTTAACTGATTATATTATGTGTTCTGATTCAGAGTGCCCAATCGCCACCAACCCAAGGCAATATTGGACCAAGGTTTGGTCTGATGTCAGTCAATAAGTCAGACCGACTTCGCTTACTTGGACTAACCTCCGAAGTATCCCAGGCCATATATAATGTGGCAAAGGATAACTGGACAAAAGGATTACATGGTGATCGACCTAAACATGACCGAGAGGTTGCTGTCGTTGTTGTTGTTGTTGTTGTTGTTGTTGTTGTTGTTGTTGTTGTTGTTGTTGTTGTTGTTGTTGTTGTTGTTGTTGTTGTTGTTGTTGTTGTTGTTGTTGTTGTTGTTGTTGTTGTTGTTGTTGTTGTTGTTGTTGTTGTTGTTGTTGTTGTTGTTGTTGTTGTTGTTGTTGTTGTTGTTGATGTTGTTGTTGTTGTTGTTGTTGTTGTTGATGTTGTTGTTGCGGTTTCGACTACTATTGTTCACATTACAGTTCTATTGCGATGAGATACGTTTCGAAGGATCACCGTGGGAGTGCAAGGATGATATTGAGACTAAACAATCAAGGTATAGTGGGTTTTTTTTATTGAGAACGTTATTTTTTTCAGATTCAGAATAAACAATTAATGAAACGTTTGTATCAGGTACATGATGCTGAAAGTGTTCGAACAACTGTCACTGCTTGGATGGGGCGTTGAATGTGGCATCAACATCACACCATGGACTGTCGATGACGCAAGTTCGTTCCCTTTTATTCACACTTATGTATACCTTAGTACTTAATTCAAACACTTTCAACAGGTGTGCTTGTACTTCGAAGCTGCGACAAGGCCAAACGAGCTCATTTTGCCATACATCCGATGGCAGCCGACCAGCTCTGGGTTATAGGGGCCGAGAAATACGTACTCGATGCCATCAGGAATTGCATCAAGCTTCATGCACCCGAAGCCGCTGACGGCATTAAAGAGGGTGCGTTCTTGTTGTTGTCCTTATATTTTTGTTGGGGTAATCAGAATTTTTGGAAATTTCAGAAGATGACCAACCCAACCAAACCACCGTATTCAAGTTCGAATCTGTGGAACCCTGGGCTCAGGCGTATTGGGTCCAGTCGAGACATCTGCTAGCTCATATTGTGGCCGCATTGGACAAGTTGGTTGTTTTCTCATTAGTCATTATAGGTATTTTTTCAGCGTGGTTATTGTCGTTGTTGTGGTTTTAGAATCCACTGGCGTTTGGCCTTCAGCGCGGATTGCAGTATCATCACGAGTCGGGTGAAACACGGAGACGTCGAGCACAAGGAGGAAATGGACACCATCTTCTTTCTGAAGGGTTAATCTTTTTCAAACCATTCTTTCACTTTTATGTGTCATTATGATTCTCTTATTTTCTTCTTTGCTTTTTGGTTTTCAATGTAGATTCTTTTTGCGATAATTAACAACTATTCAAGTTTCTCATGTTTCATTTTTCTTTGACATGCGCTTATGTAGGTAGTAAACTGAGGCCATGCAGTATTTGTAACTACAGGGTGGGCCAAAAAAAACTCCGCGATTTCGTGAGACCATAACTTTTGCAGTGGAACAAGAATTTCTTTGAAATTTGCAGGTCATATCAATGACATATTAACTTAATTTTCTCTAAAATTTCAATGAGATATCTAACACACACCGGCCACACCATCAGAATACATGAAAATTTCAGTTTTTCCTTTAAACCAAGTCATTGTTTCGAAGATAAATCATGTTCATACGTAAGTTATAAGCATTAATTTGTTTATGAATTGAACGAATGAATTAAATATTGGTTCCTAAAAAAGTTAGGTGGTTAATTAGTAAAAAAAACTTTTATTTCTAAACCTTTCTTCCAATAACGCGATAGTTCCGGTGCTAAACTGTTTTTCATGTCTGTTACCGGCTGTTGCGTTCCTTCTCAGCGACATTTCGTTTCAAATACGTTAATTTTTTCCTCAAAACTTCAAGTTTAATAAATAAAAGTTCACGATTTATGAAAAACATGCTCGTTCTGTTCATACGTCAATGTTTTTTTGGGAACGTTAGTCGGCGCGGTTCAAGCTTGTTAAAGCTGGTTATGGCAAGTGTTGAGTTTTTCACGTACCGTGGTTGTTTATTTCGCAAGTTTCATGCTTATAAGCATTGCATGTCTTTGAAATTTCAAGACGATGAAAAATATTAAATCAATGTGATATTCTGAGAATTTCATTCAAATTAATCAATAAAAACCAACTCTAAGGTAATGCCGTACATCAAACAAGGGAACAAAAAGCAAGCATGTTTCTGTAAGAGTTTTTCATTAACATTGAAATTAAATTTAGACCGAATTACTACTTAAACAAGTTTCTTTTAATCCTTGTATTACTATTTAGTTCACTCGTTCAATTCAATAATATATTAATACCTAAAACTAACTTATACCCATGATTTCTCTTTGAAACAATGACGCGGTTTAAAGGAAAAACTGAAATTTTCATGTATCCTGATGGTGTGACCGGTGTGTGTTATATTTCTCTTTGAAATTTTAGAGAAAATTAAGTTAATATGTTATTGAAATAACCTGCAAATTTCAAAGAAATTCATCGTCCACTGCAAAAGTTATGGTCTCACAAAAACGCGGAGTTTTTTTTGGCCCACCCTGTATAATAGAGCTATCCCACACCAACAGTGTTATAAAGAAATACAACCAAATATATATCACAAACTTTGTACCGTTTGAGTGTTATTTACAAAAACCATTGTTATTTTTCTGAGAGCTGCCATGCGATATATCAAACCTCCTGCCGTATTCAGCATAAAAATGTTAGTTGTTGTTCAGAAAAAATAACTTTATTTTTCACAATAAATGTCGTGTTTTATTTATATATTGAAATTATTCGTATAAAACAAACAAAGTTTTATAGAAAAAGACTATGTTTATGTAGATATTTTAAATGCAAGTTCAAAGCTCCCAGTGAAGTGAAATGCGTTAAATCATGAGCATAGAAAAAGAATAACTGAAAAATCACATAAATCATGAGCTTAAATCGCTCTGGCAATCACCACCGAAGCCGACTAAACGTCGTTTTAATTTCCTAATGCGCCATGCAAAATAAACGTTCAAGGCCACGAGAAGTACCAATGCGGTCAACCAGCAGGCTCCCAACCACCAGAACAATTGGTCAGTAAAGCACAATTCGCTGACCAATTGTTCGGCTGGTACAGCTGACGGCTCCACGTCTATGTCATACACGGTGCCCGTTTGCAATGAAAGAGAACTGCGGGCCGCGTACTGGTCCAGTACAGGTTCGTCTTTATAGGGTGTCAAGTAGGAAGACTGCTGATATTGACCCGATCCATACGATGGTTGAACTGGCGACACATTGTCGGTCAGTGGAATTTTCTTCAACGAAGCATCGCCGTAATTTTGACTGGGATTCGGTTGAATGCAGGTGAAGTCGCACTGGTTTTGACAGAGTCTGAAATGATTATGATTGGTTCCTTGTTCACTGGAATCAAAGAACAGTGATTGGTTAGAGGTGTAATTTGATTATAACAATTTGACAGTTTGACAATTTGGACGCAACCTGAGTCTGCAAGTGATTGTCATGTGCACATCCGAATGCAGACCCCACGCCCAAAACGGACAGAACAACACACGTTGACCAAGCATTGAGTGACTGGTTTGCTGCAAACTTGTATCTATCAATCATTCAACTAATAAATCAATCAACCAATCAATCAATCAATCACTCACTGACTCACAAACTCACTCATTGTTTATCACCATTCTTTACTTACCTGGAAATCTGACCAAAATTCATTATGCAAACTGCATCCATTCTGATCGGTCAATTGTACGCTGTTGCCCGATTGGCCAGTGGCATAACACTCTCCGACACCGCAGTCAAGTTGAGTTTGTGTGCCGTCTGTAATACTCACTCACTCACTCACTCACTCACTCACGCACTCACTCACTCACTCACTCACTCACTCACTCACTCACTCACTCACTCACTCACTCACTCACTCACTCACTCACTCACTCACTCACTCACTCACTCACTCACTCACTCACTCACTCACTCACCTTGTTGGTTGGTAAGATCCGCTTGCAACGTACTACATCTGAATGCGTACGTTATCCGCTCACCGAGATCAATAGTACGATCGACCGGTCGACCAGTTATTCCATCACCAAACACAATTCTTGAGTCGAATCTTTAAAAAAAGTTATAGTTTTTTTCAATCAGTGAATAAGTCAGCCTGCCAGTCAGTCAATCTGTCAGTACCTGACGTTCTTGTCGTTCAGATTGACAGTATGCGAAAGTACTTCCTCAGTTGGTGGCCGAAGCTGCAGCGCAAAACAGTGAGTGAGTGAGTGTGTGAGTTAGCTAATAAATGAGCGTAAGAGTGAGCAAGCTATCAACCGAATAGCCGACGGGGGCGGCAGTAGCCTGTGTGGTCGCTTCTGCACCTCCTGGCTCAGGCATTCGATGACGGCATATCAGCATAAAAGTGGCATCGACTCCATCCTGAATGGGAAAACCTTGAAAACAACAATAACCACAACAACAACAACAACAACAACAACAACAACAACAACAACAACAACAACAACAACAACAACAACAACAACAACAACAACAACAACAACAACAACAACAACAACAACAACAACAACAAAAACAACCTTGACGTTGATACGTACTGAATACTGTCTGTAATCCTCTTTTTCCACAAGCTCTGTTCCACAATTGCTGTTAAGTGGTAATGTGAAGTTGTAAACGGTGTTGAGTGACTCTGGTTGATTCGTTGCTGAAAGACTGACTGACTGATTAAGTGACTAACTGACTGAATAACAGACTGACTGACCGACTGACTGACTGACTGACTTACTGACTGACTAACTGACTGACTGTCTGACTGACTGACTGACTGACGGACGGACTGACTGACTGTCAACAAAAACAATAACAACAATAACGACTGTGCGCCTTACTGGTTGTATCGACGAGCATGCACTGCGGCGTTTGTTGGACGAAAATGGATCCAACGAATGGCAAAGCAAACTGGATGTTGAAGATGAACGAGTTTTGATCACATTTGGCTGTCCGACTGACAACACGATTACCGTAGATGTTGGGTGTGGGAGTTCCTGATTTATGAAGATTATGATTATAATTCTCCTAACTACATATATGAATTAAAAGGTTACCTGGTCTTGGTATCCAAGGTTCGTAACCAGGGGCCGCCGCCTGGCCCTGACCATTGCCATTCCAATTATTATTGTTCCAATTATTATTACCGTTGCCATTATACGCCGGCCCTGCAGTTGTTGGCCATGGCCAATCTAAAACAACAGGAATAGTGATTATCAACAACAACAACAACAACAACAACAACAACAACAACAACAACAACAACAACAACAACAACAACAACAACAACAACAACAACAACAACAACAACAACAACAACAACAACAACAACAACAACAACAACAACAACAACAACAACAAAAACAACAATAATAACAACATCACCAACAACAACAACCTTGCGAAGCTATTCATAACCTGATGTGGGATCAGGTTTAGCACCCCCATAATATGGTTGTATTGGAGCCGAAGGTGTTGTGGTTGGAGGTGAACTTGGCCCATACCACCATGGTGGAGTTGGAGCTGGGGTTGGACGCGGCTGATAGCTGTATGGTTGTGGTTGTTGTGATTGATATCCGGATGGCTGTGGTGCTGGGTGATATGGCTGAGCGACATTCGAAGAAGCTTGACTGATCGATGAAGCTGCATTGTCGCTGTAACTGAAACACAAAAACGAATGTGCGGATTTCGAACCTCACAAAACCTCAGTTTGTATTTACTCAAGAAGGACATAAGCAATAAAGCAAAAAGTTGAACAGTGGACAGTTCAAAACATACTCACAATATTTCTACGTTACGGTTGGGTTGATATTGCAAATGGAAAACTGTGAAATACTTGAATGGATGAAATTAATAAACCTGGATGACCCTGATGAAGGTGTGAGCTTTATGGCCTGCGGTGGTTGAGGCTGTAAGTAGGCCGTGGGTGGACGGGCGAACCCTGGATCTGGTGGAAGCGATATTGTAACACCGTATTGGTTGTTATAATTGTTGTAATTATTGTTTTTGTTATTATTGTTGTTATTGTTGTTGTTGTTATTGTCGGCATACTGACATTTCACCAGCATAATCACTGTGCATATACATGTCAGAATATATTGCATTGTATTAGATAAAACTGAAATTGAAAGTAAATATTTTATGTATGCAGTTTTGCAAGAGAAGAGTAAGTTTTCAAAATCCTTGAGATACTTGTAGGAAAAATAAATCGGCAAGATGGATAACATATGATATGTACATACACGTATGTATGTATGTAACATGTTCAACAGAACATGAACAGACGCCGTGCCGTGACTCGGATGATAACGGTTCCACTAGCCAGTTACCACATGTACATGTGTGACATGACATGACACCGCAACATGTTAATGTTTATGTCACATAAAACCACAATTACCGGAAATTCGTGAACAAACAAAATTAACATTTCACTGACCAATTGAGAAGACCATAACTTTCACTTGCGCCTTGCGAGGAAACAAAAGCTATTTGGTGATTAAGGTCTGCCTCGCCTCACTTCCCCCAATTTACATATGATTTTCGGTCAGTTTATGACTATTCTTGGGTGCTTTTTGTTTTCAGCCCACCTCTTCCTTCGCAACCACAGGCAGCCAAATCAAAATGAGTTGGTATGTTTGTGTAACTAAAATATATATGTTGAATTTAACTTTTTGTGTTCTGTAAACTCCACGTTTAAAAAAACTCCTGATTGTAAATTAGCCGAAATATTATAAAAGAGCGATAAAAAATCATAAAGATTAAAGGGGCTTGTTTTTAGTATTCAAATTTGGAACAAATTCAAATTTCAGAGTGAAAAAGCAAACTGTGAATACGCTTGCTATGCGCATACAAAAACATCACTACATATATCAGGTTTTCTTTGAAACGTTGTATTTATGAACTTTGCTCGCGCGTTTTCAAACATTCCTTGTCTTTCAAAGACAAATTGTTGTTTCTCTGAGTGAAAGTTGGTGTGGAGTGGGATGGATTGTGGAAGGCTGTAATTACGCCGTGGTCGGCCCCACCATTTCGTATGTTGCTATTTTATACCCAATATTGACAATTAAGATGAGCATTCACTTGACTATCTCTGGTAATCACAGTCCATAATAAACGGGGTCTGGCTGTGGGCGCCAATTAAACTAATAAAACTCATTTTGTATTGAGCACGTATTTTCTCGGTGTTTTTCGATTATTGAATGGTTGACCGTTGGCAGACATCATGTAAGGGAGTTTCAACTCATTTCATTGCATGTGTTCAACATGGTAGGGACCACTGGCGGACGAGCTAAAGCCCGTATGTTGTTTCTGCAAGCAAAACTATTGCCCAAAACGTCTGATAATGAAACATCGGACAATCAGTGTAAACACGCACATCCATCATCATCACCCCATGCTATACTGTGCTAAACTATGGTATCAACCAAGTTGAGTTGAGACTTGAGAGTAGTGATGTTTGATTATCAGACGTTTTGGGCAACACTTTTGCTTGCAGAAACAACATATGGGCTTTAATTCTCCAAAGGGAGGGGAATTTCGTCAAAGAGGGGGGAAATTAACAGTTTTCAGGCCATTTAACCTACACCTTAGGGAACAAACTCTAGCTTTCGAAATCACCAAAGAGGGGGCAATTCCACTTTTCCCACCCTTCTCGTCCACTAGTGGTAGGGACTAGAATATGTATTTAGGATAGAATTGACATTGCAGTTCCCACAATTTCAATTATTTTCAAATAAAATGTCGTAAACCAATACCCCTTCATAAAAATTTCGATCCTTTCACAATCAGGCAACAAACAGTGAAACATTTTCCAATAACAACCAGGAGCACAAAAAATTTGAAATTTGATTTTTGAAGAAAGTAAATTTTTTTAATTAATAAAAACATTAATATTCATATTATAATTAATTTTAAGGGATAAAAACGAGATTAATGAGCCGTCGGAGGCAGAATCAGGAGGGAATGTCAGCTAGCGAGATAATGAAGAAGAAACGGATTGGCGGCGCTCAAGATCGGGCCCTCGATACGGTTTGGTTGCCTGTTAAATTCATGTTATTAATTTGTGTCCCCTGCGAATGCAATCAAATAACTATAAATATAATAGGTATTGTTGTGCTCCGAGATTTTGGATGCTCTGCGTGCATCCAAACAGGCGGACGGGCGGCCGGTTTGCAATGAAGTCACTCTGCGGGCGCCGTCAAGAAGGTATAACCGTTATTTTGAATTGAAATGAGACCTTTAGCCTTAGTGTTAATGAAGTAAATGGCTGCATCCCTGACGGGCAGGTCAACTAGATTGTTTAAAAATCGTATTAATGTGTAAATCATGTCGCTTTCGTTGTAGGACAACACCCGAGTACTACAAAACGGTGACAAGTCCGATTGATATAACGCGTATCGCACAGAAGCTAAAGACGGATGAGTACAAAGATGTAGAGAGCTTTAGCGACGATGTGCAACTCGTTTATGAAAACACCAAATCCTTCTACAAGGTTCGTTTTAGACATCAGACACAGTGATCATATGCAATGTTTGAATACGTAGAGATGGACTCTTCTCTTGTCTTGGTGCAGCTCACGGTGACATGGTTTTAAATATTTATGCGAAGCTTTACTGTTTGTTAAATTCCGATAACCTGATACATATATTCGGGTCAAACCATCAAATTTTTATAATTCTCATTGTTCCATCAGATAACCTCGAATAAAATAAAATTAAATTATTAAATTAAATTAACCTATCGTGAGTCTTCGGTCGTAGACCGAGTTTCCCAGCACCGCGAAGCGGGGGTGTTTCGGCGTGGTCACCACGAGCTGTACCGTGAACCTCTGAGGAAAATGTTTTCAGATTGTCGGACTGGAATTCATTGCATACCAATGTATCTAATTCTTTTTTAGCCGGACACGGTAGAGCACACAGATGCGCTGGTCATGTGGGAGACGTTCCAGTCGATCAAGAATCGAGTCACCTCCCAGCAAGAAGGCAAAGAAGTGGGCGATTCCGCAGGAAAAAGTTTGCATGAGCCGAGTCCCGCGCCATCACATCGTAGTGTCCGGTTTGTTTACTACTGTAAATATAAAACAATTGTTGAACTTTCGGAATGTTACATTGCCGGCTTGAATTATCAATTAAAGCATCTAGCCTATTACTCTTACTCATGAGGATGAGATTATTTTATAGGATAAGAAGATGTCTATTCTTCAGATCCATAAGTCCATCGCGATCCACTCGGAGTCACGACAGTCCGGCCCGGTCAACGGTGGGCGCAAGTGGAGGTGGCGATCATCTGGCCAGCGGCATACAGTTCCAGGAAGAACTGCTGTGTGGCGTCTTGGAGCTGGCTGATGTGGACGGACGACTGTTGAGTCCACCGTTCCGGATTGTGCCTAGCAAAGAGGTCAGTTATCTCTTTGTCATTGTTCTATTGACAATGTAATGATCCGTTTTTATATTTACAATGAATTGAGCGCCATGTTATGTTCGTATTTTGTCTATATTTCACGTGAAAAATTTTACTGAAATTTTAACGCGCGTTTGAAAATCAGGTTTACAGTAAAATTGCGCACCAGACCGACAACTTTCTGAGTAGCAAGAAACCCTGGATAGGCTATATAGTTTGATAACGACATAAAATGGAGTAGTCGGAACATCCAACATTAGGCATCATTTGTTTTCAGAGCATTCCTGAATACCATAGGATAGTGTCAGATCCGATTGATCTGAAAATGATTGCCTCCCGCATCAGAGAAGGCCAATACAAAACGCTGGCTGACATTGAAAAGGACTTTGTGTTGCTGGTGAAGAATGCCAAGGCCTACAACGGGGATGAGTCAAATGTTTATGAGGTTTGTTAATAATGTTATGGTTCGGTTTCGGTACAAAATAAATTTATTCAATTTAGTATTATTTATTATTGGTTGCTTATCCGGATAATTATTTATTATGAAAACTGGTAAGCTTTTTTAGGATGCTCTTATGATCCTGAAGTTTGTGCGACAACGACGCGTTGAGCTGATGCGAGCACATGCTGCTGGTATAACGGCGGAAAGGTGGCTTTTTCTCATTGACTATGTTTGAATGGCTACGGCTGTAATTTTTCGTAGTTGTATTTTCTAATCATCTACCGTCGTTAATTACATCAAGCTGACTGCTTGTTGCTTAAATAAAACTGTTTATAAAATCATGATGTATTTTAGACAATCCCGCAATAACAACGACATCGAATCACTACTCGCTCAGGAGGAATTGGAAGACGAAATACCCGATGGAGTCCCATCTGAGGTCAGTTGAAACTGCCGCCAATCAGTTATGAAGTTTTTTGGGGTTTCAATGTGTTGATTTACCTGAGAGGGTATGGTGCTTCCCCTAACCCACTAACGGACGAGGGAAGCACGGAAAAGTGGAATTCCCCCCTCTTTGGTGGTTTCAAAAAGTAGAGTTTGTTCCTTAGGGTGTAGATAAAATGGCATAATTACTGTCGATTTGACCTCTTTGACCAAATTCCTCTTCCTTTGGAAGATTAGCTCGTCCGCCAGTGCCCTAACCTATATTACATGTTAATGTTACATTATAACACTATTTTATTTACTATATATAAGTATTATACTACTGATGGACCTCAGGATTCGGACGAAGACGAAGACTCTGAACGATCGCCGGACCCGGGTTGGCAGCTTTACTGGATGATTCGTAATTCTGATGAACAGACGTGGCCCGATCATGACGTGCCCGATAGCGATCCCTTCTGCAGTCTGCCCAGTAAAAAGTTTGCATTGCTTCATTCACTTTATAGACATTCAGATATGCATGTAAAGCAAGCAAGCCGTTCTATATTCATACTCATGTAAGGCTGTACTAATTTGTGATTGGTTCAGTTGGTACCCGGACTACTATGACGAGATCAAAGAGCCGATGTCGCTGTATCTGGTCAACAAACGACTGAAGAAACGGTATTATCCCAACCTGCAGGCAGTGCTCGATGATCTGCTACTCATCTTTGATAATGCACGATCATATAATATAGAAGGATCAGAGATTTATGAGGTTACGTACATGATTTTTTACTTTCTTCTGTGTGTACATTATATTCAGGTTGTCGAGAAGGAATTCAATTTTTTTTGATAGTCCAATTGTTTTGTTCCAGAATGCGCTCAAGTTTCAAATGATGATTGTAAAGAAGGCTCGTCAGATGAACCCCAGCATCCGAATTCCGGTTGGTGGTCAATTTCTGTCCTTGATTGTCCAGTCAACAATTCATCGATCAAGTCATGGATTTTCATCAGCAAATCTCATCACAACATTTAATTTTCAGCCGATTCTGCAGCACGTGATTGATGCTGAAGAGTCGAACGATGAGGGTATGATGTCCAATGACTCGACTACGGTCGGCACAAACGCTGGTTTGTTTTGATTTGAACTTGCAGTAAGCAGGGTGGTTTCATGTCGATGTGATACGTCTTTTATTTCTGCGGTTTCAGCTGGTGGCTCGGCGCCGATGACCACGTTCCCATCTGATCTTGGTTCAACCGTAAAACCACCGGTCACACCACGACAACGGGTTAGTAACAGAGAGTAGTCCAGTCGATAATGGCAGTAAATATGGGTCATTTCATTTCATTCATCCTCTTTTGCGCTTATTAAGTTATTCAGTCATTCAAACTAGGTTATTCTTCTCATCTCGTTAGCTCAATATTATGACAATTGTATTCAGGGAACACCGGGTCCCAAAGCTCAGGCCAGTTCCACTGAGCCGTCAGCCAGGAAGAAACCAGGACGCAAATCTCTGGACGAGCTGCAGGAGCGATACCGGGCCAATTTGCTGATGGTGTGGAACCGGGTGGCCAATGCAACCGTTCGTTAATCATTTTCACCTTTTTATCTTTATCTCCTTACGAACAATATTATGTAGAAAATAAAAGTTTTTGGAGTGTCTGAAGCAGGACTCACTTTTTTAAATTAGTTATCATTTGTGATTGTGACCATGATTATTGATTGGTTGTCGTGAAAGTGTTGGGTGTTGTTGTCAGGACGAAACGGGTCGTCAGATGGCTGCCCTGTTCCTGGAGCTTCCCAACAAGCACGTGTACCCGGATTATTACAAAGTGATCGACCGACCGATCGCACTCAACCACATCAAAGACAAGATTGATGACGATGAGGTTTCTTGTGTTTTATTTACCACAAATGTGGTATTTATTTTTTATTTATAACAACGCTAGTTTTGTTACCATAGAATTTTTTTTATAGCAGTTTAAGTTATAAGTATAGTGAATGGTGTTCAACATTGCAGTACGGCAGCACGCAAGACATGGCCAACGATATGATGACCATGCTCAACAATGCCCGCACTTACAACGAAGATGGGTCAATGGTTGATTAACTTCGTATTTTAAATCAAATTAACACTTGTCTTGCAAACTAAGTTTAATTTTCTTCCTTATGTTTATTAAAGCGAATTTCATCATTACGTAGTAGTGTAAAATGTTGCAGGTGCATGAAGACGCGAACCGACTGCAGTCAATCTTGGAACAGGCATTGCGTAGTTTGGGTCAAGTGGTTGAGTCGCCCAAACACCTGAAAGCCAGATCGCGTACTCCACGAGCCAATCTGAAGCGAACGTCTTCTATTGAGATTGGTGGTCGCACCCCGAAACAGCCTAAAATGACGACTGGGAATATTACAGCTGGTGGAGCCACCCCAAAGATCAAGCGACAGAGCAGCGTCATGTCATCGTTGGTCTGGTTCAGTATTTTATTTTGTATCTGAAAACAGTTCAAAACATCATTTCGTTTCAGGTGTAGTATTGCTCAAACTAAGCCAAGTCAAAGCCGTAGAAAGACCATTCTGTCTCTGTATGACAGTCCAATGTCATCGAGCAAAATAAAGAAAGACAGTCCAAAGACACCAAAGACCACATTGAATGCGCGCCAAAAAAGTCATCTAGGGTTTGACCGGGAGACGGCTCATAATTAGTTTATAGTTGATGACATTATTGTAGTCGTTTAACTACTGACTTGTTGCATTTGTTTCTCACGTTCCATCAATACTAAATACATGTACTTCATTAAGACATTTCCATGCGATGAGATCAGTGGGAACTCACTTAGTGTGTCTGCAAACGTCACACACGGAATAGACTTGATCATTAGTAATCATTTGAAAAAATGGCATGCATTCAAGTTCAATCTCTTTTGATCAATTGATAATACAAAATTGTTGTAGGAAAATGGAGGCTGACACGGACACGGTACATCAGGACTGCATCGCCCTGTTCAACGTTATCAAGTCACACAAAGACAGACATGGTCGAGTGCTCGCCCGCACGTTCTGGCAGCTGCCTACTAGGGAGGTACGTTATATATAAATGCAGTAATGTTAAGAGTGTTTGTTAATCAACGTTATTCATACAGATAACTGGACTGAATGGTGGCTTGTTTTTTTTCTCGGAAAGTGTGTTTTTTAGTGGGCCTAACCTAAACTATGAGTAGGGCGTTTATTGGGTCAGGCAGGAAGAATAAAAAAAAAACCGTGGATCAAAAAACCGGCAAATAAAGCTTTAAATTAACACGTTTTCACATCTGATGCGGTGAAATGTTTGTTTAGCAACTGCCCGACTACTACGAGGTGATCAAAAAGCCGATGGACATGGAGCGAATCGCCGGTCAGCTGCACAAGTACGTGTCACTGGATGCGCTGGCGGCCGACATGAATACCATGTTCGATAATGCTTGCCGATACAACGAACCCGAGTCCTACATTTACAAGGTTGCTTATATTTTTGTAACAATGTTTTTAGAAGTGAGAAATAATCTCATATCTGGACTTTTTTAGATAAAGTTGAATGGAGAGTTGTAGCATTAGTAGAGAAGAAACGTTGGTTCGGTCGGTTTTCATCAATTTCAATCAACGAGGGGACATTCTATCTGTAGTGACGTAGTGTAGTTGAGTTGCATTGATTGGTTTGTTGCTTGGGTGGGTAAAAAAACCCACAATCCCCGACCCCGACCATATTTATAATTTGGTTGCAGGATGCCCTGGGTCTGCAGAAAGTGATGATCGACCAAAAGCGTTCAATAGCCAAGGAGTCTGATTCGGTGCCCAACGTGGCTGCCGCCGTTCAGGAACTACTCACCAACTTGTTTGTCACCGTATACAACCACGAGGTTGGTGTCCAGCCCTTCACTATTTTATCTCTTCACATTATTTTGTTTGAGTGGTTGCTCATCTCCATCGTTTACTCGTGTCTTATTAGATTAAGAATTAGTATGAGTATGCTGTTGATAAATATGTTTATCGTAGTGTGTTAATAAGTTGTGATGAATATTGATGTTCAGGACGCCGAAGGTCGGTGTTACACGGACTCATTTGTCGATATGGAAGATCTGGTCCGCAAGAAAGACGGACCGACGGCCAAATTTCTAACCCTGGACAAGATCAAGCGCAGCCTGCATCGGGGCAGATATCGTAGATTGGACCGATTCCAGAAGGACGTGTTCAGTGTGTTCGATACGGCCAGACGGGTCAGCCGGTCTGACTCGCAGGTTGTTATAATTATTATGTTGTTGTTGTTGTTTTCGATAGAAGACATACACAAGTCCGCAGTGGTGGTCTTTACCCAAATCAACTTTAACTCACCCACCCCAGACAACCGGACCACCGATGTTAAGTTCGGACATGATATTATTTAACCCAAATTGATTATTGGAATTATATTTTTGTAAATGTTTTAGCTTTTCGAGGACAGCGTAGAGCTGCAGATGTGTTTCATCGAGCACCGTGATCAGCTGTGTGTTCGCGGACTCAAGACCATGTCGTCGCCCGCCCTGTATTTTGATGAACGACATTTGCAGGTCACAGCGACTATTTTTTTTCAAGGATTTTTTTTCGGTTCCTTGTTTCTATCTTTTATGTCATGTTTCAGAGACAAATCGATCAGATCCGAGAGGACAAACGGGTGCAAGAGATTGAGGACGACCAGAAGGCCGCACAGGATCCGTGTCTATCGCCGACAAAAGCCAAGGCATGATGTTGTCGTTATTGTTTTTGCCTTGTTGTTGTCTATGTTGTTTTTTTATGTTGTGTTGTTAACTTACTGATTGTATTGTGTTCAGGATGGAGACCAAGAAATGGAGTGTTACGAGCGCGATGGTGTAGAGTACCGGGTGGGCGATTTTGTATATGTGGCACAGTCCGAACCTGATATGCCCGACCCGCATATTATCAGGTTGCTTGCTAGTTGCTACAACTGTTCAACTTGGTTTTTCGATGATTTGTATTTATTATATACGGAAAATGTATTAAAAATAAATGTTGTTACAGAATAGAGCGCATTTGGTGTGATGCCAGCCTCAACAACCAGGTGTTCATCAATGGCAACTGGTTCTATCGTCCGCATGAAACCGTCCATTTGGCTAAGAGAAAGTTCATTCCGCAAGTAAGTGCGTGTCTTAATACTTCATTTCTTCTCCAAAGTTTTTTCAACATCACGAGTTAATCTTTTTTTGGTTCGGGTTATCAGCGTGAATGGTTTTATAAATTGAGCTGTGATCGTGTTACAGGAGGTGTTCAAGAGCGTGTTCTTCGACAACGTACTGGCTGCACGCATAATCGGCCGTTGTCATGTCATGTTCATTGCCCAATACATCAAACAAAAGCCAAAGGTATCGTCAAATACCCTATTTAACTCATCTTCTTTACCGAACCCACCATTTGGGTTCGCTATGTACAACATTGATAATCTAAAAATTAGGTCGGCGTAACCGATGTCAGTTAATATACAGTTTTTTTTATTTTTGCGTTTGATTGTAAGCATGTTTGCATTTCAGGATTTACCGGATAAAGACGTATACGTCTGTGAGTCGGCATATCACGGCAAACCGATATACTTCAAGAAGATGAAGGTGAGTTATAATTAAATTACTTATTACAAAGGTAGCCGATGTTCAGTGGTGAAAATTCAGCTAAAAATATAGGCTCTGAGCTTTTATATATTGGTGATCAATTTGGAAAAGTACATGTGGCGTTATTATGATTCTAATACATGTTACAGGTTTGGCCGTACAAAGACACGAATATCGAGTTGGAAGAACGAGGTGACACTCTCAAGTTAAGTCGAGCTGTGCCCTCCGTCTTCAAATCTGTCACCTCCACTCCGCCAAAAGCGGCCCCTGGTAGTTACTTTTATCTACTTAATCCATTGTTACTGATCTGATCATTCAATGGCGAAAACTGTAGTAAAAAACTTTTCTTTCAGAGCACGTGGAAAAGATGGAGGAAGACGATGATGAAGATGAGAACACATCGATTCTTGATATGCCGCGTGAGGTTAGAAATCATAAATAAAATGCCATTTGGCTATTGTAGTAGTCTTTAGTTCCAGAGTAAAACAGAACTGAAGGGTGATTTGTGATTTGATTAAAACTTTGGGGAATGGCTTCAAATGTATCGATTTTGTGAGTTCCATGCTTCCTACTGGTGTTACGGTATTTAACTTTTAGCCATCATTCTCTGTTGGTTTACAGGAAATAGAGGTTTTAAAGAAACATAGATTGTTAATAAAGACCGTAAAGAAAGACCGTCCTTTTTATGTTAGTTGGGATTGGGTTCCATTAATAATATTTTAACATTTATATTCCTTGATTTTGATTCATCTACTGTTTTTGTTGGTGGGTTGGTTGCTTCATGAGTGTTTTTTTTTGTATGGGACCATTTTTATGCCATGTAAGCTGGCTGCTGGGTTTTTTTGGAAAAAAATTTGTTTCCAACGTGTTTGCTGTAAAAATGTTTTGGCCAACGGGTTACATAGCGTTTAGGCAGGGGTGGGCCGGGTTTTTTGGCGTTTTGCAGGGGTGGGGGGGGGGGTAGCCGACAGAAAATCCCATCCTACCCGACCTGTCCGAAAAGTGGGGGGGGGGGAAGGGGGGAAGGAAAAAATTTCGCAAAAAACCCTTGTTTTTGCTAAACAATCCTCTATTATAAGGTATAAACATCACATGTACCGGTTTTTTTCAGGTTTTAACCAAGAAAATTGACCCAGAAAACGTGTTTCTTCGAAAAAAAATCTCACAGCCAGAAAATTTTGAAAAATGAGCCTCAAAATCGAGGTTTTGAGGCCGATTTTCTAAAAAATTTGGAGTAGGGGGGAGGGGGTAGGCGACCTAAATTTCTGTCTAGGGGGGAGGGGGTAGGCTACCCGCCGACCCTGAAAAGTGGGGGGGGGGGGGGTAAACCCCCTGCCCCCCCCCCCCCCCTGCGGTCCGCCTCTGTGTTTAGGTATTCTCAAGACCCGGAAAGTGGAGGGGTAACCTCTACCCTCCTAAACTTGAATTGCGTTATTGTTTGAAAGTGAGTGGCGATGGCGTGATATATAAAGGGTCTAATTTTTCATCAGGAACTGCACGTGGACACGCTGGAAGGTCGCGATTTCTACGAGCAGCTGCATCACAAACAGCAGATTTGGCTGATGGTCGGACAGTTCGTTTACGTCAACGGCACAAACCCGTCGATCACACCCTCCATCTTCCGCATTGATCGACTGTGGCGGGATCAGAGGTTAGTGCATTCTCATTGTAGATGTAGTAAGGTGCAAATAAATTAATAGATTATTAATATTATTTTTGCCTACGTATAAAGTGAATGCATGTGCTAGTGTTTTAAATAGTGTTTATATTTCACTAGTCCCGCCATTTCACCGTGTCTCTATCAATTGAAAACATCCAACAACAAATAACATTAACAAGAACAAGATAACAACAACATCACAATTAATCATTTTTGGTAATTGTTTATCATTTGTTTCAGAAAGGGTGGTGCCGCGTTTTTCTCTGGTCCATGGTTTGCACGTCCGATCGACATCATGCACGAGCCATCCAGAATGTTCCTGGAGCGCGAGGTGTTTGCCGTGGAGCAGTCGGACAACGTGATACCCCTGGATGCCATCGTAGGCAAATGTGCCGTATTGCCCATCAAGGAGTTCACCAGTGGTTGGAGCTGGTTTTGGCTCAGCTCAGCCTGTTTTTCCTTCACCGTGGCTTTTCTTTTTTGCTTTTATTTTATTTAAATCAGTGTCACACAATTTATCTTAGAATGTTTATGGGTTGTTAGTATCTGTAGTAAGTCGTCTGAATTCTGAATTTGTTATGGGTAACAGAAATTAATGTGACTGCTAATCATGCAATTATAAATTAGATGTGAAGTGTGTGACTACGCTCATATTATAGTTCGTCCGACCGAGGTGCCCGAGATGGATATCTACGTAATGCAGTACAAGGTGCCCGGTCGCAAAGAGCAAGTGCAGACTGGGCTCGCTTGTTCTCTGGGCGAAAGCAAGTCGCAAATTGATACCAGGTGGGTGGGAATGACATAATGGACGTTGAGTGAATGATGAGTGCTATTATAAGCAATGATTCAGTGATGCAATGGACTCGCACGACGGCATGCAGAGTCCGACACCAGCGATAACCAGTGCTCACGCTCCCATGGCCGAGACTTCACTCCGACGATTCTCAAAATTAAAGGTAACTATTTTGTGTTGAAATTGGTTATCATTTAATTATTTATAGTTTTGTGTGTTTTTATTTTTGCCATTATATCGTTGGTTTTGGTTTATATGCATATTATGTATACCAAAGTCCTTCGACAAATGTTTGCCTGTTTTCAGGTTTACAAGTTGTCGGATCAGTGCGTCGACGACGAGGCTTACTACTTTCCAAAGCCCATTACTCCCAACAAGGTGAGCAACTTTTTTAGTTATGACACATTGATAAGTTTTTTTACTCACGTAGTTTTTGCATCTGTTGTTGATGTTTTGATTTCGGTGCTCCGTTTTATAATTCTTCACCCACCAGGGATGTGGGGGGGGGGGTACCACCCGGATAAATATTTTGCTGTCAACCATAAGCCAGAAAGTACAACTTTTCGCTCGGAATGGGCCACTTTTAGTGCAGTTTGTCAATGAAATATACCGATTACCCTATACCCCTAATCTCACCAATTTTCATTTGGCATAGGAAATTTTTGTTTGTGATAGTAACAGCATCATCCCCATCCCTTTCCGGAAAACTCAGGCACGACATGCCTAGCCGTAATTTCGAAACCCAGCATGTTACAAATCCCTTTTGATGTAATTTGATTAATAATAATCTCAACTAGCTTGTTGTATTCATTGTGTTATGACATTATTGATTTTACTGAGCAAATCATCTAATTGGATGATCAAGATCAATGAATGAGCTCTTTATTATGTACGTTCAATGCAGGAGTCAGTACCATCTGCTGTTTTGAACATTTTTTATAAACGACCATAAGTTGAAGTTAATAGTTAAACCAAATAATACGAAAGTTTATTTCAAATAAAGAATGGGGATATTTTCATCTAAATAACGTTCAACTGATAATTTTAGTATAAGTTTTTGCTAGAAAAGTTTATAACTCAAATGTTAACAGAGGAAGATGAAAATTATACATAATTTGATTCTTTGTTCTTGATAAGTGAAATGAACTTTTTGTGGAGTCAGTACTGACACAGCAGCACAAGGTCGGTAGAAGGGGAAGGAGGGGTGAACGTTTATGTGCTGGTAATAAAGATAGGTTGGCGTTCACCGTGAATGTGCTAAACTGAAGAGAGAAGATGTTCGACGAAATATTCCACACAACTGTATGTTGATTTGAGACATTAAAGCCATGTGCAACGGCCTTGATGCAGCATAAAAATTTGTTGACTGTCTGCAGCTACATGTATGTACATAACATATGTATGTAGTATGTATGTATGTGTTCCGTCGTAACGACGTATTCATCTGGGGGCGGTGACGAACGTCAATCTTGAAATTGCAAAACTGGATTACGAAACATGACTAGACTTTGAATGAAGACGAATCGACCCAACATGACCGAATCGACCCATGAAGACGGATGACCTGCCCTCATCCCTCAACTGTTGCTGTTCACGATCATATCAAGTGCCGCAATCAAAGGTCATAGACACCATAGAAAAACGCAACGAACCATAGGAATTGCTCAAGTGTATATAGTGTTTGTTAGCGGTTGTTAGGTTGCCTTCGGCGACAACCACCCATCAGTTAAAGATAGCTCTGTAGACTACTCCAAAACAATACACTGGGTGAGTGCATATCACAAATCACAGTAGCGTGATAGCTGACACTGCTACAGTACTTAATAATGCAGGCTGACTGTGACTGCAGCAACTCGTAATCCGTAGCTATACAAAGGTTCATACAACACACATAAGCTCCCGGTTCTTATACACTGATGAAACGGCTTGTATCTATCTCATGGGTGCGTAAACAGGTATACAATTATGAGATGATTGCTCATTAGTCATTTATATATTGATCACCCTGTACATTTAGATGGGTATGTGATACGTGTGTGTCCTCACGCATTTGCTATGTATCAGGCAATACACGGCTGCTCTACCAACCAGTGTTTCGCTTGTGGTGTTTCGATGAAACATTTGCGTGCTGTGCGTTAGTGTGTAATGTATTATGGGGGTGCAATGGCAGGCTCTGTACGTACGGACATATGCATATGCATTCAACGGGCTACATGTACGCAATAGCGGACGAGGGTAAGTGAAAAAGTGGAATCTCCCCTCTTTAGCGGTTCCAAGAAGTAGAATTTGTTCTTTATTGTGTAGGTAAACTGCCTGAAAACTGCCGATTCCCCCTTTTTGACGAAAATCCCTTCCCTTTATAGGTTTAGCTCGTCCGCCAGTGCATGTACGTGTGTATGGGGTAGTGGGTCGATGCAGCAGTCTGCTTGCTATATAGTCGGTCGCCAGTCACAGTGCGTCGGCGTTGTACGTGTGTATAATATAGGCAGCAGCACAGCCTGTGTGTTGTGTGTATATGTTATAACGCTCAATATGCGGCCAGCCCGACATACAGCATAAGTATATGTACATAAAGCAGCTAGAGCAAGCACCTACCGCAATCCGCGACGCTGCCTGCCTGCCCTCAACCAGAACACAAGTTCACATGCGGCAGCTAATGCTTGTGCGCGCTCACTCGCTGGCGTTCACGCATGTGTTTTGAGCGGTAAAGCCTACCACCAGTTCTGTTGTGTGCTGTTGCGTGTTGCGGCAAGCTGTTGCCCCTCGATGGTTCATCCTCTGTGTCTATCATGTATTCTGGTGTTGGCTGCGTATGACACACGCTCACTCACTTGGTTCTGAACTGCGCATGCCGCTGGCTGCCACACATACCATATGTTTTAGCGGCGCGCGCACGCGTTTTGGGCGACTTGGTTTAGTGGTTGTGTGGTGACGCATATACAAGCGTGCGTGCTGAGTGCTGCTCCCAACAGACCAGTTGATGCGGTGATGCGCGTCCACGTGCTGCTGGTTGATGGCTGGCTCCTCCTTGTTGTATTACACGCGTGGTGCACACGTATGTATGTATGTACGTCACACGCGCCAAGCAAACAGCTGATCGCACGGCAAGCTGTTCAGCACGCACTGACTGTTGGCGCGCACGCGCACTCTGGCCTAGACTCAGCTTACCGTTCAGCTCATGCCTACCAGCAGGAGCGACTAGCCTGTTGGCAGCAACGGTGGCGGCAGCGTGCTCCTGCGAGTGTGTGCTGTATACGAAGTGCATGCCGCTGGTTTTGCAGCCTGTTGCCGTAGCGCTCGTTGCAGCACGCGACGACTACCGTATTTCGCTACGCCTAGGTATACCGAGTACGCAACTGTGTATATGTATAATATGCAAACGTACGTCATAGATGTTACAAACATATACTATAGGCAAGTTTGTTTCATTGCAAAAATCTGCCTCATTTAAAGTATGGACCTTTGTATAACACCTGCATTGCATTACAGGTCATATGTATTAGATGGTAAACCCAACAGTCTTCACAAAATCTGATGTTGTTAAATTTAATTTTGTATCCGTTTAGATAGCTGTGTTTCGATCATATCATGTTTCGTACACAAAACTCGTAACCACGTGTACTTACTGTGTCTCTACTCCTTGTGTCATTTTACTTTATTCATGTATTGATTGCACGGTGGACATGGTCTTGTTATGGCACACTGATTCGATTGCGCGTCATTCGGTCAGAGTAAATATGAACTGTGCCTCTTGTGCCATATTCAGCGAAATCATTTTGCTTTAGGCGACTTTTATTTGATTATGGTAATAAAAAATAATGGAGTTGTTCATTGCCTCATTGCGTAGGTATAACATCGTCGTGATCCACTTGACTAGATGTAATTGCATTATCTGTTTTGTCTTGGTATGTAAGTATGATTGTGTACGGTACGTATGCATGTACGCAAGTATGTACGTGACCTTATGTTTTACACATGCAGTGAGGGCGTGAGCAAATCAACCAGCCAACGTTCGGCGGGTGTCGTAGATACCTACCGAATTGTAAAGCACATGGGCATTTTGGGTACTTCGCAGTACTTGTTTCCTTATTGTGCGTTGATTGTGTCCAAAGGTGTGCATGTACATTGATATAGTACTAGCGCATAGATGCAAGCATTCGCGTCATCTGGAAGGGGGCATGCGTGCAGTAGCGTATCGATTGGCCCTTGCGCCTATGCTTATATACACGCGCTGGCTGTATGGTGCAGCGCTGACAGACACGACTATGACCTGATTAGTGACTGACAGCTGGTTACGGTAACCTAATATTAGGAAGGTGTCGTCACTATCTTACGTACATACCTATGTATGTACAAGGTGTACAGGTGAACATGATCCGAAAATACGAGTGGCTTGATTGGCTCTGGGCGGGTTGATGGGCTATTGGAAACCAAGCAAATCGCATCTACATGCACCTGATAGTTGTAATCATATATCCGGAAGCATCACAACATGTTTATTCCTAAACCAGCATTATAAACCCCACTCATGTATAAAAATATGTGAAGTAATGTTTAATGTGCAATGTTACTAATAGTAGTTCCGGTGCTCAATTTTAGTCAATCCCTGAAAAAGCCTGTCTTCTATCATAACAGGCTCGCTTCGTTTCACATCAATCGTTCAATACACATGTGATAGATTGAAATATGGATTAATGTGAATGATGTTAATAGCACATATGTAAGTAAATGAGATGTATTTTATTGTTTGTAATTGCAGGAGCCATCACCGTTACTAGCACACGCGGACACGACTGTTGACGAAGCCACCTGCAACTCGATAATGGAGGGCACAATCGAGTCGGGCAGCGAGATGGACTGCAGTATTGACTTCAGCAGTCTCACACCGGTATGTCTATTTCTTATAACATATTTACTATCTGACTTAATGAGTACCAGCCGTGCTTGTTACATTGACTTGTAAATTATGACTTAATAGAAAGTAATCATGAATTTTGGATTGGCTTGGATTGCGTTACGGTTAATTGTAAAAAAGAAGCATAGATTCCGGTAATTGTAAGAACAAGAACTATATATATTGCCTTGTCATACCTTGTTTTTAAGTATAGTTGGTGGAAGTAATAAATGTGTAATTAGCATAACATAATAACTGTAACTGTAAGCATTGATATATGCAGGGTTGTACGTCGCAGATGTCGACTCCGTCAACGAGTAATGCCGGTGGCTCGGCCACACCCAAGTCCAATAACAGTCGATCGCGCAGTGGATACATTCTCTTCTCGGCCGAAGTCAGGAAACAAGTGATGAACGACAATCCATCTGTTGGATTCGGCGATATTAGTCGACTGGTGGGACAAGAGGTTGGAAACGATCATTTGATTGATTGATTGATTGTTGCACTGGCGGACGAGGCAAAGCGAGGAAAGGTATCCGTCAAAGATGGAAATTGGCAGTTTTCTGATTATTTTAACTGAACTTATGGAACGAATTTGAATACTACTTCTTGAGAACGCCGAAGTAGGGGTAATTTCAATTTCCCCACTCTTCAAATCCGGTAGTGGGTGGTTGGAAAGGTCAACATTCTGACCGTCTAGGTCGCATAACTGTAATCTGAATCATATTTCCTAATTTAATGTGAATAAAACTCATTAAATAACACTGTTTAAGTTGTTACATTGGTATGTTAATTAAAATAAGTTTTGGGTAAACATTTAAGTTGTTTATATTTTTTGTTAAATTTGAGTGGAAAACCCTGCCGGACGACCGCAAGAAGATCTACGAGGAGCGGGCGGCGGCAATCGCACGAGAACGCGAAAAGTGCGACAAGATGGCACCGCCGGCCAATAAGGGTGCGCCTGGACAGGTGCTCGTTTACGCATGCAAGTTGGTACATTTTGGTATACATAATACATCATTTGGTTATTAAATTGATTTATGTGTTCATTAAACCAGGAGTGGGCCGGGTTTTTCTGCGTTTTGGGGGGGGGGGGGTAGCCAAAAAATCTGATCTTACCCCAGTCGGAAAAGTGGGAGGGAATAAGAACGCGTAGAACATGTAGAAAAATTTTTCGCAAAAAAAGTAAAAAATTGCTTTTATAAGGTAAGGTATAAACATCACCGGACTGGGCCATTTTGAGGGCGAGGCTGATTTTCTGGGAAATTTCGAGTCGGGGGGGGGATGCGACCTAAATTTTTGCCTCGGAGGAGGGCTGGTAGGCTACCCGCCGACCCTGAAAAGCCCCCCCCCCCCCAGCGGCCCACCCCTGCATAAAACAATTTCCAGATGGTACATTTAATAGCTTTTAACTGTTTGCATTTAGATGTGATAAGCCGCGCATTTCAAAAAGCAAAAGCTCCGCGCGGGTCTCGCATTGAAGTATGAATAGTGCCTCAGTGACAATGTTGACAATAAAAAAGTGGTAATGTTGTAATGTTTTCAGATGGGGCACATGCGACTGGATGTTCGAAACACATGAGATGCTGTACGACCACCTGACCAGCGTTCACACCAGTCAGATCAGTCAGTTCACATTTTTCTTCTTATCATTGAATTTTTATAATTGTATAAATATGTACGTACATGATATTGTGATCGATCAGATTAAATAATTGGTTGTCCTCAAATATCGTGATTTTATTGATTTTTTTCAGTGGAGGGCGGTGAGAATCAGTTTGTGTGCATGTGGAACATTTGTCTCAAATACCGCAAAGACGGACGGTTGGTTTTTTTACGAGTTTTGTGATTTAAAGTAATAATTTAGAATTATTTTAAGCCGGCTGTTTCAGTAGTTAACCTTCTTCTATGTTACATGTGATTTTCAGTCCGTTTCCGTCACTGCCACGACTGCATCGACATCTCAAAGAGAAACATCTGCCGTCGGCCTGGAAGTTCATATACCCGAATCAGCGTAGCAAGTTCGTACTCCTACGTTTTGTTGGTATTGGCAGTTGTTCATACATTATGCGATGCCCCTTTAATTCCTTTAATTCAAACACCTGAAGTTTCCACTGTGACACGTTTTTTTTGACATTGAACGTCTCCTCAACCGATCATACTCTACATTCACCTGTATGTATTGATACAATAGGTACAGGTACTTATTAACTTATTTTCAGGAACTTTGTGTGCTCACTTGCACAGCCAAATATCACCACGTCCATGCCAAATACTTCATATGGCCAGTTACCTGCCAACGTCAGTGTTGCGACAACAGCTCAAATGCCGCAACAGCAACAACAACAGCAACAGTTGCAACAACAGCACCACCATCAACAACAACAACAGCAACAACAAATATATGTCTCTCAACAACAGCAACAACAGGTTTGTGAGTATGATTTCTACAATCATCTTGTTTATATCTGGGTGTTTTATACTTTGAACGCTTTTCATGATCAGTTTCGAGGTTTTTTACTTAATGATCAACAACTACAACAATGTTTCATGATTATAGATATCTTCCAATCCGTCGGTGCAGTACAGCTCTCAACCTATTGCCGGTAATCAGCAGCATGTCGTCTATGTTACACAACCGCAACAACAACAACCACAGCAACAACAGCAACAGCATCAACAACAACAGCTGCAACAACAACAACAGCAGCAGATGTCTTTTTCACAACAACACATTCAACATCAACAGCAGCAGGTTGATATAATGGCTGACCTAAAAGTACAGTTCAACATTTGAATCATATTGCAAATTTTTTTTCATGAATTTATTGTTTCTCTCAATCATCAAAGCCATTCTAGATTCCTGCCGCGCAACAACAGCAAGCGTCTCAGGCACAGCAACAACAGATGCAACAACAACAACAACAGCCGCAACCACAACAGCAACCCCAGTCACAAATGGTGCAACAGAGACCAATGCAACAGGTTCGATGGAGATGATATTTGTTTGAATGTCGATCGAAAACCGATTGAGATAATGCTAGTAAATCACCATCATTAAACCTTTATCTGACTTTACACATGAGTCTCCTTGCGATGAGTAAATGCAAGTAGAGATAAAAAAACGAATGACTGATTAAAAAATTGAATAAATATAATATAATGTATGATTTAGATGGTGATGCCGCAGCAGGGCCAGATCGACCCATCGCAGATCATAGTCCAAAATACGCTGCCCCAGTCGCAGCCCGTGTTTGTTGCCCCACCCGACTCGCAACGCGTAACCAGAGTGCTACACTCTGAAGTCTATCTCAGGTTTGTTTCATCATTACAAGTCATTGGCAGAATCCAGCACAAAAAACGCATCTTGACACGAACCTAGAGACATGCCAATCCGATAGTGGAGCAGTGGCAACGTGTTCAATATTCACTTGCTGTAGATGATCATAAAAAGAAAATTTAAGCCTGGTCGTCTCCCGATCACCTTTTTTGGTAAAATATCTGCCCAGTGCTACCGATGTTGAACATCGCGATTGACTTGATAAACACATAAGCTGACTCATTTGCAGATACATCGAGAACATGTACAAGAACCCGGATCAGGCGTCGGTGACCCGATGGGACCAGGCGACAACGGCCAAACAGGCGCCACACATTGTGCCCAACAAGGACAAACTGGCACAGGTATCTACCTGGTTGCCCAAGTCCGTGCCAGAGGAAGAGGTTAGCAATCTGCATCATGGTTTGGCTGTTGTTCTGAAAGTTATTATAACATCTCCAGACTGAGCATGAGAAAAGCTTAGTAACAGAGTTTGTGTCTACGGTCTGTCAATTCAACCTACGACCCACGAGTTGATTTGAGTTGATTGATTTCTTTTTAATAAGGGATGTGTTTGCAGGTTGTGGGCGCTCTATGGAATCTGCGAGAACACATGATGCGAGATGCACTCCAGATTCAACGGGTACTTGACGTGAGTGAGTGGTGATCATCGTTGATTGATTGATTGATGTATTGTTTGTGATTTACCACATGTTCATCATATATTATTTGCTACCCCTTCAATATACTCGAGCTTGTCAAGTGGGGTTGGCATTAATTTTCGATTGTACTAAACTAGAGCTGATCAAACCCAACTCTGGCAATCTGTTCACATGTGTTGTATTCATTCCACTGAATCTGAAACTTGTGTTTGTATTGTACTTTGTATCGGTTTATTGCATTGTCATTTTTCTCTATATTTTGTACACTACTAACCATATATTTTTTAAAGCATTCTGTATGTTTTGATTTACTGAACCGGTAATTTTTGTTTCTATCGAAGTTCCGTTAAATTGTATAAACCTTGTGCAAATAAGGATTTTTTTAGCATTCCCTTTTCTTTCGTTCTATGTCTGCGTTCCAATTTTATGCTACTGTTTTACTTTTGTTAGTCGTCGATGAAAGTCGTTACCTTGATGATAATCACAACAACCGTAATCTCTGTATAATGTTTAGCTAAAATGTTATCTTTTTGTGGATTGTATTCTGAAGTTCTTACTCCATCAATGTTCATAATGTACTTGTAATGAATAACAGTTTGCTGGAAGCGATAAGAAACGTAATTTAGTTTATAATCTAAAAGTAATGTTGCCGAAATAATCGTGATAATTAATCTTTATTGAAACAATAGTATGTACATATATTTACAACGATTGGGTATAGTGCATCGTAATGGAGAATCCTTGAAATTGTTTTATGAATGACGGTACGTACACGCATGATTCAACTGGAAACTAGTCTTGTGGATCTGGAAATCGAAGTTATTTGCATAAACTAGAGCAGTTAAGTTTTAACATTTCCGGGGAACCGAAATCGGCACGTAAGACGATATAGTTTTAACAGGCTAGAAGCAGATGAATTTTACATAACGGAATTGGTACCTACGCGTTAAAAAGTGTTTTGTTTATAGTTTGTGACGTAAAAGAAATTTATGGAGCTTATGACAATAGATAGAAGTACCATTTGCACCTTATCCGATTCGCCGGTGAAACAATGGCGTATAAACAAAGCTTCTTCAAGATATCTGAAACTAGTTGTTCGGTAAATAAATCGACAATTGGCGAATAAGCAACAGATAGTTTCGACCACATGCCAACTAACGTGTGAGCCATTTTAAATACTTATTACAATAAAAATTCACTAGACTTCTGGACAATGACATGAACCACGGACTCGAATGATCATGAAATGAGCAATTTAAAATTATCATATCCGTAAAACTTCGCAATAATATTTCACCAAAGAATTTGAAATTACAGAAATACAAATCACAAATGAAACAATTAACAGAAAATGGAAAATGAACTGTACAAAAATGGGCATCAAGCTATAGCACTAACAAAAGCAACAAAATATACAATATGTACATCTAATATGGGTTGTAGTAGGGCATTCATGATTTCACCGGGATTTCAAAAATAAAAATAGGAACCATCATAACTCCACCTTGATAAAAAAAATTGCCGACTTATGTTTGAGTCCAGTGGCAGATTGAGAGAAGAACGACTGACATTGACCAGACTAAGACTGCGATCGAATGAGTGTTGGCTGCGACAGATCAGTGGGTCGATGTTGCTGTTGCAGGTGGTTGAACATGGCTGTAGGGCTGGACGCTGGCAGCCAACTCAAATGAAAACTGACTGATTGATTAACTAACTAGTTGACTAAATGACTTGGTAATTGATTGACTGATTAACTATCTATTTGACTGATTGCCTTGAGTGTTGATTCACCGACTGAATAACTAACAAGTTGATTGACTGACTGTGTGGACAGAGAAATAAGGATGAGTTAACCAACCGTAAGTGAGTTTCTATTCGACGGAGAAAGTGATAATCACGGGCACCACAATTGACACAGGTGTGCTGCTCGGAGTGAGAGGAGAAATTTGTCTAAAGCATGAATAGATTGACTGACTGACTGACTGACTGACTGACTGACTAACCGGCTGACTGACTCATTGACTGACTGGATGAATGACTGAATGACTCACTGACTAGATGAGTGACTGATTGATTGACTGACTGACTGACTGGAAGACTGACTGATTGATTAACTGACTGATAAACATATGGACTAACCGACGGCAGACTCACATACTGTCCACATTGATAACAGGACGGCAAACAACATTGATCGCTGGACAAAATATCATACGAATAGACACTTCCCAAGAGCAGAGTGCCATGCGGAATGATACCTTAATGATAAAGTGAGTGAGTGAGTGAGTGAGTGAGTGAGTGAGTGAGTGAGTGAGTGAGTGAGTGATTGAGTGAGTGAGTGAGTGAGTGAGTGAGAGAGTGAGTGAGTGACAGAGTATAGAACGCTAGTGATTGAAATTACCTGAACGCCCACAGCGAGTGCATTGCAAGTGAGGAGATGCATACTCGCAGCAGTGCATACAGCTGAAATTCAATCACAACATGATAAGTAATAATTGACGCTGATTGACTGATTGATTGATAAACAGTTCGACACCAGAATAGCTGAAAAAATTCAGCTTCCTGGTGGGACTCGAACCCACGACCTTCAGCTCTAGCTGCTGACGCGATTGGTTGGTTGATTGATTTATTGTTTGATCAATTGGCTGCCTGATTAACTGACTAATTAACTGGAAAATTACAACAGGTGACTGACTCACATATTAACTGTGTGATTGACTACTTGATGGACGGTCTGACTGACTGACTTACTGACTGACACCTGACTGACTGACTGACTGACTGACTGACTGACTGACTGACTGACTGACTGACTGACTGACTGACTGACTGACTGACTGACTGACTGACTGACTGACTGACTGACTGACTGACTGACTGACTGACTGACTGACTGACTGACTGACTGACTGACTTACTTACTTACTTACTTACTGACTGATTGACTAACTGGCTGACTGACTGACTTACTTACTGACTGATTAACTAACTGGCTGACTGATTAAGTGGTTGACTGACTAAAACTAACAGGCTGTGCAGAAAGGCGTGTTGACCATCGAACTTGATCGGTGTGCCAAACAAACGATGGTTTAACGGAGATACAAAAAAAGTTCCATCAATTAACGGATACCTGAACCGAAAATGACACTCACTATCTCACTCACTCACTCACTCACTCACTCACTCACTCACTCACTCACTCACTCACTCACTCACTCATTGTCGTTCACCAACTTGGAGTACACCGGCACCTTACTGGCACACAAAACGCAGCTCATATGACGACGATTCTGTTTTCCCAGATTGGCGAGCACAAAAATACGTGTATCATCGTTGCCTTGAGGACAGTCATCTTCCATCTAAATGTAGTCGAATAAACTGGTAATAAAATATCATAAATTGCATTCCCGCCAACGACTAACCTTGATATGGTAACCGTTCACTTTCCATTGTGGCAGAGCCTGGTAGAAAGCCCTCATGTCCTGTCGGTCCACGAATATGGAACCGCTCTGTTGTACCTTCAATGACGTACTGATTCAGTGACATAAAAGGGTCGGTTGAATCATTAAATGATGACTGACATTAAATGATCACTAAATTTCGTGACTCATGAAAAATGAAAGAATGGATGAATTAATCACTGATTATCTTCAGTTTATCAAGTTCACACACCTGTGGGTCATCGAAAAACGATTGTCCACTGCACACAGATACAGTACGTTGACTCGTTCTTTTTGGAGAGTTGGGTGGTGATGACTGAATGGGTTTCTGCACACCACTTAAAATTATTGGTTGGTTGATTGATTGATTGCTTGATTGATTGATTGATTGATTGGTTGATTGATTGATTGATTGATTGACAGTATAGATTCTCTGCTTACTGTAAAGGCCACGAATCGCTAGCATGAACTGCGAACTCATTGACTAATGTCAGTTATTCAATTATTTACCTGCTACTGAGTGTCCGGGCTCGAGGTCTACCCGGCAAGACCACGGTTATGTCCAATGTTTTGCTTTGTGCATTGGTACCATTAACGGCTGTAAGATGTATAGCAGATTTTTACTTGTTGTCTCACTGACTTTGATAAGAAAAACATAAAAACTCAATTAAACTTTAATTAGTTAATGAACTCAACTACTTATTAATTGAATTACTACCTGAATGGCTGTAAACTCACAAACCGCTACTAAATGTATAAATGGCTGTAACTGGATTGAATGACAGACAGACTACATGTCTAGCTGATTATAACCGTTTCCATTGCCGTTCTGATATAGTCTCGAATTGGTCCGTCGTCGACGGCGTCCGCCAGTTACCGTAAAGTTCTGATTCCATGGTTCCTCCTGCTGGATAAATCATTTAGTCAGTCAATAAGTTCTCGTTGATTCCGTAATTGTAAGCGTAGTCCGTCAGCTAAACTATATATATGTACCTCTGAATGTTTGCATATCAGGAAGCCGTGATCACACGCCGAACACTTAACGGCTTGATCGATCAATTGCTGATCAAGTGGTAAACAGCTCTGCAACATATATGTTTTAAACGGCTTATTCATTTCTAGCATACTTCATGGTTAACTAGCTAGCTAAATTTCACTTACTTACTCACTCCTTCATTCACTCATTCAATCACTTACTCGCGCACTCTCTCACGCACTTGTTTACTAACCTGGTGCACTTTTACTGATCTACCGCAGGCTGAGTTATTACATACGATTGTTGTAGACGTTTCATCTTCACTATCTGGTGATTTGGCCTCTGAAACAATAATTTTTGTTTATCTTACTAAAAAAGTTTACATATTTGAAGAATATAAAAAGCTATCAGTCTGACTGACTTGATCACTCACTCACTCACTTACTCACACTTACTGACTCACTCACTCACTCACTCACTCACTCACTCACTCACTCACTCACTCACTCACTCACTCACTCACTCACTCACTCACTCACTCACTCACTCACTCACTCCCTCACTCACTCACTCACTCACTCACTCACTCACTCACTCACTCACTCACTCACTCACTCACTCACTCACTCACTCACTCACTCACTCACTCACTCACTCACTCACTCACTCACTCACTCACTCACTCACCATAACTGCAGCCACCATTAGCACACTGTTCCACAATGTCAACAATACCCAGTGTCGTTGGTGGGTTACTCATTCTCATCAATACGGTTCTGAAAGTTTCAATTTTGAGACCACTGTAATTCAGTTCCATTTGTTTGCAAATAAAAAAATGACGTAGCTAATATAATAGTGCGGTGACAGGTATTCTACGTGTATTTATGTACATGACACGGGCGCTGCCAGCACAGCAAAGTTGCCGATGTGAAAGTTTTTGCTATCACCGGAGATAAATTAGTGTTAATATTTATTTAGATGGTACGTCGGTGTTGGGGTGTGCTGGTGAACCAATATAGTACAGCTTGTTTCCAATGACTTATTGATAACTGAATTAAAGATGAAATATGACGTGGTTGAATGAAACACACACCGAGACAAAATGATACACAGTTTGACTGACTTCAGTACTGACAGACAGTATAATGTCTGTCCGTTGTCTGTGTAGACGACACTTGTCGCATGCATTCCGTCAGTCAGTCAAGGCTTGCTTGAATTGTCCCGAATGCAACGTGAAAAACCCGTTTTTTATTAAACTATCAAAACATATTACGCTGTTTTACTCCCTATAAACGAATGAGTTGCTGTGACGAACGGCCTCAATAGTGATAACAGCTTAATGTTAAGGTTTCCTAAAGTTATAACTTCAGAAAACGTTAAGAATTGATGTTTTGGCGCGCAGTTTTAATTCAAATCTGCTGCACTTGATTCATTGCATATTTTTTATACATGCGTGTAGATCACATAAAAACATTCTTCCTAACAAGCTATATTGCTCAATTTCGGACACGTGAATTGCATCCTGCACCTGTTTTACTAGAATACATCCTGTTCTAGTATTCCTGTTCCTCTAACAAGAAATTACGTGAATAAAATACATTGAAAGATGAACATATTTTTTTCATGCTTGTATTACGCACATAAATGTGAAACGACAAACAACAACTGATCACGAGTGCTTTGCACGCTGCTGCCATCATGGTAGTAAAAAAAACAGGCAATAAAGCCTGGCTTACTGCCAGTAAACAAGTTAATGGCACAACTTCTATAACTTTGATATTTGAATGTATTTCTTGACACTGACATGACAGCAACTGACATTGGTTGTTGCGGAGGAACGCCAAACGAGAATCGGGGAGCGTACTGAATAAATATTCTATCTGGCAGCCGGACGCAAACAACAACTGACAGCCCGGGCAACCATTCACGTGTGCTGCACCGTGAAAAAAGTGGAACTGGCTTTGTGCCAGTAAACAAGCAGCAGTCGCACGTGATCCAGTCCTGTACACAACGGGATGGTATGGACAGGACATGGGATGTGCCTTAACAAATACTCTCACATCTTATTATTATTGTATTAACAAACATAGGTTAAAGTTATGAAAAGAGAACAGCTTAGTTTCTAATAAATGACAACTTAAATTTTTTTATTCCTATCCTGTATGAAACGGGATGGTATGGGCATGACTGGACATGCGATGTGTTGTGCCTTATTAAACTTAGTATGGTTTTAAGAATTGTAACTTGTACATTCTTAAAAGAAGTATTAATAGATCCAGCTAGTTTTCCTATAAAGTTATTAAAAGATAAGAGAGTTCAACAGAAAAGAAAGACAGAACTCGTAATACTTTATAATCTCTCTACACAACATGATCGTAACGGCATGACATGTGATGTGCTCTTCCTTAACAAACAAATTTACATTTGATTCATAGAGCAGTAATAACAAATTCGGCTTCATAGAGCAGTAATAACAAATTCGGCTTCATAGAGCAGTAATAACAAATTCGGCTTCATAGAGCAGTAATAACAAATTCGGCTTCATAGAGCAGTAATAACAAATTCGGAAGTTTTCTAATGTTCAAGATGAAGTCGTAAACAATCGTTTTTTATTCCTGTACATAACACAAAAGTAACGCCCCCCCCCTCCCCACCGGACATGTGATTTGTCTTAACAAACAAACTCACATCTTATTTATGTTAATAATAAATCCAGTTAGTAAATCTTATATAAATTTACTTACACAAACTTACCGTTTACTAACATATTTACTTCTAGAACCTAAACTGATGGCTGAAAATACGGAAGCAGCTGACAATTGCTCTAATTGTTGGTTGTTTGAGGTCAGCTTATCAAATAAAAAAATATGGGTAACACAATTAGATACAAATGATTGTCTGAAAACTATTAAACGGAGTACATACAATTGGGCATAGTTTGAATAAAGTGAATGATGTATCGTTGACTTTGACTGGTGTTGTTCTGACTGGTACCGAATTATCAGACAACACGGGATGTCTAGTCCATTACTCACATTCACGTGTTCACCACGTACCATCACATACCAATGTTGAATTGCTAAACGCTTTTTTACGCATGCCTTTTGATTTAGTTCAGTCATATTACATTTATGTATCTATAGAGCACACAACGAATAATCGAGAAAATTCATTTAACCGGTATTTTATTTAGCAAGAAATGGCGAATTAATAACAAACCGGAGACACAAACACCTCAATCGACACTTCAAGGAAATCAGTATGTATCGTAACATTTACGCAACCATGGTTGATTGGTCAAGCATGAATGTGAAGCTACATAATATCATGTTGGATGAGTTGGTTAAGTCGAGTCATTGGTATTGGGATCGGGTGGACTGTCATGTCGTGTATAGGCAGTTAAGTCAGCAAAATGTCAATTTTAGTCTGGTGACTTGGAATTAAATTCAAAATATGAAATATTCTGCTGAGTTTCATGTCAGGTCATGTTTCAAAAAAGCTTGTTGCTGTTTGGCTGGACTTCTGCCCGATTTAGGTCAAATATAGAGGTTGAATCTGGTTTGGTCAACTGGTTGATAAGAATCGAATGACTTGGATCACGCAAAAATTTTGTAAACTGATTTGATGAAGTTTTGTAAAAGCCACTTTTTAAAACTTTTGCGCAACTTATCATTATTCGTAGTTATGGTTTGGCGCAGCTCCCCCTTCTGCTTCGTAACCTTCTCCCTCTCCGCCTTCTTCCTGAATGCGAGTTCTCCGCAATTGATTAAAATCCACGCTCATTCACCCAGTCAATCACAAATATCTACACTCAATCACGTTCACTTAACTCAACTATACTGTCAATCATAATTATCTACACCCAATCACATTCACTAAACTCAACTATACTGTCAATCACAAATATCTACACCCAATCACATTCACTAAACTCAACTGTACTGTCAATCACAAATATCTACAATTAAGCACGTTCCCTCAACTCCACTATACTGTCAACCACATTTACCTACACTCAATCACGTTTACCCAATTCAACTATATTTTCAATTATAAATACCTACACTCAATCACGATCACTCAACTCAACTATACTTTCAACCACAAATACCTACACTCAATCACGTTCACTCAACTAAACTATACTCTCAATCACAAACATCTACACTCATCTCCCGTTCACTCAATTCAACTATACTGTCGATCGCAAATATCTACAATCAAGCACGTTCACTCAACTCCACTATACTGTCAACCACAATTACCTACACTCAATCACGTTCACCCAACTCAACTATACTGTCAATCACAAATAACTACACTCAATCACGTTGACTTACTCATACACTTACCGCCGCTTGATTGTCGTATTTGAGATATACCCTGTTGGCCCCATCAACAGCGTCGAATAGCAGTTCATTAAACATGTTAAACAGGGTCGTCATTTTCGGCCGTTTATCGCTCTTCAACCGCCAACACCAGCTGGCCCACCTATAACTTACAGTTTGTTTAGCGAGTTTGTCTTGTAAACTGTTACCCATACTTAACCTAAAATCAAGTTTTTTTCTTCAAAATATTATGAATGTGTTAATAAAAACTTTCCATTCTACACCTTCTGATCAATATGGTGTAAAACTAACGTGTAAATGTTGGGTGGCAGGACGGAGAACTCAGTGTAGCGCTCAAAGTCGGGCAGTCGCTTGCCTTCCTGCAGAGGATGAAGATATACATATTCGGCCAGTAAGCCAACCATTCATCAATCAAACTCATTCAGTCAGCAATCAAATTGACCATCTAATTGTAAAGTCAACCAATCAAAGAAAAAAAGTGATTAACGTTGAGATGTTGCAACAACTCGGCAGGTGTGTTTATCTCGGCATACGGATCGTAGTTGCAGTGCTGCAGGATCTCCCAGATGACGATGCCCAGCGCGTAGATATCGGTGGCCGCCGTTAAGCGACTGCCCTACAAATAATCATTTCATTTCCATAACCTTTCTACTTCTAAGCAACAACAATTTAACCTCCACAAAAACACTAAAAGCAGTCATGAATAGTAGTAGCTTAAAAACCACAGCAACAAAAACTCCAAAAACTACGCCACACAAACCTTCTCACTGCCGGATATCATTTCGGGGGCCCAGCGGCGGAAAAATTCTTGCTCCCAATCCTTGCGTCCCTTGGAGGCGTCCTTGAATTGGGCCGGCACAATATAGTAGTCGGCAACTTTAATCCGCAGTGCGGTGTCATAGTCCTGAGTTGAGGAGTTAATGAGTGAGTGAGCGAGTGAGTGAGTGAATGAGCTTAGGAGTGAGGGATAGAGTGAGTGAGTGAGTGAGTGAGTGAGTGAGTGAGTGAGTGAGTGAGTGAGTGAGTGAGTGAGTGAGCTACCTTGTAGACAACAATCGAATCAGGGCTCAGCATACCATGATAAACATGAATGTCAAGCAGATATCTGCAGGCGGCCACAACCTGAATGTACATAAGTAAGATTTAGTCAGTGAGTTGATGCTTGTCATCGTCAGTATACAGTTCTATGTATATCAAAATTTAGTTAATTAAATAATTAGTTCATTAAAAAATATCTTAACTCCCCACCTGGTACAGAATCTCAATGAGTCCGCGCAAGGACAGCAGTGCATTTCTGTCGTTCTTTGTCTTGAAGGCGTGCATGCGCTCCTGTAGCGCCATCCTGACCGTGGTGTTGTGCTCCTCCATTACGAGCACACCATGCGGATTGCCTCGAGGTGGGTCGGGTGGCAGAAACATCAGGTAGCGAACCAGGTAGTGCACACCCTTGTGCTGAACATTGAGCATTCAACATTTTATAGAATTCAAAATGCAAAAGAATTGATTTATTTATCACTTTCAAGTTAGAAAGCTCATCTAACTATATTTCTGTGGTTTCATTGTTATCACTTATCTGTTTCCTAAATGCTCGTTACTCATGTTCTAATCTTAGTTCTAAGCTACATCAAGACAAAGCTGTAACACTGCACCAACAAATGCAACTCAACAACGGTTTTTAAACCGGTTTTGAAAAAAATTGGTTGATTAACACACATTTCTTTTTCCCGGCAACAAGTTCTTTACATTTCGTATTTTCCTGAACGCGCAGTGGACGGCCTCGATGTGAACGCGTTCATCGAACATCAGGGCAGTGGCCTTGCCTAATCAAGCAAATGCACTATTAGAGTTGGTGGAAAAAATTACAATGTCTTACAAGTCATATTAAGTTAAAACGGCTAAGGTTGAAATTGTTAAAACTGAACGGCTAACTGCAGTCTAACCCGAACGAGTGGCTGAATTGTCCTTGCTGACTTTACGGTAATGAATCTCGACCTTTTTTCCCACAGCCACCGAGATGCCGGAAAAGGCACCTAAACATCGGACCTTTTGTAATCTTCAAACGTTCTGAATAAGTTTTAACTAACCTAAACCGGTCTGACCGTCACTGTGTCTGGGCAACGCCACGTTCAGATCTTCCGCTGATTTCACAAACAACGGATTAGGTACGGCTTTGTTAGAGATGATCTGAGTGTACTGTGTGAGTGAGTGCGTGAGTGAATGAGTGAATGAGTGAGTGAGTATGTAGGTGAGTGAGTGAGTGAGTGAGTGAGTGAGTGAGTGAGTGAGTGAGTGAGTGAGTGAGTGAGTGAGTGAGTGAGTGAGTGAGTGAGTGAGTGAGTGAGTGAGTGAGTGAGTGAGTGAGTGAGTGAGTGAGTACTGAAGGAATGTGAATAACTGAATAGAGTGAATAGTGCAATGGCAGTTTATGTGAATATGAGAGAATAGACGTAAGAGCAAGACTCAAGCACTGGATGTCAGCCAGACACCAACCGCAACTGGTGCGATGAATCTGGACGAACGCACAGAAGGGCATCGGATGACGGGCAGCCGACAGTCTGTCTTTCATTTCCGCTGAACCAATTTGAACGGAATGAACGGTTTATTGAAGGAGTGATTAAATGAGTTTATGAGTACGTGAATTAGTTAGTTATGAATGAATGATTGTTGTATTCGTGTTGAGTTAATCCTTGATGATAGAATCGAGCAAGTGAGTATTTATTGAGTGATTTTCCAAGTGATTTAACTCAACCTTTGCCGGTGGACGCAATGCTCTTCTGGAACTCATGGTTGAAGTCTTGTTCACTGCCGTCGTACATGCGAACGAGCAGGAGCAGATTGGGCCATCGACCCTGTACAGTGTACTCGGGTGGGGCACACACACACCACGAACCCTGCACTCATAACATCACTAACCAAAACTCATAAAATCACTTAATAACCCAAACTCATAACATCACTTATTGACCCAAACTCATACCATCACTTGTTAACCCAAACTCATAACATCACTTATTAACCCTGCACTCATAACATCACTAACCCAAACTAACAACATCATCAATTAACCCAAACTCATAACATTACTTATTAACCCAAACTCATAACATCACTTATTAACCAAAACTCATACCATCACTTATCTATTCTATTGATTTTTACATTAGAAAACACATAAATATATCAATGACTAACCGTTGTACGCCATAGCGATCGGAGCACTTGCACAGCTTCCAATGGTGACACCTCACCAACGTACCACGGAACTGCAATCACCATTCACCAAATCAATCTGATTTGCATCATTAGCTTCACTCAGGCAAACTCCATCCTAAAAAACGTACCATGCAATAACGGATTTTGTAGGTTCGCCACTGGTGTGATGAAAAAGGGTGATACCTTGGCGTGAGCACCCTAAAATTTACTGTTAAAGACCCAAAAACACAACAGTTATGTAGAAAATTACATTTGCCATATAGATAGACCCAATTACCAAACCGATGATTTTCGTTTCAGGCTGCACAGCGGCATTGAGAAAATGTCGTCTTTTTCGGTCTCCTTATCCTCTTTATCCTTATCTTTATCCTTTCCTTTATTTTCCTTGTTTTCATCCTCCTCCTTTTCCTCTTCCGGTTTCACAACTGAAGGAGAGAATGATTGAGAGAAGATGCAGGAATGGGAAGTAGTGGGCGAAAGAATGATAAAATATGTAGAGGTTAATGAAATTGTCAGTGGATGAGGAGTGAGTTAGTGAGTAAAAACGGAAGCAAATGCTGAAGTGAAAGAGAAGGTTTCGGTCAATGGGTAACCCAAATTAACGGTGAATCAATGAATGAGCTGAAGGAAAAAGGGTGACCAACCATCCAAAAACTTAACAATGTCTCCTTTTCGCAGGTCGAGGTAGCCAGCCTGCTTTACGGTGTGCTCGAATACGGCAAAATACTCGCTGTGGTTTGGTATCTGAAATGATTTCCTTCGACAGTTAGCGCGACTGTAATTTAGTCCGACAGCCAGCGAGTGAGTGAGTGAGTAAGCGAGCGAATGAGTGAGTTAGTGATTGACCAACATAACCTTTGACCAGTTGGTTTTCTGTACGTGAAGAAATGAGGGCAGATCACGAATCTGAGCGGTTATCTGATTACCACTCGGTCGGGTTGTTTTCTGAAACGAAAATCATAAAAAAAACAGCATAAGTTAAGTCGAATTAAACTGACAAGCGGACTGTTGGTTATTGCGAACTGTTATTTTAACTTAGTTGAGTTCAGTTAAAACTAAGTTAATAATGTTAATCAGTTAATAATATAAAAGTTCAGTTAAAAAGTTGAGTTACGTATGATAAAGTCAACCAACCAAGTTAACAGTCCTCTTAGACGCCAGACCAGGTCCTCCAGGTGTTTTTTTTGAACTGCGAGGTGGATCGCCCTTGTTCTTTGCCTTTGACGTGGACTTGCGTTGACTGGTACCCGTGCTGCCACTGCTGCTTCCACGTCCACATCTACGTTGAGAACTCGGGTCTGATGATCGGGCCTTCGTGGCCGACATTTGTGTCTGCATTAACAGGGTGGGAAAAGTGGAATTCCCCCTCTTTGGGGGTTTTAAAAAGTAGAGTTTGTTCCTTATGGTGCAGATAAAACTGACTAATTTCTGCCAGGCCCCATCTTTTGAAAGATTCCCCTCCCTTTGGAGGTTATTTGGCGTGTCCACCAGTGTGGGGTCAACGAGCTGACTTTCGAGGCTTTACATACGTTGCCCTGAGCTGAACCTATGTATACGGCGCTACGGACCATAACAGACATGAGTATCGGATACAGCCTAATGCTAAGCCCAAGCTCGTCACCAACCGATCCCCTTTCGCTGGCTGAAGGTCCAGAGGTTGTGTCTTCTTTGCTAGCCTTAGAATGTGCTTTTGACGATTTGTGTGACCCTCTGAGTTTGTGTAGCCTGGGCGATTTGGTCATATCACGCTGAAACACAATTGCCATGGTAATCATTAGTAATCAATCAACTGTCGAGTTGTTACTTACATTTAGATGTTGTTGTCACGTTGCTGGGATTCAGGTGTCGTGTATCACGGGTTCAGTTGTATGGGATGATGATGGTTCATATATTGATGTAGTGTTTGTGTATTAGTTGAGTGTGTACGTGAGCAACGAGTTGGGGTGTTGATGACAGAAAAGATAAGTTGAGTGAGAGGGCGCTGAGGGAACACGCCAGTCAGTGATGATGGGCTGTTGCTGGATTCAAGTGGTGTTGTCAGTAAAAAAGTCAGGATCATGAAATGAAAGTGGGCCGTTGGCGCCTTTTATATTTATTGAGTGACCTTTGGCTACAATAACCTTAAGTGCTGTTTTGCACGTAGCTGGCCACGTGAGTCCTCTTTATTACTAAGATGCAATTAATAACATACACACGTTTTTTTAGTTGCAAAGTGAAGGACAAATCCAACCATAAATAGTCTATCTATACAGCATGGTATGGAAAACTTCACCGCGCCACTTGAAAACTAGCTATATTTGTAATCCAAATTAGCCAATGTTACAAGAAGCGTATATTTATTTCTTTTACTTTCATAGTCAACATATTTCGTCACGAATTCATTGTTCTTGATACTCAGAACTTGATACGGCAGAAAAATCAAAACCTCCCACCGTCAAATTACGCCATTTATTTTATTAAGCAGAAAAGTAAACATGATATCCAGAAACGCAAATAAAATCAATGCCACCCCGACAATATAAAGTTTATATTTCAGAAGCAAACGATTTGATAACAGAAGTTGAATGGTGACATGACAGGAGAAACGATGCAAAACAATTACTGCATGAACGAGACTTCAAAATTTGTTCAGCACCTTTCTCATGTCATCCGTTCATTACTGGAAATCAAATTTTGGCTGACATTTTCATGTGACATGACTTATCTAAATATGGAAATACATATGCAAGCCTCTAACCAAACCAATAATTGTATTTTACAATCAGTAAAGTGCACATTTAACATAGTACTTGTGCATTAGAAGCTATCATGACTTGGATACACATGATTATCACAGAATGTTGTTGTGTGAGTTGAAATCATTTTGATTCATCCGGTTTTATACTGAATTGGCCAGCAATAAATCTTTAAAAGCATTATCATTAATTTAAATTTGACTATCGATACAAAATTGCATTGGAGTACTCTATTCATTCAGATCGATTTTGAACAGAAAGCTCAGTGTAATGCTCTGGCCGCTGGCGGACGAGCCTAACCTCCCTGAATCTCTCCAAAAAGGCGGGGGGGATTGACAGAAATGAAACCATTTTACCTACAACTCAGGGACGCCAAAGAGGGGGAATTCAACTTTCCCCACCACTTCCCGTCCGCTAGTGGCTCTGGCTTACAACAGGATGAACCACGAAATTTCGCCATCTTATCATGAAAACGAAGGGAATCGAATAATATATGAGGACGACGAGAGGATGCAGCTAACGGTTTGGTCGACATCGATTCCATTCGACCGTCACAATATAAACGTAAAAAAGACAATAAAAATTAAATATGAAAAATGCTCTACATATGTATGTACAAACGAATTTGAGGGCGGACGGGGAGTCCACCAACCACATACACAAATGGCTGGGGAACATACCATCGTGCATCATAAGAATGTTATGTGAATCACTGAACAAGGGCATAATAGGCTGATGCCTCACACAATAATATATGATTACAGATCACGCCAGTTGCTTGCCAGCATCCTCATCATCGTCCTTCATGTGCTCCACGTCATCCGTGTCCACCTCAAGGTCATCGTCTTCCAGAAGCTCGCTGATTTCCTATAGTGCCAAACTTTTATTTAGTACAATACAGACACGGAATCATTTAATCAGTTTCTATTAAACTTGTAAAATAATGAGTAACAGTACGTACGGACTGCTAAACCACTGAGTGATTACTGAACTAATTTCACGTTGCCAAACCAACAGCAGGCCCTTTTAATTTTAAAACCAACTTTTTCCCACTCCTGGTCTGATTTGCCATTGGTCTGGTCCGCAACGAGTCTGCAACAAAATGACATATCATTCATTTATTTCCTAATATTTCACTCACTTATTCATTCAACCACGAGATACGAGAAAGTTTCATCAATTAACGGATACCTGAACCGAAAATGACATCACTCACTCACTCATTCACTGTTTCACTCACTCGTAATCATTCAAATCAGCCAGCAGCTCCTGTTCCCAGTCGTTGCCGTCATTACCGTCAATCTCCCGTTTCACCTTCTGGCCCTCCGGCACGTCTTCCATCTTGTCGCGCCAGACTTTGTCCGAATTATCTGCAGTAAATTAATACAGGGCAAAACAAAATTATAGGACAAGTTTGAAAATATTGCGACAAAAACGAATCTAAAACTTTGTAAACTATGAAAATTTGACGGGTGAATACTAAAAATAAGAAATTTCGGTTTCCAGAGTTTTTTCTGTCAGAATTTTTATTTATCCGCAAAAATGTGATTTCAAAAGTTCGTCGAGACGTAGTTTTACAAAACTTCACCTTTTTTAGTCGTAATAAATTCTAAATATAAATCTTATATTAAGTGTGCTCACCTTTGCTGCCAACGTTGGTAATGCCGAGTTGCTCTCTAACTTGCTCCAACTCCTCCTCCGTCACAATGGGCTCCTTGTCATTGTCCAACGGATCACCGGAGTCATCCAGGAATCTGCCTGAACAAAAACAATACACATTACGATTGGACAAAACAAAATCGGGACATAAACAAAAAACGGCAAAGAACGGAAACTGCGACTGCAAGTGTCAACTCCAATGTAAATTTTAAAGTCAGCAAGAGAGCGATTATTAAATTGATAGCGCAGTTATACTGTGGAAGTGAGGAATATAAAGCAAATGAGGGAATTAAAAGTTGTTCATATGACATCTATTTGATTTCATAGATAAAATAAGCATTAGTACGTTAGCCTAAAAACAAAACCACACAGTTAGAGCTTTAACTGACAAATCTTACTCCAAACACAAAAGATTTTCAAGAAGAAAAGTGTTTTATAAAATTATAGAGCTTACGCTGTGTAATATTCAGTATTCTACATTAATTCCCATCAGTAACTAATTTATTCTATCACAGGGTTGACCCGACTTAGGTTTGTTGTCGCACAGCACAAAACTCAGCTCGGAAAAGCCCACAATAAACACCAACCATTTTTATCTCTTCGTCGAGAAATTTCTTTCGGGGTTGCACTTTCATCGTCTAAAATTTGCGTTTGTCAAGTAAACATGGATCAGATTTTTTTGGAACTAACAAAACGATTGAAAGGATGGGAAACCAGAAGATATAAACAGTGGAAAATTAGCGTTGCTATTTAACAAAAATAAAAACAACGAAATAAATGTTCCGCACCACAATCGAGAATTCAGCAGTCTCAAATTTTACAGACCGACTGCCATTCACAACAACTATACTTATAAAATATTTGGTATTTACAACAATCATACAATACTTAACAAAAAGGAACAGTTTACATCGATACAACATATTAAAACATCCATAAAAAATCACCAACTGGACATTGGTGAGAGCAGTTCGTGCTCATTTTTGTCGTTCTCCGATTGATCTTTATTAGATGAGGACTTTGAGTTACTGCTGGTTGGTCGACTGCCGCCTGTGAAGCAGATGGTGTCAAGTGAGTTAATGAGTCGAAATGCTGGCTTTGTTCTCAAATGTGTTCACACAAGAAAACATCGGAACATTTTTATTGCATTTTGGCGCATTTAGTGATACATCCAACTCAACAAACCTAAAAATTAACATACAAACTAATGAAAAATTTAAGCTTAATTAAAGTTTTTTTCAATCAAAAAAACTAACCAGCTGCTAGTGAGCACAACTGAGCGGACTGTTTGATAAGCGAAACACGATAGAAGTAGTTGCGCCAGAACGGCTCCTCTTTGATTCTGCAACATATAAACTTTACATTACATACGTAAATCAGTAAGTTAATCAAAAAAACTCACTGTTTTGGAACAAGCTGGAATCGCATCTTTCTCAAATTGGGATCCTCTTCGAGTGTGGCCAGTGCGATCGGATACATCGAGTTCATGTCGAACGCGAATTCAGTGCCCGGCGGCAGATCGCGTAGAAAGTTGCGCGAGTCCTACAATAAAGACAAAATACAAGTGCTATATACATGTCTATGATGAGACATGAACAAGAACAACATCAACGACAGCATCAACAACATCAACGACAACATCAACAACAACGAAAACAACAACAAAATTAACAACCACAACATAACAACAACAACAAAAAAAACATTAACAATAGGAGTAACAATAACAGCAGCAAAAACAACAATAAGAAAAACAACAACAAAAGCAACAACGACAACAATGACAACAACAACAACAACGACTACAACAGCCATTAAAACTGCAACGACAACCAACCAGCGACAACGAGAGTATCTGTTTCTTCATCAACGTCTCTTCATTGTACCCCACCCACGGAGGCACGGCAGCCAGGGCACCTTTCTTCGACTTGGTCTCATCGATAAACTTTCTCTGTTCCGTGTCGAAATCACCGAGTACAGACTGAAACATGAAGCGTGATAAGTGAGTGACTAAACGAACTAATCACTCTAAATAATGCAACAAATTGAGTGAGTTGAATCATGACTAAGCCGACACACTGTCCACTGTTTTGTTTTTATCTTTGTGTGACTTGATGAAAGATACAAAACAAGCAAGACGTGTCGTAAACAACCAACATGCTCGGTGTATTTCTTGAATGATTCGTGTGTGTGCTCGAGTGTGGTCGTCGGGTCGATGCTCGTCACGAACGAATACAGGCTCGCTAAAATAAAACGAATTAAATAAACATATACAACAAATTTGACAATTCACAACCCTATCTACAAGGTGAAATAACAACTATCGTTAGACAACGATAAACTAAAAAATACACACTAGCTTACGTATCATTCATTCCAACTACATTCATACCCTACAACTTCCCACCCCCATTAACCTAACCACATCAATGAATGACAATAACGACACACACTTTATGTTTATGAGAAGGCTGCTAAAAATAGTGAGCATGATTCAGTGTAGCAATCGAAATGCACTCTAACACTCTACCCTGGCGGATAATAAGGGTGCCTTCATAGTCAGTTGCAAAAAACCTTCTTTCATACTCTTTCTTGACGTTTTTTCAAAACAAAATTTTTCGGAACTGGGAACGTTTCGGCTTGTCTTGATTAGTTGAAACCTTTTTGCAGCTGTTTTTGCAAGTGACTATGAAGTGGCGAGTAGAGTAGAGTACTGACTGAGTGTATTGCGTCTGCGTTTGATGTGATGGGTGGTGACGGGTGGTGGTCCCCTGGAATGGGGTCGGGTCGAGCTGACTGCCGTCGACGCCTTCCTGCTACACGACATGGACTGCTGCTTGCGTTCGGGATGGCACGCTGCCACGATCGGAAACTGCATGGCGCCTCGTACTTATTCCGTTATTACTATTTTTTATGGTATTACTTATTATTCGGTTACTACAATATATTCACTTATTACCGATCGATTTACGATTTTGGTCTGTTACGAAAATGAAGAGTGAAATCCTGGACATCAGCAAGAATTATGAAAACAGTGGTGGTCAAATTAATAACTCGGGAGGTAACAGCAACTGTTGTAACAGACGATGCGATCACCATTCCATAGCAGATTACATACTGTCGGTTATGGTACGGTAAATGGAGCACCAGTATAAAAGGCCACAATTTTGTTCTCGAACGGTGTCGGTACAAAGCATTTATTTACCATCTGTCTGCTCATCCAGTCTAATAAGCGTAAGGTACATCAGTAAAAAGTTTCCGATATCATAGGCCTAACACTTGTTGCTAACAACCAACCAAAAGCACGACCGTTTGTTTATATGGCATCGTAATTTTATAAGAAAGTACCAGTGAAAATATCGTGATCCATGAAATGCTGACCTATAACATGTTATGTAAACGCATAGAAAGACTAAAAAGTACACAATTGATAGCCTTCCATTCCAACACATACTACAGTATATGTAATTTGAATACAGATAACATTCATCTCATCTCAGTGCCACAACACATTCCTAGGCAACGCGAACGTATTCCCAGAAAACAACTGGCCAACGTCAAAACACTGCACCGAAATTGCGGACAATTCGTGGCATCGGACATCAAATATTATTTTGCCTGACGAATTAAACTGGATATTGTGCCATCATGTGATGTCCATAACTATGCAATAGTACGGTAGTTGAACAGTCCATTGCAGTTGTATGGGGACACCAGCACTAAATTTACTAATAAAAATTCAGGAATATAGCCAGCCGGAGAAAACCTTAACTGAAGTTAACGAGTGTGAATAATTCAAAGCCACATTTTCCGCACCACAAACGCATTCCCTAATAAATGAGTATCATTTTTGAGCTCAACCTCATTCATGATAGTGTTCAACAGGGTTATTATAGGCGCTTCCGAATATAACGAAATATTCTAGAGTTAGTGACTACATATGTAGGTTATACCAAAGTACATACATAACAGGTCAGTCATCAGAAGCATTAACAGTAAAAAATTCAAGAAGAGCGTTGAATCTATGTATAAGTGTTACACTTGTACATATGTTTTACGACTCTTATTCCTACAGTACAGGTTTGAATTAATCTAAAGTAGTCAATAAAAAACCTAACCTATGTACATATCTGAGCCCGCAATCAGAGGAATTTGTCTTCGGTTACCGTAACTCGACAGACACTGACCCGAGTAGAAATATATGCTTTTTCATGTGAGATAGCGCCGGACAGTAGCACAACATCGGGTAATAACCAGATGTGCCAAGAAACTAGCACTGGCAATACAGGAACCCAATTTTCCAATACCATACTTAACATTTATACAGCTGGCAGAAAGTCTGATATGAACATGAGAATAAATTTTGTCGGACCTTAATAATTCTACAAGCTTAGAAGCACACGAAAATTCCATCGACAGCTACTGTATGTTTTGCACTGTGTTACGACAACGAATAGCAGCTGCCGTGTAGTTCGGAACGACAAAATAACTTTCATTTGTCCGGCCTTATACATGTAAGTACAAATAACAGATGGGATGCAATCCACAATACACCTAATCATAATTAACAATGGTCGACAATTCACACATACACTATGATATAATAACAAGATACACTTAATGTCTGACCTACAACGAAATGGAGGTACCTCGGTTTGACCCTTTGAAATGAACGAGAGTACAAATAACATGACATTCGGTGACTGAAATAGACCGAGTGTCACTCTTACATGGTTTGATTAAAGACGACCCGTCAGAAAACGTCGTTGCTGATAAAATAAATCCAGTGACATTCACGAACCAGAGGCACGAGTGCAGGCAACCGTTATCAGCATCAGCAATGACCACAAGGTTAGGTAACTTCATGACATTAAGGCTTATGTGGAAGAAATATTATGTGAGATGGAAAAAAACTGAAAGTTGTAGCTCACTGACAACACTATGCAACGAAACACTTATATTTATTTTAATCCACTCTTTTGCAATTACTAAATTTCTCGTTATTAAACTATTAGAAAATCTCAGTAGAGCATGTTTTTTATTGCAGTTAGGACCTCCTCTGGAAGATGTCATGGCAGATGCATATAGCAACATAAGGGAAAGTAAGTGTATGTTTTGCGGAGTGGATGGTACTTGTATGATTGTGAGCCGCCGTCATTTAATGTGCTACGAGCACTCATACCCTCAAATCGATAGAATAAAATGTCAAACAAAGCGAGCAGACACAAACATCGAATGTCAGCGCCTTACATCCATACAAAAGGAGCATTATTTCCACTCCACTAGTCCTCCGACATTTCCAAAAACATGTTATATCGTTCAGACAGGCATCTACTTTCTGTACACGCCAGAAGAAACGCTAATTATTACGTTCTGTAATGATAAATTTAGGAAATTTGATGAATCGTAAAAAAAGCAAGAAAGCAAACAAGGGGTTCATCGGGCGCGGAAATAGCATGACTTTAGCCGAAGGCCATAAGAGCACTCTGCGCTGAGTCAATCCATGTGACAAGTCAGTATGTAGGATGGCATCAATAGCAACAACGTTCTCACATACCTACGAGCCTCCGTCACTAAGAACCGACAAAAACGATATTTTTTGTACAAACTTTTTTTTCGCCGAATGAATTGTAAATTAGTTCCTAGACAGTAAATTATGTTTAACAAACAAATCCGTTGTCCAAATTTACCTAAAAACATTATTTTTGTATGAAAATCGGTTTTTAGTGACATTCCTTGACTTTGCCTGCGAGTAAGGATTTTATTTTCAGTTTAACACGAGTATCATGCGAAAGTCAAGTCGCATAACAAAACTTTTTCATATCCATGTGAATCAGTTCTTTGAGAACTTATATTCAAAATTTCAGATCGATTCATACATTATTCGATGAGATATGCTTTATTTCGTGAGGTATACTGCCATGCATATTTTGGACTTTTTCAAAGAAAATAAAAGTTGAATAAAAAAAATAGGCCCGGTCTTTCGGCTTTTTCATTGCTTGAGATAGTTAGCGCAAGATGTCCTCTACAAACTTATTATAATCTTAATGAGCGATCGGGGCTTTACTTAAATTGAGAATCGAATGAAAAAATCTACTTTCGCTGAAAAAATTGCGTGCAACCGAAAATGGGCGATTTGGAGAAAACGTCGATTGAACACGATTTGGCTGAAAATCAGTAACCCGTTCATTATTATTTATAGTCTAACACCTACCCAATTACTGATTTTCAGCCAAATCGTCTTTATTCTTTACAATTCATTCGGCGAAAAAAAAGTTTGTACCAAAAAATATCATTTTTGTCGGTTCTTAGTGACGGAGGCTCCTACATATGTAGGTAATACTTTTATTTGGATATCGTCTCCTACGAGTTCACCGCATTTCATTTTCTGTTTCTTCAGCGGTGCGCTTACATGTGTATGACGTTTCAGGTTTGCACCAAGGCTCCCACATACAAATCAAAGACTGATACAATATGACGAGAGCACTCACGTGTACGTATTATACGACAAACCACTATGCCACCAACATTGGCGACAGCATAGCGCATGCAAACCATAATGATGTAAATTGATACTGAATCAACGACAGTGGATGAAAACAAACCATTGGGTACCTCTGATATTAAGCTCAGACGTAATGGGGCGTCACTGAACAACAACCAATAACTGAAAAAAACTTGATTTGTGCTCGCCTTTCTGGCGGTGGTTGGCTGAGTAAAACAGGCTGGCCCATCATTTTGGCCTAAAGTAAGGTGTGTAAAGTCGCTGATGGGTCTCTGATGGGTCTCAGGTCTCAGATGCTGAACTACATTTTCGACTGATAGTTGAACATGCAATAGAGCAACATCGCTCGATGTTATTAGACGTACGATGACCACAAAACAATAAACTTAGTGTAATTTCCGCTCTCCTATTCATGTCTCAAAAATAGGAGTAAACATGCTTTGAAGTCATGTCTATCTCAGCAATTGATAAATAAGTACCTGTAACCTGAATGCCGACTAAAAATAGGGGTATTTTGTTGTGATGCAAACATGCAAGTAATCAATAAATGTTGGTACATACAACAGTACGTCCAATCAGAGAGGACTGGACCGACTGCTTCCGGTGGTGGACGAACGCCTGGCAGTCTGTTCATCATCAAATGCCATCGTGACGTCACATTGTCTCCATCTGTGCCATGGTATGGTGCAATCTGGTTCAAGTGGTGTGAATGTCATGTGCTCTTGTGTTTGTATGAATCAAAATATGCCATTTGATTGATTGACCTCTACACGTGTCATACCTACTTACAATATGTAAGTACTGTTACTACAGTATGTACAGGATGCGTAAGCCACTCATGTTCGACCGGAACCACCACCGTCAATATTTGTTCAGTAAAAAACTATTTTGGCTGCCGCCGCCATTTAATCGGTCACCGAAATGTTTATTTTGGGCACCGTAAACGAATATCGTGGCTTATTGAAATTGCGGTGTATTCGTGGCATTGGTATATAAAGACCGTTTTTCAACGAGGCTCACTAGTGACCACACAAATCCACTCTTATTTATTGATACTTGCTTTTACGATTATGGGCCATTGTTTGCCAATGTTGGTGGGGTTGCAACATGAAGAACTCATGGCTACTGTATTTATTGCAGCTCATGTACAACTTTATACCGGTTTTTTGTCATCCGACCCGGGATTCAATGTTGAAACCAAGATTGTGAGGAGCCATCACGATTCACGAATCGGTTATCATCGGCCATACAGACTTGCCATTGACGATTGCAGTATGTATATTTGAGGGGTGGGGCGATGCATGAAATGACTTGACTCATTTCATTTCACTATTCCTGAATTAGATACAACGGATCAGACAGTAACTAACTTGGATTCAGACTAATACAACAACAAGAGCACGAATCAGGACACACCGAAGAATCAATATAATCAAAAACATAATTATCCGGATATCTTATAATATATACATAATAATGATTACGGCTAAAAATCCACCCAACGAACGACAGCCAACAAGATAACCAACGTCGTGCTGACTTGCGCCGTTTGCTCCGTTTCTTCTTTTCATAGACCAGATTGGCTGATAATAATTATTAAAATAAGAAAAAAATCAAATTATTTCTAACTAAAAAAACTTAAATGCAACTGAAAAACATGCAAGCAGCACTCAGCAGCATGCAATATGTACATGAACAATACATACAAATGTTGTGTCACAAGGCGTAATGAGTAATCCAATTATACATTTCACTATATGACTGCGCTTGTTTGTTCATATTACAGAGTCACAATTACAAACATAAGCAATGAAAATAGGATTTTTAATCAGAAAAATGTCAGGTACGCTTTTATAGTAAACCTTCCATTCCAAGTCATCAGAATGAGCTAGCATAACCCAATGTAAGTATGTACTTACCTCCGAGTGATTTAGCCTGATCGCTGGCCTTCTGCGAGAAATCCGAGGCACGTCGCTGCATGTCAGTGATCGGCAGTGACTCCGGTGGCACCTTAACATCGTTTCACTGGTAATCCAGTCATAACGGTATCAATCAGGTTAGCAGGTAGCACTATCCATTAGAAAACAGGTTCACCGATTTTTTAGGAGTGTTATAATTTTAGATAAGTTAGAACCTAGTTTCAAGCACCTTATTTTAAGTTACAGGTTAAATCACTTTGGAGACCAATTACCAGAGGGTGATAGTGATTATATCTGTTGGTCTGGCCTGGCTTACAGCATTTATGAACCAAATGGAATCGAAATCCAAACAAAGTTGTGCAGATACGTGATAAGTATTCGTCTAACCTCCTCATCCTCGGGCGGAATCGTGGTCGCATTGGTGATCTTACGGAAATGGTCCAGCCAGCCGGCCATGATTATACCAGTAAATGTGATTGGTTAACTGAAATAATATAACAAATCAGTTACATTTGTATGGTTTACCTAAATTAGAATAAATGAATGATGCCTAACATAAATTGCCATGCACTGTATATATTATTGTACAGATAACGTTATTATGAATACATACATTACGTGTGGTGAAAGAAAAGAGCTGCCATTCAAGCTTGGGTTGCAGGCTGGCTTTTGGCAAATAATTACCGCAATGTGGCCAGATTACACACCAAAAATAAGTGGCAGCACGAACGACGTAAAATAACAAGCTTTTGAAGCATTGGCTATCGTCCAAAACAATAATCGGACAATAAACATGGACGATAAAAGTGAATTAAAGTAATGTTAAAATAAGTACGATACGCGCGCATGCAACAGCGCATTGGTTATTGCACACACATAGGCATGCAACAAACCGGTAAAACATCACATGATCAAACATTCCCATACATTGCTGGTTTGTTCATATTTTATTTATTATATTAGTGACTATCATTTCAATGGTAGACAAAATTAGATAACATGAGATTGCTTAATTATTCATCATATGGAATACGTTCTCATAGAGAGAGGGTGATATAAAAGTAACACAACGTTTATTACTGAAGCCCCAGCTTAAATTTGACATAACTTGGAACGAGGCAGATATTTTTGACAACAAATCATAAATTTATAACACAGATAAAGCAATTGTTCATCGGGATAGATATATCGTACCAAATATATGAGTCGATGATTACTTTCCAGGAGATTTTTTTGAATAAACACCAATTCTGGAAAGTCATCGACCCGTATGAGCTAAATTAAAACAAAATGTGAGTAATAAGCGAAACCAAATATACTGGCATCAGATGGCACTCATTTATACAAATATGACATTCAGATATGAGAGCATGTTTATGAATCATTATTTTGAATTAATATTGAATAGCTTGTTTTGCATCATGATATAATAATACAGGATGTTAACGTATTTTATTTTTTTTACCAAATCTTTTCAATAAGTCCATTATGGTACTCAAAAACTTCAAACTCAAAACAAATAGAAGAGAAATCTAAATCAAGTCATGACCATAATTCAAAACCAAATAAGTTCAATATGAATAACTTTACAGCTAAGGTCAATGAATTAATAGCAGAATAAAAGACAACAATTGATCGATACCATAGTAATATGGAGAAGTGGAGAACAAATAACCAATTAGTAAAAAGCAATAAAAAACATCACCAGTTTGTTAATGTACATTTTAACGGTTGTAACCAAACATTATATAATCAGAAATATATCGCAGAATTCAGTATCAAAAGCACCTTATAGAAATCAAAATACTATGGTGAACCTTTATTACAAGCTCAGTGTGATTGGTCAGCATTTCAATATATAGAGACGCTTTATCAATCACTTTAACTAATTTTCAATTATTGTAAAAAGTATCATTTACTGTCGTTGAAAGAAAACTATTCCATGTGAACTACCCAATTAAAACTGGGTACACCGTCACAACCACCACCACCACGAGGTCTGCTTTTCAGTTTATATTTCCCTGATAAACATTGACAAGACAAGTTAATGTACCTAAAATGTGTTATTCTTTACAGTAGAAAGACTAAATTCCAAAAGAATACATTCCAATTAAGATTATTTTTAGTAGAAAAATACAAAACATCAGTTTTTCGCCAAACCTAGGATTACTGCATTGAAACCATTTCCAGCCCAAAATCCCCATGAATATATTATCGAAGAAAGATTTAATTATGATACACATGTCATTATAAACGTCAAGATTGATCAAACGTCACCCATTCACTGGGCTGTGAAGCAATACTGGATGAGCTGGCATTGCCGCTTCGAGCAATACCAGGTGCCGGGGCCGCGAGGTAATTCAAGGCATCCTGTCCCAGTGAGATATTGCTGGCTGAATGCGGTGGCTTACCATTGTTGTTATCATTGCTATTGTTAGATGTTTGCCATTGTGACAAACATTGCATGACGAATCTGGCGGCTGTATCAACTGATCTGGCACTGGATCGACTCGAGGTGTCAGACGATGCCGTGTGCCCATCCAGACGGAAGAGGAAAGGCGCCCACAGTTTGGCTATAATTGTTGAACAAGTCAAGGGTTCATGAGTCACATGTATTGAGCAATCTAGCGGTGTGCATCAGGATCAGCGACTAACCAAAATCGAACATGTTCCATTTGTTGATGGAGGACTTGGCGAGCACACAGCTCATAAACTTGATCAGGTAGTCGAACGTGGCACGGTTGTCCGGAGGCAGCAGCTTCAGAGTCTAAAATTAAAACAAAACAAGTCAGGTTCCGTGTAATTATGGCTGAATGACCGAACGTTGCCGGATGCTTGTATAAACGCCTCTTTAAGATACATCGAATTGGAAGTAGAAATGTTTCCGCAGGAAAACAAATCAAACAAAAACACAAAAGGTTAACCGAAGTTGGATATAAAATTCAACATTTGGAACACGAGATCTGTCGTTGAGTGTCACTACATGTACTTTCACATGTTTTCATACAAGAGATAAAAGCAGTAATCACTAGTGTAATTTTACCCGTATGATTTGACACGAATACCAACACAGGCACCCTAACATCTCACTCACTAGCGGTCGAGAAAAACTGGAAAAACGGAATTCCTCTCACTTTGTCAGTTCTAAAGACTAGATTTAAAGGGTAGTCAAAATAGGTTTAGTGTAGTGTAGGTAAAATGGCTCGAAAGCGGACAAATACATCCCCCTCTTTGAAGTGAGCCAACCCTCGAAAAATTGGCTAGTCCGTTAATGATCTCACATCATAATGATTCAACAATGACAAACCTGCTGGCAAGTGTACGGATTTGGTGCGGCGGCCAGGAAAGTGTTTGTGTATCGGGCGGGTATAACGGCATCGGGCAGACAGTCCAGATAGCGCTCGATCGCTTCCACCAACGAATGAACACCACATTGCAGTGCAGCTGCAAATACATCCATGACATCCTATCAAGGTTGGAACTCGCTTTTTCACGATCACCACTAATAAGAACCATATTAGGAACTCAATGTGCTTTGGACATTTTGCTTTCGTGTGCAAAATATAACCAGTGTGGCCAGAAATAACCCATCTCATATAAAAAGCGATCAGAAACACGCATAGTGAAAGATTGATATTTGTTACTATTTTCTGGTGAGCATGCGACCTGCGCGGCTAACATCCAGGTCCACATTTGCTTATAATTATAAATAAAGCAAAAAGTGAACCAACGGAAATCCCCATGGCCGCCGTCGTCCAGGAAATCGCGGACAAGTGCAAAATCACTGGCCGATCCAGTCACGTGAAAAATATCCGGCTGAAAATAATCCAGTATAATAATTTTAAATCGAGCATCTTAAATCAATTCTTCACTATCACGTACCAACAACTACAAGTTGCAATCCATTCAAGATAAACATTAAATTTGCACGTTTAAATATCTAAATATTAGTCTCACGCAAGTTTCAACCATTAAAAGTGAATGAAGTGTTCAAAACAACAGGTAATAATGTGCAATGACAATTTGATTTTCGTCTACATTCGAATCAGGATGATGAACTAACGTCATCCAGATGTTTTGCCATGACCTCCTCGACCAGCAACCACAACGGTCGGGGTATCGGCTCGCTCGGACCCTCGTGCGACGTTGATTCCTCCTGCAAAGTACCCGATTGGGTGGAGTCTTGGGTCGGCTGAAATGGTGCAACGAGTAAAGAGTCAGAGGTGAGCAAGCAGGGACAAAATCATAAAGTTGGTGAAGGCGCGTGGCATGGCAGAGTATGTCAAATAAAAAAGTGTGCCTTAATCCAAGTGGTAGTGTAGAAGGGGTGGCGTAGAGGTGCCGATCAAAAACTGTGTAGATTTTATTGCACCCCATGACAAAACGTTAGTATGAGGCTGTCACGTCAAAGTTTATCCTATTCCTATTATAAGCAAGAACTGACTCAGAAAATACTCCATAAAAATGCGATATATTTGAGTTATCTCCCGGCTACATGTGAAAAAGCAACTTTAAATTTTTTCAGTTAAAACCTGATCCACTCTTTTCTATAATAAAACAAAGGATGAGTTAACAGAAACACGTGGAAACTGATAAGTGGCTTTCACACGGCACGGCTAATGAACTAAATTAAACAGTGCGTGCACACGATGTATTAACGTTTGCATCCACCTTAAAAAAGGAACACAACGAGATTACGGAAACGGAACCACTAACAATACTGATGAGCGGTGCCTCTCTAGCCATTCGCTGCTGCTTGTCGACCACGGCTTGCAGCGACTGACCTGAACACAATTCATTCTGAACTAATCGTTACACTAGTATATAAACGGTGACAGTCGTTAAAGAAACCCGCACTCAATGTGGGGGGTTAGTCACCTTAGCACATACTAGTTTTCAAGTACGAGTCAAATCCAGTTACTTTGTTAAGTTTTACTGTCAAGAAGTTAACGTATTTTAAATCATGGCAAAATTGGTTCCAGTGCAAATTCATCGTTTACGACGATATACCTCACACGGTGCAGCGATAACCGCTAAGAATCAGCGTTTGTATGGCAAACCAACCAAACACGGAAGGAGTATAGGTGGCACGCAATGCAATGAAGTAGTCCCTGCCGGCACGCAGGTGCAGCACGAGCATGTCCTCGAGCACACTCGACTCACCCGTCATCTGCCAGGCAGTCGCCTTGTCCACCAGCACTTGCAAATCGATCGTACACTAGAATAATGCGTCATTTAATTATTTTACACATTCGAGTTTTGCTTCACGGTACACAAATAGGTTTCTTCCCGTCATTGATTCATTCAGGCATCACTTCGGTTCAGCAAACTTAACATAAAAACTGGTTTGGCTCCGTTTACTTCGTACTTCTAATTGATTTGATTGCAAACAATAGAAATGATTGAATCAACGAACATCTTCACCACTGGCTATCTTGCGGTGTTCAGGCGTGATCTGCAACCACGACTTGCAAATGGTTTTGCGGTCGGGCGGCACTCGGAATCGGTACTCGGCCATGGACTTGCCGGTATTGCGACACGTCAACGACAACACCATCGGCTGCATGAACTTTACCACACCGAAATCAAACTGAAAATAAATAATAATCACTAAATTACTAACTAATGACATGCGTGGCCTACTGGTAATATAAGTTTGTTATTTTGCATGACATTTCATGGATCATGGCCGAAGTAAATTCAACTAAACAACAACCAACGATGAGTAATCTAATGAAGTCATGTTGTGTTAATTAAAATGTAAAGAACGGGTTTTCCCATTTGACTGTCATGCCACAAGAAATGCTTGGAACAAGTAGTGAACGATTTGTTGATGTTTTTATAGTGTTATTCATCAGAACGATTTGTGGTGAAAACCAGAAAGCACGAAATTCACACAAAACGAATTTGAACAGGACATGAACATACGTCCGGTAAATGATAGGAAGCAATCTTGAACAAACGACCGCCAATTTTCTTTCGATGATACTTATGACGCTGAAAACGTTAGTTTGAGTATTCAGATTACTTCTCTTTCCTACAAGCTGAGAAAATGCCAGAAAAATACAATCAAAAACCACGGTCCGTAATGCCAACATTTGTTAGAATGTATGGATTAAAAGTGACCAACCTCGTGCTGATCCAGAGTCAATTGGGGCAGCAACTCGTTAGCCCGACGATCCAACTCGGCCAGAGCCTGGCTGTGGAAGCGGGCCTGCTTTGCCGCATCTATCGTCTTCACCTGAATCATCGTTAAATCACGTCACATAAATTGTTAGCCCATCAATAACATACGGGGTTCGGTTCAATTGAGGAATAATACCGACAAATTGTCGCTGTTCGCAAGAATGACATACCTTGATGTTCATGATACATCGTACGGGTTTGTGGTCACTGGTTCTGATGCTCATCACTCCCTCATAGCTGGTCGTAGCGATCGAAGTGCCCGATGCAAAGTACAGAATCCGATCCGTCCATGCGGGCGGTCGTTGCTTCTCGCTGAAACATTACAACCAATCAGTGTTTATAAAAACAAACAATACAAACTACAACAATAGAGCTTCAATACCTTTCACGGAATGAATAACTATCAGAATTGTTATTATGAGTGAATATTTCCGCGTTTATTGTATTAATTTCAATAAAAACATCAGATTACCATGAGGATCACCTAGGATATATTGAACAAAGCAAACAACTGATATGAACCTGCTGTCCGGATTGTCCGTGCCGGGATCATACTTGTATGTGGGTGCGAACAGGATGGGCGCTTCAAAGAACTCGTGGAAGGCATGTCTCCGTCGTTGGACCGCTTTCAGCTGAACGAAATATGGTAATCACTAATTGAACAATGCCAAAATCCAACCCCCCTCCCCATCCCTGTTGCACGAAATTTTGAAAATTTAGCCTTTTAACTCTAAATAATCTCAGTTATCCGTTAACTATACCACAAGTAATAAACCTGGTCATGCTCCAACATCAGATCAAACTCGCGAGCGGCTGTGAATTTTTTCGCGTCGGACGTGCTGAGATTGTCGAGTCGATAGTTGAGGTCGCCCAGCCAAATAAGCGCACTGCAACACAATTAAGCTTTAGCAAAATTAACAGCTGATGTCACATATCATATCATTTAGAGTAGATGAACAGGTATAATTTTCATAAATTGCCAACGTAAGTATCATGTGTATATTAAGGGAACGGCGTGTACCTGACGTATACTTGACGTGTACCAAAGTAATAGGCGAGAAGTCAACAATTTTTCGACTACAAATCACAGTTGTATGATGCCATATAAATAAGCCGCAAATCGCTCTTATCACAGTTAACCGTTCTGTTCTGTTCTTCAATATAAATTATTATTTTTAATTTGATAATCAAGTGAGGATACTTGGTGATGGAATCTGATCGGCTCGGCTGGGGAAAACGCCCAAAACGATTAAAATGTAGTCAACAACTACGTTCTGTTCGAGTAGAGTATCAAAACCAACTCGTGATCAAATACGGAAAGCTGTCCCATCTGACCAAAACGCAGCTTGGAGCAGATGTCCCGGAAGTCCTGGTTTCGACGATCCACCTGCAATATGGGGCTTATATATGTAACAGATCATCACGTCATAACTAAGAAATTAGGGTTGAGATGAGTTTATGAGTCTAAAACGTGTTGTTCGTGAACGAATATAATAGTGTTGTAGAGTGAACGGTGATGTTAATAATAAAATGATAATTAGATAGTTATATTTAATGTAATAAATAATCTAAATAGCAAGTTAAACTAGCCTCATCAAGATGGGCAGCCAGATGACTGCACACGAAGCAGAGACGAGTGTCATTGACCTTGATGCTGATGCCCACACCGCCCTTATTACCCTATAATACAAAAATATTTTTGAGATATGGAGTCAAGTATAACACTAAGGTCTGACAAACCCTCCGACGACGGCACAACTTTCTATCTTTACAGCACAACGGCCGTCGTTTACCGCCGACCTACAGTATGTATGTCCTACATACGTACTCTCAACACGGCATTTTGCATAACGGTTAATACAGTACGAGGACACTCCTAGCTCTATCTTTCTGCCATCGCACAAAGTAACTCGCAAAAGAACATGACCATAATTTAAACATATATATTAAATTAAAACTTCCGTTAAAACGACATAAATCACTCATTATGAAAAGAGGCTGCAAGTTAGGATCGTAGCAGAAGCAGAAATAAAGTGAGCAGTAATGAAAGCCTGAACAGATTAGTCGTTAAACGCCAACCAACCAGAACACTCATGAACCCAGTGGGAATGTCATGTACGGTGACATCACTGATCTGAACCCGGGCATCAGTGCGCACTGCCAGCAGCAGGTAGATGCCGATCAGCTTGTGGCAGGCAATCTGAAATCATATTTACATTCATATTTACGTTTTCACTACATTAAGGTAGAAATTCACTTATAGTGAAAAATATGCATTCTGTCTGACCATGTGTCTATATCAATAAATTATGTTTAGCGGTAGGTAGGAACAACAAATACGAACGCGTTATTTTGTTTTGAATCACGAAAGCAAAAGAACTAAAATTACGAATCCAAAATATCCCCGGAACGGTGTTATCACAGTGTATATATAATTCATATTTATCATCACTTCAAAACGATAAAATTGATAAATACAAAACTGTATCCATCGCGGCCAAATTGTGTTTACGATAACCAATCAATTCAATCCAAACCCAGAAAACATACAACAACGAAACTGCATGTTTTCGGAAGTTACATGTTTATACCGCAAAATACTGCGTTGATGATGGGATACGAGTTTACAAAAAAGAAATTTTTTTAATCATCCCACCCAGTTATTCCCGAAATGTCACGTACTTGTCCAACAACAACAACAACAACAACAACAAAGACAAGCAGGAACATGATGGGCAGTGAACGTAAATGAAGCAGAGATGAGAACATCAATCACATCGGATGCTCGTAGTAATGCATCAGGTAAAAGCAATAGCGGACGAGAAGGGGGAAGTAGAACTCCCCTCTCTTTGGAAGTTTCAAAGTGTGTAGAGTTTGTTCCTAAAGGTGAAGTAAAAAGGCCTAATTTCTGCCATTTCCTATTGAAGGTTTGGCTCATCCGCCAGTGGGTTCTGGCAAGTGTGTCATGGTTACGGTGGCGTCAGCAAACCATTACTCGTCCAAAAGGCTCTTCACACTTGCTGTACTTGCCGTGCAGCCATAGATTCGTTTACAGTAGAGTAGACCAAACCATCATATATTGGTAGAGAAGATAGATATACATTGTATTGTGTTCAGCATTTAGCTCACTACACTAGTCTGCTTTCTATATATCAATAGTGAACAAACCACCATGATGAAATTTAGATTTGTTCACAGTTCACACAACACAAAAACTATCAGCTTCGATTGAAAATAGTATTCATCATATCACATATTGCTCACAATACAGATGGCAGTTTACTTTCTTCGGTCAAATTAAACGTAACTCGTCAATGGTCATGTTATGTGCACGCACGATATCAAAAATTCAATCGAAAACTTGCAAATATGTTATTCAGTCTCGACCGCTGTAAAATTACCATGTTGCCCATTTTCAGCTATTTTTGTACCGAAATCACTCCCAGCGACCGGAAACTATTCTAAATCACTGCTAGTGAGCGAATGGATCAATAAATTGATAAGCGGGCTGCAGCCAGTTGATGTTAGCCTCTTGTACCCAAGTCTGGACCACAACTGTACAATTTATGCAAATTTGATTCGTCAGGGGCCAAATCCGGTTGCAGCTAAAAAAAGATCTGCCCCCCGCAAGCGGGCGAGGAAATAAAGAAAACGTTGACCCCCTTGCTAGTTCTAAAAAGAATAAATTCACAGATAATGCCATTTTAATTTCAGCTTAATAATAGCACAGAATGCGCACCAGCTACCGTACAATATCAACGGACAACCGGCATGATGAGGAGAGCATCGAACAACTCGAACAATCTACAGCCGAAACGTATGAAATTTCTTACTCGGAAGATTCAAACTTTTTGAGGATGAGTCGAAAAAACAATTGGCTTACCGATTTTACAATAAACAAAAGCAGCTGTGACAACAAAAACATCAATCAAAACGTCAGAACAGCCAGAACAGCAATCAGTCAATTGGGTATCAATTTGAGGAACGAATTTCGACGCGAATCATTGAGAAGGGCAGTGCAGAAATCGGTTAGACAAAAATTATCATTCAACAATGTAAGTTAATAATGAAAGATAACTCACTCGGTGACAAAAATCGAATTGAATCGATACATGCATGCAAAAAACGAGGTTTGAAAGAACACTATTAACGAACTGGTAAATACTGACTGAATTACCCTGCATATAAATAAGCATAGTGAATGAAGCAAAATCAATAAAGTACGGTGATTCATTACAGGTGAACGTCAGTCCACAGAGGAGCAGTGGATGCCGTCTACCCAACATGGGTTTACGAAAATCATGCACCGTTGACTTTCTTCAAGCTCAAACCACAAACAACATTGGCTCCGAGATACAACTGGCTCCAGACACATCGCATTCTCAACAGAACTCACCACCACAACAACAAATGGATATCAAGAACACCAAAATTACAGATTTTAGTATTTTCAATGTGAAGGAGCAAATAGAAAAACCACTGTAACTTTGATTGAATGCTGTTTATCAGATACCATCACCGCGTTTCTGTAAACTGTCCAGCACTGATTTTGAACATCACTTTACATGAGTTAAAGATGATTAATAAAATGTATTCCTCATTCATGTTTACAAAGTAGATCGTTTCATTATTCGAATAACACGCGTAAACTAAATATTCAAAATGAAAGATTTTGTAATCAATTATGCATTAATACTAACAATTTCATACTTGGCACCAGGATGCAGTCCATTCTTGGTTGCCTCCCGCCATTCCATCTCCCGTTTAGGATTGTCCACAATGTACGCCGTTGTGTTCAGATCGAGCTCTTGAAATCTGTAACAGATAATGCAATGAACACTCTGTTTAATATAATATTGTGTAATGTGTTGATCAATACCGACTCCGACTCAATCTCAAAAAGCTTTAAATGTGTTCAGAGTCACAGACTGAAACGCCGAAACTGTACTATTCTTATCAGTTCACCATGTTTCAAATCAAGCTCAGTTGATTTCGATTTTCAATCATCGAAAAAAACGGCACCTTATACAACTTAAATAATTTCTCAAATGTGTATACAGTATAACCATCCCACCAAGCAAAAGATTGATTGAAAACAAGCGATTACTGACTGTGTATCTTATTTGAACATTCAATAAGTAACAATACGCCGCAGCGAGCATGGCACTTATGGTAAGTTGGATTAGATAACCCCTGCCCTTGGTGGAACAACTGTTGTGCCAGGAAAACTAAGCCCACCTCTCTATTACCGTATTATACTTTCGTCATTGGGCAACCGCAAAGCTTGAAAAAATTTCTTGAAATCTGAAATGACGAACCCGATTGCGTATAAATCAGGAGGCTGATCGATACCAACAGCCAACCAGGGACGGAGACTCTGCGTTGGTGCTTTGCCGTTCAGATTGAAAGTGCCAACGAAAGTACTAAAACAATAAAATATTACCATTGAGGTGAGGTGAGGGGGTCAGGTGTCGAATCGGGGGTAAAAAAGGCATATACGTATATGCCGATACGCATATGCCAGTTAGTTGGCATATACGTATATGCCGATACGTATATGCCAGCATATACGTATATGCTGATACGTGTATGCCATCGGGTAGCCTGGCATATACGTATATGCCGATACATATATGCCGGCACATACGTATATGCCGATTATTGGCATATACGTACATGCCAATTATTGGGGATGATGACAGTTTTTTTCAAACGGATCCCACCTCCGCGCTCCGCGCGGTGTTAACGCGCTTGTCCTCGCTATCGCTCGGACAAGCCAGCCTTACGATAGGATATCGGGGGTTAACGAACAGTAATACTTCGAAGGGAATAGTAAAACTTTTAAACAAATCGCAAAACGGGCGGATGAGGGGTGGTGGGACCCCACAGACCCTCTCAACAGCCTAAAAAGCTAACAACTAACTTTTGGCATATACGTATCGGCATATACGTATATGCCGCATATACGGCTGGCATATATGTATCGGCATATACGTATATGCCGGCATACATGTATCGGCATATACGTATTTGCCAATACATATACGTATCGGCATATACGTATATGCCGATACATATATGCCAGCCGTATGCCTTTTTTACCCCCGATTCGACACCTGCCCCAGGTGAGGTATGGTTTTTCAACGGTTCCATACACGAACACAAAATTGTGAACCAACTTTATTTCTCGATACGAACAGTACTGGCTTTCCCATTGCTTCAGCAGTTCCTGGAATGAAGTGCAAGCTTTATCTGTGACGTTTGTATAACCCAACCAATTAAAATCTGCAGTTCAACTGTGTGTTGTAAAGTGTAAGTGTTAATGAAGGTGCTGACAACAAAACCCACCTGCACTACGGAATTAGTTTGCGCCGTCTGTTCGTCTTCGTTCTCATCATATTCCATGACCATCGAGTCATTTCTTCGTTTTACCTGCTCAGCTTTACTTCTGGGTTGCTGCTGCTGTGAACGCGAACCGCCAGACGAAATATAAAAGCTCGAAGAATGGCCCGATTTAGATGTCATCGCTGTGTATTAACGTCCGCGATTCAGCATCCAGTTGAACTTTGGATAAGTAATGAATAGGAACACTCGCTGAAGTATGAAATCTATTTTTATTTTACACTTTAAAATTTTTTGCAATTTAAAAAAAAAATTTGTTCCGCAATAACATTTTTGTAAAAAAAATCTCAAAAATGACGGATTGGGTAAAACTTGCTGAAATTTTGGTTCGTTTGTTTTTTGGTCAGGTGAAGGGAGCAAATCAGTAAAATACGATTGCAGGGCAACGTGTTTGTCGATACATAGTGAGTGAGTGAGTGAGTGAGTGAGTGAGTGAGTGAGTGAGTGAGTGAGTGAGTGAGTGAGTGAGTGAGTGAGTGAGTGAGTGAGTGAGTGAGTGAGTGAGTGATTGAGTGAGTGAGTGAGTGAGTGAGTGAGTGAGTGAGTGAGTGAGTGAGTGAGTTAGTGAGTGAGTGAGTGAGTGAGTGAGTGAGTGAGTGAGTGAGTGAGTGAGTGAGTGAGTGAGTGAGTGAGTGAGTGAGTGAGTGAGTGAGTGAGTGAGTGAGTGAGTGAGTGAGTGAGTGAGTGAGTGAGTGAGTGAGTGAGTGAGTGAGTGAGTGAGTGAGTGAGTGAGTGAGTGAGTGAGTGAGTGAGTGAGTGAGTGAGTGAGTGAGTGAGTGAGTGAGTGAGTGAGTGAGTGATGGATAAGTGAGTGAGTGAATGTCACTTTGTATTCATATCCCAAATATCTAGTGATAAACCCGTTGCAGGTGACTGATGTTCACGTTTTATAAGAACCAACCATTTACGAGGAATCATGATATGCATGCACTAAACCCGTTGATTTGTTGGTTTTCGAGTATAACAAAAAATTCTTTCAGTTGGATTTACCTGACCCATTGAAACTAACTTATTCTGACTAGTATACGTAAACATTTCAGTTGAACTTGAACATTTTGATTTGTGCTGTAGTCAAGCCTAGAGCGTTTTCCATGAGATATTTCGGTGGTTGGCCACTTTTTGCTAACATGCTTCACAAGTTTAATGAGTTATGTATATATCGCTGTCATGTTTCAACCAGAACATCAATTGATCAGATTTTTTCAAAGCTAGTTTTCATATCTAGATATTTTTAGTATGTGATGATGTATTTTACACTTTATGTTTTATTGGTTGATAATGTATGTTTGTTTGTTGAAGGCCAACATCACTTATGTGGGCAATGGTGACTATGTTCAGTCAGGCCAGGTGCGGTTGCTGTCTCGGACGATTGAACAACTGATAAAGAATAGCACCGTGTTCACGAAGTATGCTGCAGTAAATAGATAAATGATAGTAATTCAAGACCTGTTCTTTATTCCTTATATTCAGTACAGGTACATAGTTCTGTCTTGAGTTTAGTTGGTAATGAATCACATCCGTTCTGTGCACCAAATTTAGAGAGGAACATTACATATATACTGCATTCAGAAAAATGTCTCCAAACTACTCTTTTTAAAAAAAGTATAAAAACACTTGAAATTTGAGACAAACTGTATTGTTCAATGTTAGCAATATGTTCAATTTTGGTGCGGTAGTCAGTCGTTCACAATGGCAATCATTCCGTATTCTTATGCTTGAAAACTGTGCCCTGTGTTTGTCTACTGTTGTTTACCATGTTCCATTACAGGATAACCGCGAAAAGTACATGTATGTGAATAACGTTATTGTGCCAATCAAAAATGGATCCCCATACCATGTCCTTTACCTCACACCTCGCTGGACATCTTGGTCATTCGTCACAACTTTTTAGCCCTTTACGTGATCTATTTAATTATCTATTTGTCTCACCCTATTTCGAGTGTTTTATAACTTTTTTCAAAATGTTCAAGATGTTTTCGACAGAAAATACGATTTTGGAATGTGCATAGAAAGAGAAGCACGGACTGTTTATAGAAGTTGGTAAAATGTTATAGAAGTTGGTAAAATGTTTCAAGTGTGGGCTCGTGCTTTGTACTAGTCTGTTTTTGTGTGGAGGAGGGGTTGGGATGGGTTTAGTTGTTGGTCCCTGGCGTGGCAAGGATCCAATCAGTCAGTCAGCTCTGTTGGGAATGTTATACAAACAGTAGTGACAATGTAAATTGGTCTGGTCACGGACCAACCATGCGACTGGTGAGCGTTGATACAACAAGCGCACTTTTTATGAACAAACGTTTGGTGTACATATGAACCAAGTTCAGCCTAAAAAGGCGAAAGGCACATTTGACATGCGTAACATGGGCAATACTGAGTGCGCCATGGGGCATCATCCCCGTTACATATACATACATATATGTACATATGTATGTATGTAGCGTTGCATTCATCGCGTTGGTTCATGCAAACACTCCATGTGCCATTTTGTGCTGCAAGACTGCCCCAATTGGGCCTCATATTTTCCATCTGGAAACAACCAGAATCATGTTTTTTAGAACTGTTTAGCTCGTAACTCCATTTCAATATTCAGTTTCAATGTCATCGAGGTTGTGCATTGCACAATGAATCGGCAACAATTTTGGTCACATTGTTGGTATCGGGTACCTTCGAAAACTTTACTGGGTGTTTCCTATATAATATTTTTGAAAGACACTTTAACTTGGGTAAAGAGCTGTACATGCATGTTCGCAAGAAGATGAAAAGTTATAAAAAAATATGTATAATTCTCAGCCATTACGTGTATATACTTTTAACACTGACGTACACATGTTCTATAACATCTAAGTCAGCACATTCGAATATTTAGAACCCAAATTAAGTGGTAACATACTCATTTAGATTGCTTATTATGAAGTAATATTGACATGTTATGCAGATTTTTAGCGATACTTATGTTTTTATGATATGCAAAGTTCAGACTGCGATGAATATGCCAACACGAATTACTGTACACGATAACCGCCATGAACACAACGGACACGTCCTACTTCTCGCTGGCCACACTCAACAACAGCACCAGCAACTACTCACTCGTTAGTTACCGATCATATTTGTTATATTTTATTATTTTATCTTGCAGTCTTCATGAGTTTATCAACCCATGCATTTAGAGTCCGGAAAGAAAATACAAGTCAAAGGAAATGCGTGGCAAAATATATGTTACTAGGGTAAACCCGTTGCAGGGCAACGGACGATCAAGTTAAATAGTAACCATTTCCTGCACCTAACCCGAGGATGAAGTATATTTTTGTATACCATTATAAGTATTCGGTTGTGTTAACCCGACCCGTTGATTGTTCAAACTTTAGTCTAGAGTTTAGTTTATTGACAGAATACTGTAACAAAAACCCGTCAAAAAGTTAGAGCCACCCGTAACGTTTTCAACTCAATACAACTTCTTTTATATATTTCCCTGATTACACGATATGGAGTAATCTATAACGCACAATATGAACCCGTTGAACCCGACTTTTTAAATTTTCACTTTATACCCACTCAGTATAATTACAGGGTAACATTAGTTAAAAGAACCCGTGGAAAATAGTTGAAATTACAACCCGTGGAGTTTGGCTATTATTAATTTTTTTCGATCCATGAAATATTATATTTAAGCCCCATCTCGTAATAAATGGTACTTTATTTATCTCATGACCCGACCCGATAATTTGGAGACATAAGATGAAAAAACTTCACCCGACCACCTAAACACAAAATTTTTGACTTTTGATTTTAACAAAAGTCTTTTATTTGAATAAGACTGATTACGTTTTACAGTTTAGCTAGAAATAAATTCTTGACGAAAGGTGTCATGTTTCGGTTAATCATGGAAAAAAACTTTTGTATTCCCACATTAAAATAGAAACATTAAAACCTGTGGCACAACAATTACGGTAACTTCAGTTAAGGTCAATGATATTTCCAGTTCAGAGAATTTAGGGAACCTCCTTTGAGGGTGTTGATGACAATATCAACTCAACTTTTATGAGAGAGGGTGATGATGATTATACTTTTTTTGTTTCTGCATGAAAATGACATAAAGAGTTTATTTGCGTTTCACTTCTGATATTTATATGGAACCGCTTGCGGACATACATACATACATACGGACATACGGACATTGGAGTTTTAATATATAAGATATGTAAAGCAAGTTCGGTTCATTATAGAAGCCTTATTTTATTCGTGGATGTTCTTTATGCATATTTGCACCTATGCATGTGCTAAGTAGGATATAAAAGAAGACCACTGATTTTAGAATGTGCAAAGGACGACGGTTACCAGTTAACATGATATATTAATGCGATACGTAGTATAGTGAGAAAGATCAACTGCTCCTTAAAATTTCGATAAAATTGCCTATTTGTCCACCATGTCAATTTCCAAAAGGATTAATTGCAATCTTCTAATATTATTTACCGATAATTATTCCTGATTGTAACGTTAATGGATAATGGATATTGCGCATGTATTATTGGTTGACTAGTTAATTTACTCTCTTTACTCTGCAAGCCGGCAACACATATTCTTGTTGTAAGATGTATTTTTGTAGCGATGCAGCGCAAGGTGTTCATAATATTTGTGAATTATTTTAATCCGAAAAACCGTTTTAATCTAATCTAACTCATATTTTGTACATGCCCTACATATATAAAGTAGTCAATAAATCCGGCTGTTCTAGCGTAAGTAATGAATGAGCTGGATGGCTGGAGCAATAATGCATGTTTACTTAACGGGCAGACAGAATATGACTTTACGAGCGAACGTGCAGTCCGTCAACGTGTTATGACTTCATTTTGCGCAGTGTCCAGTGTGATGTGGCTGTAATTGAGCAACTTCCATATTGTTTAGTGAATGAACTGTTCATTCGAATTCTATTTATATCTATGTTTTTTTTGTTTCAAGTTAGGGGGGTCATTGTCTTATCTCAATACATGTATCTTCTCGAAAATTAATTTATAAACTTCATTAACTGTTTCCAAAATTTTTTAATTTGGGCAAAAGTTAGTACTATAAATCTTGCTTAAATACAGTGTTAGCGAATCTTAAACAGACAGGAAAAAATTATATCCGGCTTGTTATGAAGAAGTGCACATCGAGCCCGTTCCCATATATGTATAAGATATAATGTGTGGTTTATTTATAAATATATGTACAACGCAATTAGTTGAGCATATTTTGCCAAAAGTATGGGTATGTACAGTGCTATGTATACATTTGTTGGTAAGATAGGACATACTCTGGTTGACAGGCTGTTGCCAAGCGGCCAACTCGGGCCAGCCTTTATTGTTGCCTGTTGGCTCGCGAGGGACGCTTAGAAATGAAAACGCAACTTCTAAAAACATTTGTTTTTGTGATTGGCACGTTTAAAAGTTAGAACACAAATAGTTGACATCATTAAACTCCCTTGGATAATTTAGTTTCGTTTCGAATTTTCTCATGGTTTTATTTATTCAATACAGTTTTAGTCAGAATAAAATTTAGTCTTGCTGAACCCATTCTCCTAATTAACTAGAACTTTTGAACTTGGATAAATATTATTTACTATTTTATACACGCATTTACTTGTTAAATGCTGACTTTATGTACCTTTTATATTTTTAATCATGTCTGATGTGCCTCCCTCGTCTTTTGGTAGTCCTCAGAACTTTTCACTCTTTGTTTTTAACATGATTACGCAATTTTGAGAAGATCACATATTAACAAACAACAAGATCTCAGATACGATGGGACTTGTGGTTGATCCTCTTGTAGAATGTCATAGTTTATTATTATATTTTATACTATATTTTTGCAATTCTCTTACTGCAACTTTTGGAATGGGCTGCCTGACCACTTGACTTTGGTGTACATATATATGTGTACCGGCATGTTCATCATCTAGAAACAGACGTATAACCAAATAAAGTGAGGTCATTGCTTGGGACGTGTGTTGTTGTTTCAAGTGGCACTCGCTTTGTCCACTTTAACGTATGCCACTGGCTTCTATCTTATGACCGTACAAGTTGCCTGTCACATATGGTTTTGTATCAGACCACGTGTTTTACTTTTTGTCTGACAAAAGTTAACAGTTTTATACCATTAAAATCGTAATTCACTTTGAAACTTATAATTTTCAATCTGCAACCATACAGATTGATCTTCAAATATGTACATCATACTCTATGAACATGTGATTGCCCAGGCAACTGCCTATCGGACCTTTCAAATATTACCGTGATATGCATATGTCTCTGATAAATTACGAGGATATACTTACCGATCGTTATATTGATAGGTTCTCTGTGCGTGTCCGTGTTTTATAACGTTTACATGCAATGTCCGTGTTCTGTCTTGTTTTACAGATCTTCATGGAATGGAGACGTATGCAATGTCTGCCAACTCTGTGTTTCTGGTTCTCTTCGACTATACGATGGTTTTTTGACTGATGGAAGTACTATTTTTGTAGTATTTGTAAATGAAGCGTTTTTTGGGTTAAAGTCCAATATTTTATTTAACTTGTTTCACCAAGTTACATATCTAAAGTGATCTGATCGACATGTCAGGGGTTATGCGGCACATGATCATGTTGTGTATTCATCTTCACCCACTCACTTGTTCACTGATTCTCTGACTTATTGCCACGTATGTGGTTGAAATGTACAACAGTTCAACCAGGTTTTTACCCATTCAAATGGAGAAACTCACGTTGTGTTAAAAATATAAATCTCTTGACCCACCCACCTTAGCATTTCGAGTGTTTTCGAGCGCGAAAAATAATTCAATCATATTATGTATCTCCGTTGAACAAACCACTGAGTTTTTATGTATGTAGAGTACAAAGCATGTAATAAAGCAAATAAATGAAATATTATCTATAGGGATCAGGGGCAGTTCAAGAAGTTCTTTCTCAGTGTTCGTGTTTATCAGAGCTTATGTATGAGTGCGGTGAGGTACACGCTCCGCAACCACCCTAATATTTTCGCTTAATAAGTTTTATACCGAAGTTCACATCCATAAGTTCAACTCAAGAGATTATGTACATATTTATTCAACTTATCCGACTATAAAAACTTCCCATGGTCAAACTTTCAAAACGCCTCTGACTTTGACCACGCGAATCGCGTACTCGTGAAATACCTTACCAATTTTGTCTTCAGTTCAGTTATTGCCACCTGCGTGCGTATTCCTATTTGCTTTTTGTGAATCATCAGTACGGCTATAACTTATTGTATAAAATGCGCAATTCGACTGTTGTTGATTTAGATATAGACGTAATAGACCGGTCAGAATAACTGGTTTACTTCCAATGGTATTGCAGTGTGCATTAGCAAGACAGATTGTGTGCAATCAACATCATACACGCTATTAACGTTGAAGTATGTATACGGTAGTATTTTGATAAAATTCTGCGTATAAAGAAGCTGTATTAAAGTTCTATATTAATGTTAAGATTGTCTGATTTGTTTTGGTGATACAAGTTTTCATATCCATCCCGATTTTTGGTCATATATGACATATTTTCACAATCAGAATTTCACGACTCTGGGCCGCCAAGCAGGTTTCGGTACCGAACATTATTTCAGCATCAAGGTGTTTACCCGACTTTTGGTGTTATCCACTTCAGAAATAACCAGAGATTGCTTAGATCATACTTCTGTCTCGGATTATTATCTTAGGTACCACAAAATTTACTCTACAATTATTCATGATCAGTAAAAATAAACCACAGTTGCGAGGTTATTTGTATATAGGCTCTTGCCATCTTCAAATAATTGTTTCATGGGATACTTTTTAACCAGGACGAGGAGTATTTTCAAACAGTTTTACTCATTCCCAAATAAAGGTTTCAAAAGTAATTTGTGCCGAACGCTCAATTTTTTTGCTTGCTCGGTTGATTCATCGGTTAAAAAATATAAAATAATTTCTTGAACTTTTTATTGTATTATCAGCATCACTAAAAATGATATCAGTGTTTTCCCATTAACCAGCATCACCATCAATAGCTTCTCCATCAACGTGTTCTATACAGGTCTATTCTCTCATATCAGTCAAGTAAATGTTATAATACGTTTCAGCGCTCAACGGCTGGCAAAGTTTTCCGAAGAAAAAAAGGAGACACATTCTCTACTGTTACCTCTTACATTCTGCTCCATCTCAATGGGAATCAAAAGTTTCCTCTGTTGGCTGAAAATTTATCGATAGGAGTATTTTTCGGAAGTTATACTTTTTACGAACTTCAAAGGGGCTGGCTGGCAAAGCTTTTTCTTGTGACAATAATGAAATAAGCTAGGTGCAATACATCGCCTTGCTCAGGCTCAGATACACATCGATTAATTAACAACATCAGCATTCGATTTATTATCCACTTCAAATGTTATTTTGAGGGGCTCTTGCCTCTCATCCCCAACTTATTCAGAGTTGCGAATAAAACATGATATCGTATTCTGGTCAGACATCAAGTTTTGAATTTAGTTTTTGATTGCGATGTGTAAATTGTGTTGCAGGCCGCCGAGACCTATCCACTGAAGGACCGGGTGCCGTCAGCCGCTTTCTATAGTGCCGTATCATCGCCCGAATCAGATGACCCGAGTCGAACATTTGCCTTATATAGCAACAACAACAGTTGCTCCACCGTCGGTTCGAATCGACTAAGCCGAGTGCGTAAATACGACAGCAGCAACGACAAATTAGCCGGTAAGCAACAGAAGAGACACCGAACACGCACCAAGAGAAAGCGATCACATGCCATCGGTAATCCGTATTTGAGATCAGGTTGGTTGTTCTTATTGGTTTTACATCAGTTCATTTCATTCTACTTTTATGACTGCCGAAAAGGGTAATGTTTTTCTGAATGTATGGCTGGATTCATCTACTTTTCCGTTCCGTCCTTGTGTGGTGGAATATTTCTTTTATTTTAATTAAAACTGTTTTATGGCAGGTAACACAACGTCATGCACCAGCTCCCGCACCACTTCAGCCGACTTGGACGGTCTTCTGGCGTCATCTGCTGACAGTTTATTTGATGTTACCGCGAGCTGTACTAGTAGCAGTGCCACGACCAATAAAAGCAACAACTCCACTCCACCCTCGATTGTAACTAACAACAACAACAACAACGACGACGTTACTGCAACATCAACAACCCGAGACTCCAATTTAGCGCCACATGATTCTTTTAGTGGTGTAATGGAGCACAACACGTTGAGTTCATCAGGTCATTCAACACAGGCGGAGAGGCAACATCATGCACATAGTGCGGGCACGGTCGTTACTCAAGTACGTATCGTACACCGTTGCATCTAACACTGTTTTCTTCCATTTTGATGGGTTTTTTTTCAAAACATTATCAATATACGAAGAACAGTGAATTTTCTACTTTCAAATTGGATTGACATGCTGTAAGACATACTGTTGTTGTTGCAGTTGTCCAATGGTGATCACCGTGACACGCAACGTCGACCGCAACCCGACCATGACGATGAAGTAAATGCCATGTTGAGAAGGAAATGGGAGGTTCTGCCTGGACGTAACAAGTACTGGTGCGATGGACGGTTGGACATTGTTGATATTGATCCTTTTATTTGATTAAATAATTGTGACTGCATACTGGCGCTGGCTCTCTATGCTACCCTAGCAGACATGAGTAAGTAGGGTTTTTCTTTTCTAGTGCGGAAGTAGAAGTGGTGTTAATACTGGACCTTACAGTACAGTCCAAAGCTACTAAGGTCGATCTATTTAGTATGCAACTGCACTGCACCATATGTTTCTTTGTTAGCTGACTGCCAGCTGAATTGGTGTACAACAATCGTTTTTACGGTATAAATATTTAGTAAAGATAAAATTCCATATTTTTATCGATCGAATGATTCACTGAAATGCCTTCATGCACTAGCTAAATTTTATCATCCAATGAATTTAGTTAAAAATTTACATGATATTGTGCTTGCAGGATCATAATGAGCCGTCAGTCGGGTGTGTTCTATTTCACCGTTATACTTCTCGTCGGTACGATGGCATTATTCTTTGCATTCGAGTTAGTCCGGTCCGGTGGCAAAGTAGTAATTCGTTCAACTCATTTTTGTATGTGAACGCCATTCGGTTCGATGTTTCATTGAAGACAACCAATTTTATTATAACATAGGAAGTTTGTTAATTATGAAGTTTTCTGGTGAACTTTATATTCGCGAATTGCTATTTCGCTCTACTTTACCTTCAGATTGCTCACATTAAAATACTTTTCTCTTTGTTGTAAACTTTCAGTTTAAAATGGAATCAAACCAAACTTATTCATGAAGAGCAGACCAGATACAGTCTTGATGCTAATAACTCGTGGAAAGCAATAATCTTCTAGTAATAGCAAGCATTCAGTTTAGCATACACAAAAATAACACATTGAAAGTTAAAGTTGGTTGACTGTTTTTTAGTGCGCCATACCTCTGGACGGATGTATCGCCTGCAATTCCCGTGGTGGCCGCATGTTTAATGATGATTGTAATCGCACAACTGTTCAGAACGAGCTTCAGTGACCCGGGTGTCATGCCCAGAGCCGATTTCGCCGAAGCTTCTTATATTGAAAATCAAATCAACTTGGGTTGGTTTTTTTCACTGATTATCTTTTTTATGGATCATCTGACGATTTGTTATTGGGATTTTTTAAAGAAACTGAGTTAAATTTGTTTTAATTTGACTCGAAACAAATTTTTAGAACAACAACAGCCGACGGGCACCCCGCTGGCCAACATGTACCGTCCACCTCCACGTACCAGGGAGGTGTGTGTCAACGGGCAGACAGTCAAGCTCAAGTACTGCTTTACCTGTCGGGTGTTTCGACCGCCGCGCACGTCACACTGCTCCGTCTGCGATAACTGCATACTCAACTTTGACCATCATTGTCAGTTATATACTTTATTTCACACAGTAATTAGTATTGTGATAAGATTTATAGCTCAAAACGTCATGTTTTGTCTTGATTTTATAGTGAACGTTCCGTTCCGAAAGGTAGAAGATTGCAGTAATGAATAAGCTGGACTTTTGGGATAGTGTAAACAGCGTCGTTAAGTGCATTTTTTCACAATCCCTTCACTCAGATAAAAATATATAATTTGTGTTTGAGAATGAGAATATTTTAGGTCCGTGGGTTGGCAACTGTGTTGGTCTGCGCAATTACCGACACTTCTATCTGTTTATCTTGACCCTCTCGCTGCTGTGCGTCTACGTGTTCATTTGCTCGGTCGTGCATCTCGTCCTATGTTGGTCCATTACTATCTCTTATTTTATATATTGAGTTTCCAACGTTTTTACCATAATTTCCCTTGGGTATGAAAATCAGAATACCTGGAATTTTCGATTCAGTCGAAAATCATCGACAACCAGTTCACACACAAAAGAAAAATTGTGCTATATCAAACAAGTTGGCATACACCTCCAGAAACTAATATTTTTTTGCAGATTCGCAAGAGAACGACTTTCTCTCGGCAATACGCAAATCGCCAGCCAGTCTGATCGTGATATTGATTGCGTTCTTTGCGGTGTGGTCAGTGCTCGGACTGTCCGGTTTCCATACCTACCTGATTGGCACCAATCAGACAACCAATGAAGACGTTGGTAGTTCTGTTTTGACTCATTGACGAATTCTCTGTCATTTACAAATACTTTCTAGTTTCTACCAAACCAACAGTTTTCCTCACGATCACCATTCAAATTTCATTCATCTGTATATTTAACAATGACCCAGACAACATTTATTAAAAAAAATGGTCCGTCATCGAAAGTAATTGAAGTTCTATTCGATTTGTAATCCGACCAATGTGGCAGTTACATTTTATCAGCATTCATATCAGCTTTACACTTTCTAGTCCCTCAATAATTAGAGTTCTAACCAAATTATAATCGGATCAATGTCGCAGTTACGTTTTTGAAGTATTCCCGATGATAGTAGCTCAGTTTGATATACATACGTCGAATAGTTCAAATTCCTAGATCAAGGGCATTGAACTGAAAGGCAACAAACCCATTCAAATTTCTAGATCAAAGGCACGTTTAACCGGAAACGTCAGCCGTCCGTATTGAACCCGTACACACGAGGCGGAGTGTGTGCCAATCTATGTACCATTCTTTGTGCACCCGAGCCACCCAGGTTTATAGTCCGCTTACACCTTCTGTCCTTTTTAATCTAACATATAGGCTCATTAACCGTTTCCCGACCAAAAGTTGATTGATCTATGGTTACACACTACGAAGAAAATGAGTATGATTTATTCCTATCAGACATGGGTGTTTATCTTTCGCCAGGAAGATCTTCCATCGAATGATGATGTATTGTCACAGAAACTTACTAAAGTTATAAAAATGTTATCAAAACCAAAGAAATGATGTTGTATTTTAGCCTGATCGACCGTCGTGGTTTTGTATTGCCTGACCGCGAAATCCAAGTGCCTCACACGCTCATATTGGGTACGGCGTGTGCACCCTCGTTACATGCCAACAATAGTTGTGTTACGCACTCACAGGTTGCTCAATAGTTACAATATATTCAAAAAAGTTTTGAAAGTATCATCTTTGGTATGACAATTTGTGATTCATGCAAAAAAATAAAGTGTGTGGATGATAAATTATTTGTATAATTTTTCAAAAATTTGGTTTCTATAACCTAATTGACTGATTTATTACGGCAATCATTCTAGGACGGGCATCACACGAAATCGAGTTCATCCAGCTCTGACTCGACGCAGATGTCGATGAATTCGGCCGTGCCACCACATGAACCAGGTGGTTACGGTAGCGTGATCAGTCAACTGCAATGATCATTTGGCCTGTTAAAGTGATAGTGGATGACTGATGAGGTAATTAACTCAGCTATCTGACCAATATACTACTGATTTAATGGTGTAAATCTGATTGCTTACTGGATTCTGTGTATATTAATGTGTGCCTCATTCTCCGCCACTCAATAACGACAATCCGCAACTGTGTTCCCATAAATCCATTAATTTTCCACTCATTCATACCTGCTTTGCGCACGTTCGAAAGACCTAAATTAGTATTCTACTACAAATTTATTATTGGTACATAAAAATGTGATTTGACATGGGTTTGTTCACTTTTTGGATCAAAATGCTGTACTGTTGTTTTTATCGCAAAATTTCCGCTTTGTTTTTGACGGTGAGTTGTGCATGTTCGGAGTTTATTCGGAGCCACTTTTATTCAGGAATTGGTCGAGGATTTATGCGTCATGTTTCAGAACCAATCCTTTATAGCTACAACTTCCGAATCAATGACCAACATCCTCATTGGTTGTTCATGACGAAGAACACCTTACAGTTACGTTGGCGAAAATATATATTTATTCTATTGTAATTGTGGTGTACAAAGTCTATTTCATGCTTTCGATCCATGATCGCAATAAAAAATACAAACCAAACAATTTTCGTTTGTTATTTTACATTGATTTAGCTCAGTTACGAAGCCAACATAATAGATTTTATTCTAAATCATGGAAGTATTTTCTTAATTTTATTTATTTTATTATCCTCACCTCGAACGAACCATGACACCATATCTTGTCGTAAAATTATTTCATATCACCCACAAGCTCATCACAATATTTAAAGTTAGCAAAATCTGATATAAAAATACAACGTTTAATATATGGAAACATCAATCAAATGTTGAAGCAAATGTCAGAATACAAGATCGAGGATGAAGTAACAAAAATATACAAGATCTAGCATGCAAGTAACACATACAATACAGCAATAATAAAAAATTAAAATAAAGTTACAAAATTAGTTGAAATTTTTTTCTGTGGCACGCATGATATGAATGGAAATATACATCGGTGCAAAATAAGTACATATTTCTCTAGAATTAAGTATTCAAAACTATAAAACAGTGAATGGATGACATTTATGCAAGCCACATCAGGCACGGAATGGTTATCGCTAAATATAAAATTCTGAATGAATTTATTTGCAAATTCTTGAGTTATTCCGCTGTTTTCTTTATATTCACGGCATGACTCAGATGTCAAACTTCTTTATACCATGTAAATTATACAACAATATTTTTGTGTTGTATACTGTTTCCTATCAGCTAGCAAATACTGGCCGAGAGAAAAGGTGCACGTGTGAACTAGACATTCGGGTAGATACATAAGGTTGATTCGGGATTGTTGTTGCGGTTGTCCCATGGCTACTCAAACAGTCATCAGATTTTTTTCTCAAAAAACAGCAGCAACACGATTCCAATTTAATTGTTTGTCAGTATAAAACTCGTTTTAGTACGGGGAATGTGTTGCAGCTATCGTTGGCAACGGGTACAATTGCTTCAGCGTGTTAGATATGAAAGTTAAGATCTTTCAGGATTCTTTTACACATCAACACTAATGTTTGTTTCAACAGTTCACGTTTACAATCGAGTTTGCCGAGCAACAGACTGCATTGCCATCGTAATGATCAAAAATCAGTTATTGATTAATCAACTACCAATAATTATCTATCATAGTGATAGTTGAAAATGGTGGCATATAAGCCATCATATTGTATGTTATTATGACCAAGTTATCAGTTAAGGGCACCCCGTCGCTTGAGATCCCTGACGTGGTAGATACGGCCGCTGGCTGGTGTCGACTGGTTGAGCTCTTTGCGTTTGCTCGGTGATCCCAGCTTGCTCGACTCGTCTGAAACAACAAAAACACATTACAACTGTAACTAACATTACCAATGAAGTATGGTCGAAAATCATCGTTGTGAACTGACCAGAAGTTTGAAGTGTTAGAATACACAGCTTATCCTAGAAAGTAGGTAATTTGAAAGCAAGTTTGCTGACCACCGTTTTAACCGTCATTTCGCATCATTTCATTCAATTTATGTAAGCTTTTGTTCCCTATTGAAGCATTATGAAGATGTATGATAACAGTTATAGGCCTCCAACCTTGAACCGGCTTGACGGATGAACCGCTGCCGAACCCTCTAACGAATACGGCTAATAGGACGGGCAGGAAGACGAGGCCGTGTAACGCACCGATGGCTATCACAAGGAATACGGTCTTGAAGAAGGTAACGATCATATAGGCCTTGACCGTACATAATGCCAGGACACCTGCAACAACGGTGGTATTATTATTAAAAAAACATAAAATGCATATTTTCTGTAGGGCAACCTTTTACTACCTTGTACAAAAAATATAAGAAATCTGTAAGTTGATGGGTTAGACAAACCGAGAATGGTGGATGCAGCACCCTGTAATATGGGCATACCCAACGAAGCCAGTGCCACACGAACTCGATCTGATGGCGTCTGCTCTGTACTCACTACGTAACCTAAAAATCATCTGTGTCTCAGTCAGTTATTATTCAAATTCTCACTCACTCAAGTATTCTTTCACTCACTCACTCATTCACTCACTCACTCACTCACTCACTCACTCACTCACTCACTCACTCACTCACTCACTCACTCACTCACTCACTCACTCACTCACTCACTCACTCACTCACTCACTCACTAACTCACTCACTCACTCACTCACTCACTCACTCACTCACTCACTCACTCACTCACTCACTCCCTAACCGTATGTGATGTGGGCACTGAAATCGACACTGAACCCAATGGACATAATGATCGTGATCATACTTATCGCATCAAGCTTTACGTCCCAAAGAGTCATGTATCCGATGACACCTAAAAAGTAATTATAACTGCAACGATGAAAACCAGAATAGAGAACCATCTGAAACAACAACAACAACAACAACAACAACAACAATAACAACAACAACAACGAACCAGTATCGATTGAAGCAATAGCGATGGCCACCCACAGCGCGCAGATCGGCTGTGGAATCAACAGCAGTGCAATCACGATCATACAAGCCTGAACATTATCGGTTTAGTGTAAGTTGAAAATTAGGTACAATAGATAACAAGTCTAATTATTGAATTAATTGAACCAACCATGGCAATGCCAATGTTCTGCAGTGTGTTGGGCAGGATCAGACTGTACTGGTCAGTGAACAACCATAGCGGCATGAATGTTGTGATATTGTAGTCCTTTTGGTAACTGAAATTATAAAAGTTATAAATTCAATTTTTTATCATATTGAAAATACAAATAATCTATTAAAACGGATTGAGTTTTCTTGACTGACCGCATGGACACATTGCGTAGCAGCTGTGTGGTGTCCCGTTGTTGGTTGGTCGTCTCGAAATCACGCATGCCCACTATGAACCTGTTGTTGAAGGAAGATTTGATATTGAAACACAGAACATAAGGAAATAAAAACTATTAATTTCTTTTTATAAAATAAATAAAGTTGCCCACCTAAACGCGGTAATGAAGTCGAGTTTGTTTGTGTCGTTCCATCGGACGTCGTTCATCTGCTTTTCGTTGCGCGTGAAAAAGTCGCGCGCGAAAGACTGAAATTTGGTTGGCCAATCAGTTACATAACGACTCTGTATCAACAAACGTACCAGAAAATTGCAACAACTATTAACAATCAACAAGTGAATTTTTCGGTAATCTGCTCTCAATGCGCTCAGTTCAACGCACATAAAAGTTTTCGTTGTTGTTCATGTACGAGAGTGGCATCTTCTCGACGTTGACCACCCATTCCTCTAGCTCGTACATCCACCATTGCACCGACTGCAATCCGATCGTGTGCTCCGTGTTGGCGAATGCCTACAATCGTTACATGACTGTCACTCACTCACTCACTCACTCACTCACTCACTCACTCACATATTGCAAACCGTGATGACTAACATTGACCATACTTTTCAACTTGTCCCGTTCTGCTAGCTGCATCAGATCGGGCACCTTATTCACCACAATCTGTACTTCCCCTCCATATTTCCAAAAGTACGTCTCCAGCCATCGGTAATGGGGAATCGCGTACCTGCAGTAATGTTTCATCAGTTATCCAAACTATAGAAACGAATAAAATCGTAAGACTAACGAGTCAGAAACGAGCAAATTCACGGGCTCCAAGCCCTCCCTGATCTGTAAGCATCCGAAAATAGCGAAACCGAGGTAGACGGCAAACCAGATGAGAACGATTATCTTCACAATCGGCTCCATCAGTACGTAACCGTACCTAAATTTAGCAATGAAAAAATAAATGCAGAAAATGAGAGTGGTAGTAGAAAATAGAAAATAGTTAACAGTAATTAAACAACAATCAAAACAACTGCACGAACCAATCTCTGAAAAATTTCGAGCTGAACGATTCATCACTGGATGTGTTCAGAGAACCGGGTGGTGGTGCGTGCGTACCCAGGTTGAACAGTTTGGTGAGCAGGGTTGAGCTTTCTGTAATTAATCATTTTTCTATGAAACTTTTCATAGTTAATGCACTGTTATAGGTTGTTAATTTCCCTCAAATCGGCACCAACTAATTTTCTCGGCAGGTGTTGTTTGCATGAAAGTGCAGTGATGTCTGCCGGCTGCCTCACTCCTGCCGTACAGTGCCATCAGACCCACGTAGAACGTCATCTGGTATATAAACGTGACGGCGATCGCTACGCCCGTATACACACAGAAGATCTGCACTGCCGGAATCGTCGTTATCGCACCGATACCTAAAACATGTTGATTGACAACAACAACAACAACAACAACAACAACAACAACAACAACAACAACAACAACAACAACAACAACAACAACAACAACAACAACAACAACAACAACAACAACAACAACAACAACAACAACAACAACAGCCAACCAAAGCTGAGTGCATCGGTGAGCGCAGTGATGGTGATGCTGATGGCTGACTCGGCCATGCACTCACCCACCCTTTTATCATTGGGCAGTGATCGATCTGTTCGACGGAAGGAGGCCAGCATCAGAAACATGTTGTCAACTCCGATCGCTGAAAAATCATCACATTTACCTAATTATGGACAACGTACTACAAGTCTATTCTAATTATAGCTGATTTATTGTTATCGTGTGTGGCCTTGCATTGTCCTTGCGCGCATGCGAAACATTAGGTCCATTTTTATAGTTGCCTTTTTCCTCATCAATTTCAAAACTTAACCTAGTTAGTTTTCAGAATAAGTTTCACCAAGGCATCTTAAAGTTTCTGAGCAGAAAAATAAATTAGTTCATCGCCGCAAAGTTGTTGTAACACTGCTGCCAAAGTTCTCACTAATGTTTCACGTGCGCGCATGGACAAAGCAAGGACACACACGGAAACAATAAACTAGCCATATCTAATATGTATTTATATTATCACCTAGAATGACAAGTTTGTTTTAACTGACTATGATGAATAATCTTAAACTCACAGACGACAAGGAAGGGCATGACGTTAACGATTTGATTGTAGTAGAGACCGCAGAAGTTGAGCAGACCGATGGCGGAGAGCACACCCATACCAGCATTGCAGACTCCGCACAGAGCCAGTGCTGGCTTGCTCACAACCTGAACATACAATTCTTACTCTTTTGGTCGAAAAAATCACAGATAAATAAAGAATTGTCTGAATCAATCTGACTAAAATGTTATGTAGGGGAGTGAGTAAATTGTTTATGAATACGAACCCAGTCAACGAAGGGTGTGTACCCGACCATGGACACGGTACAGCAGCATGCAAATGTGATCAGAATCGTGAAGCTGATTACAAACTTAGGCACCAGAGTGTCCGCATTACGTTTCAGTTCTTCGGTTAGCGTTTGTGAATGGAAGAATGTCAACTCGATGTACGGGTCGACGTACTCCAGCATTTGCCGTTCAAACTCCTGCACAAAGTGACGGAATGAGTGAGTGAGTGAGTGAGTGAGTGAGTGAGTGAGTGAGTGAGTGAGTGAGTGAGTGAGTGAGTGAGTGAGTGATAATACACGTGAATGGGTTAAAATGAATAAAAAATTATTGAAGAACCTTTTCCCAAATGCCACTGATGTAGTTGGACTGGACGTCCTGGAATTTGAGTTGGAAGAGCAGCATCCACGTACGAGCGCTGTTGATGTAAAACACCTGAATATCATCATGAATTAATGGATTTTTTTTCTTACTAACTGATTGATAAAGCTACACTTACGTATCCCACTCACTCACTCACTCATTCACTCACTCACTCACTCACTCTCTCACTAACATGTTTGTTGGCTGTTGCTGACGTCGAAAGCGTAGTATCATTGCCACTGATTGCCATGTACGACGGATCAGCCGGTCGCAGCTTGACATCGCCCATCGAGGATGCCAGATACACCGTGCCGAAGCCAAACCGGTGCTGCATAAGTGAGTGAGTGAGTGAGTGAGTGAGTGAGTGAGTGAGTGAGTGAGTGAGTGAGTGTGTGAGTGAGTGAGTGAGTGAGTGAGTGAGTGAGTGAGTGAGTGAGTGAGTGAGTGAGTGAGTGAGTGAGTGAGTGAGTGAGTGAGTGAGTGAGTGAGTGAGTGAGTGAGTGAGTGAGTGAGTGAGTGAGTGAGTGAGTGAGTGAGTGAGTGAGTGAGTGAGTGAGTGAGTGAGTGAGTGAGTGAGTGAGTGAGTGAGTGAGTGAGTGAGTGAGTGAGTGAGTGAGTGAGTGAGTGAGTGAGTGAGTGAGTGAGTGAGTGAGTGAGTGAGTGAGTGAGTGAGTGAGTGAGTGAGTGAGTGAGTGAGTGAGTGAGTGAGTGAGTGAGTGAGTGAGTGAGTGAGTGAGTGAGTGGGTGAGTGAGTGAATGTGTTAGTGAGTGAGTAATAACCTTGGGAAATGTGATATTTTCATCTATACGGAACAACGAGTTGATGAGAGCCATCTGAAAGTTGGGTGCACAATGGTTCTGCCTCCAACGCAGACACAAATCCTCGTAGCCATATCTGAAAAAAAACTAAATACAAATCAGAGGTTCGAATCTACATACCACAACCTTTCAGACGTTATTCTCTATATTTTGGTTTGTTGAACAAGTAAGGAAACTTAAAAGTGTCATCGCTGGCTGTGGCTGGAAAAGTGCAACATGTTGAATAACTTGATATTAGTTCATGTTTTATTCCGGATTAACTGCATGTGAATTACGAATTTTAGGCATCGAAATCCATACCTTTTTGTTGGAATGTCACTCGAGTTAGAGTAGTGCACCTCAATTTGTTGAGCAATGAAGTTGTTGAGTCGTTCGACTGCCTTGGCGTACGGGTCCTTGAGGATGTTGGCTCCGTGTCTGGCACGAACAATTACCTGTAATTGCATCCACTATTTTACAATATACAATTCAACTATTTATGATTTAAAAGTAATTAGTTGTTTCAAGATGACCTCACTAAAGTTATTCTGAATACGTTGAATTCTAAGAATGCTGTTGAATTCTGTTAAAGTGCAAAAGGTACATATATCTTGTGTGGCAACGAACCTGACATTCCCGAGATTGTGTTACAGATCGTCCCGGAATGTAGTTGTCTTCGTATACCGGCCATTTATCGTGTATTACTTGGCGTTCGTATTTACTGGGTGCATCCGTTGGTGTGAACAGGAACACAGCGTCCGTTACCTGTATCACGAGAACATTGACCAACAACAACAACAACAACAACAACAACAACAACAACAACAACAACAACAACAACAACAACAACAACAACAACAACAACAACAACAACAACAACAACAACAACAACAACAACAACAACAACAACAACAACAACAACAACAACAACAACAACAACAACAACAACAACAACAACAACAACAACAACAACAACAACAACAACAACAACAACAACAACAACAACAACAACAACAACAACAACAACAACAACAACAACAACAACACTAACCATGTTAAAGTGGAGCAGTCCAAAAGAGAGCATCATGCTCACCAGTAAGGGGAACACGACAAAGGGTATCGGGTGTTGGGCCACGAATCTGCCATATTTACAGAAGAATAAGGATAAGGGTCGTTCCAGACAGTCGCAGTGGGCCATGCCTTGACGTCCTGAAAAAAATTATTCACGTGTTACTAAGTATTTAATAAAAAAAAATTTACATATAGTATGCGAATGCTTATAGTAGGAAACAACCAGGCGAATCTCACAGTCAGGTACCATTCAGACTGGGTCACTACCTACATTATATCCTACATAAACTATATACACATAGGTACATAGCTCAAAATGTTTGCCTTTTTCTGAAATGGTTCATATCGTGTAAAAGATGTAACGGTTATCAGTGAAAAGCAAAATCAGTTCGCCGAAATGGATTTCACTTTACCAAGATGAGAATGTTTTTATAGCATTCAACTTTGGATTTCGGAAATTCGCTGAGTGGCTAGGTTTTGGCAACGAACTTTAGGGTAGACGAAATAAACAAAAAAATCATTCATTTCAAAGCTGGTTATGGTTATATTATTAATCAACATATGACATTGAAAACCCTGTGGTTCCCGCGCTTCAAGGTCTAAAAGTGCCTGATATGTAAGTAAATGTGGTACTTAACCAACAGTTGTAGCAAGTACGAATGATTCGCACTATTAAAAAAAAGCGTGAAACAACTTTTCCACAATTTTATTTCACCACGCAGCATCAAAGTAAATTGAATCAAGCAAGCGCACGCAATTCAGTCCGTCTACCTACACTCAAGCACATCAGCCTCATCGTCTGGCAAATACAAATAAAAATCCGTGGGTGAATGCAAGTTTTCTAGCTTCACACAAGTAAAAGAACAGAAGACCAAATGTTGTGTTGAAAAATCTGAACCCTTTTTTGTGGAACTGTTTCTACCTACGTATTAGGAACCATAAAAACATTGTTCAGGAAAGTTTCAATCAAATAAAGTGTTATCTTCACTAACGTTACCTCGGGAAAATGAATGGCGTAGTATGAGTAAATACGATCGGCTGGCTATTAACTGTAAAAACGATAATGTATAACCACGACCCTACAAAATAAATACAGCCAAAATTTCCCGCTTTACTGAAGACAGGCAAGATATCAATCAATAGATAAGTAAACGGGTGCAAACGAGTTATAATATAAAAAAAAACGTACGCCAGCCACAAAGCAGTGCTGAAATAAACGACGAGGAAATTTAAGGATTAGCCGGTCATTCTGGTCTTGTCCTGCTTGATGCAACGTATTACTTTCTAACACGTGCCATTGGCTATCGGTTTAAGAAAATCCAACTTTTTAATGTGAAAAGTTGACCATCATGTGAAACATTGGTTTTTAAAAAGCGTGCACCTACTTCAAACAGTATTGGTATTCCAATGTTCCTGCAAATTTTTTCCCATACCAGTTCGTTAGCCGAATTCGCCCTGTTTTAATTCAACGAAAAAAAATGTCCAAGAGGAGAAGTGGGCGATTAAATTGTTTTGCAAAAGGATGTGTTCCGAAAAGTCTGATTGCAGGTGTGGATAAAATCTTCGCAAATATAATTTTACTACTACATACATACATATATGTATGTAACAATGCAAGACATGACGTAACTTACATGACTTACTACAGGGTGGGCCAAAAAGCTGTGCGGTTTGTCGGTCTTCAACACGAGCTGTGCGTGACTTGGACTGTACCTGTCGTACCTTTATATACTTCAGTTCGGTTTCATTTTGTTTCATTCATATCATTCGTTCACTGTTGTCATGCAACAAACACAGCTCTTCAAAAGTTCGATCTCTATTTTTAGCTTGCGCAAAAACCCGGTTTTGTAGCTATCAAAAAATTCCCGATACTGTCAGAAATGCGATTCAAAAGGTGTAATATTTCTGCATAAGTTTGAAAATGAGAGGTTTTTTACATATTACCTATACCTACATACATATCAAAATTTCCCAAATTCGTTAACAGTCAACTACGTTTGCTCATCATCTTGACCTTGGGGCTAAAAACACAATCCTTTTTATACTAGATATTTTTCAAAGATTATGTACGTCAATGTGACAAGTCAACCGCATAACAGAATTCAGGCCCACCCTGTATGTATATGTAATATGTGATGTACATACAGTACATACGAACTAACCGGGAATGTCATGTATCACCCAAACGTCTCCTTGCCAATGTCCTCTCGACTCAGTTAGCATGGTCCTCTTTTTCCTCGACATGGTGGTTCCAGTGAGAATCGCCGGTGTTGACGGTGGTCCATCACAATCGTCGTCTAAACGTCCCGACTTTGTATCAGATTTCTTATCGAATCCGAAGTTTTGATGACCAGATTGAGAGTGGACCGAAGACTGGGAATCATTATCGGACAGGGTTGAGTTACTTGGCGGTTGTTTGGACGTGGGTGTGCCCAGGGCTATATAATCCCAGTCATCATCTTTGCCCGATGGCAGTCGACTCGAGTTCACGCTGCGACGTCGCAGGTTCGTCGCCACTTCAGTCGAATTTTTCTTCACATAATTGAACGAGTTTTCGAGTTTTTCTAAAATTGGCGACTTTGGGTAGTTGGCAGATTCGGGAAAGTCGGAGCCATCGGACTTTGTGCTGGAACCAGTGGAGGAGGTAGGGTTTTTGCCAGAGGAGGGAACGGACAAAGTCGTGGAAACACCATCTTGTTGATGTGGTGATTGTTTGCTGTTATCTGAATGGTCATCATCGAACACCTCATCTTCATTATCGTCCAGTTCGTCATCAACCTCATCAATGTTTTCATCGTATTGAAACGCTGGATTACGGGCACCCGTCGTAGGTGTTTTGCTACCGGAAGAATACGGAGACCGAAGTGGCATTTTAATATTATTGTTGTAATAGATGAAATTGGTGGTACATGTGGTATTGATGGTATGTATTGGTGGTATTCGTCAATTCATGCTGCTTTCATTTACAAAAGACATGATTAACTTGCTGCAATGGGATTCAAAATCGATGTTGGGAAAACAAAAATGAGGTTCACCTTGACTCAAGTTTTGTTTGTTGATCAACATCTAAACTCTCACAGTTAAACGTTACATAAATATTAACGAAGCGCAGATGTGTGCAATGGTACATCAACTTATTGCAACGTAAATACTATAAAGAAAAAAGTATATAGTAATGTAGTGTAATCAAACACAAAAATCATTGGTGCACTGCAGTAGAAACATTTTTTCAATCATCAATTAATTAAAAGTATATTTAAGTAAATATAATTTTAGATAAACATTCATATTTTGCAACGAAGTTAAAAATATCACCCATTTCTACCTGTAAACCGATATCGTGTATACCATGTATCGGCTTGTATTCCCATAACTGGAACTGCATCAAATGGCCCGTTAATGAATAAATGCGCAAATAAAATAACAACAAGAAAACGAGTAAATAAGCGGCAATGTTGAATGGTGTTGACTAAACTCCCACTCACTCAGCGCATTGGTTGCATTGACGCATGCACGCAATCGCATACAGCCAATCACTAGATCGCATGCAAACCACGTTAACTCATGTACATTTATTGCACATCTCTGCCAATCTGGACTGTTTAGGTGGACGACTGTTCAACAACGCTTATAACTGAATGTTTGTGGTTTGTACTTGTTAAGTTTACTTATCACATCAATTACGAATCCACCGTGACCTGAGCTGACGTTCACAAGAAACGCAACAGGAAAAAAGTTGCACATCTCTGCCAATCTGGGCAGTTCAGGTAGACAACTGTTAAGCAAAACTACTAACTCAACATTTGTGGTTTGAACTTATTAAGTTTTTTTAGTAACAGTTACAAATCCAGCCTGTCATGAACTACCATTCACAAGAAACAGGTAACAAAATAAAAGTTGAAACATAAACGAAAGCAAAAATTCGCAACTTATTAAAAACAGTCAACTAACTTCTCGTAAAAGGTGGTGGCTTTTCGACCATGGTCTTTTCTGGGGAACGAGAACCTCTTTTGGACTCAGTTGGCTCTGCAGACGATGCCTGGAACATAGAAATAGTGTCAAAAGACAAACCCAAAACAACAATAACAGCATCAGCAACAACAACAACAACAACAACAACAACAACAACAACAACAACAACAACAACAACAACAACAACAACAACAACAACAACAACAACAACAACAACAACAACAACAACAACAACAACAACAACAACAACAACAACAACAACAACAACAACAACAACAACAACAACAACAACAACAACAACAACAACAACAACAACAACAACAACAACAACAACAACAACAACAACAACAACAACAACAACAACAACAACAACAACAACAACAACAACAACAACAGTCACAACAACAACAACAACAACAACAACAACAACAACAACAACAACAACAACAACAACAACAACAACCTTCGTTTTGGTCTCATGTTTACTGTAGGCAACACTACAGTCATCTTCTCTCGATCCTCGTCTCGACTTGCTGAATATGATGTTCTTCAAATTAGCCGTTCCACCGTCAATAGACTTTTCGGAGGCACTAGAGCTGCCCGCTGGTTCATCCGAATCAGCCATATTCGTTGGTATTGACGATGATCGGCTACTGCCTTTACTATTGTTATATAAATCAGAATTGATGGCCGCGAATCGAGCCGGACCACCATTTGAGGTGGTCGAATGTGTGTTAATGGATAAACTGTTATGGCTGTGGTTGGCCCTTGGATTAGCTCGTGGTGCCGGGAGGGAAGGTTGACGAGAAGAAGTGGATGGCTGATTATGGCGTGATGATGATGATGTCATGGTATGAGGATGGCGGGGCGGTACATCAGGTCCGTCCCTGTCCGGGTCGTGCCAATCCCCGTGCAAACTAGCGTTAAACATCACTGAAATTATAATCAATCATTAGCTGACTGAGTGAGTGAATGAGTGAGTGAATGAGTGAATGAGTGAATGAGTGAGTGAGTGAGTGAGTGAGTGAGTGAGTGAGTGAGTGAGTGAGTGAGTGAGTGAGTGAGTGAGTGAGTGAGTGAGTGAGTGAGTGAGTAAGTGAGTGAGTGAGTGAGTGAGTGAGTGAGTGAGTGAGTGAGTGAGTGAGTGAGTGAGTGAGTGAGTGAGTGAGTGAGTAAGTGAGTGAGTGAGTGAGTGAGCGAGTGAGTGAGTGAGTGAGTGAGTGAGTGAGTGAGTGAGTGAGTGAGTGAGTGAGTGAGTGAGTGAGTGAGTGAGTGAGTGAGTGAGTGAGTGAGTGAGTGAGTGAGTGAGTGAGTGAGTGAGTGAGTGAGTGAGTGAGTGAGTGAGTGAGTGAGTGAGTGAGTGAGTGAGTGAGTGAGTGAGTGAGTGAGTGAGTGAGTGAGTGAGTGAGGGAGTGAGTGAGTGAGTGAGTGAGTGAGTGAGTGAGTGAGTGAGTGAGTGAGTGAGTGAGTGAGTGAGTGAGTGAGTGAGTGAGTGAGTGAGTGAGTGAGTGAGTAAGTGAGTGAATGCGTAAAATGGGGGAAGCAAGTGAATCATCAATCTGTGATTACGTGGAAGTATTTGCTGAGCGTTCAGACAACAAACTGTCTCAAAAGAAACTCAAAAACTGTGTTAATCGCTATGAAGTGGAATAGTAAATCATAGGGTCAAGTCGCCGCCTAACATCTGGGAAGAACGATAAAATGTATATAAATTTCAAAGTGTAATTTTTTAGATAATGTATCCGATGAGACAATATTATAATTTTTGTTTCAGCTGTGTGATAAAAAAAAACTGTGATTTTCTATATTGTCGACTTTCAAAATTACACGGGATATATTTTCCTGTGGTACTTTTAAATCATAAATTTTCTTCAACGTTTCT
>OZ038443.1:16482258-16512258 GCA_964036265.1 Daptonema setosum
AAAAGTAATTTCCCGCACACTTTTGCCCATACTTCTCAAGGGAAAGTTTAGGCAGGGAAAATGTGAATCAACGGATGACCGTTATGGAGAACGTCAAGGGCTCGTGAGTTGCAGTGCCATCTCAATGATAGGAAGTCGCTCTTTATTTACGTATTTCAAAAGAATTACAGGGATTACATTCGTTCATATGCTTTATTTTACATAGTTTAAGTTGCACTGCAAAAACTCATTATTCAGTTACTGAATCGGATTAATGTTTTTCTTACATTATCTATTTAGCTACGGTAACATTGCGTGTGGCCAAGAATAGAGCACACATGTCAAACCAGCTCTGAGCAACAATGACCTATCAAAACGAATTGAAATGAGCATGCAGTGTAGTGTGAACGTTAACTTTAATAATTAATTCTATCTTTTGTTCCTCATCGGGTGCTTCCAAGTTGCTAATGATGAAAACCCCTATTCCATGATCCCACTTTTTCTTGAATTATCAGTAGTATACAAAAAAAATGAGTCGGCTTTATTACTTATGATGAAAGAACGAATGAATAAAAAATCCTGAGAGTTGGTGAATTAAAGTTTTTGGATTTATTTGCTTACACACACAAAACAATTGCAGCAAGTAACAAGTATACACTATAACACACAAACCATGACTTTTTATGTTTGGTTACGTCAAAATAAAAAAAACCTAGTAAATCAAGTTTCGACTACGAACTAAGTATAGATTCTGTACTGTATGTATATGCTAAGTTTGGAACTTCAACCGCTGCGCTTTCCTTTGTGCAAAATGCTAACCTACTTTGTTTAGATTTTTTTAACCCAAACTTAAAAGTAATACATAATAAACCAATCACGTCCTGATGGTTTAAGATGTAAAGGCCCATCTTTCGATTTACGTACATGTAACCGAATGAACCAATACTCACCTACCTACAGTTTGTACGTTCGTCTTTTTACTAGTAGCTGTTGAGAGGAGAAAAAAAGATGTACGTGTTTTCAGACTACAGTAACACATATGGCATTCAACTTTTCTGAAAGGTCGCCAATGGGTGACGCAGAATGCAACCTTTAGATAAAATGTGACATTCCAGAAATATCTTCTTGCACACTATCCACGTTTTTTCAGTCATCGGACAGTCTGATTTGTATAGTTCAACAGTATTTTTACTATTAATGAAGTACGCATAACATTTCAACCATATAAACCAAAATGTGATTGCTTTAGTGCAAAGAATGAACATAATGGTGGGACATTTTTTCCTTTTTCAATTACTGTGAAAAATTCATTGTTAGGTTGTCTCATTCGGATCAAGACTTCGCCGGGTCCTAATCACGAATGGTGCTTGCCATAGGCATATCATGGAATCAAATTTCAAGTCACTCTATCAGAGGTTCAACGCATATTCGTTAACGACCATCAGCCAAAAGGTCACAGTAATTAACGGTAATTAACGGATTATGGTGAAATTGGTTATTTTGCGTGGTTGTATCATCAGTTAGCCCTACAAAACAGGTGATATCGGCTAAGAGAGTCCATTTAGCGAGTACTTTAGCTATTTTGATAACACCTGCTAATATTACGGTCAAGCGCGGCCCGGTATTAGATATTTGATGTTAATTGATTCGTTAAACACTCATTTCAAATCAGCTTCGTCCCAAGTTAATGGCGCGGGGTCACTTGACTTCGCCGGAATTGAATTGATCATGCCGAATTTGACTTTCCCGAAGATGACTGTGCCAAAATTGACTGTCGAAAATGGTTATGCCGAGGATGTCAGGCCGAATCTGACTTTGCGTGTGAAATTCGTCAATTGGAACACTGACGAATCAAAGTTCAAACACTTTTAGATTGAACTTTTAATAAAAAATTTTTTTTGACCTTGGCCGGCCCTACCATCAATAATCCATCCTAATAGCATTGATCCTATGCATGGATACATTTTGCAAGTGTTGTCTTTCTGACCCGATGATGTACTGATTCAGGGTTGTTGAAATACTTGAGATGTGCATGATCCATCAATAGTTTAAGTGGTAGAAGGTAAGTAAAAAATACGAAATTTAGCAAAAACAATGAAGTTGTACATACGTGAGCATATCACCTTTTGTAAAAATGTTTTGTTTTGTTTGTATGACATACCCACCCACATTACGATTTTTATAATCCTAAACGCTTTTTTAATAGTGATTAATCAAAGTGTAATAAAATGCGTTGAGGACATCCGTCATAAACAGTGGTCATACAGCCATCATGTCCTGATCATACATTCACCATGTCCTAAACAAACATCGTCCGTTAAACATGATTCGATTCGTTTTGTCGTTTATCAGCACGGTTAAGTCGATACTGTGTCCTTAATTTGTAGCATTTACTCAGACAACCCTCTGTTTGTTTGTTTAATCCGCTTGAACTTCTCTTCAACTTTTGTGCAGGAATCTAAAGGAAATTGGAAATGGATGACTTGAATTAAAAAAATATTTCTTCAAAAATTTTGAAGCTGAAAAACTGCGTGGACACGAGTTGAATATCTGATCGTACATATACTGCTCATGTTTCATTATGCAATACGTTGTAACACTTTCGATCATTGTTGAAGGAGAGAAGTCTTACTGGGGAAATTGGCTGCGCTCACCTCTTCGAGGGAACAGATATGTAATTAATTCAGAAACATGCATAAAAATATTAGAATGACGGGTTATTATACTGAAGATCAAAATATTTCAGAATTGAAAAAAAATCCTTTATTTTGGGCCATTTCCAGAATTTGAAATCTCGTATGCAACTGACACTGAAGGAAAAATCTTACTGATGTAGTTTTCTTTGCTTGTAAACTCGAATCGGATTTTTTGCATAATTAATCATGAGCAGTATACATGCATACCGTAAAACCATATTAGCATTCATGATATCCTTCCTAATCGGTTCTGTTCCCAACTTCCACTAGTATTACATAGATACATACTGAACGTACGTTTTTTTACAGAAACTGACAGGGAAAGACTATAAAAGGGCACTCATATCTCATTTAGTATTTGTAAGACGTATGTGATTTATGTCAAAGGAACGGATAAACCAATCAATAAAGGTAAACTACGTATTGTGAGGCAATTAAACGTATTTGTGCTAGTGTACGTCCGATTTGAGATGTAGATTTGCTTAAGGATGTCGCAAAGTTTTTTATTGTAAACCTTTTGGAATACGTAAAAAATTTACTGTTCTGGAAATTTTCTGGGAGCAAACTCAGTTTTCACGTGCTCTGACAAAGGATAGTAAAATTTTTTTACTAAAATCACTTTTTTAAAGTTTCAATACGACTCTGAACGCACCCTGACAGACCACGTGTGATGAAAATAAATTAGATTCAGTTGGATTGTTGTTTAACACTCGTGTGTTCTGCATACTGTATGTACAATAGCTCCGCTAGCGTTCATGTGTGTTTTATTTGAGTTAAAAGACAAAAAAACTGAGCTAATGCTAATTCAATAAGTTGTGCATATAAAAAGGGAACATAAACTTCTTGGAAAAGTGAGCTATCTACCATCCAGTAGTATTATCGTAAATTACTTAGGATTCTGGATCTGTAGAATAATTGCCAACGCGTTTTCCTCAGAACCTTTCTCTCATATGTAGCCTTGAATGATGATACGCTTTTAATAATTCAAAAACTGATAAAACTGCACTATTTCGCGACTATGATAAGAGAATCGATTTATTGGAATCTTGCGACCGGTTAGGAGCTTGCAAAAAACCTAAGAAAGACCCTTTGGAATGAATTTAACAGATTCAGAACCCTAAATTTCAAAAAATAACGTAGCTATGTATATAGCGTTTCCAAACGTATCATCCATATATTGACCTTTAAAATGGTTTCACCTAAAAAGGTTAATTTAATAAACGTAATTGTTTTGGTTTTGGTTTGTCATAGATTTTTTCAATGACACATCACTTTCTTGTTTTCATTAAGTGTCAAGAATAACCGTTCCAGCAGAACTAACAAGTCATGTACATTTATATGATCTGCAGTTCGAGGATAACACTCGAATCGGATCACGCTCAAATGGAACATTTGACATACTGTATCAGATAACGCTAACTTTGGCTAACGCTTGTTTTCGGAACTTTTATTGTAAATGTAAAGACAAATGTGCCATGTGACTCTACAGATAACGGTAAAAAGTTTTCTAGCAACCTTTTCCAACAAATACCGTATCGGTGGATAGTCAGGCTGCTTGACGTAACGTTTGTTTCATGAGGAATCTGATGTTTTTTCATGGTATCACTGCCTCAATTCGGACTGTTTGTCACGCATTACAGTTAATGTATGTATGAACCCGACCCAGCATTCGACACATTGGCGTCTTTCACTCACAACGATCGTTTCAATAGAATGTAGATCTGAAAGAATCTGAGTTTTTATTGCGCACAGACACCACACCCATACAGCCATTGTTTCTGGTATTCAGTCTGGTAGACCTTATGTCCATGGTCATTAGCTTTGGAAAACATAAAATACTGAAGAGTAGGTTTTATGAATACGTGAATGAAACATTTGTTTTTCTTATGGATTTTTTCGGCTATTCGAGATTTGTGAAAATAATCAATGAGTGTGTACAGTACATAAATATACAGCTAAGGCTTCTAGAAACTCCGTCCCGATCTTTATCCTTATCGAATCGTATTTTTCAGGTTTTACAGAGCGGCAGGCATCTAACTGAACATAACCCAAATAGAAATGAACATGATTATGTGCCAAATCACTCGTTTATGTATCTTGTTACTAACTTCTTCACTATCATGCGAAATCAATTTTTGCTCGAATAATCAAGATTTTTTCATGTATTCTATTTCCATCAAACTTATTTACCTCTTTTCTACATCTCTACATTCAGGAGCACTTTACGAGGAACAAACCAAGTTGTGGGTAGCCATGGTACTTGGTTATTAATGGTATTCATGTTCCAATGCTTGTTTTACGATGCTCAGCTGCTCAAAGAGATACTGACCACCATAAAGGTACAGGTAGCCTTCGGTTATATTTGCAGTGCTTATTACTCCAACTCTTCTGTTGACCAGAAACATGGTGTTGAGTTGAGATCATTTACCTGCACCTGTAGTCCTGCTTCTTCCGGGCACGTTCAGAATCGTCTTGAGAAAGTATCAAGAATTATTTTCTGAAAGTTAAGTGTTAAGTTATGCTATGCTATAGTGTTAAGCATGTTGGGTAATTTATACAAATTCTACTGATTACTACAGAGAGTGATTAATTTTACCGGCATAAGCTTCTCATGAAGTTAAAGGCAAAACCTCTGTATTCGACGTGTGGCCTCGTTGACGTCACGGTCACATTAAATCTCATAAAGCAACTTGCCGGTAAACAACAAGATAAAATCTCGATAATGAAAAATATTATGATACGATTATTGATTGATCCTGACACAATGTAATAGTCAAAAACTCATTCTTGAAACTCAATCTATGTTCTACACCCTCCTAACAAACATCTATATTTACCTTCAAAACAATTTTTTTCGTTCATTCACATACTTATGTACATATGCAGAGCGGCATTAAACTTTATACCTTACAAAAAGGCGTCAAGTCTATACTCTACATGTTCATAACCATTATCGTTAGGTGTGTTAATGTTTCGATGTCAATCAATCTCCTAAACATCAGAAAAAAGAGTTGTTTAGTTTTTCAATAACTTGTTAAATCGTTCATAAACCCCGCGATCAGTTACCCCGTTTCACAACTTTGTCAAAAATATGTCTCTCTCGTCACAGAAACAACAACTACATAGCTTGTTGTTGATAAATCATGATTAAGATCCAACGATTTATTAGTAATCCTAACATGGCAAAATACACCTGCAATAAGTCTGTCCGAGTTACTGTACTCAACCCACAACTGTCCTTGATTAATTATTGTCAAATCTAACGTGGAATTCTTGCTTATCCACCTGTTATCTGATTGAATTTATCAGCTGTTGCTGAGTACTGTGAAGATAATTAACGTTGTCAAAAAATTCTGAATTTAGCTCTTCCATTTGATACAATTGTGCGCAATCTTATGTATTATATCACGATTTTTTTATCGGATTAGTTTCAAATGCATTGCCTCCATTGTGCCTCTTGTGTAGTTCAGTATGTTTGATTGACGTTACTCGTTTCAAAGTAGATTCGTTTCAAATTTATTTTTCGAACCCGTCAGTTCTGATTATATTTAATTTTTACCACTCTATGGTTCATCATATGGACAACGCTACCAAACCAAGTGTCGGTAACAACTGACAGAGGTCACTAAAACACGTGACGCGTTCGTGTAATTACTGTGAAAATTATAGACAAGCTTTTTAGAGACTGCAGATTAGCGCATTAGCTTGGGCATGTTTTTGCCTACAAAAAGGTGTGATACGATTAGGTTAAGCTTACAACAGCAGTAGCGTACACTTATTTTAAACGCGTGATCAACGGAACATGCGCACTTGACCACAGTGAGATTGGGTTTGGGTGCTCTGTTTTCCTACTTTACTGTTAACTGCTTGAACGGTTGTCAGTTTTCATCAATTTATTTTGTTTAACATAATTAAGAAGTATCAAGCTTCTTGCTCATCAGCTCCGTTTTAAATTATCGTTTGTAACCGAAAAAAAACGTAAATGAGTTCTAGCCGCTATTAAATTGACTTTTTGCTAACAACTTGATCCAATCTAGAAGTGGATATGGTCACCAATGAACTTTTGTTTCCATATAATCACCCAGAGTTTGCTTTCGACTTACTCAAATTTCCTGACATTACCATGAAGATTGGTGTTGTTTTACAAAAGCTGCATGATTATGTTATATTACAGTTTATATAATATTAGGAATAGTGAAATGCGCGTGCAAGTTTTTCAACAGTGTACAAAGCTTGTTGGAAATTTCAAAAGACAAAGAAAAAAACATGAATACAAACATTTGCTAACATTTGAATTTCAATCTCAAATTCAAACTTTGAATTCAAGTGTGTATAGTTATTTTTAATTCTGTCAAATCGAAACACATTGGTTTCAACTCTACTATCCTACCAATTTTTGAATGCATGATTTGTACACTTCATTCTTTATGAATATGTACGTTCGAAGTGTCCGCATTTTCGGCTTGCCCGGTAGATTAAACAAGATTGAAAAATTTGGAATGTCGACGTCTAAATGAATAGGAAGTGTATTTTAATCAATATATACCTAAAAATGGACATTAGCTGGGATTATCTATTCATACCTTGGGTTGTTAATTAAAACACCAGTGGATTAGAAATCAAGAAGGATTAGCATTTTTGTTCACGATATGGTCGGTGGCTTACTGTATTTCATTGGAATGCGTTTAGTCGCAATTTGTTTCAGTATGTGTACCGTAGTTACTTTATTGGACCAAATTAATTCACGAAGTTTGATTTTCAATTGTCTGAACGGCAAAATAGATTTTCAATTCGGTTGCCGCAATCCAAATTTCAACTAAGTTTTGTCACCTGACTAGTGTAGTGTAATGCTTAGGGCGTCGAACACTGACCACCACAACCATGTTACGTTTCTACCATTGTCCGGGGATTCTGTGGAACACAGCACAGCCAACTTACAATGTTATAGGATATCTGCCACTAACTTCGTTTTCAGAGCTGAAGTTTGTCTCAAAAGGTTGGCATTTGTGTTCTAATCAGCCAGCAAACACTATTATGTTTAGTTGCATGGGCGTATACAGTATGTAAAATTGAGTGAAATGACTTCGATTCCCGGCAGTTCTGATCTTGTTGAAACACTGGTTATAACGCGAAACTAGATTATGGCACAATACATTTCGGCACACTAATCCAATACTAACTTTTTTCGATCAGTTGTTAAAAATGATTAATAACGGATTATCTCCGCTAAATTTTCAAACTGAGTTCACTGATATCCGCAAATGTCATGTTTGGTTCCTTTTCGAGAAATCATTGTATATAATTTGCTAATGAGAGAATGAGTGAAAACAAATTGCCTTCAAAGATGAATTACAAAAATCAGTGTTTGATAAGTATATGTAAGCAGTATGTGGGCTTGCATTCGGATGGAATGACAGGTTGGGTGTTTGAAACACAAGCATTGTCTTGATTAACCACAATGTGTCGGGGGCCAAGATTACAGACTGCAGAACACCGCTCTTTACACATTATCATCAAACCTATACTTCAAAACACTCCATTTTCACCGGTAAATGCCACCTGGCAGCACTTACATAATTTCTACTTGAACTGATGTAATAACGAGCCATACTTTCAAGCCACCGAACGTATTCACATCTGAGAACTGTATATCCGTCCGTAGGTTCGTATTTCGAAAACGTTTCATGTGGTTTTGCAGAGGTCAGGTAATTGGATTTCAATTCGACTGGCAGGTTTTTACAGATGCCATCGAACTTGTGAACCAACCAAGTTTAGGCATGACGTTCAAAAGTCAGGTACGACGTAAATACAGTACTTAAACGGGTTATGGTCATGCTTGTAAAATATTTACTTACTTGTTTACTACTCCTTTTTTGTCTTGTTGACGAACGCAAATCCCGTTGGGTAACCAGTTGATTTTCTATTAATCATTTCCTCAGCAGTTCCTATAACCTCAGAGTATACATATTTATTGTTGATGTTATTACGTTTGTATGATACAATCGACCCAAACACATACATAATCGGATGTAATAACATAACATGAATACTGTAGTTTGAATATGATTTCCATTGATGAGTAGTATATATGAATGGTGTTAATATGGGATAACCAGGCATGTATTGTTCAGTTGTTATAATATCCTAACTATTGGGATTGCGGATATAAGAATATAGAGAATGATTCTTCTATGTACAGTATGTTCGTGCTTATTAATTAAATCCAAGTAAAACTCTTCGGGGAACGAAAAATACGTTTTCCATAACTCTATTCATTGATTGCAACCATTTTGAATTCGTTCTTTTAGGTCAAATAAACAAAATCTGTTTTCCCGTTGTAACATCCAGTCAAAATGTTGCGTTATATGGTAGTTTGCAGTGTTATAGTGCTGGTGTGCGCCGTGTTGGTAACAGCAAATAATCAACCACAAGGATATAACGGAGTGAGTCTTTCGCTAGATCAAACTACCATTCACGTACTCACTCACTCACTCACTCACTCACTCACTCACTCACTCACTCACTCACTCACTCACTCACTCACTCACTCACTCACTCACTCACTCACTCACTCACTCACTCACTCACTCACTCACTCACTCACTCACTCACTCACTCACTCACTCACTCACTCACTCACTCACTCACTCACTCACTCACTCACTCACTCACTCACTCACTCACTCACTCACTCACTCACTCACTCACTCACTCACTCACTCACTCACTCACTCAATCACTCACTCACTCACTCACTCACTCACTTACTCACTCACTCACTCCCTCACTCACTCACTCACTCACTCACTCACTCACTCACTCACTCACTCACTCACTCACTCACTCACTCACTCACTCACTCACTCACTCACTCACTCACTCACTCACTCACTCACTCACTCACTCACTCACCTACTCACTCGCACTCACTCACTCACTTACTCACTCACTCAGCGTATGCCATTCGTTGGTGCCCGTCCCAACAGTCAGCGGTACTACGAACGTATCAACCGAGTTCCCGGATTCGGCATGCGGCCTCCGGGTGCCTTCAAAACGGGAAAACGTGCTCCGTTGCAGGGAGTTTATGATGAAGAGTACACAGAATAAATAATACAATCTAATAATTATATAATCTTAACATACTTAAATTAAAGTTTAATGGATAAAATACTTATATTACATGTTTTGATGACGAATTACAACAGCTTCTTTTTTGTGATACAATAGCTGCATAATGAGCGAGTAGTAAATAACTATATATTACTAAATGGTGTATTAAGCATGTGGTAATGACTGATCTTGTGTATTACCCTAATGAGTGTAATTTAGTATACGAGTGATGTACATTATATATTGTAATGTACTATTGAGCATTATGAACGAATGAATTACAGTAGTTAAACGTATACGCAATTAGTTACAACATTGAAAAGTCCTGTACGACAATTCATTTCCATTAACAGTTTCCATTTGAAATTTATCTGTCCCAAATTACGAAATATCAAACTATTGATATTGTGGTACGATAACGGTTTACCTGAAGTTTTCCTGGTTTATTCACTGTGGTTTATGTCGATTGATTGGAATGTGTAATGCTGTATTGAAAAATTAAATGAAATGGCGTATTGCCCCGAAACCATATGAAAATTAATGTTGAAACAGAAAAGTATTTTTTCCATGTCATTTTTGTTTATTGCATTTTGTATCCCTGAGGGAGGTCGGGCTCTCCACAATGACTGCAGTTCGGCAGAGTACCAGGCTGGCCTGCATCCCCTGAAGACGCAACCGCTCAATATACCACCCACTCACTATGTAACTCACTCACTCACTCACTCACTAACTCACTCACTCACTCACTCACTCACTCACTCACTCACTCACTCACTCACTCACTCACTCACTCACTCACTCACTCACTCACTCACTCACTCACTCACTCACTCACTCACTCACTCACTCACTCACTCACTCACTCACTAACTCACTCACTCACTCACTCACTCACTCACTCACTCACTCACTCACTCACTCACTCACTCACTCACTCACTCACTCACTCACTCACTCACTCACTCACTCACTCACTCACTCACTCACTCACTCACTCACTCACTCACTCACTCACTCACTCACTCACTCACTCACTCACTCACTCACTCACTCACTCACCCACTTACCCAATTTACTTACTCACTCATTCACTCACTCACTCACTTACGTTTACCGGGCACTGCAGTTGTTTGTACCTCAACTGGAGCAGGTGCCTTCGGTACCGAAGAAAGTCCGCTTGGGCGTTTATTGTTGAATATGAACTCATCTAAAATAGCAAGGACACAACCAGTTCGTGAACAGTAAGAGAAGAGACCGTTTCCGTTTCATCACACCTGATTACGGTTCATAAAAATTAAAAACCCTGCATCGAATCATGATTAACACTCGCTTTTTTCAAGTCCAGTACATGGAAGTATGTGAACTTTTACCTAAATGACTGATTAAAGATAAAATCTGAACCCATGTATTCTGATTCGTAACATTAAACGAGGTGAGAGTTCGATAGCTTGTGAACTTAGTCAGGTATAATATACATGTATGTGTCTAATGCCCAGTCACTGAAGCCAAGGTCTGATCCAGGGTGTGACTGCTGTAAAATACCAACTTTGTTGTGGGTTGCCCACCCATTGTCCAAAAAGCCAATTGCCATCGGGGGCACGTTTCTGCCTCAAGATGTCCCGTTCGATGAATCCCCGAATCGGTCCATTGGATGCCGCGGATGCCTTGGCTTCCAGTACAACGTGATGCCACAGATTTCGAGTTTGGATCTTAAAGAGAGTAAAGAAATTTTATTGTTTCCTAACATTAAAACAGTTGCGAGAAAATATACTGGCATTTGTTAAACGTTAAATTATTAATTGAGAAATAGCTTATCTCACATTTTAATCATTTCCAACTGCACATAACTCACCGCGCAGTTATCAATCTCTGCTTCAATATTGCCCTGCAGTTTCAGCAGTTTCTCATAGAAGATTGGCAGTCCGACAACCACTGAGCAGATAGCCGCTGTTGAAACTGAAAATACAAAAGCTACAAAAACTCTAAACAACAAAAACAACAACAACAACAACAACAACAACAACAACAACAACAACATCAACAACAACAACAACAACAACAACAACAACAACAACAACAACAACAACAACAACAACAACAACAACAACAACAACAACAACAACAACAACAACATCAACAACAACAACAACAACAACAACAACAACAACAACAACAACAACAACAACAACAACAACAACAACAACAACAACAACAACAACAACAACAATAATAACAAGATCATTTTGTATGATATCTAACCAACGACCGATATGAAGGTGATCGTTCTAACAGATCGCTCCATCGACGCATAATCGTTGTTTGTTCCCGTCATGGCTCTACTCGGATTGTACTGAGTGTTGTTGTAAAGCATGACTATTTTTTTGAATATCGAAGTTATTTGTTAGTTCATTTTTATTACTGTTTCATCACTTTCCTGAAAAAAATAGCTGGCTAGTATTCCATAAATGTAGAATATGTAGCTGTATATCTGAATTGCGCTTCGTTTACCGTCACAGAACATGGTTCAAAAGGATTAACACAGTTAAGTTTTATCCCAGTCACCCCCAAACGTTGTAGTCGCCGATTCGCGACCTCAATCAATTAGTTTCTTTGTAAAACTGTTTCAATGCAACAATACAATAACTTTATTACAGTTTGTATTGTTCGGCGAGTGCGTCGCAATTTTCGGTCAGCCCTTCAATTGATCATGGATTTTTATGAAGATGACTGAATCTTCAAACTCGTGCGGCCAGGGGAAAAATTTCGTTGCTAATTGTAAATTTTTGTTATTTGGTCTGATTTTTTGACAATGCTGCGTAAATCAGCTGTCCAAAACAAAGGCTAAACAATCAATATTGCATAAACTTTTTCTTGAGTATTTTTCTTGTTGACTAAAAACAAAACTAAAAAACACACTCACCCACTCACTCACTCACTCACTCTCTCACTCACTCACTCACTCACTCACTCACTCACTCACTCACTCACTCACTCACTCACTCACTCACTCACTCACTCACTCACTCACTCACTCACTCACTCACTCACTCACTCACTCACTCACTCACTCACTCACTACTTAACTCACATATGCACTGCTCATAACCTTGGCCCTATGTAACTCCCTCTATTCGAGTACGTCCCCTGGCATGACATGAAAACAGACAATATAAAAATGCAGCCTAAATGGCACATAAATCATGATGATGATGACAAGCCATGGGCGCCATGAGCTGCACTATATAAACATATAGTTGCCAGTTGAATATAGTCGCTCTTTTTTGTTTTATTGCACCAATTAAGCTAGAAATCAATTCATAAAACTAAATTATCAATCTTCGAGTTACTGAACTCTACTGAAGAAACCGAAAAATCATCCACTCTCCGCTGGATAGCCAGAATTTTATCTTTTCTCTGTGTCGGTTTGCTTAGAGAATGAGATCGGCATCATAAATCAGTGAATGGCCATTTTAATCGCTCTGCCCTCAGGAATCAAACAGCCAAAATCAAACAAAATACCATGCATGTTTCAACTGTTCCATGCTTTACTTATGGTTTGCCACTACTAAACGATCCTTTATACTGGACTTGTCCATACCGAGTTAACTTTATGTTTCAGCCAGTATTATATTCGGTTTTTGGTGGCTGTAATGAGTACGATGGAATTCATGGCAATAAGGTTAACCGGTTGTAGGTGAATTATTCACAGACGTTTTTTAATGGGCACAAAGAATATTTTGCTTTTTTCTTACATCATTTTTAGTGTTTTAACGCAATGTCATTTGTGTTGACAAACGTTTCTACATACGTATAATAAAAAAATATTAGACCCATCAGTCGTTTTGTGTATTCTACGGACACAATATTTGGGTCGCCCGAATGATTGACAGAAAGTCAGTTTTCTCTGTTCATGCCACTGTAAAACAAATTACTGTCAAATTCGAGTGACGCTTCATGAGACAGTATTCTCAGCTCCAGGCATTTCGATGGGGTCAATCAAATTTACTGTATTTCATATGGAATGTCTGATAATGATGAAGTGATAGTTTCTTTGCTCATTGAATGATTATGCAGTTAATCAGAGACTCACTTGCTCTGTAAGCCCATTCATTCATTCACTAATCAACTCCCTCACTCATTCACTTCCTATATCACTGACTCGCTCTTTCATATATTAAACAACCCTGTGGTTGGCTCTGGCTGACTCTATTTTTCTGGTGTTATTTTCACAGTAAAGTCATAACCAATTATATGGGTGACCGTTTGGCCAATTTTGAGTAAAGATACACACACACAAGTACATGTTGCAACGTTTTTATTTGGTTTCCTGCTACCTGAAAGTATGCAAACACGTTGGTCTTGGATATATGCCAAAGTGAAATATCATGGCTCGACTGTCTATGTATGTATTCTGATTGGTTTTATTCACACACCTTAACCGAAATCACACAATAAAAACAATCTAAAAGGTTTTAGCTATTACGGTACTTGAACCATTTTCAGTCTTCTGTTCGAAATCTGAATCAATTGATAAACATCTAGAGATTTTCATATGTACCTTCACACACCTGGTATAACCCATGATTGTTCGCAAATTCACCACTATCACATGCAAAATAAGCCAATCCGCTTTTTCTGAAAGTTTCCTTTTCATAAACGTTTCAATGTTAAACTTTTCTGTCCTTGCAAAATACCGCTGCAGCGGAAGTTAAAGGAAAGAGGGGAATCGAACCCGTCCACGTACATCTGAACCCCCTACCCTTGCATGATACCCGAACCCTTTTCCCCTTGAACTCGGGATCGTAATCATGTTATTTAGACCCTATGTGGCCCCACGCTGGTGTCTGTTTTGCTCGTATGTAACTTCAATTTCAGCAGGTTCGCATGAATGACAATAAAACACCTGGGCCTATTCCTAAGAACTACCGAGTGACTAATGGAAAAGTAAATTTTACACAGAAAATTAAGTTATGCTTACCGCAGTACATTTAATGGTATTTTGTTGGAGATTTTCAGAACAAAAAGTGCGACAAAAATACTCTTGTAATTAATGTGCTTGGTATTTTTTTAATAAGTCAATTGTAAATTGCAAGTGAACAGCCATACATATTTCATCAACTTTACTGCCAATTTCCGTCCTACAGACTGGGATGACGTTTGTTTTTGATTTAATGCCGTTATTACATATTTTTGTTCAAACATTCCTGAACAGATTATCAGAATGGATTAAAATAAAACTCGATAATGGCTATTAATTTTCATTGATAGTACATTTACACTTTGTTATCATGTAAGTTAGGAGTGCCAGACAACATCAAGACTACTGTATCAGACTGCCAAAATGCGCCCGTCCCGTGTGATACTCGTACCAAGTATAGCCGTATCCAGTTTCGTTTCCGACTCTGCCTAATCACTCCATTTTGTCGGTATGCCGCATGTGACAATGTCGTTTTGGCAGATACATTTGTATGTAGGTACATGATACTATGCTACACCATTACCATCATACTTCAAGTTAGGCTCAGGTTGTGATCACAATTATTGTATTTGTAAACCGTATTTGCACATAAACATATTGAAATTGAAAACTTCGTTGGCTACACTAGACTTCGTCTAATAAAGTCAGACAAATTGTGATTAACAATTTTTGAACAACTTACACTTGACATTTTGAACATTTTTGAGTTAAAGAACAAAAATAGGTTTGAATCCTTTTCATATTTTAGCATTTGTACGCGATGAATGAGAAATACAGTATATTCATGAAACATGATATATAATACCGATTGGTATTAATACCCCTTAGCAGTCAAAGTAGTTTTTAATGTCTCGCTTAGTACGAGTGACCTGAACCGACAAGCGCAATTTGACGGTTCAATATCTTAGACCATCATACATTCAGACGTCACATGATATTTGGATTGAATATAAATTCAACCAAGCGTAAAATTCTACATGTCGATTAATCTACATAAACCGACGCTTTGGGAGAAAAAAAGTAGACTATGGTACTCGTGCATAAAAACCAGCCTGCCGTTTACTGCAAAGGTTGAACGTTTTGAGACGGTCGAAACCCATTAGAACCTAAAGAAGAATATGTTCAGAAAGCGAATGCAATATTCCAACTGGTAGTACTTTTAACAACTCGGTGGAACAATTTCTGACAACTTTACAAGACCAACTCAAGTTTGAGTTACATATCCCGACAGTATGAAATTTTTGTACATGCGATATAAAAAAACAAAGATGTCCAGCTTTTCTTCATTTCGCAGCAAGTATGGCTTGAAATTTTCCTAAAAAATTTGATTCAAATCTCTAAATCAGTTAACGCACATTAGTATAAGTTTCAGATGTCATGGTACATGGTGTATTTATACATGGTTACATTCAGCACGTGTGCCACCAGCGTAAGCCGGAAGCCTAACTTCCTTTGTAGCCCTCAGCCAGGTGGTGGCTGGTTTTGGGCTGTACATACATTTGGATATAACGTTATGTTGTGCGAGTGCTGATACTACATAGTTTTCTGACCGCCATTATACAATAAATTCTTGTTACAGTAGAAAACTGGATAACAAATAATATACTTTGAAAAACTAGAGTTTCTTCACATTCTGGTTGACAATTGGTATTTTGCATGTTGTAGCAAGCCTGTTGTCTTTCTGGCAAGTAGTCCGGTAAAAATAGCCATCCTTAGGAGTTCGATTGCTTCAGAAAAAAATTAACTTTAAAATTTTGTTTATCAGCTATAAACATAAAAAAGCAATGCCTAAAATGCTTGTGATAGTATGTAGTGTATGTATATGAAATGGGGTATATGCACTCAGTTGGTCGGATCATCAAACTTAGATGTGCACGATTAATTACAGGCACGCACGTCAAGCCCAAATCGAGGCATCCATACTCTTACCACATGTTCCTCTAATTCACTATTTCATGAAAATATGTTTGAGTTTCAAAGTATAAAATGTATATTAATATTAGAAAATTCACAGAAATTTCACTTTCCTTATACAGGGTGGTCCAAAAAAAATGACAACACTTTGAAGCTGAATAACTCTCGGCACAGGCATCTGATTTCATCGAAATTTTCAGGTATTATCACCAACATACTAACTTAGAAAAATGTATAAAACCAAGATGATCGGACAATCACAGCGGCCACCACGCATTAATGTTTGCGAAAATGCGCATGGGTCAAAAACCGCCTACATTGTGCATGCATATTCAAGGGATGATATGCACGTAATAAATGAAATATTAGATTTTGCTAGTCGATGGTGAACATTCCACGTTCACTTAAATTTTATCGATGGTTTTTAAGCATTTTGTTAAATTGTTTTTTATTTTTTCATTTTAAATTAGCAAACTAAACGCTTTTTCAATGTCAGAAGGAGATACACGCAGTTTTCACCTCTGAAACAAGATTTTATCTAATGAAAAATAAAATTCAAAAAATTTATACTACAAATGTTTCAGCATAAGTAAAAAAGACTCTTGATTGATTACAGGCTAAAATAACTGAGTTTATTTTTTCGCAAATCACGTGTAATCCATGTCCTAATTGTTCGCTCGGTTTTTGACCCACACACATTTTTCCAAACATTAATGCGTGGTGGCCGCTGTGATTGTCTGATCAGCTTGGTTTTATATATTTTTCTAAGTAAGTATGTTGTTGATAATACCTGAAAATTTCAATCAAATCTGATCTATGTGCCGAAAGTTATTCAGCTTCAAAGTGTTGTCATTTTTTTTGGACCACCCTGTAGAATCAGTTTCATTCTCAAAAACTTCCATGCCAAATTTGTTTACATAGTATACATTTGGTATTTGATTGTACTGAGGGATTAACAAAACTATCAGCACCTGTATCAACTAATCACATGCAGCGTGTGATCATGTGGAATGTGAGTTTGCCAACTGTCACTTGCAGAATGTTCTTATGTTATCACATATTATATGCCAATCGTTATATCATTTGGTTTTCAATACGGTAAAAATATTCTAGGCATTGCTGGGCTCCCTCCGCTGACTCTACATGCCATTGTAAGTAATATATATATAACTTGATACTTATATAGAAGAAGAAAGAGGTTATACGTTTCTTGGGTACCTTGGTGAGTTATTCCGGTAAAGAAAGTGAGTTATGAAAAAATTTCATGTTTTGGTTTTGTTTGTCTGTGAGCAAAGAACACCCATATGCCATATACCATTGCCATTAGTACGAAAACGGGTTGGTATTGTGCCAACAGTGCCAAACACAACACGTCTTGCCGAGCTTTATGGCATCCGACACCTTTGGGGTGTAAATGGCCATATAGTGGTGGCCAGACATTATAATGGTGATCAATACAGCGATCGTGATGCGAATTAAAATATGGTAATATATATATCCTACCACGAGGAAAAACCCTATACTTACGATTCCCCTGTTTATAACTGGCTTTCTTCAAAAATAAAGCTATGAACCATACCCAACTTGTGACTGCGCAGTGCACATTAATAAGCTCAGGTTTTAACGGGTTGAGTCGTGTCCGTGTGCCCTATGGTTACATGATCTCTACATTTGTATGCAAACCACCCTCAACCTCAAGTTTGTTTTCTCAGTGTACATGTCATATCATAATCCCAGTTCTTTACACTGAACACTGTGAAAAACTTTAATACCACACCATACACAAAAAAAATAAAGTTCAGGGAGTTGAAATTTTTTTTTACCAGATGAATCCACTATAAGTATGTACATACATGTTTGTCTATGTATGTACATTATGTAGGTTGTATCAGCAGTAAGTAGGCCGCAAGTTTTTATGTATACACAGGATTTCTATGAGACCCAACAAAATTTTTGGGTGTCAGCTTGTCATGACATTTTCAAGCAGAATTAAAAAAGGGTTTTTCCAGATATATTATGTACAGGGTGTCCCACTTAAAAGTCCGGTTTTGTTTTTGGTCTAACTTTTGCAGGGTTCGATCGATTTCTAAAATTTTTGCGTCATTCGAAAGACAATCTTTGAAAATTTTGTTTGCGGCAAACAAAACTGAATTTGGACATTGCTTCCGTTATTTATGCCAGTTATACGGAAGCACCCTATTTTGGCGAAAAATTAGGTTTTTTCCTCTACCTTTTCTTTGTGTTTGATCTATAAATTAAACTTATATCGTCTTTCTGCATGTCAGACTATTTACATTTAGTAAGAAGGTCATAAATAATCATTTAATATTTCAATAAAACCTAATGAACCATTTTTAAACCAAATGAAAGTCCTCTTTGCCTGTTTTCACTAAAGACTCCAAATTTTTGCGCAAATGCAAGAAATATCGAAAAATATTCGCGAACAACAATAAATCATATTCTTTGGTTTACAATCAAAAGAAAATAAGCAGAAAAATCGCGTTTTAAAACATTTCAAGAAGAAATAATAATTTAATTTTTTTTGGAAAAACAGATTTTTTCCATGTCAAAATTAGGTGTTTTCGTAAAAACGGCGTAACTATCGGAAAAAATAGTCAAATTAAGATTTGTTTAAAACAAACAAAAATTTCAAGAACTGTCTTTCGAATGACCTCTAAATTTTTAAAATCCGTTGAACGCTGCAAAAGTTATGCCGAAAACAAAACCGGACTTTTAAGTGGGACACCCTGTACATCGTTAAGCAAAGTGGTGTCATACATAATTTTTTGCGTAGATATAAACTGTAATGGTTGTTGAATTGAGTGGTGTTCTTTACGTCAGTGGGCAATTGTCGTATCCGTTACTTTGGAGGCCGACTCGTTTCCTGCCCGTTTCCAACCACCTTATATTATAACTTAAAGACTTCTATATTTCGTTTGAAGCATGTATATCAATAATCCGTAGAGCTAATTTTTTACGCTTAATGTTTTATAATTTAAAAAAATAGCTTCAACTTTTCCGCTTTCCTCTTTGCTAGCTAGCGTTGGACCATAATGATTTTCCCAGATCCCAATACTTAGTTCACTTAAAGCTTGCATCATCAGGAAAAAGATGTTTCTAGTGCTGCATACTCCCATTTCTTTAGATATTAATTGTTTAGTCGCGATGCTTTTTTCAAAAAGGTTTTTTTTCAGAAGGAGTTGTGATTTTGTCGGTGATGTTGCTGAGTAATGGCTCTGGTAATGACGATGGCAAAGTCACGGTTGGGTGACCAATGATTTACAGATTGGGCTGTACGTCGAACCGACTCATCCTCTTCCGCTCTCATCCCTACCTCAAAATTAAGTTTCAATACCAGTTCATTCGAAAAAAAAATTTAAAAAACGTTTCGTTAGTAAAAAACTGAGTCATATTGCCCTTAATTCAGAGTCATTAATGTGATGCCGTTGCTTACACACCAAAATGCAATCCTTCATAGTTGTATTTTATGGACGTATTTCATATATGATCGTTCATGTTAACGTAAATCTACCATGTGCTTATGTTTTAAAATTTTTAATTTCAATTCCAGACAAAATAAATAAATATCAAACAAATAATGGCTGTGATTGGGTATTTGACCATCCAACTAATAATCACCATTGCCTGCCCGTCATCAGTACTAGCGACGACCCGAGACCAGCAGTCACCTGCCATCGACAATAACCTGTACCCGCAGTCTACCTTCTACTACAGAGACATCAGAAGTGTTGGTTATTCATTTATAATGCTTCATTTCATACTAAGCAAACCAGATTTATATTTGGTTCCACCGTGCAACGCATACATATAGCTATCAGGTGTCTCGAAGAGGGTAGTACATCCAATCAAGTGCGCAGGCGACACTGTACATATTTCGCTTGAATTTAGAAACTAATTACAATTTCAAATTAACAAATTAAACCAGTGGCAGAAACACGCAGTTCAAGTTAAATCATCGTAACTAACATTAGGCAGTTCCAATACGACTTGAGTTGAGCGCAGCTGCGGATAATCAGGTTTAACGAGGTTTCGGTCAGGGATGTACTTACAATCATATCGAGATAGACACCAATAAAAAATTTACAGCAAGTTCATCCAGAATCGTTTTAACCACTTTAAAATGTTAGTTTGCATATTTATTTATATTCAAAGTAATTTATCATTCGTTCAACATATGTATTAGGTTGAACATGTATGATAACTCATAAAACAAACTTCGATGTTGCGTAATTTCTCGGTTGGACACACATCATAAAGTGCGGTGCTTCGTTGGTAGAATAACTACATGTAACATGTATAATGTAGTGTAGGATAACTTATCAGCATCGTACATACCCTTGTGGACACTGGTCCAATCACATTCATAACATAAGCATACTAAATTGACATGAGTAAAGTTCCAAAATTTTCCGCCAATGTATGCGGGATAGCACAATAAAAACCACGACTGTAGGGTTTGATTTTATTGTAACATGTTTATCTTTCGCCTGAGTTGACCACTTCAACAATATTTCAGTTGGAAAACATTCAAACCAAAAAATTATTTGATGCTAATTTTTGGAAATTATATGACTTGGTTGGTTATAGCACCATATTGTGTTGGATATCCGTAGTTTATGGTTATTAGTCTGGTGATTTTTATAGCCTACCATATAAAAACACATTTATTCAGTGATTCACGATCAAAACAAACAAAAAAGTAACCTTACATACTAATATTAACTTTTCAACACTCGAATTTGCAGGTGCTAAATATTTGAAATTAACCGAAATTCTTTTCCTGTGGTTGATATACACGAGATTTGAAAATCCAGCAAACACCACCATTCAAGTCATCGGATTCTACCACATAACCATAATAAGTGTTGTTGTTGTCATCGTCTCAAAACGATCCATTCGGTAAACGGGCTTCTCTTTGTTCGACAAAGTCACTCGAAGACTTTATGGTCGTTAGTTGAAATCGGTGTGCCGTTTCATACGGTTGTTGTTTAGGGTGGCAATGTTTCTGGTTATGACGATCGTTGTTGGATTGACATTCGCTTTTGGTACAAACACGACACATGTTTTTCTTCAAACATATTTTATAGGATTTATATGGCACAATACACCATTATTTGATAATATTCGATAGTTTTAAACGATTGTGAATATTATCTTTGATTGTGACCAATCTGAGCAATGCACATACTGCCAGAAGTGTATTCGATAACTTGGCTGCCTGTATTATACAGTTATAAGTGAGTTATATACAGTTATTCTATATTTTTCGGTTAGACCAGACAGGGTCATCTGAGAGGTGACGCTAGAGCGGATATTGATTGAGGTTCTTATGGTAGTGTCATGACGTGACTGTTACCCTACTTGAGATTCATGTATAAACATGTTAAAAAATCATACACTATATTTATCATTAATCTCATCTTTGGGTCATCTTCACTTTAGGACAACATATTTTAAACTTCATATTTACCTCGACATATTTTAATTATAAACGAGAAAAACTGCAACTCAATCGGACAATCATTATTAACAGAGTTGCAAAAAAACAACTGAGTCTTAGATTATTTATCGTGAGATACTCAGAATGATACAGGCAGTAGAGTACATACATGTAGCTACCAAATCTGACGGCAGACAGACCAGACAAATGTGTACAGTTATGATGCCCCTAAGATATGGAGTGCTGGATTCTCAGATTCAGACATTAAATAGGTAAATACTCTTGTCACAGTTGTTATTCTCTCATTGTGTCCACCACATGAAAAGTTAACATCATTAGTGAAAGATATTTTCATGATAAATTGAAAAAAAAACGTTGCTACGAAGCTATGTATAAAATAAACATATATAAATATATTACAACACTGCAGAAGAGTAAAATTTTTAATTTATTGTTATCTTGCTAACTTATTGGGAGAATGGTTTCGGAAAACAAAAAAATCCAAAATTTCGTAAGGCGTTTTGTCCAGAATCATCGGACGCCTTTCTAACGGAGCCTGGACTCATCAGGGATGAGCTCCGTGCAGAGCAAACCATATTGTTTCAGTTTGGTATCCCATAACCAGGGGTTCGATAATCCAATTATGTTGTTATTAGTCGTTTATGGAGCTAACTGGCCATAACGTGATCAGGTCTGTACATCTGTACTATGTAGTTTTTTAGCGCTCGGTTTGCATGCTTGGCAAATCAAATCTGATGGTTTATTATTTCCCTTTGTACCCTGTTGTTTTTAAAACTTGCCTGAAAAAAACTTGAGAAATGATATATTCTTGTATAATTGTATGAGTCATTCCTATCCAACCATTGTTTTTTTTAAAGTTTACATGTGTCCCTCGGAACAAAAAGTGGTTTTCGAATTAGATGGATGGGTTCATGATTCGTATACAATAGTCTGGCAAACGGAGCAACAATGCGTGTTTCAAGATTCATGATCTTTCAGTTTCGATTCCAACCGATTTGTGATGAAATGTTAAATCATGATGTTTTTTTTCATGGTATTCATGTGTATTATCAAAAACACGGATATAGCAAACATACTTATGTGACTCGATAGCCCGATTCTAAAGATTATTTATACCTCTGTTTACCACAAAGCTAACAATTTCACTACAGAATTCAGCAATGCACGAGTTGCAATCAAGTTATAACTAATGTATAAACATAAAACGTTGTAATTTAGTACCTGTATGTAGTATGTATGTAGATATGTATGTACCATGTAAATGAGCTTATATTTGCCTGCCATGGATGACCGCAATGAATTCCATACAGTCATCAATCAAGTACAGCCGGCTTTTATAGACAATCCCAGCTCCATGACTCTATGATAATACCGCATGCTCTGGAATTTAGACATCTATGTATGTATTCATTATTATTTACCAATTGCTACTATAACTTTGAAAATGTTATGATTTCATCACGTAGAAAGGTTAATGTTTTCTGCGGTTCGTGCTTCAAACTGACCATTAATTTGATTTTGATATGATATTGTTTGGTGTGACTCGTCTGCCGCGAATATGTGTACATAAGATGGAGTATTCTGCCAACAACCAGTCTTTTCTCAGCAGCCCACTCATACATAAATCCATGATCACCCTGAATGAATGTGACCTGACATCCACCACGTTCGTCAATATTTCATATCGCAGCATTGTATTGTAAGACTTTTGGTAGTGTGCGACCAGTGACCTTAACGGATCATAATGATTAACAGGTTTCCACAGCTGTTGGCATTTAATGAAGTCATCCACACCATCCAAACTCGTGTTGTGAAATACAATGAGCGTCGAGTTTTATAAGGTCAGGCCGACATTTGGCCAACATTCTCAGACATGTTGATTGTAAAGTTACTACCGTTTTGAAGCCACTCTTTATGATTGGTTTCATAATATTGATACAGTCATACAGGAAGGAATGAGCCGATCCCTCGAGTCTGTTCGAGTTCCATTCATACCAAGTGTGACATATTTCCTCTTATCGTCCAAACGCGCGTGACCGCCGTCGCATAAACCCTTTATCGGGAACCCAATTTTGGTTTTGGTGTTTACGTAAGCCATTGAACGTAGGTGATGGGTCGGTCTGACTACTCGTTGCAACACGGTACGACACATACGTACATACATACAGGGTGGGCCAAAAAAAACGACACAACTTTGAAGGTTATTAACTTTGTGAGTACTAATCGGATTAATTAACGGTGTGCGTCATTTCAATCAGTATATTTTTGAAATTGTGTAATCCTAATTATATAAAAAAAATTCGATGAAATCAAAAGTTACGCAAAAATTTCTAAAAATACCATTTTTTCAACCGGGCGGGAGTTTTCATACATATGGGTTACAACAGATATTTGTTGATGTTTTCTACGTCTCAGACGAATTGTTTTGGTTTATTTAGCGTTATTCAGTTAAAAACCCTAGTTAATGAATCTGTTCAAATAATATTTTCACTAACTCAGAATAAAAAATACTGATTTTAAAATGGAAAATACCATTCATGATAGAATACAGGCTGTTGAGCGTTGAGCACAGAACGTCCATATTGAGCATGTCATCAACACTAATATGCTTTCTATGGGTGTAAAACTTCTAAAAAACATTGTTTCTTAAATGTATGTGTAATTTCTGTTCTCTTTGTGTAAATTTATTGTTGTAAAAAATAAAGTTTTATGGGTTCTCAGCAGCAAAACAGCAACTTTTCGGTAAAAATTTGATATCTTTTCAAAAAATTTAAATTTATCCATAATAATTATAAGAATGAAAGTCAATGATATACCAGTTAAAATGATGCAAACCGCAGTTCAATCCGATTCTTAGTCACTGAGTTATTAGCCTCCAAATTTGTGTGGTTTTTATTGACCCACCCTGTACATACCAGTACCATGCCGCCATCCGGGTAACAACTTGACGCCATTTTTATAGAGATCGGAAGGGGTGCACGGCTGTTCGCAACTGCTTACACGTTTAACATATTTCATTGCTGCTTTCAAACCTACTAAATGTTTCACTTTACATATTTTAATTGGGTTGCATTCCTATGTATAATTTTCATAGCAAGGAAATAAATAAGGTGGTATTAACCTGTATGAACACCAGTTACCAGATCTGAACATCGTATTTTGCCACGCTTGATGCTGGTAAATAATGATGCAATCAGATAACGCAACGATGGTCACTGAAGCCAGTTCGAGGCTGAGGCTCGATTACATTTTCCTTGATGTTGGATGCAACTACCAATGGTGGTTTTCAGTTTTTTGTTTACTACTACATATACTAACGAATTATTATATAAGTAGCTTTAAGTAGCTTCCAGAACTTCTTGATACTGGTGAAGTTTTGAGTATCCATGCTGCAGGTCATGTATTGTAAGAGGCATTTGATGACCAGCCACAGCCAGTCAATCAAGTATCAAATACGAATGCAAAACTATTCACTGGGTTGCACATTATCAAGTACAATGACCGAGAATAGTGGTCTGACAAAACATGAGTTCAGTGGAGCAGGCCCAATTGCATTTGTTTCCGACTTCACGCCTGACGATCACGATGCCAGCAAGTACATTTGTATGTATGTAGTGTTCGTCATGTCATGCTCAACTTGAAAAATTATGTAGAGTTATTCCTATACATACAGTTACATACTTGGTTATCACACGCATCGATATGTACTTAGTTATTATTAAAAAATACTACATATTTAGTAGAATACCTACATATGTATGTATCATCGAGGGCTGCTTATCCATATTTGGACTGTGAAATGCACCGCGCTCTACACCCAACCACAAAGATTTGCACCGTGTATTCATTTATGGTATCAACATTTATTAATTCAACTAGCCGCTTGCATGTATTCCATGTTACGTCCGACTGTTTGCATGAATGTATTCTATGAATGTCCGATTCCAATCAACTTTTGATGGGCATGACCACTCGGGGCGCATTCTCCCAGTCTCACAAAATCTTCTTCACACTAAAAGTTTCAGGAAAAAAACTAGAATAGACGTTACGGGCAAGAATTGAAACATGGGCCCGGGGCTTAACTTTTTTGTTATAAACTTTTTCACGAAACTCAATCACGTTTGGTTTCCTGTGTGCCGTCTAACCATGAATAAAGTACTGGCCCTTCAGGAGAAGTCTTAGGGTACGTTACAACAATTGCATTGCATGTACATATGTGTATGTAGGTACATACAGATGTATGTACTTGACTTGACCTAACCAACAAGTTGCCTTACCAGACTTCTGCTAAATTACAATTTGGCACTTTTTGGGTTCCTTTGTACCAATCGAAAAAAAACGATAAACCGACACTGCTTTGGCCAAACGTCGGTTAACGGTTTGCCTCTACCGACGCCTGAAAGTGGACCGATTTCAATTAACTTTTTATGATGGGTATCGGTAGGGCATGCAGATAGGCACTCTATGCCACCGCTATTCCGCATGCCAAACCAGGGAACATTCCATTCAATGTTCTATTGTAATAAATAAGGGTGTAACGGTGCCACTATCTATTCGTAGATTTATACCATTCCATTTATAATGGATTCACACCATTCAATCTATAATGGATCGAACAGGCACAACATTACATAACCAACTATGCATCGTGCATCCGTTCGACCAACTACGTATATTGTAGTTATAACAGATATATTTCAACTTTATTTATCTGTATCAGTAAACTTATCAATCGGAAACAATTTTATTTGCAACAAAATGACAGCGCAAAAAGTTTGTATAAAACATGAATGGTAGTGGATCAAAGTTACTTCACCTTTTCGGAAGTAACATGATGTGCGTGAAAATCAATTGGAATTAGACCTTTTTACAGTGAAATAAATTTCAACTCTCTTTGCTGTTATCAGGAAAACAGGGTTGAATTTTTAAGCGATTTATTATGTATGTTAGATTTATTCCATGTTGTTGGCAACCTCATTATGCTGTAGGTATTTCATTCAACAAATGTGTTTTTGCCTCTCGGGTCCATGAAACTTGTAAGTAGGCAGTATACATACAAACTATATGTATGTACCTACAAGAGGTGTGCCGTTGTCAAATCATCCCATGGGTCTATACTATTCCCAAATGTTTACGAAACTCATGCATGGGACTTATTTTTTTTGGTAATTTTTGCAGACCAAGAATAAGCGTGTCACAGCATTACTTGTCTGAGTATGTATGAAAAAAATTACCACGGGGTTTTCAAACTCATTCTTCTAATTAACTGAGAATTGTATACAACTGTATACTACACGTAACACCATCTTGAAAAAGATCTAAGATATGTATTTACGAACCAGATCGACACAACAACAAATGATTATACTTACAAATGCAATCGGCGATAGTTACTATAGTTTTACACAAAGTTTAGATGATAATATGGCGCAAGTCGCCAACTTTCTGATGATCATTCTTCCCAACGTGACTCAGACGGACCCTGGTGCTCCTTACCTGCATGCGCCTGAGGACAATAACAATGTTTTGATACATGATTATGACTATTCATCATCGTTTTCATCTTTCTCAACAACAACATTACCAACAACAACAATGTCCACTACAAAAACCACGAAAACTTCAACAACAACTACCAAAACAACAAGAACAACAATGAAGAACTGGTTGGAAGAAGACATTGATATACGGATGCCTACCGATGTGCTATCAACCAGCACGACCTCATCTCGAACAGAGGTCATATACTGCAATATCCTCTTAATCCATAATACCGATTCATACAAAATACTACGCCATAATATAACATCATAAATGAGAATGCAAAAAATCTGATTAACTAATTTGATATATAATGTAGCCGGCAACTGTGTGGACACCCTGTACTATTTTTAGATGCAGCACCGTCACCACCTGAGTGGCACAACAGAGAAGCCAGTGGACTGCAGTGTAAACTGTGCCCAACCACATTGCAGACCGGTCACAACAGAAACAAGGAAGTTATTGATTCAGGTAACGGCTTACGTTACTTACTTTTTTACGATGAAACAAAATACAAGTGTACAATAAATCACTGCGTTATTGCTGTTTATGTATCTACAAAGTCTCTTTGAAAAAATCTACATCACAACCTTTCACAAAAACACATTCTGGAAATAAAATAGTATTGTTAAGCTATATTAAATTATGTTTTTCATAAGGAAACATTAAACATTTGTAGATACTAATGTGTGTCTAAAAATTACAGAGTTTATTCCAAGAAGAGCGCTACGACAAGAACAACTTGCCGTCGGCCAATGCTACCGAAGTCACCGTTGAACTTACTATTCAGGTAGCCACAACAATTAACATTGATACATTGTTGAAACAATTATACCTTTTAACATCGTGCTTCTAAAAACATTGTGATTGGTCCTAAGAAAATTTTTCGGCAACGGTCTTACCATCTTATCTGCAAGTATGTACATACCAAACTACATAATTTCTGGGTTGGTTTGGTTTGGTATACAAAGTGGAATGACTTTGCATTCTGACGAAGTTGTGAAAAAAAACTTTTAGTAAAACTTGAACAGTTTAGGTCTGCTACATTGACAACGTTGAATGCTCAATTGAATATTGCAGGATATCACGGAGATCTCGGAGTTCACGTCGTCATTTCAGGCGGATCTCTGGTACAGTCAGGTTGGCTTTTTGTTATCGCTTAATTGCCCAAAAATTCTTAAAATGCTTTTCCACTATGTATAGTCGAATTTTTTGGTTACGACTTTTTTTGAAACTTTTTTGTGTGTAAAACCCTTTCCTCAACCCCAAATTGCTGCTTCCGACCGCGCGATAGGAAACTCAAATCAGCGAAAACTCAACTCCATCGTGTAGAGCGCATCGAATTGACCTAGAACCGTCTTCAAAGTGCCGATCAACCTTTTTAATGGAACCCATATAGCGGTCGAAAGCAGCAATTTGGGGTTGAGGGAAAGGTTTTACAAAAAAACTCCTAAAAAGTCGTAACCAAAAAATTGACTATATGTATATATGTATTAATCTGTGGGCACCTGCAGCTTGTAAGGATGGCATTGTAACCACTTGATCATATTGCAGATCTGGCTGGACACTCGACTCAGCTTCGAGGATCAGCACATCTGTCTGTCCAATCTCTCACTTTCCCACAACAACCTGGAAAAACTCTGGACACCCAACGTTTGTTTCGCGGACAGCAAATTCGTTGAATCACATAAATCACCAAATCCAAACATTCTTTTGCTGATATTCCCCAACGGTACGATATGGGTGAACTATAGGTTGGTGAGTGAGTGAGTGAGTGAATGAGTGAGTGAGTGAGTGAGTGAGTGAGTGAGTGAGTGAGTGAGTGAGTGAGTGAGTGAGTGAGTGAGTGAGTGAGTGAGTGAGTGAGTGAGTGAGTGAGTGAGTGAGTGAGTGAGTGAGTGAGTGAGTGAGTGAGTGAGTGAGTGAGTGAGTGAGTGAGTGAGTGAGTGAGTGAGTGAGTGAGTGAGTGAGTGAGTGAGTGAGTGAGTGAGTGAGTGAGTGAGTGAGTGAGTGAGTGAGTGAGTGAGTGAGTGAGTGAGTGAATGAGTGAGTCACTAATTACAGAGTGCAAGTCCGCGGACCTTGCGAAATCGATTTATCTTTGTTCCCGTTCGACACACAAAAATGTCGTCTGAATCTTGAATCTTACTCATACAACGCCGCTGAGGTAAGTTTTTTGTTTTTGTTGTTGTTGACAATTATGCTTTAATATATAGTCCTGTTGTTTTTGTTGCTATTGTGGTTGTTATTGTTATTACTGTTATTATATATTTGGAGGTAAGAATATCCTGGAGAGAAAA
>OZ038443.1:16517258-16588117 GCA_964036265.1 Daptonema setosum
TTGAGATTCAAATTTTTTGCAGTCAACCGACTAAAGTTCTGTAAAAAAGGATTGAAAATAAAACCAATAAACCTGAAAAATACGTTTTGTAATTCGTTAATTCATTCAAATAATTTCAGTTCATTACATATAATAAACCTTAATTTTGACCAAACAGTGATTAATTTCTTTGCGTCCTATCTTTACGGTAGATCAATTTCAGCATCAATCGGGAATAACTCATCCTCTCTGTATTCTATCAATAGAGGCGTACCTCAGGGAAGCGTACTCGGACCTTTATTATTCACAATCTTCTTATCCGATATTCCTAATCAAGTCTCGTTTGCTAAAATTAAGTTGTACGCTGATGATATCAAGCTTATGGCACCAATCACCTGCCAAGAAGACATGTTTAAATTTCAGAAAGACATTGATTCAGTCTGCGATTGGCTATGCTCTCATGGACTTACGATATCAGTGCCAAAATGCGGTATCCTGAGTGTTGGTACGAAATCGAGTATTTCTCTTGTGGATCCACCTAATTACACTATGCTTGGTGAACCAGTTCAACTTTACGATAATTTTCGTGATCTGGGAATCATAATTGAATCTAACCTCGGAGTCAAACGTCAAATTGATAAAATTACCACTAAAGCTAGCCGACAACTAAACGTTACAAATAGACTGTTCCGAATTCGAAATACGAACTTTCGTCTACAAATGTACAAAACATACGTGAGACCCATACTTGAATCAGGGTCAATTCTGTGGAATCCTTCGCAAGTCGGTTCAATAAAACTAATCGAATCTGTTCAGAAACGTTTTTTAAAGTACCTCCAACATTCTTCGGTAAAAAAGACCACTTACTTGGAATTGTGCGAACAATTTAATATCGAACCACTCATTGTACGTCGGACGAAAACCGACCTAACCACCCTTTACAAGCTATTCCATGACCACTTCATGCACGTCAATAGTTCAGACTTCGTCACATTATCTGAATCGAACACCAGGGGACATGAATTCAAAATACATCGACCGTTCCTTAAAAGTACCCAAAGATCTCGCCTGATCTTTTATAGAACCTACGAACTATGGAACTCCCTTCCACCTGAAGTGGTGGCATCTCCATCTATAAATGATTTTAAATCATATATAAATTCCCCACGGTATACAAAACAACTAATTGATAATACCTTCAATAAGTTTCCCAACGTTTTTCTCTAATCAATGCGTTAAAGCCAAATTCTTTGCCTTACCTAATGCGATTCATGGTTATCATTATCTATATTATCACAGATTATTATCATTGCGATCACCACTTTCAACTTTCACTTTCCATTTGCTCCTTTTACTACTGCCTCGATCTGATCCATAATTACTTTTACCTATACATGTATTCTCTGATTCGTCTGAGCTTTAAAACCAAAACCAAAACTATCAATCTCGATTTATTATCCACTTCAAATGTTATTTTGAGGGGCTCTTGCCGCTCATCCCCAACTTATTCAGAGTTGCGAATAAAACATAATATCGTATATCGTAAATAATTTCAGTTGACGTGAAGAGGAGGAGCGACCAAAAAACTGGCCATGCAGAAAAATTTCTAGCGACTTGACAAGCGCACAGTCTTGATAGAACTGACCGACCAATAGTTGACGAGACAGCCCATTCCAATAACCGTTTTAATCAACCAACATGACATATCAACCGAGGCCGTTCCCGGTTAATATGTAATTTTAAGGTTTTTTAGCTTTATCAAAACAAACTGAGACCGTTACGGGTTGGGTATGAAGTTTTTTTTTGTAGTTTATTGAAACGAACGTATTTTAGTTCATCCTGCAACCGGGTGCTCCACTGCCGCAACACTTGTCGCAGACTCAGCAGTCACACCCGCTCATCTTTCACATGCAACAGCAGCAGCAGTATAGAAATGAGGGTTGGCCCACCTTTGGAATAAAAAAACTGGTAAAAGCTCAGATTGGATTGGTAGTTTGGAAATCATTAAGCTTGGTTGTCGAATGCTTACTTACAGGTTCCTACAACGTTCCCGTTCAACGACCTCTTAGTGGCACTGAGTTGCTGGCCTTGGCCGAAACTAACATTAATGTTTGTTCATTTAAGTTGAGTTGCAATATTTAGGTGGACTGTAACTGAATTTGTTTTACGTTGGGTACTGCGCTTTTACAGACTTTTTTTTTTCAGTTTAAGATGCATTTATTGCAGAATCGTCAGACTCAGCCGCAACAGCAGATGATCACTGCTCAGCAACACCAACAGTTGCAAGTGCAACAGCAACAGCTGCAAATGCAACAACAGCAACAACAGCAGCAGCAACAAGCTAATGCGACGCTTCAACTGCAACAACAGCCAAGTCGTCGCACGCTCATCGATGACTACGTGAGACGCGATGAAAGCTATTGGGTGAGAATTCTCATTTATGATACAAGTAGCTTTGCTTGACGCTGGCCTGACATGTAAAAGATAGAATAATTCACTATCACTTTCCCTTTGTAGGTATGCCTGATTGTGGTTCCATGCTATGTGTTAACTATAACTTATTTCAACTCCTGGAGCATCGTCTGGGCCTAACATTATAACTGACGATGTTGTGTTGTATTTAACTGTGTGTAGATTGATTAAATACTAAAGGCAAATTACAAGTGTTTGTTCAGCAATACCGTGTAACACTGCGCATCGACGTTGCCTTCACCGACCACTCGCACATAATCGGTCGACAGGGCAAGAACACACAGTCCGTCATGAAGGATACCGGATGCCATATACACTTCCCCGACTCCAACAAAAACAGGGACATGGAGAAAAGTAATCAGGCAAGTTCTTAACTACCGAATTTCGTTTTACCTCTGGCATTAGCATTTCTATCGTGAACTTATGTTTTCGTCAACGGCATCGACAGCAACTGGAAATTGTGTTTAAAACTCATGGTATAGGTTTGTTTATACATTTTGTTCATTTGCAGGTTTCAATTGCCGGCATGCTTTCGAAAGTGGAAGAGGCGCGCTCACGTGTCCGTGTTGGTCTCTAGTTTTTTTATGTATAGCTGGATTGAAAAACTACATAGTTTAGTTTTGATATTTACAGATACAGTTTTGACAAGATATTTTGCATTTGTCTACAATGTCATAAATTTTCAAGTGTCATTTGTTTGCTAAAACAATTTTGGATTGCAGAACCTGGCGCCACTGAGCATCGTGTTTGCCTTGGACAACCTAAAGCCTGGAATCGATGCCAATCGACTTGTTGATCACCCCGCACTCGAACAGGTCAGTCAGTGGTCAGTACTGAACATCATGTATAGAATTTCATTTAGTAATAGCTGTTTATTTTTACTGCATTATGAACTTAGCTTTGAAATCCCGAAATTAAAAGTTGTGTGAAATTGAGATTTACGGGTGTTCACCGCTGTCGATCATCGTACGCCACGACCGGCCCAACCCGATACCCAACTGCATTGTGCGTGGGTCCATGTACCAGGCGCAGGACATCGTTAAGGCCATACGCATCGTGACCAGTGAGCTGCTCGTGCCGGTTAGGCGAGTCATATATTGTTCACGTCTTGATATGGCTAGTTTATTGTTACCGTGTGTGGCCTTGCTTTGTCCATGCGCGCATGTGAAACATTAGTGAGAACTTTGGCAGCAGTGTTACAACAACTTTGCGGCGATGAACCATTTTATTTTCCTGTTTAGAAACTTTAAGATGCGTTGGTGAAACTTATTCTGAAAACTAAATATGTTAAGTTTTGAAATTGATGAGGAAAAAGGCAACTATAAAATTGGACCTAATGTTTCGCATGCGCGCAGGGACAATGCAAGGCCACACGCGGTAACAATAAATCAGCTATACCATGTGGTGTCTGTTATTGTGTTTTCAGTTGATGCCGAAAAACCGTAATGAATGAATCGATGGGTTTTGCCTGAGTTATACGATAGTTAGCTTTGGAATCTAAAAAAACATTGAAGCGCATTGAGTTTGATGTTGTTATTTGTGGCAGGAAGCCCGTCCCACGTACCAGCTGATGCTCGAAGTCCTACCCGCCGAACAGAGACAGGTTGACTTACTACTTCTATGACGGTCTGCGGTTGATGACCAACCTGAACTTTGTTTTGTGTGATCAGGTAATCGGATACGACAACCGCAACGTACGTGAGATCTCCAACCGCACGGGCGTACTCATCAAGTACCCGACGCCGGCCGAGTCCAATCGTGGTGCCACCTCGTTCATGCTGTATGCCGATAACGTGCTCGCGCTCATTGAGGCCAGAAAACACATCATTGTTGGTTAACGTAGTCGTTTCATTATCTCTTCTCACTCTCGTCTTCAGGAACGAAATATACCTTTTCATTTTCTGGTCCGCCAACGTGTGGCCGAACCGACCCACCCCAGCTGGCCATCATTAGTTCACCACTCCACTGGCTAGTATTTGTTAACATCTCAATATATTCAGGGTCTGCTACCTGCGCAATTAACTTTTGACGTGCGCCAGTCGTTGGATGGTGTGGACCTGAGTGCGCTCGAACGAGAACTGGGCGTCAACATACAGATCAAGACCAGACAGACGCCGGATGGCTTATGTGTCAGGGTTATTACAAAATTTTACTTCGTTAAAGTAATTATCAGTTTCTTTTTATTGCCGTTATTATTCAATGCTGAACATAATTGACCTCACTGCAGCCAGTTTTATGGTTGTGATGTGAGTGATCTCGCTAATAATGTCAGTCTTTGTTTTAACTTGTACATATTGTCAGCCTTTTATGCTGAGATCTGGTGTTGTTTGTAGTCGGTTACGGTGCGCAGCATCGAGTGTCGTGTGCAGAACCTGTACTTGGCCCGTGCCCGACTTGTGAACGATGGCCAGCAACTCGTTACCTGCCATGACTACGACACCATGATCGTTGGTCATCCAATGTACATAGTTGTGTCTAATTTGTCATATTACATTTCTAATCCTACTTTTTCAAAAAAAATCACTAACACTGCGGATTAAAACCTAAATAATTTTTTCACACCCGTTCATCTCCATCTGTACGGATAAATTGAAAAAGTACCGCATAGGAACAAATTGGCAATTGCACTTCTTGAAACCAACAAGTATGATATATGCTTCATTTCTCTTCCGCTAGTCTCTCCATTATGTTATGACATGATGACATTGACATGCAGATGCAACATAGAAAGGCGGATTCATTTGTTTCAGAAATTCCCGGTGGCTCTACCGCTGTCGCAGGGTTCGATCCTGACGGCCTATCCGAATACGCAACCTGCCAGTGCTGGTGGACGACAACCACCCGCCCTCATTCACATGCGTCCACAACAGCTCTGTTCGTTCTCGATTGCTTATAATATTAATTAGTATACTCATTACAATTGTAATTGGTTGGAGTAAGTTTCATTAATTTCAGTATACAAGGACATGTCAGGTCAGGCCATGTCACCGATGATTATGAGCCCGGCACCTGCCACCCCTCGTCTCCTGACAGCATCCAGTGTTTGGACTCAAGCTGGAAGTTAGTACATGTCTTAACGGAAATTCAGTTGTCAAAAAATGGTTATTTAAATTGATCTGGTGATTCAATAATTTGGATTGGTTATCTTTATCCATGATAAAAGCTGAATGATTGATTTCAGTTCCAGTGCCATTGGGATCACCTGTAGTGGCTATACGATCGCCACACCCTTACAGCCCGGTGCCCTGTGGTCATGGCGGCGCTTTCCATGCTGGTTTGTTATTTGGTTTCATGTCTCATGGTTGGAAGAATATTACTCTATACATAAGATAATGTATAGAGCAGAGGTGGGCCGCAGGGGGGGTAGGGGGGTTTACCTCCCCCCACTTTTCAGGGTCGGCGGGTAGCCTACCCCTCCCCCCTCGCCTACCCCCTCCCCCCTACTCGAAATTTTTGAGAAAATCGGCCTCAAAACCTCGATTTTGAGGTTCATTTTTCAAAATTTTCTGGCTGTGAGAATTTTTTTTCGAAGAAACACGTCTTGGTTAAAATTTGAAAAACCGGTATATGTGACGTTTATACCTTATATTAGAAGATTTTTTTAGCAAAAACAAGCAAAAAACAAGCGTTTTATGCGAAAAAATTTTTTTCTACCCCCCCTACCCGACCTTACTCCCCCACTTTTCGGAAAGGTCGGGTAGGATGGGATTTTCTGTCGGCTACCCCCCCCCCCCCCCCCTGCAAAACGCCAAAAAACCCGGCCCACCCCTGGTATAGAGTATGTTATGTTAATGTTGAAAAGTTGATTGTATATCTCAGCTGGTATACCGCTACCATCTCACCCGCACGCGCAGTCACCGAGTCCCAATCCAGCCACCACCGAAGATACACATTCACAGCTGCCGTCCATTAACGGGGATGTCACGGCAGTTGCAACGACAACCAACGAGACGGCTATGGATGTAAAGCAGGATGGTGATATAAAAGGTACTTCATCAGTACTGTCGGTTCGGGTACTGCAATTTTAATTTATATTATGAATAGTTCCATTACATCGACTTTACACTGCTACGGCAGTTTCTTTAATTTGCCTTGCCAGTGATTTGAATTGTACTTTTCAGCAGCAGACAAACTGACTTCGGAGCTGGGTTCGATGTCAATGGATGATCAACAACAACACCAGCAGATGATGACTGACACACCGCTGGTCACACCAAAGAACAGAACCATCGACACCGCATCCACCACTTCGACGCCGGCCGACGAACCCAACGTGACGATTGGCCCGGTTCGTTTAATATTATCATGTCGTAGTATAGTTTAAAACTTTCTATATTGACTTATGCAATATAGCTTGTTCAGATTCAGAATATTACGTTTATGGTTGAACTATTTTCTACAAAACAGCTCAATTTATTGGACGTAACGTTTATTTTCTTGTAGTTCATGTCCTTATATCTAGCACTAGCATAACATAACTTTATTTGCAGGTGCACATGAAACCGCCGACACGAGCATCATGGCGTGGTGCCATCACCAAAACACCAAAGGTTGTTAATAACAATTACAAGCTATTATTGTCTTATTTTACGCGTTAGGTAATGATAATTATAAATGTCAGTCATTCATTGACTTGGCTTCATACTTTTTTGGTTCTACTATGTAAATATTGCAGGGCAACGTGCCGCGCCCACTCGATATCGATCCGAATCCAAAAAGCTCTCCTCTGGCCAACGGAGTTTTGCAGGTTCATTTTCACATCAAAATCAAATTTTATGAGCAGTCTCTTGAAAAAAACTTATTTAGCGCTTAGCGCTTGCTTATTCTGAATCTCATAAGTCATAATAGTTATTTGTTACATTAATGTCAGTGTCGTTGTTAGGTTTATCTAAGCTTTTTTATCTGACTAACCACAAAGTAACTTCCGGGTTTCATTTTGTGTAATTGAATAATGTGTATTTTGTTCGGCAGATCAGCCGCAACCACGACTGGCGTGCAGTGGGCAGCAACAGCCAGGTGGACTGCGACTACATGGAACAGCGTGCACGTGCCCAGCACGGTTGGTTGTCGTTTTACATACCTATCTACCTTCACATCTTTATGTCTTTATACCGGTTTATATCTTTCCTGAAACGTATTGAATGCAAATGGTTAATTGCAGCGATGCAACAGGAGCCATCGGGCCATGTGCGACGACCCGACCCTCAGTGGGCCGGACTTGGCTTCAGCGTGAGTCAGCAGGTGGCACATTTTGCTGCCAATGAATCGATGCGGGTTGGTTCATTTGTTGAATGACAAATAATTGATTGGATGAACTATCCACTCTAAAATAATGTATATTTTTTAAAGTCAATGACTTAATTGTTAGGCGCCGGCACGTGCCCAGCGTCATCACGACGATTCATTGATGGAACAGATGTCGGTTGAGTACGAGCAAAGTCAACAGTTGCCCAACGCTCCTCAACAACAACAACAACAACAGCAACAACAACAACAACAACGAGTGCAACAGTACCCGTCGTCGAACACGACACTCTACCAGCCGCCTATGTTACGGCAGCAACAGCGGGAACCACCAACCCGAATCGGTTGGCTTCGAAACGGGCATTAGTATTTAGAGCGTGACAATGACATTTTTGGGTGTAATATCGCGCTAATGCCATGTTTAGTTCGTGCATACTCGCCAGTCCAATCAAGATCCTGAGATTTATAAATGTGAAAAGTTTTCATTAATGTCCCATGCATAAATTTTGCAAACTCAATAATTATCGCTGATGACGGTTTGTTATTGCAGATCTGGGTGCGACCACAATCTTCGACCAAGCCCGTTCGCAGATGCACCAGCACCCGAGTCTTTACAATCACATGGCCGCTCTTAACAACACCAATTTTGCCGGTTGCATTTCAATTATTTGTAATCCAATTTCAATTTGTATCTTAATCTTTGCGGTCAAGTTAAATTATCATGAAATAATCAAATATACTAGTTGAAGGATTTCCTTAATTAATTTCTGCATTCCAGCGTCTTCGTCCACGTCAATGATGTCGGTCGAGTTCATACTGCGCAATCTCAACCTCAATTATTTGATTCCCACGTTTCGCGAGCAAGAGGTACTTTCACCAGAATCATTATTAAATATATCCGTCACGACATTACCCTAAAAGTCACTTAGGTACTGAGCAAGCCTACCCTAAAAGTCACTTAGGTACTGAGCAAGCCTCCAACATTTAACATAAACTGAGTCCAATCCCTATTGCTCAATTAACCCAAATTCTCAGATTGACTACGAGACGCTGATGGCTTTGAGCGAACACGAGGTGGCCGAACTCGTAAAGAAGATGGGCGATCGTAAACGGCTCATGGGTGCCATACAGAGTTCGTTTAAATTGTTCAAACACCTAATTCTACTGACATGAACAGGCTCAAGCTATATGGTGTGGATTTTGGCCTTCTCGAATGAAAGTTTCAGAACGTATTTTCATGAAAAGTTATGATCAAGTTTGTATAACCGTTGTGATGATTTGCAGATATCCGTGGTTTGACAATGACAAGTCGTCTGGGTGTAGAAGCGCAGTAACGATAACCTGATGGTGCAGTCGGTGCTGAGTTTTTGGTTCAGCAACGACTCGGTAGTAATTTGAGTGTTTGATTCAGGTGTTTTGTATACGTTTATCGCATTTTAAATGCCTAATTTGTATTTTGTAGCTGTTGCAATGTGACACCAAACCAATGCTGTTCTGCGATTTCTATGTTTTCATCACATTATTTTCATCAAGCTAATCCGTTTTCACACTTGCGTTTTTATAAATTCACATTTGTTCATTGCACTTTGATGACTTATCCAGTTCCACAAATTATTGTTTTTATTTCAGTTTTTTTGGTTCTAGTTTGATTTTATCCATATTGTGCAATTTTAATAATTTTGTCACATTATTGTATTTCATGTAATACTAATGTTGTATCTTTATTTTATGATAAATTGTAATCCGATGCACACTTTTAGCTGGAGATTAATCGAAATATAATTCATCACTTTATTACTCTATTTTGTTCCGCAACCTTGAATCATGATAATGTCCCTGGACTTAATTTGTTAACAGCGATTTTTTTTCATTTGTATAATCTTCAGATTGTTTTTCTATTCTCACCGTTTTATAATTTGTGTGCTATAGTTATATCGAGATTTTTGTTTGTGTTATTTTTCTGGTCATATCCCATTGAATCATCTCAGGCTCAATTCAGATAATGAATCAAATCATAAGGAAACTTATTTTATTGTATTATGATTATCAAAACCTTCAGTTACCGGTATTCACATTTTGTTGTTCAGTTTTGATCACCTCATTTGGATCTCAAACTTAATGATATTGCTTTGTGTGCAATTACTCTCGTGCGCGCTTTATCTATTCGTTATTGTGCTTGCTTTTTATGCGAAGATTGTTCTTATGTTTATAAACAGTTGTCATTGATACTATTGTCAACTATTGCTAGTTGTTAATAATGTCAACGACATGATTCTTGTATGTCACTCGTAAGCCGGTATCCAGAATTTCACGTTTTACTGTCATGGATCACATAGATTCTCAATTTTCGTTATCTGTGTAAAATATATCTCCCAAGTTTTTAATTACTTATTTAAATTTGTGTTAACAAGTTTGAAAAAAATAATAAACAAATTCAGTAAATCCCATTTTAGGATGTTGCTTGTGCTGCCGAATAATGAATAACTAAAATTATTTCAAACTTTATTAGATCTCATATCTGACATGGTTCATAAATTTTTATAATTAGTTTTAATAATCACAATCGAATAATAGCAATACATATAAATGGCAACAAATAGTATATGGGTAGTCAATTAAATGGCAACAATTAATCAGGTCCAATATCCAACCAGGAACGAATAGCAGCTCGAATAATTGAGTGGTGAAGCGTAATAAAAAATTTAAGGGCTGTGCAATTGTAATCACTAATGCAAAATAGTACTTGGACAAGTCTGCGCTTCATAGTGTTTCCATAGACACAAGCTCCCATATAAAACAAACATTGAGCTGAATATGATCAAAATAGAGCATATTACATAGTTTATCTTTTAAAGGATCAGTGCTACTAATAAAACGTTGGTTTAATTCTGTTTTTGCGATTACAAATAAAATAAAGTAAAAGAGCACTGTATAATGTACCATAATATGAATAGAAGACAAAATCGTTCGAACATGATGAAACAAATAATTCACATATTAGGAAAATATACATCGGACAATCTGCGCGTTTTGTCCTATTAAAGCACCTTGAACAAGCAAAATATAATGTGATGGAGTCATAGAAAATAGCAACTTCATACTATTATACCGACAAATATTGGCACATTTGTATCAAGCAAACAACGCTGATGGATGTTCTCAGTTAAACATATTGAATCGGGTTAACAAACAGGTATAACTCGCATCTACTTGGCATATTCCTTAATGAGCAACTTGAGCTGATGTGCCTCATGACTGACATGTACCATGGCATCAACCATTGTCTGAACATGCCGTACTGCCGGGTAGTTCTCTGCCGCAAGCTTGGTCTGCTGCACAGATGTCTTCAATGCCAGACACAGTCTGTCTGCCATGTCCCTGAGTTTGGCTGCAATCGTGCTATCGCCTAGACACTGCGCTATTGAATCCCCAATATACACCATCTTGTGGGCAGCCAGGATGACCAGCTTGGATTTGGCTATGAATTCGACCGGCTGACGTCGCTCCTCAACGGATGTGAAGAAATCTTCGATGGCTGATGACAGGTATCCCATGTGGGTGTCGATCTGTGGCTGGTAGAAAGCGATCACGTCTGCATCGCCTTGCGACAGGTGTGGAGTACCGATGTTGTTGTTGTTGTTGTTGTTGTTGTTGTTGTTGTTGTTGTTGTTGTTGTTGTTGTTGTTGTTGACTGCATTATTGGCATTACTGTTGTTGTTATTAACATTGTTTCGTGCATGACTGATCTGATAGGGTGCAGGTATGACTTGAGCTGGTGGATTGGTGTGCTGGGGTGGTCGGGCACCCGGACCATCCACGAAGTCGTAGTCATCGAACAGGGACTCGGCGTCTGACAGCAGCTCGTGTTCCTCCATCACGTGGCTCTGATGCACCTGGGGTACATGGGACTTGTTCTGTTGCAGCGGCAGGTTACGAGGGATCTGCACTTTCTGTTGCAGCTGATCATCCACATTGTTGCCGTTGTGTTGCTCATATGAGGTGGTGGTGGCTTTGCTGATGTTGTGAGTAAACATGGGACCAGATGAGGACACTTTGGCTTGCTGTTGTTGTTGTTGCTGCAAGTTGCGAGCATTGGCAGCTTGCATCTGAAGCAGTTGTTGCTGTTGTTGTTGATGCTCTTTCTGTTGCTGCAGACGTTGTTGCTCTTGTTCGAGCTGTTGTTGTTGAAGCTGCTGCTGACGTTGCTGCTGTTCACGACGCTGCTGCTCAAGCTGTTGTTGTTGTTCCCGCTGTTGTGCACGTTGCAGTTCAAGTTGCTGCTGCTGTTGTTGTTGTTGGGCAAGTTGAGTATTGTTCGCTTTCGGCTGCTGTTTCTGAGAGTCATTTGGTTTCTTGTTGGACGGTGCAAAAGCAGACGGTTGAGTGTCGTCCAGGGTGGTACGCATCGGGAATCGATCCCGGATATAGATGATCACTTGTTGGCAGTCGTATGGCAGCTAAAATTAAATGTCATGTACAGGGTGGGCCAGAAAAACCTAACGAATTTGAATGTTAATAAATCGAGCTATAAACAACCGATTTAATGGCTCGATATCTCATTTGAAAGATTTTGTATTTGAAGATATTTGAAAGCTAATGGATAACTTAATATTCATTCCTTCAATTATAAAACTGTTTTTTAGAGCTGACCTTAAGTATATGCACTCAACTCTTTAATGGGCTGAATAGGACTACAATTAGCTTTTCAACATAATCACTGATAACTTTAGAACACAGTTGTTTTATCAAACACTTTGACCAACCGTTCTGGAAATCATGATGAAGTGTTCGAGGGCATCTGCATCTTGCCTGGAGTCGACGGTATGGCAGAGAGCAGCCAACGACCATCCAGTTGTGTTCAGTTTGTTCAGGTGGGTACGCAGCTGTTGACGTGAGTTCTTCAGTGGGTACAGCAGCACTTCGAAATCTGCATGTACGGCAAAGTGTCGTTAACTTCATATGGTATATTTATACGAAGGTGTTTATATGAAGGAATAAGAATGTAGACTAATGTATGTAATAGTATCTAATATTGTCTGATTGGAAAGAAGAAAAATATGTTTGCTGCTCATTGAAGAAAATAGCATGCATAGGTTCAGTGGCTGAAAACGCAAAGTTCAAACACCGAATGTACATAATAATGCACAAGAGTACCCTTGACTTATTTCTAAAGAAGAAAAAGTATACTATCTTCTAAAGAAGAAGAAACCCGTTGAATCATTCATTTCAACTGGCTGAAGAGAGCTACAAGATCTACGTGCGATAGTGCACATACGTTTCATCATAGGCTAAACTACAGTATGTGTTCATACTAGAATAAATACGTCCACAACATTTTATCTAAAAACTCACAAAATCGTCTCGTCACTGGCGAACATCCTGTTGTATTGAAAATTAAAACATGATTATCAACTGCCTGATCTGGAATTAGATTATAACTAGCACATTGAAGTGTCTAACCTCGATCATCAACGTTGATGTTGAATGCGAGTTGTGTGAACTGTTCCAATGTATGGAGCGTATCGTCAATAACCTTGTGGGTGTCATCCAGGTAGCGTTCCAGCACCTAATGCATTTATTCAAACTCTATTATAATTTTTGAGGCTGACGAGAGTGAGTGAGTGAGTGAGTGAGTGAGTGAGTGAGTGAGTGAGTGAGTGAGTGAGTGAGTGAGTGAGTGAGTGAGTGAGTGATTGAGTGAGTGAGTGAGTGAGTGAGTGAGTGAGTGAGTGAGTGAGTGAGTGAGTGAGTGAGTGAGTGAGTGAGTGAGTGAGTGAGTGAGTGAGTGAGTGAGTGAGTGAGTGAGTGAGTGAGTGAGTGAGTGAGTGAGTGAGTGAGTGAGTGAGTGAGTGAGTGAGTGAGTGAGTGAGTGAGTGAAAGTCAGTAGGTGAAAAAAACTTAGTTATAATACCTGAGGTTGACGCCATTTCTGTTGAGCAGTGACGGACTGCAGGTATTTCTGATTAATGTCCAATCGGAACATCAACTCATCAAGCCTGTCCGCTAGTAGTTTTGGGCCAGATGAAGACTGGTTCTGAATTAAGTGGATGGCTAATTGAGCGAGTAAGTGAATGTGTGAGTGAGTGAGTGATTGAGTGGGTGAGTAAATGAGAAGTGACTGAAAAGATTGTTAACCAACCTGGAAGGTGAATTGTTTTTGTAGTACAGCTGGAAGTACGGCATTGATTCCTTTTGATACGGAAACTGTGGTGTTTTGCGGTAAGGAAGACTGTGACTGTTGCTGCTGCTGTTGTTGCGACTGCAGCGGATTGAAGTGTTGATTCTGCTGCTGCTGCTATAATGAGACAAAACATTTCTATGAAAAGGTGGGTTTGATTATAATTATAGTCGCTTTTTGCTACGTATCTAATAAATTTTGTTTGATTGATCAATTGAATCATGTAAAAAAGAAATTCTCATTTCGAGAGCCTTGATATTACGGAATTACAAGTAATCACAATATAGAAAAAGGGGAAGTATGTATATTTGGGAAAAAACTATTACAAAAATTACAAAAACGCAAAAAAGTAAATGAACCTGAACACCAGATCTGCCCACATCCTCAGCGACGTGTTTCTTATCCTTCCTGTCCTTGGAGGTGACTGAGCTCTTGATGCCCGATAGCAACGAAGCAAACGATCGTTGCATACCTGATTTCTGTGCCTTCTTGTTGTTCTGATTGTGATTGTATGCAGCAGGTTCGTTGAAATCGTTGATGGCACGTTCAGGTGGTTGGGAATCAGCTGATACGGGGCTGTCCATACTGCGGGGTGAACCCTGTTCCTATAATAGGTGGTGTGTTACGCTGATATATATAACTAAAATTAGGGAATATAGAGATTATAAAACAAAGCAAGGTGGATAATACTGTCAAGCAGGTTTTACTTAATAAACATGTTCATTCCAAAGATCTAATTTGAAATAGGTTTCACTTACTCACCTGTTGTTCATTACTTGTTGTAGTGAAGGTCACCGATTTTTTCATTGAATTGGATGCACTTCCATTCAAAATGCCACCATTCGAGGAAGTCTTTGAGGAACCGATCGTATTTGGAGCCTGATTATCCTAGAATGTCCATGACACGTAAAACACTCACTCACTCACTCACTCACTCACTCACTCACTCACTCACTCACTCATTCACTCACTCACTCACTCACTCACCTTTGGAAACGGAGGCGTTGATGGTCTTAACGGTGGAGAATCTGAGTCTTGACGAGTTTGACCGTGGTGGTAGGAGGTGATCATGGCATTCGATGACTCAGGAAGATTCGGCACAGGTCTCGGTTGACCAATGTGGTCCAACATGTGAGCCATTGTCTCCAGACTACTGCCCTGATCGAGCTGTTGTTGATGTTGTTGCTGTTGTTGTTGTTTTCGTTGCTGCTGCTGTTGCTGTTGCTGATGTTGTTCTTGTTGTTGTTGTAGGATATACTCCTGTTGCTGACGTTGAATCTGCTCCAATCGCTGTTGGTGTTGTTGTTCTTCGAGTTGCTGACGTTGCTGTTGCTGTTGCGAATGCAACTTCTGTTGTTGTTGTTGTTGTTGATGTTGTTGTTGTTGTTGTTGTTGTTGTTGTTGTTGTTGTTGTTGCTGCTGCTGTTGTTGTTGTTGTTGTTGTTGTTGTTGTTGTTGCAACGTATATTGGGTTGTGTTCGTCGTTGTATTTCGCTGACCAAACTCCGATAGTTGACTAGTGGGTACTGAAGAACTGAGACTTGACGGAATCTCGTAGTTACCGTCGAACAGGGTTTGATTTACATCGGGTAGGACTGAGGCCTGGCTCGGGCTGGCTAGAGACGGCTTGTCTTCTGCAATTGTATGTATCCTTACATATCTCAATCGATTCATATCAAAGGAACGGACTATCATTCGTCCCTTGACAATTATTTCTTGGTAACCGCGGCTCACTAATAAAGAGGAGACCAGACTTTATGAGCCCATTTGTGATATGTATTTATTCAGCTTGGAAAAATATGGCGAAAATGTTATGTAGTTTGGGTGTAGAATGTTTGTTTTTATTATTTGGTGGTTTTAAGATTGCGATGTGATTTCATCGCTTTCACAATCAAATGCACAGCGTACATCGAGTCGCACTGATTTAAAGACTCGTCTATGACGGGCTCTAGTATTTTATGTCGGTATAACACCGGTGTAGGGCACCTGTTTTTAATACCAAGTCATTAAATACGCTAGTGACTGACGGGCAGGAGAACAGCCGTAAATGTCGCATGGAAAAAATAAATGTGCCATATTTGCAATCTGAGATGCTACATAAACATGTACGTACTCAGCGAGAACACGTTTTTCTGAACAATTGTTTTTGTTTGATCAATGGTTTATACGGAAACATTAAACTGGACTAACGTTGTGGCACATTCTGTCTGAGACTGTCCAATGTCAAATTGGTTCCGGTATGTGTGCCATTGAGCGCTGACGATTGCAGCTGCTTCAATGAGGCATCCATAAAGTTCTTCCATTCGTCGTCGTTGTCTGAAACTCACACAAACTGATTCTCTTCCTTTTTCTTATAAAATTTTTTTCTCCTTAACGCAGATACACTCACTTACTCACTCACTCACTCACTCACTCACTCACTCACTCACTCACTCACTCACTCACTATTATTTTGACGTTCCATCTTCGGCAATGCAGGCACGGATCGCGTGAGCATTGAGCTGGTGTTGGAGGAAATCGCTGGTTTCGGTGGCTCGACGGCACCTGGAAAGATTCCTAACAATTATTTCACTCACTCACTCACTCACTCACTCACTCACTCACTCACTCACTCACTCACCCGACGTGGAAGAATTGGTCACGTTATTGAAGTACTTTCTAGTTGGGGGTACAGGAGGAGCAGGTTTTGTGAGCAAAGCAGAAGTTGAGGAGGTCATTGACCGATTAGTTGAGCCCATCGTTGAAGTTGTGGGACCTGGCGGCATGGGAGGTGCTGGTGTGCTGGTGGAGGAGCAATGTCTCGGGTCATGAACGGGCGCAGGTTGTCTGAATAGCAGTGAGTGGGTAAGTGAGTGAGTGAGTGAGTGAGTGAGTGAGTGAGTGAGTGAGTGAGTGAGTGAGTGAGTGAGTGAGTGAGTGAGTGAGTGAGTGAGTGAGTGAGTGAGTGAGTGAGTGAGTGAGTGAGTGAGTGAGTGAGTGAGTGAGTGAGTGAGTGAGTGAGTGAGTGAGTGAGTGAGTGAGTGAGTGAGTGAGTGAGTGAGTGAGTGAGTGAGTGAGTGAGTGAGTGAGTGAGTGAGTGAGTGAGTGAGTGAGTGAGTGAGTTACTGAATTAGCGAAAATACCAACCATTTATTCGACTAGATAGCTTCCTCAATTCTTGCTGCTGACTGGTGGATGAGGAAGAACCGGCTGATGGTGGGGGAGGTATGGGAGGAGGTGAAGGAGAGTGACCGTTGGTTGACTCATCCACCACTTTGATTGGCACGTGACGCACCTAACATAGTATATCCCAATTAGCATTTCAGATTTAGTAAATGATAAATGTGTAGATTTTTTTTCTGCAAACTCGCGACAGATTTATGGTAGATCGAAAAAATACGTTGATCATATTTTAGGTTACCTGTGCACCAGTTCTGTTGGTTGTCATGGGTGATGATTTAGGTATGTCATTACCGTAATGTGACGAAGTGGTTGTGGCAGAAAACGCTGGCTGCAGACTCAACTCTGTAATTTAATATTTTCTCGTACATGTGTAACAACTGCCATTCATGTTTTTGTCATTTTAACCCGATTTACTAAATCTTCTAATCAAGCAAAGTTATCAATGGTAGGACTAATTATAAACCTTTAGTTGCTATAAAACACCTATGAATGTTTTAATACACCATGTTTATCACTACTAATCATCTACGACCTATGTACATATGTAGGTATATATGTATGTACATACTGTATGTACATATACAGACAGGGTGGCTCAAAAAAAGGTTGCGCGTTTGAGGAATTACTGTGAAAGTTCTAGAAAAGCTGTGTGACAGCGGTAAAGCGCATTCAAAAGAGTATGTTATTGCCTACAAAATCATGTGTGACTTCAGTTTTTTTCGAATTTTTTTCTGATTTTGCAAGTCAATTTGAGAAAAAACCTAATTTTCGCCTAATTTTGCTGAATCCGTGATGAAAATATGTTTAATAACTAAAGGAATTGCATATAAACCCAGAAACACAACCATCATATGTGGAACAAAAAAATTCAAACATTGTAGTGATGCTTAATGTTAATTAAGCTCGCAATTATTGTAAAGGGATCATTCATGGATACAAACTAGAAAAAGCAACCATTGTGGTTCAAATCCATTGAAACGGTTTTTCGGTTACAAATAATACATTGGAGTGGAGCTGATGAACGAAAAACAATGCTTCTTTATCATTAAAAACCCATTAAATTTATTAAAACTGACAAACGTGCAAGCAGTGAGCGAAACAGAACCCACAAACACGATCTGACTCTATTCACGAGTGCATGATCCGTTGGGCGCGCCATTTTTAATAAAGATTTGCCGCTGCTGCTGTAAACTTCTAAACCTGATCATATGACATCACTTTGTAGACAAAAACAAGCCCGATCGAATGCGCTATACCGCAATCCCACAACTTTTCTACAACTTTCACATTAACTGCTCAAACGCGCAACCTTTTTTTGAGCCACCCTGTATGTACGGTATGTCTACATATCCCACTATTGCATTTTTTCTTTACCTGGCCCACCCCATGCATCGGGTGCGTATCCTGAAAATTCACGTTCTTTTATATGATTTTACTAGATTATTATAATGATTTTTTAATTTTTTTATCTAGATTGTCATGAATCACGAACCTTGCAACAGTTTAGAATGCAGATCGACAGGGTCCGAGCGAATCGGGTCATTGCGACCAAATGCAGCTGAACTGGTGGTGGATGAGGTGGACGTCAGACCTGTGATTATACTGTCTGTCAACAACAACAGTAACAACAACAACAACAACAACAACAACAACAACAACAACAACAACAACAACAACAACAACAACAACAACAACAACAACAACAACAACAACAACAACAACAACAACAACAACAACAACCATTTCTAGACGACGTTCCGAAGAATGGGGTTGAATTGAACATCAGATCGTCATCAAATAAAGACGATGGTGGCACCAGCGGACTTTTATAGAAGAAAATATCGTTCATTCGCTGTCGAGCGCTCGTCATATTGAGGCCGAGCTGAAATGACCAAGTGAGTGAGTGAGTGAGTGAGTGAGTGAGTGAGTGAGTGAGTGAGTGAGTGAGTGAGTGAGTGAGTGAGTGAGTGAGTGAGTGAGTGAGTGAGTGAGTGAGTGAGTGAGTGAGTGAGTGAGTGAGTGAGTGAGTGAGTGAGTGAGTGAGTGAGTGAGTGAGTGAGTGAGTGAGTGAGTGAGTGAGTGAGTGAGTGAGTGAGTGAGTGAGTGCGTAAGTAACTAACTGTGTAATTACATCAAAACTTTTACATCCTACAGTGAATTCGTGAATTCATCATCAAAAGATTACAAGTCTTACAAGATTATGAGTCTACAAATAATTAAAACTTATGGACAAATGTTTATGAAGCAAAACAGCGCAAACGTTTGCGGAACAATAGTTTCGCTGAAAAAATGGTTCATATGAGAAGGGGTCTCTTCATCAAGATAAAATCTCTATCACGTTTAACCGAATCAGCACATCTGGGCTGTATTGCTTAAACGATCCATTATACATTATACGAGCAACATTCATGATTGGTTGCACGCCATTCTAGTTCGATTGTAGATTAGGTTATGTTAGTTTTATAGTTATGAAACGTAAGTAAATAATTTTATGCAAATTTATTAAATGGAATTAAATCAGAAGCCAGAAATTTTGGCGTTCAAATCTCGCGATTCCTCCAGACAACCTCCCCTACGATATCATACATAGATCAGCTGTTTTGGTCAGCTGCCAGTCCTGGTTCTACACTCGGTGACAACATGACCAATTACTTTTTTCGGCAGAGGGCGGTCTTGTCAAAGCTTGTGTTTGTTCAATGTAGATCAGTACATATATTGAACAAAAGTACGTATGTAAGTACATTTATGAATGTATGCGATGAGATTGCGATGAGTGATGATGGGACATCGTACGTTGACACACCACCGTGTTCACATTGCTTCTTCTATTCAACAAAGTGGTGTCCACACAATTCCAATGCCCTGAGTCGAGGTTGACGACAGCAGTTTTTCAATGTTTTACGTTTAAAAAACAGTTGGGCGTGCGTAATGAAACGAAAGTCTGCACTTGAACGTGGCCGGCACATCCATCCATATTTGCATTGTTCATTGTTAGGGCATTGGGGGCCATTGTGCCATCCCTGTCTTCATTCGTCCATTATGAAGTGCCCCCGTACTTTGCACCTCACGGCACATTGAATCCACGGGTGTCCAAGGATGTGCGCCAACGTTTCCCATCTGCCTCCCAACTACGAGTGTCACTATTCAAACTTACGGACGTGCAACCCGATCAACTTCTGCAACTCTTTTTTTCGCTAGCGCAACTGTGCTATTTTTTAGACGCAACAAACTCAATTTGAGTGTGCAACACGGGTATACATAAAGAAGTTTGGGCGGTCAATTGCAAGGTTGTCCGTTTATTCCCTCTTCAAGATAAATATACCGTAACTGTTACAAATTGTAGAGGTACATAATCTGTGTTTAATGATCGTCCAGTTATTAGTTCCGCTACTGTTTTGCCTAGTTAACTGGATGCCACAATAACACGTTGTAAAATAGCCATTTAGCCTTATGTTGTGTTAGGGCACAAATGTGGTGTATGTATGCCATTGCATTGGTACATACATAAATTCCTGGCTGCAACTTGTGCCGCTGAATTTTTTTGAGAGAAGCGTTGCAACGCGTGAACAAACTGAGTTTGCATAATACATATATAGTGGCAGCCATAAATATTTTCACTGAATAAAATGTTGTGTATTTAAATTTTAAAATACCATTATCGCTAGTAAAGGCTAGTCGTACAGTGGGTTGTACTTACTACACCGTCTGTTTGAGCACAAAAACATTGGCTTTGAATTATTATGATCAATCAAAACAACGCTGAATCCAAGCAGAGAACATTTGGTAACCCGTTTTATTGCTTGTAATGAATTGCTGCCATACCAGTCAGTCAACGTAAAAAAGGTGCCAAAAACAGTCGGTCACCATTCACCAACAAAAACCATCGTCTTATTGATGACAGTGACATCAACGTTCGCCTGAATCAGACAGAAACGCAGCCTCGGTGACTGATTCTAGTTCATTTTGGTGCAGTTGAGTGTTGTCAAAAAAGCTATGTAGATATGTTTGTTACTGGGCGTTCCTTGAGCTGGGTGTTCCAGAAGACGCTAGCAGAAAAAAAATTGGTTTACACAATGCGCATAGGGTGACACAAAAGTTTCCTGCATTAGTTCCAGCTACAACAGTTTTTTGGATATCCACTGCAGTTAAAAATCATCGTGTGTATATATACATGTCAACTAACTGGAAAAGCATTGTTTGTGGTATGAGATTGAGCGAGTTGAGAAAAACTAAAATTTTATATCCAAATTGAAACTCTTGGGAGACTTACGTTTGACACCGGCACCCGCATTTGTAAAAACCCTGTACTGAACGATTGAAAACAGAAGAAGAACATTTATGAAACGCAGATTATAATTAAAGTACATATACGAACCCTGTGATTGGTTGAATTGGGCCAAGAATCGGTCATGATTGAAGTGGCGGGGCGGAGTCTGTTCAGGGGCACGATACCCTTGCGACCGTTGCGATCCGAAGCCAGACACCAGCCTGCAACAAATACATCAGTTTCATTTTATAATTACCGATCTATAGATGTCGACATCTAATATTAAGACATAACTATGGATATTTGGCTTGCAAACTCAGACAGCGCGTAATTTTTCTAACTCCTTTTTAAATTTCGAAAAATGAAAAGAATTTTGGTTCCATCCGTTCTGTTTATAATACAAGCAGATGAGTTCATTGTCATATTATGTAGCTGTCATCACCTAAAAGTCAAACATTCATGAATCAGAACGTTACTGCAAAACACTTTGTTTCTTCGGTTATTCGATAAGCGAAATTCAGCAAATCTCATGAGCAGTAGTTAATATGAACGATTGATGATAATAAACGACATGTAATTGACAATTAATAAAAAAGTAACCACTGGTAAGTCCGTCTTGTGCCTGTCGTTCAAACACCTTCAGTTGATCGCCCCTTTTAAACGCGAGTTCATCCGGCCATTCGCTGTCGTTATCGTAAATCGCCTCGAACATGCGAATCTGAAACAAATCAACTCGTAAACGAGACGTCACAGTACAAAATAATAGTTATGAAAGAATATGTTGTTTGACATCGGTTTATATGCTGTTTGAAATACAGTTTTAGATTGCGTTTTCTTGAGAGTTATTGGAAAGAATTAACAAGTTTCACGTTCTCATAATTCTAAAATCTCCCACCAGATAGCCGATTAAAATGATTTGTTTGAAATGCATCTGACAAGTTAAACATTTAGGCGAGCAAACTTTCTCTTGTGGGAAACAATCATAGAAATTGGATTTTTTTGTTTTGTTAATAACGCTGTTGACAATATAATCGTGCAAAATTGCTATTACTGTTCGCTTAATTTCAGCAACTATTGCTCTCAAGAAGGAGTGTGTGTTTTTCCGAGGAAAATCAGTGCGTGTCTGTCAGGCCAGTACGATTTGGTGAAGAATATGCTAAAATGCACGCTAACAGCAGCAGTGTTCAGTGTTTACAACGGGTGTCAGAAGCGATTGGGTTATTTTACTTACATTACTTTATAAAGGAATTTTTTCATTAAAACCCTAGGCTTATTCGGTATCACTACAAAGTGAATAATCTGAGTGAATGATGATGAAAAATACAAACGAAATTTTGTACAGTTATATTGGCGATCCGCTTTAGCAAGTGCTCATGAACTAACTAGCTTGCTATACAAGATGTGTGCATTCATCAACACGTACAAATACTGTATACATATCAATCGTAATAACACCTTAGATCATCACCATGAGTCCACAAGGTGTAGTGGTTGCTTAAAAAATTGCTGTGAAAAAAGCAACATTCGCAAACTAATGACACAAGAATCGATCACGTCAGAAAACTGGAATTTTACATGCAACCATATTGTCTAACATGCTCAGCATCTTTAATTTGCATATGCCATATAAAGACGAGATACACGGTGATTAATGACTCATTTTATGACTGCAAAATTGTTCAATAGGACAAGGAAGCGCCCATTAGGACACTTTCATTAATCATTTAATAAATCATGATTCACAAGCAACTCTGCAAGACATATACGTACAAATGATTGATGGTAACAATACTGTTCCACTCCAACTTAATTGTGGATGGCACTTGCTGCTTTGCATTAAAGCAGACCTTCAAATTCGAGGTGAAAAACCAGTGGCTCAGAAAATTATGATTTTATAACGCATTGCCTCCAGCCCAACTTGAAAGGTTTAATCAACATAAAGCAGGTCTGACGCTTCAATAAAACAAATACATTAAACACGCACATTTATTTAATAGGGAACATCAGATTTAACACTAATCTGTAAAGGTTACATAAATACCTGTCCGGTAATTAATTAGTCAGGTACATTGGACTCACATCAGATTACTGAATTCACACAATTTTTGATCGAATAAAAACATTTCAAAAAAACTGCTACAGACTGTGCGATAATAATTAAATCCAGTGTGAACAAAAATTAGAGAGAATGTTGGGCGTACAAACATAAACAAGTAAGTGGGTGGCAGAGCGATTGTCGGTAGAGATAACAGTGTTCGGTTGCTCGTTATTTGGCTGAACCAACAACTTGCAAAATATGGCCGTTTGTTTTAGGTTTATAGTGACGCATGCCCAAAGTATGCACTGTGTAAAGTCGTTATTTCAAAATAAATGTCAGATATAGAAAAATTCAAAAATCTTATTCTGTTGACGCATTATGTTTCAGTTTTGAACGAGCTGTATAGAACCACTAGATGTAATCAATTTTTCTCCTATAAATGAAATATCACCAAAATCACACGCGTCGGAAAACGAGATTTTTAATTAAAATATGGTTTGTGTTGTGGCTGCAGCGCCAAAAATCAAATCGGTTAATTACATCTTATATCCTATACTCTCAGTACATACTTCTAGTACAGTTAAATAAAATGGCAGATTGCATACAAGCAAAACGACAATTAGTAACGTATGTATATAGTAATGATTAAACGGTGTTAAAACACGAATCTACATTCGTTTCCTTACTAAAATAACAAATACTATGAAAATGATAAATGCCAACCTGCGAATCGTTGTGCATCTTTGTAAGTCTCCGTTCAGTTCAATGATAATTGCTGACGGCACCTGGCCCTGATGTATCCGATGATCTTATTTCCACAAGTATTTTTGCTCTTCAGATGTCCTCAGGATGGAACACAGATTCGTTGTCGTGGGTCGAAAATGAATGTCTTCTTGGGTGGTGTCGACTTACGAGTACGAAAAGTTGACGGATTTCGTGTCAGCTGTTTTTGTTGTAATTGTTGTTGCTGCTGCTGTGATGATGTTGTTGTTGTTGTTGTTGTTGTTGTTGTTGATGTTGTTGTTGTTGTTGTTGTTGTTGTTGTTGTTGTTGTTGTTGTTGTTGTTGTTGTTGTTGTTGTTGTTGTTGTTGTTGTTGTTGTTGTTGTTGTTGTTGTTGTTGTTGTTGTTGTTGTTGTTGTTGTTGTTGTTGTTGTTGTTGTTGTTGTTGTTGTTGTTGTTGTTGTTGTTGTTGTTGTTGTTGTTGTTGTTGTTGTTGTTGTTGTTGTTGTTGTTTTTGCTTTTGTTGTTGTTGTTGTTGTTATTGTCGGTGCGCCGCTAACTTTTCATATTGAATGCTTTACAGACTGGTTTGGATTGCACAGTCAATCCTTTTTCAGCCATAAGCGCAATGATACGGCAATAATTCCAATATAATAATTTTGATGGCAATTTGAGTGGGTCTGCTAGCTTAGGATAATAATTATGATGGTTGTGGTTGTTGTTTTTGCATCAGCGAAGGCGGGTTGCAGTTATAAATACGTTCAACACCATCAAATTTGTAACGGTGTGATTAAGTAGCACATTCACATTGTAATCATTCAGAACGCCCTGTTTGATGAATCTGCCGGCAGTTCATTTCACGTTGTATTTTGTCTGAAATAGAGAGAATTCATTATAGTAATATGAAGGATATCACATACACAGCACCTTCGGGTAACGAAACCATGTAAACATTGGTTGTAATAAATCATTATTATAACAAACAAAGGTAAATTGAAGTTTAACTGGAGCGTACGATTTCGTGGTTTTTAGTTTCAACTCGAAATGGCCTAATTATGCCGTTTGTATCGGAATACGTACATAGTAGACTGTAACTTCAATGCAAAGCAATATGGAGTTGCATATTTGGTTGACAGTCATGGACGCACTAAAGCAATCACATTTTCTTCATAACGTCCACAGTAATGCATGACAAGTCGCATCATGTACTCTTAGTATTTATACCACCTGTGCATCTAAAAAACTTATTATTTTACTTAAGTGTAATTTTAAAAGTGGTGTGTCTGCTTTAACATGCAGTCTTCGTTGCCTGAAGTGAGACAGAATGGGTGGCGTTCATACAGTTTTGTATTTGGATGCAAACTAACGAGAATTTACGTGAATCAGCAGAGATAAAACTGGCGAAAATACTTGACTCACTAATGTACAACCAAAATACAATGAACTAAAACCGTATTGATATTTACCAGAATGTAATAATTGTGCTTGACGAAAAATGGAAAGTGAAAATCTTGAAAGTGAATTCAGTGAAAAACAAAGAATTATTCATTAGTTCATGAAAAGTTCACTGTTCAATGAACAAACGTGACGACCTCTTTCAATGATAAATGAAAGTAAGATCCGTATTTTAACTATTTTTTACAACAGCAATGTAGAACATTTTGCTTTATCAAACATACGGTGTTCCACTGCCCATTATACTTTTCGCCCGCTATTTGATTAATGTACCTGAAAGAAATGCCCGCTGAAGAAATTCATACATACATGGTTGTACAGAGCAGTGTTGGTCGTGTTTACACTACTATTACTACTGCAACCAACACAATAGAGTACAATGCACGCAGTCACTGCCAAACGTGTGAAAACGCATAAATTAAAAGCGAATCTGAGCTGAACGGAGTGTGTGCGGTTATGTGCAGAGAATATGTGCACTGCACGTAGGTATGTTGCCTTTACGGATATTTTGTAATAATTATTAACAGAATTGAAAGGTTTTTTATTTGCAAAGGGCGCACACAAAGAGTTGTTTATAAGTACTAACAGGGTTCTATGTTTTAAGGTTTTGTCAATTCTCACAATTTTCGACAACTTGTTGGTAGTTCCTTACTTTACCCATCGAACAATTATGGTCAAGTTTGCTGCGTATAAATAAATAATCTTAGGTTAAATCTAAAATCTAAAGTTTATAACGCTACTAATCCGGCAGCTACCTGCAATTATGACCACTAAATGCGACAATTATGAACGGACTATTCAATGAGGTGGTGGCCAAGATCAAACGGGCCGTAATATAATGCCCATAAATTGAATTGTGTGCGCCCGCCGTTCAGATTGCGGTGACAATCGCTGGGGCGTGGGGGTGCAAACCCAGTTTACACTTTTGATAAATCATCCTCTTTTGGGAAAACACTGCCAATAATATTTTTTAAAGTTACCACAATCAAACTTGCTAGAAAACGGGGGAACTTACACGGATGGATGGATAAACTGGTGGTGTGCACACCCGCCGTTTCCAAGTCACGCCAATCGTGTGACAAAGAAGGCCCGTTTTGTTATGGCCAACCCGTTTATGTATTATTCATATTGAGGACCACACATTATTCAATGCGTACTTACGAACATGGCAACTCAGATGAATCACTAAATCACATAATAAATGCGGTTAGTGAAAACTTGGTGTACCAAGTAGCTAACTGCAACAAAAACACGATTAACACATAAAACATAATATGATCTCAAATGTACCAGTTTGAAGAATAATTTGATCAGATTAACATAATACTGGTTCTGTTACCTTGAGTTTTCTTCACTTCCAGACAGCCAGTTCAGCAGTCTCAATTCTCAGCTGATGAAAACAGCCATATATGAAAACACTTGGTTCGACGGTCAGTTTTGAATTGTTGGAATATTTCGTTCCCGGGAGAGCACACAACAAGGCTTCACTATTGTTTGATTAGATTGCCTGACCTGGCGTACTTGGTTCATGGCATTGACAATGAAACTATATTACCAATGATTGTGGTATGTGGAGCTCGTGGATTAGTCAATCTTCGAATCGTATATTTTTGCGCAATAAATTAGGTGCTCAAATTTATTGGGGATACCAGGTCATTGGATGAACAGAGTAAACAGGATGGGGAATGAAAAGAGAACTATGTATGAAATCGGTATGAACTTGAAATACAGTATGTACATATTGTATATGTATGTATATATGTAAGTATTGTTGGCACCCGACCGTTGCGTGTGTACGGCACAAAACGTATTGGACACTTGAGTGAGATGACACAGATGAGTACGTGGTACTCACATGAATCAACCAAGTCTACTAGAATATGTATGTATGCCAGCGCATCATACCGTTCTAAGGCAACAATACAAACCTGACATTCACAAAATCTACTATTATATTTTAGAGTCGTATATATGGTTTTTTACATGAATGTTCTGAAAGGTCGTCAATATATGAACTACAGCACAGCACAAAGCCCAAACAAATTATAACAGTAAGCTTTAACGGGCTTAATCAAACAGTATGAGCTAATTCCTTAATTGGTGAATTTTCACAAAGCCTTATTTAGATACACTGTAATTCCATGAAAAACGTATATCAAATCCACCTTTAATTGTTATACAAAGTAGGATGTAATTGAGGAGCCTTACATGGATGCGTATTGTGATAATGCATCGGGGATATGGCAGCGGGCATTGTCAATGGCACAGAGAACATGATGTGCCACTATAATACTTGTAAAGCCCGGCGTGAGCACAAAGGCCACTCTGGACTCGAAAAGCCTCGTTTTACAAGCACTTCCGATTGGTACATATGCCACTTGAGCGTATGTGCCATCATGTGCCAATGAAGTGCATCTGGTATTGGTTGTTATAAAGAGGTGTTCGAGTATGTTCCAGATATCAAACATTTGCTTATGGTTGGATATAATAATAATTGACTAACATTTTCAAAAGGCAAGTTTATTCTCAGACTTGTGTGAAGCATAACAGATTAGATCACAAAAGTAAATCGGAGCCAGGTGCCTATGCCATCTCCTCTAATTTGACAGATCACGTGCATCGAAATGGAACAATGAATATGGTCAATGCCAGATATCGAACAGGTTCACGGGTGCGAAATGTACGTTTTGTATGCAAATGATATACAAAACCGAAAGCTAACCAATTACAGTATCAATGTTTATTGGTAGTAAAAAATGTTGCCTGTTGCCCACAATTCAGCAAAATCATTGAGAGGATCTGACAACTGGTCCATAGAAGTAACATCCGGCCGTTGTCCGTGAGCGTTGACGACAAGAACTCGGTGCAAAACGACTCAGATAATGTGGCATAACAACTTGGGCTGGGGTACACAACACTGGGACATACCGGGTGATGTAGTGACTGATGCGACACAAACCAACGTGCACACTCATTTTACACTTTTCCGGTAGTGTTTTCGGGAGACTGACATGGGCTACTGGGTCATCTTACACGGTGTCATGTTAATCATCTCGTTTGTTTGCTACGACAAATATGAGGGGTGTCATCTTAACTCATTGAAATATTATGACCCATTGTAGCCGAAGCCTACAGTTACATAGTAACGTATTAAAAGTAAATAGTGAAGTAAAGATACTGTACTCTATTACTTAATTATGTAATAACTGTATGATGGTCATTTTTGTAATGAATGTGGCATCCCATAACAAAGTGGAATGTACCGTCAGTTGTGAATTCCATCGCAACTTTGCTTGTCACACAAAACTGCGACACATATGAGGGTACATAAACAGGCTCGTCACACCAAAATGCCACTCAATTCCACTAGGTTCCGTTATATCTGGCAGGGAATCATAGATAAGAAACTGTTTTTGGCTACCAGAAAAATTGTGTTGGAACAGCCAGTTTCCGGCTCATTGAAATGTGTAGTACTGTGTTGGGTATTTGATGTGTTGCTCTTTGACCGCCACTGTGAATTACATACATATTCAACATACATTCATTACCTTACGAACATACATACATATTGTGAGGCTCATTGTGCCAGTATAATATGTACCCATAGTAGGGCACCCAACCGAACATTGTTGTTGTAAAGTAAAACGTGTGCAATGTGAACCACTCGTCGAAGATAACTTCCTTTAAACAAGTCGCAGTTTGGGATTAAAAAAAGAATAAAGGAGAAAACTCTGCTCAGGAATCGAAACAACACAGTCGAATTTCGAAGATTAGAATAACTTGCATAAGTTTTATTATCTGATTAATCGACCATATTTGGTTGCTAACGCAGCAAGAGAAACAAAACAAACATTTCCATATTCTCACACAAAATGAATGAATAACTGTAACTGGTTAAACGTAGATAAATTCCTAACAAAGTTGCTAAATGTTCTTTATAATATTTTCTTTTTTTGATTAGGAAGCTTTGCAATTGTTTGCCCGCTGGTATTCTTGGCGCTATTTATGTATTTTTTATGCTTTATTTACAATCTGCATCGTGTTGATTTGAAATAATCTTGAAATTCTGTCAAGGAATGTCTGCAGTAAAAATGTTTATGTACAATGCGTTGATGAAAAAAATTTCCGTTTCGATCGTTCAAACAATTGTGAATGATGTGGGAAGTGAAGCTTAAGTTATACGACTCAACTCGCAGTGTAATATTAATGATGAACACCGAGTAGTGAAGTGTTATTGGAGATTATAATTGGGCGACCGAGGCCTTAACGGCTTATGGCACCCGGTTCGGCATCTAAAGTTGTACTTGTTTCATATTGAAGGAATCGTTAACGTTATGGTACTCATCAATGTCAAGAATCAATAGACATGAGTTTAATACAAAACAAATTAAAGTAATATAAATTCAATATGGTGTAAATTTTATTTTCTTTAAAAAAGTTTTATACACCAGGGTAAATAAGACATTCGAATAAGCATTTTTTATACGAAAACTTCATTCTAGTGGTGCACATATCACCCAGTTTGTCCTGGAGTTACAGAAACACGATAAATGCAAAACAAATTCACGACTTTCCTCTGCGAAACAATTCAACTTTCGAGACAATTTTCTCCAACCCATCAGTTTTTATACATGTTAGTCGTTTTTTGGTGCGACCGCGTCAACTACGAAACGACTGTTGAATGATGGACACTGTGTTTAACGACTATCAACGATTTGACGCAAGTTACAGATTAATAATCAGTCGGATTAATTCATGTGGTTACGGATTTGCTTATGCGAATTATAGGGCCTCAGTTATGGCGCTATGATCTAACTATGTATTCGAAATGGTGGTACAAAATTTTTGCGGTTCCAACTTGGACCAGCCAGCGTACCACTGTAAAACAATGACACAAAAATATATTTACTATGCATAAATTTTCACTAAATTCATATCAAGGCAATAATCATAAACTGAGCCAGTTATTGCCATCTAACAAAGCAGTCCACAGAAGAGTATGAATGAATAAAGACAATGACTCAATCAGTAAATAACTAGTGCGCGTATGTAATTACTGAGAAATCAGACAAAATAAAACTGATCGAATTTCGGAGCAATACTTAAAACATTATAAACAAACTTGCATTATTATGAAAAGTGCTAACTATCGAAAATGGAACGGTTGTATACTATAAAGATAGCAGTTTTTAAAAGTTACGAAGATTACAAATAATCAGGTGAGAACTCCCAGCTCCAACATTAGTGAACATGCTCGTAAATCAGTGGATGCTGCTCTGTACATACATAGATAAGGAAGCATCTGATTGCAAAGACAATATCGATCATACAACATTGACCACGATCACACTCGAGCTCGACTGAGGAGTACATAATGTTAACGTTTCATATAAATAGATAAATTATTGCATGAAATTGGAAGATAGAAACCATAAAGGACTGAAGCTAATTTCTGAAGAGTTGTTAATCTCCGTAAATGCTTATAGGATAATAATATAATATCTAGAAATCAGTAACAAGTGAATCAACGATCCGACTATAATCGTGCATTACTATGCTAAGTACACAACAGTGATCACTGTATGCGCAAATACTAACATCTGATTTGCTTTGATCGGTTTCGCACGAGTGCAAGGTAAAAGTGCTAAATAAAGATGTTTGTCTGTCAGTGACTGACTAACTTGCTTTACTGGCATGACTGTCTAACTGGCTAATTGACTGGCTGACTGACTTCATTGACTGGCATGACTGACTAACTTACTGAATTACTGTTTGCCGTGCTGAAACAAGGTTTTGGGTTCGTTTTCTATGCCAGCTGGCTGGTTGATTAAGTGACTAACTGACTCATAATATGTATAACTCTTGAGAAACTGTGTGTGACATGAAGTAATTCAGGATTTTGATTGGTACAGCAACAGGATTGACTGTTCACAGAATTTACAACGCAGATTCACAAATCAAACATTAATAACCATATTTGCATGTTGTATTTCATAACTGAATTATGATTGTTTCAATTTCTGAATCAGTAAGTGAGTGAGCACGCACAACACGCACTGTCCATCAACATCAACCTTGGCAACAATCACACCAACATCCACTTGCACATAAACATTTACAGACGCGCCCGCTATTATTGATATCAGCAATCGTAAACTTCTTAACCGCAACGTGTTGAGCGTCTTAATCACCCATGTGCATGTAACACATTTATCAAGTATTAACGGAATTAAAAAATATTACATATCCTTATGAAACATTAATAAAGTGAACACTGGAATCTATTTTGATGTGTAATGGATGAGTAAAATCATGTTCCCATTAATGACGAAACAGACACAAACGATTGTTGTAACCAACCGAAATATGTTTAGGAAAACAGAAATGACGCCTCAAAATGTTTATTTCGTTGACTAATTAGCTGAAAAATTGAGTTAATACAAATCAGATAATATACAACAAATTTGTAGCATCGTTGTATGCTACGGATAAAAGCCATGAAATCAGAATCTGGGTGTAAAAGGTGGATTGTCATATATTATCTTTCATCGTACGAAAATGTACAAAAGACGAAATAAGCCGCCGCCAGCGTACAAACCTGCTCGTTTCACCCAACACCCCAATATATACAGTGAGAGTTTCCAAAATCGTCGCTGTTGTCGCGTCTTGTTGACTTTTGAGACCATGTTTGTGTTGTTGTTGTTACTGTTGTTGTTGTTTCGTAAAAATGTTCTTATGCATTGCAGCATACGTCCTGATACAAGCAGCAACAATCAGCACACCACATACAACTTCCACATACCAGAAGAGAGTATACCATATTTAATGAGGTTTGTAATGTCATGTTGCAACTTACAGGTTGGTCAAGATGTGTAGCATATTTATCGCAAGTGGTTTTCACATGGTCGAAAACAGTCCGTTAAAAAGGTGAACGCTTGTTTCCAATGCGAAACAAGTTAATAACCATTTACTTATAACTATTCCAAATGGGTGGGCTATACAAAAATAGGTTGAATGGAGTGTATGTCGGTTTGTGACGCTGCTGCCAGGCGCAGCACTTTTATCTTCTGTTCATTCGCACACACACTGAGATGAAATATGCTTTAGTGTTTGATGCCATCTTGTGATCAGTAATAATAGATGCTAAGATAACAAATATAATTACAAAAAAGAACAAGCATAAGAACGCACTAAGTAAAACAGTTTCGTGAGATTGTAATGCACCGCAAGAGAAATATCTCTGGTAAACCTCATAACAAATACAATAACAACACCAACCTAATAGATGTAAACTAAACAAACACCAAATGTTTGTTCTGGTTTCGACCTGCCACGGTTGACTTTCTATTGCTCTGCTCGCTTTAACACTCTTATTGCACAACCTTATCTCATCAATAAGCAAAATAATTATAAACGAAAAAAAACAATTGGTGAATGAAAAATATCAGGGATATAAGCCATTGCAATTTCTCAAAGTTCAAGTTAATCAAGGCACTCTCTTCCCCACCAGCAATCCAACGTACATTGTTCCATTGTTATCGTCATTTCAGCTTGTAGTGGAATACAATGTACGCCAAATAAGAGGTTGGTTCCTTATATTGATCGGCTACAAACATGTAACAATCAAATGAATGAATCAATGTATTGCATTTATCTGTACACTGCAAACAACCTCTCGTTACATATCCGCTGCCAGAACTCGGCGTTGTCTCATATAAAACTGGTAGTGTGAAATTGAGCGTAGCCGATTTGAGGGTGGGTGGCGCTCTCTTCTCATCCGGTTTTTCATCTGGGAAACATGTTGGGCGTTTTGTGACTGACTTCGGGTTAGAACAAACCACATTTTACTATAATACATGTAACATTTGTTTTATTAGAAAACTAACTGACCCATATGGGAAATAATGATGGACGTATACAAAACAATTTATTGTTCTTGGTTTACTTGCAAATCGACGAACATTCTGATGAGATTTCCACATTTAACTTCTCCATGACTCACCGTCACCCTGAGCCGTTTTTTTATATTGGTACAGAAATATTTTTAGTTATAAATAGCAGATTAGAAAAAAACGAGTGTTGTTTATTCATTGTAGTATAAAATGCATAACTGTTCTGTGAACTTTTTTCCTAACGAAAGTGGAACGCAGGTGTTGTTCGCGCTCAAACGGGCCCGATTGAGTGAGTGACTGACGTGATGCCCAAAATCACTAACCGTCTTTATCGTAGTCGGCATGTATAAAAGCGATTGATTAATGATGCTCTATTAAATAGTAAATTTTATCGCCGATTAATAGGCAATTTTTTTATAAACACACTTTCAGTTCAAGAATTTTATTACGAACAGTATGTTACGATTCAACTCGAATTATGATTTCTGATGATTATTTACAGAAAAAAACAAAAGCACATACATAATTGTCAACGATAAATCAAACATATGTAAGTGAAAGCCGACGTTGAGGTAACAATAATACAGAGATCGGGAAAACCATTGGTAAATGATTTGTAATGCTGATGTTTGCCTTTAACCGGCTCACATCACTAAATTTACAAGTTGGAATACAAATAAAGCGAACTACAATGTTAGAAATAAATATACAAATTGATGACAAATGAATGCGAATCAATCCTGAACGTCTTCGGCTGCTTTTTGCAGTCGGGACAGTTGACTGAGGGCAGAAGTGGACAGATTTCGGGTTGAGTTGAGTTCGAAGGGCGTCAGATTAGAGATCACAGCGTGCGACTCTCCCGATTTCATAAATTCGGACATGGAAGTGCGTAGTTTTGCCTGAAATGATCTATTCTTCATGAGTGGGTGTGAGCGAGTCAGTGAGTGAGCGAGAGTGATTGAACGAAAGGGAGTGAGAATACGGTTATATGATGAAATGCCAACCTGTCTGACATCCCACAGATCCTTAATGAGCACAACGATCTTATCACAGTCTGGTATGTCATCGGCAGCATGTTGTATGAGGGTATGGCTAAGGCACATCCACCACGCCGGCACCTGACAAAACCAATGTAATCCCAACTCTTCATATAAAAAATGTGGTTATCAAAATATGACTTGAGGTCTGTGAAAAACAAATGGAAACGTTGAAAAGTGACATCAAAACTTCAATCAGAAATGACCAACTTCTGTGAATTTTCGTTCCTCGCGTTCAGCTGCAATCATGTTCTCGAGGTGATTCGTGTTGAGCCAGTCAGGTGGTACAACTCTGAAAAATACAGTGACCACATATTGTAACTCTCATACACCTGAAGCAGGGGTCGGCCGGGTTTTTTCGCGTTTTGGGGGGGGGGTATCCGACAGAAAATCCCTTCCTGCCCGCACAGTCTGAAAAAGGGGGGAGATGAAGTCGGGTAAAGGGGGGGTAGAAAAAAATTCGCAAAAAAGACCCTTTTTGCTCGTTTTTGCTAAAAAAATCTCCTATTATAAGGTATAAACATCACATTAACCGGTTTTTTCAGGTTTTAACCAAGAAAATTCACCCAAAAACGTGTTTGTTCAAAAAAAATTCACAGCCAAAACTTTTTGAAAAATGAGCCTCAAAATCGAGGTTTTGAGGCCGATTTTCTCAAAAATTTCGAGCCGGGGGGGGAGGCGACCTAATTTTTTGTCTAGGGGGAGGGGGTAGGCTACCCGCCGACCCCCTGAAAAGCGGGGCGGGGTAAACCCCTACCCCCCCCCCCCCCCCAGCGGCCCGCCTCTGACCTGAAGGCTGAAAACTCACATAATTATTCAGCAACATGAAATGACTAAGACCACAAACCTGCATTTGTAGCACTGTTTCAGGTATACCGCCAGCCAGACGGGCACCTGCAACACTACCGTAATCATGTTACAGTTAACTACACAAATCAATCGCGTTTCATCATATTGACTTATTTCCAAGCATGTTCTATTTTATCAAGGCAAATATCGTCCGCACAATCAACTTTGGCAAATCGGCTTCTGAAAAACCTAAACAATCGCAAAAACACATTGTGATACATGTTTCCGTTTTTCAGAGTTTGTGAATACATTTATGAAAGCACCCAATTATGAAGCACAAGCAACAACAATTGTTAGATGTAACAACCCACCTAACTATACACACCAAGTGACTGACTGACCTCAACAGGCACGCCCGCTTCGAACGGCCCGACATCACCGGTAATGAGGTAGAGCACTGACTCCGTGAACTTGGGCACTATCCGCACCCTCTCCATCTCCGCCAGCATCTCGCATTCAGCATTGTTCATTGTCTGACAGTCAATCAATCACATTGTCTGATTCAATCAATCGAATTATCAGATTGTCTGGGTCGATCGATCAGGTCCATTCATATTAAGGGTTAGGCCTAGCGGCCTACCCTTGAAAACCAAACAAGTTACAGAAATGTAAGTCCATCTCTGGCGTAAAACGCATTAGAGCCACAATTTTTACACGTAATGTTTTGGTGAGAATGATTTTATTATCATTTCAGTCATTATCAATAAACCACGAAGGTCGAAGGGAATGACATAGCACAGCACAATACCGTTTAATGTAATGTAAGCAATGTGAATTAAACAGCTATGAAATGTGAGCAAACGGCAAGAAAATATCAAGTTAACACAAAACAGAAAAGTTTACAGCGAGTCAATATCAGATACTAGTGTCACGGGAATCGTGACTGTGCTGTGCACTGATTGATTGTTTTGACTGACTGCTTTTGATTGATTGATTGACTAATTGATTGATTGATTGCTTTAGTGATTTCATTAATTGCATTCATCATTTCTGTTATACGGTCCCTCATGTATATTCTATTTTATGTATTACCAGTTCCACATTAGTCCAGTTTCATATTAACTTTTGTACATTGCGCTTATCGCGTTCTCGTTATTTCCATTCGTAAGCTTTATTAAGTAGACTAAACATTCGCTCCTCTAAATGCCGACCGGTCAGTTGCCCTTCGCGGTGGCACCCGTGACTGGTCAGTATATATAGTCGTGAAGTTGGGTGCTTGGGGTATTCGCTAGTTTTGCAGCCCGCTTAACGGGTGTGCTCCAAGCACTCATCGAAGGTGCTTTTCTATAGTGTGCTTTTTATTTTACTATTATAATATAGGTATTCACTCGCTTATCCACGTGCTTATTGCTTTTCAATATTACCGTCCACACTCTTGTAAATAACTATGTTTCCCACAGAATATATGCCTGGCTGGCTCACGTAGAGTCATTCGGTCGCTTGGGCTCGCACCTATTAAGCTTGTAGGAACTTACTGTTACGCGGGAGGCAACACTAGACTGCCATCAGAAGAATCCCCGTAATACTAGCCACCGACTGTAGTTTACTACAAAACCTATTCACCAATTGAATAAACTTGATACCCTGTGACCAATCTGATACCAACACGCAAAAAATTATTTCAGTTAAATATAAAAAGCAGGTGGTTCACAAAGGTTTTCGCCTGGACGCACGATCGTTCTTCTCGTGCTCAAACTGCCGCTGGTCTGCTCGGTCTAAGAACGACTGGCGCTCGATGAAACTGCAACAAAACAAAATTAACAGTCCAGATACTGAACAAAAATAAACCAAGGCTAAATTCAATGATGGGCATGAAAAGTTAAGTGAACGAGGTACTAAAAAATTGAAATAAATGGATCAAGCACAAGCATGATACAGTTACGAACCTACTTACTATATTCGAATCGTTTGAAGCTCTAGGAAAAATTATTCACGAACAAGAGAGCTTACAAATTGGCTCACTCTGCATATTTTGGTAACCATATAAACATGTGATGATAAACCGTAAATATCAAGTCAAGTCACCGACCCGTCTTTTCCTCGGTTATGCGACTGCAGCTCCTCTGCCAGATTTTCGTTGCTTTTGAACTTTTGCCAGGCGTCGGCCGAAGAACTCTAAAATAAGAATTTTGAAACGAAATTTTTCACTCACTTAGTTGTACAGATAAGCTTAACAAACAAACGATGGTAATCGACATTGTCTTACTAAAAACTGAATTGACGCATGTGTTTGCTGCCCAAATGATAATTGAGCACACAACTCACCAGAATTGACGTTTTATTCTTTTTAGCATTCAACGCAGCACCGAATCCACCACCGGCAGCCTTACCACCGCCACGACCACTGCAACAAAAGTAAATAAATATGCCTTGCCATGCACACCAGTTTTTTTACTTTGTCTGACAGTATAACTTTATTTGAAAACAAACAGCAGATTCAACTAATCGGAATTTAATCAAAACTTCAAGTTTATGTTGAACTAACAATTTCGGGGGAATCGCAAAACTAGAGCCAGGTTTTGATTTTGTTGTATTAACAGGTGTGTTACAGGGAGTTACGGTTGTGGACGACGACAATGACGGCTGCTGATCACTGAAAAAATACAAGTTATCGTAACACATAAAAATTTTGCAAAATGAAATGGTAATTACCTTATCTTCAGTTGAACATAAGAGAAAACATCATCACAAAATCCAACCTGACTGTGAATGATGCACCACCAATAGTAGCCTGTGATGTGGAGGCATCAGCACTCAGAGAGGACTGTGCAATATCATCAACCCTGCTTGCATTACCTTCACTGGCACTGGCCACGGCGGAGTCCTGCAAAAAAGATTATTCCACAAACTACCATCCGTTTAACAAAGAAAATATTAGGACAATTCCAAATATAATAATAGGAGGTTGATCAAAACAAATGTGCGGCTTTTAACCGATTTTTTCGTAGTCTGCACTTTAGTTTCGACTTGTGGTGTTTTGTTTGGCTGATCACCAGTGGCGCCCATGAAGTCCTTATAAATGTCATCCACATCAATTTTAGTGGCATCAATGGTGTTGATGGTGCCCTTATCAACCACCACCGGATCCCGTCGTGTTCGTTTAACGGGTGGCGTGTCCTCCGGTCCCGGTGCTACATCCACGGATGGTCCTTCATCTGAAATAACCATCCATTCAAAGTGGATACATCCGTTTGACTGCAAAACAACAATGAGAACTGCTGCAAGTGACGTGACTGTTTGCCAAAATCAAAGCTGCTTTTTTGTTACACAAATTTGTTTCACTCGGACATCAGTCATTCACCATATAAACTACAACAAAAAGCATGAGATGAACAGTACCCGATCATCGGTTATGCACATTACAGACGTTGAATTAGTGAGCTAAAAACTCAATCGAGCCAGCAGCCCAGCCGTCACTTCGAAACTATGAAACGGCTTTATTTTTGATCTTATGTATAATGAATTATAAAAAGGTTGGCTTCGGCTAACCCTCATCAACCTCTTCTTCTGGTTCCTCTTCACTCTCGCTCGCATCCTCAGGTACAAAGTCATCGTCCTCTGATTCAGAATCTTCAGCAGCACCTTCAGCATGTTGCTGTAATTGACTACTCTTCTCGCTTGATTTCTGCGACATTTCCTTATAACAAACGTACATGTAAAGCGTTCTTTATGATCATACGTTTCCCATTTGCATGAAATAAGTACTGTTACAACTTGAAACACCCGGTGCTTGGGCTAAACTTCAGTAGATCGATATGATTAGTAATTCCTCACTTGCCACAGATCGATTAATCAACAATGAACTGGCATTTTAATAGCATACAGGTATGCTTCAGGGTTAACCAGAAGCAACGAACGATAATCATGGTTGGCTTAAAAAATTACCAATCAAACGGTTGTTGAGATATTTTTTATATTTTTATTCCAGTATTTCATCCGCCATGCAAAACAGATATGATGTGGACGCGGTGAAACATAACGTGTTTTCTTGTGGTAAATTTTAGCTGCGCAGCGAAGACCAAATAAATAACAAATCATCAATAAAAAATAATCGAATAATATGAAACTACTCCATCAACACTTGATCTTGCGCTGCGCAGGTTCTGGCATAAAAATTTGACGCTGAAAATTGCTTAACAACAGACAATCAAAAAATTTCCGATAGGCAGGTACAAATAGTGCGTAAATGTTTTCTGGGTTTACCAATCTGATGAGATGGGTTGCTTCAAACAATATTAATAAATTAAATATTGACGCACATTTTGCAGGACAAAAATAGATCGCGAGTAAATTTAATACAGACTACCAAATCACATTCATCTTACTCCTGCACTAGAACGAGCGCCGCGGCCTTCTCTTCCTGGCGCACATGGGTGGCGATCAAGTCCAGATCCTTGCGACCCTGGAAATACTCATTTTTTATTTCAAAGCTACTTACGAGTCGAGTGAAGAATGAAGAGCGATATTTAACCAACCAACAACCATCGGGTGAGAAACCAAAATTTGCCACAGAGAAGTCATTTTGTAAGAAAATGTTTATATTGTATTCGTATTTGAGACTTATTGCTCTTCTTACCACCATAAGTAGGGAGTAGGGTACTCACCAGAAAAAAGGCCGAGCTTAACTAATTCCGACATGTCCATGATCCGTGTGTCTGTGCTGTGAGACTAATGTGTCAAACATTTATATGGAAAACAACACCGGCTAACTCAGGAGTGTAGCGGGTGGGAAATCAGAACAGCCGTGGCCTAGCGATCTCTTAACCTTAAAATAACTAGCCTCAAAGTCAGAACCATCTTTCAATTACTGAACAGCAAACTGACCCGCTTGCTGATGACGCGTCCGTTGCCGTTGGTGTTCTTCTCGACCCACTTGAGTCCCTCCAGGGCCTGCAGCGCCTTCCTGATCACGCCGGATGAGGATTTGCAGAAATGGTTAGGTGCCGTGCCGTCACGTCGTTTGCCACCGAACACACGCTGGAACGCGCCAACACCTGAAACAAACCCGTTCCCATCGTCACTCACTTACTATAGTTTGTCATGGACTATGAAGTTGTTTTCAGCTTAGGCTTCGGCTAACAAATTGAGCATTAATATTAGAGACAAATAATAAGTTCCATTTTAGTCTTATACTTCTTTCACTCGGTCGCTCACTCATTCACCAGGCTCAATCGCTTATCAACATCATTCACTTATCGACTGACTGACTCAATCACTTTCACACTCAGTATCTCACTTAATCACTCACTAACATTATATCACACAGAGAATCAACCGTTATAACTATGAGAAAACACCAGTTTGAATCGTCCGAGTATGAGAAGTTAAAAGAGTATTAATCGAAAGGCATTTACTATTCAAAATACTTTCCGAATGTGAAACGTAACGAGTATGAAAACTAATAATGAAAGGTAATGAATTTGGAACACAACGAGTATGAAACGTGCAAATATGAAACGATGAAGAGAATTAAACTTCACGAATAAATAACAAAAAAAGTATGAACAGTCAGTGTGTATGAACCGCACAGAAACATAACGGGTATGAAGCTTGCGATTATTGAACGTAACGCAACTAACTCAATATACCCTCACACAACACTTCAATTCCAAGTCACACATTCACTCACGTACTCGTACTAGGATACTCACAAGTCACAAAGTCACTGCTAACCGGCGGGTGATCGGATATAAAGTCGTCGAGCGATAGCGGCGGTGCGAATGTAGAACCAGTCAGGATCAATGGGTGCCAGCTCCTTGAATTTAGCCGTCTTAACCAGATCCACTTGTTCGGGTAATTTAACTTTGTTTGATTTTTTCAAAAAGTCCGCGATTTTTCGGACCATCTCGTGCTGATCCACATCCTTGACACTGGTGCGCATTTTGGCGAGTTTTTATAAGACGCTCTGGGTCACGGCCTCACGCACACACAAATCTGTAACGGAATACTTTTATTAACGAATTAAATTATTATAATAAACATTTTAATTTTTAATTCTTTTTTGGAGAAAATTATTCGTAAAAAAATGTGGGTTAGCGTAAACTAGTGCGTTTTATGCACGCTAAAGCTACCGCAGTTCAATTTTTCGTGTTCATTTTAGCACCATTTCTTTCTGCGTTTAACAGTCTGAGAGGCATATTTCCGAAACCCAAAAATTTTCCTAGAATTTTTCCCAAACACGAAAATTTATTTGCACATACAAAGGTGGGTAACCACTGAAATACCACCGCTGCGCGGGCCTAACGCGCTTGTCCTCGCTCCCGCTCGGACAAGCCAGCCTAACGATAGGTAATCGGGGGTTAACGGACAGTAAAACTTCATATGGAATATTTTTCTGGTGGCAGAAAAATTTAGCGTTTAGAAAAAATTCTAGGAAAATTTTTGGGGTTTGGAATTTTGCGTCTGTCTGAGAGTGTGTATAGGCCTCGTGATTGGTTATAAGAAAATCCAAAACGTGGCACAGAAAATTCCTTACTTGAGAATCCGGTTCTGGCCTTGAGAATCTGGTTCTAAAAAATTTTCAAACGTTGCTAAAACGTGGCACAGAAAATTTATTACTTGAGAATCCGGTTCTGGACTTGAGAATCTGGTTCTGGCCATGCCATGGGTTCTCGCAGTTTTAAACGATTTCTTAAAATCAATTATGAGGCCATATATATGTTTATGTTTCAGATGTGAACGACAAACAAAGACAACAATTATAAATGAAAAAAAGTAATTTAACAAAAAAACAGGACATTCGGTTTGTGAGCAGTGTGAACAGTTGAGACCTGTCCCTACAAATGCAATACTACAGTCTTGGCTAAGAAGTTCAGACTAGTTTTAACTTATAAGTTCTAACTACGCCTACTTAGCTATAGTTATATTTGTTCATTTTTGAGACGATGTAATATATATGACCGACTCATTAATTTAAATTCCAAAACTTGCTGAAACCGCAAAAAGATTATATAGTCTACCTTGGTGAGCACTAGTAATAACCGAATTAGCCAAATTAATGGTGCATAAATCAAAGCTGTTCTCACAAAAAATATGCCAAAAAATTTAATTGAATATTTGAATCTAGGGGTCAATTAGTGATCCAGGCTTTTGAACTGCACGGAGACACACAATATAATGAGTTTCCATTGATTAATGAACTGTCATCAAAAGTTTTATTGTCCACATATGCAGAATTGAATTTGCGACAAACAAGGAGATCACATGGCAGGCACAGCACAATACGCCGCACAGGCTAAGTGAATCGCAGTCCACCTAACGGTGCGTATTTTTATACGTATTATAGTAAGTGGTCTTTTTCATCACCACACAGCACCTCGAGACTCGAATCCCCATATTTAAGACGAACCTCTTGGCACTGCGCTATGAAGCCCACTGAATGAATGACTGGGACCTGACTTTTTACATATACTGCTCATGATTGATTATGCAAAAAATCCTAATCTGGTTTGCGTAGGATCCGTAAGATTTTTCCTTCAGTGTCAGTTGCATACAAGATTTTAAAATCTGAAAATGGCTCAGAATGATGTAACTATTAAAAAAATAGTGCTTCTATTTTCAGTGAAATAACTTCAGTGTAATTCGTATCTGTTTATGCGTGTTTTTTTACTTAACTAGGGTAAACCCGTTGCTCCGCAACTGAGTGTCAAGTTTACAAAAAATATTATCGAAGTAAACCCGTCAACATACAAAATTAGCTTCGTTATATGTACCACGAACCCGTTGCTATGCAACTCAAGTTATCATTGATTTATAGTTCAAGTTAAAACTTCTAACAATATTTTTAGAAAAACATTATATAGCCTCCCGTTGAAAACTCGCTACCCGAGCCGAGATTTCAATACATTAAACTTACCCGACTCATTAAGTTCGGAGTTTATTGTCCAAATACTTTTTGTTTTGAGATTAATTTAACTCCAGGAACACACTAAAAAGGACCCGTGAAAAAAATCAAATAACCCGCTATTTTCTATAATGAAGAATCATGTTTTACCCATCCCGTATAAAACAATTAGGATCTTCGGATAATTCGTAATGAAGGAAGACCAGCTGAAATATTCAAACTTTACCCGATCTTTTTTTATTAAAAAGTTTTTTATTTCGAACTACCACAATAATAAAATTGCTCATGAAAGGCCATTATTATGACCTTCAGGAATGTTGAGATTTCAGTTTCGAAAAACAGTTGAACGGGTGTTGATGACTTCGTAATAAGAGTTGAGTAAGCCAATTGAGAGTGTTTATGAATTTCCAACATGTCACCGCCGGTTGAGTTAGAGGTCAGCTTTGAAAAACAACTGAAGGGTACGTGATGATTTATTTTGATTCTGACATTAGTAACAAAAGCTGTTTTGTTGTTCTTTTGCTATATTTATACCAAGGCGTGACACACACACAGACATACATACATACATACATTGTCTAATTTATATATAGACTAGGGTAAACCCGTTGCTACGCAACTGTTTCTTATGCTAACAAAAATCAACTATCCTAAACACATTGTGTAAAACCGTCGGTTAATGATAATTAAATAACTGTATGTAATAGAAACATAATGGGAGTAACCTATTTACATTCAAAGACATAGAATTTACCCCAAACCTATCGATTCGTTCATTAGCTTCTCTTTAGCCCAGGAAATCATGAGATGCATGAGGATGCGATAATTTACGTGTACCCGTTTAATTGAATATCTACATAATTTTTGTAGCTAGTGTGATTTACCTGACCCGTTGAAAATAGTTTATTTCATTAACTACTCTAATATACTTTAGGTGAACGTTGTTTAATATCATACACACTTTTCAACAACGCAACCCGTTTTTACATATGTATCTGTCATACATAATATAGAGCATCATTATATCGGTTATTTATAGCTTAACTTAAAACTTCATTACATTTGTTTTAATCGACCCTTTGACTCTAATTTCACACTGACTTGTTCAAACTGCTGATTAGTTCAAGTTACAGTGAGAATACCCGAGGAAAAAGTTAGAGTCCCCCGTGAAGTTACACACTAATTATTAATTAGTCTTCGTTCATATATCCGTTATATAATTTCGTTCAAATATATATATTTTACCCGTCGTGTGGAAAACAAAAAGAATACAATTATTTAAACCTAAAAACATAAGCACCCGTGGCCACAACAGTTAACGGCACAATAAAACTACATTTCCAGTTGATATCAATGATTTTTCCAGTTCAAAATATGGGGAACATATTTGGGTGTTCTTATGTGAGTAGGTGATGATGATAGAATTCGTAGTTTCTGAATGTGATTAATTATGAGAATGAAACATTTCGATAGAATTCGAATCAACCGATCATAATTGTTAAACTACATTTTAATTATCTTGACCTCATGGATAATTGAGGTACATTAAAGGTGAGTTGAGAAAGCGTCGGTTGAGGTAAGTTTTTGTAATGTTGAAGGGTATGTGATGATTTGTTTTAATCTTTCGATCAGGAGGGCGACGATGAATAAACCAATGGGTTCCAAATGATAAAAAGAGGTTCTGAGCGTTTCGTTTCGATCTTATATAGGGCAGAGCGTGACACACACACATACACACAAACGGACATGGATTTTAATTATATAGACTAGGGTAAACCCGTTGCTACGCAACTGAGTGTTAAGTTTACAAAAAATATTATCGAAGTAAACCCGTCAACATACAGGATTAGCTTCGTTATACATATGTACCACGAACCCGTTGCTATGCAACTCAAGTTATCATTGATTCATAGTTCAAGTTATAAACTTCTAACAATATTTCTAGGAAAACATTGTATAGCCTCCCGTTGAAAACTCGCTACCCGACCCGAGATTTCAATACATTAAACCTACCCGTTAAGTTCGGAGTTTATTGTCCAAATATTTGTTGTTTTGAGATTAGTTCAACTCCAGGAACACACTAAAAAGGACCCGTGGAAAAAATCAAATAACCCGCTCTTTTCTATAATGAAGAATCATGTTTTACCCATCCCGTATAATACAATGAGGACCTTCGGATAATTCGTAGTGATGGAAGACCAGCTGAAATATTCAAATTTTACCCGATCTTCTTTAATTAAAAAAGTTTTTATTTCGAACTTCCACAATATTAAGCGGCATTTTAGTTAAGGTCTTTCAGTTTTCCAGTTCAGTGAATGGTAGGGTATTGATGATTTCACCGTTTGTTAAAAACGAATCATTGCGTCAATCAATAAAATTGCTCATGAAAGGCCATTACTATGACCTTCAGGAATGTTGAGATTTCAGTTTTGAAATTCAGTTGAACGGGTGTTGATGACTTCGTAATAAAAGTTGAGATAACCAATTGAGAATAATTATGAAATCCAACACGTTAATGCCTGTTGAGTTAGAGGTCAGATTTGAAAAACAACTGAAGGGGACGTGATGATTTATTTTGATTCTTCTGACATCAAGTAATAAAAGGTGTTTTAATGTTGTGTTCTGGTATTTATACTGAAGCGTGACACACACACAAACCGACATACATACATTGTCTAATTTATATATAGATTACTTGCCTATTACCTCGAAGAAATGAGCGCAGCCAATTTCTCCAGTAAGATTTTTCACCTTCAACAATGTTCTAAAGTTTTACAACGTATTGCATAATGAAACACAAGCAGTATATGTGACTTTTAAAATTGATTGAGCAACTGACTGACTGAAAACAGACTTTTTTACTGTTGTTTAACGGACTTACTCTGGACTGGCTGGTTTACTAACTGACTGAGTAACTGAGTAACTCACTGAGTAACTCAGTGGGTTGCTGACTGACTGACTGACTGACTGACTGATTGACTGAGTGAGTGACTAATTGACTGACTGACTGAATGATTGACTTCCAGAGTGGTTGAATGGCTGGCTGTTTGATTTACAGACCGACCGAATTAGTGAGTGGATGAATGTCTGATGATCGACTGGTTGTTTGATTGACCAACTAAAAAGACTGACGGACTTCTGAGTGGACAGTTGTTGGCTCCCTGTGATAATATCAAACTGTATTTTTTCAGAAATAGCTGAAGCAGAGGTTTCAAATGAATTGTATGCCAAAAGCTAATAATTCAACTATTTATAAAAGGACTGAGTAAGCTACCGGTCTTGAATTCCTTGCTCAATTGATTAGGAGACTGAATGGAATGCTGGATATTTTACTGCATGGTTGTTATCTTGTGTGATTTTTCGCGCACATAGACTATGATGTACTTCGGACTTTACTACTGCGCCACTGATCGCATTCCATTCTGCCCATTAACGGAAAAGTCCGAGAAGGTCCAGTAAATCTACCGTTCAAGTATAGTCTCCTATTATAAACATTTGTGATTGAGATTGATATGTTAAATAAACAGTTAACATATTTGTTTAAAATGACTGTTATTTTGGAGGATTGAAGGACTTATGGCTTGTCCAGTAAAGTGAGTTTTTTAAGACAAACTCTGGGTTTACTTCTCAAAAATGAAATTACAGTGCTTATTTGACTTGCAACATACTATACTAAAGCCCGTAAGTTTTTTTCTGCATCAAAAATATTGCCCAAAACGTCTGATAACATAATATCACTAGCCTCGACTCAACTCAGTTGACACTATAGTTTAACGCAGTTTAGCATGGGGTGATGATGATTGATGTTTGTGTTAACACTGATTGTCTGATGTTTCAGTATCAAACGTTTTGGGCGATGTGTTTGCTTGTCGGAACAACATACGGGGTTTAGTAGGATTTCAGGGCATTCAGATGCATTCATTTGTTTTCCTAGTTGGTTATTGACGGTGTTTCGACCAGTTCGTTAGAGAAATTCATAAATATCTGCTTATTCCCCTTTTTGATGAATCTATTGCAATATTAACCAAAGTAAAATATTATTCCATTCAAACAATATAATTAGGAGAGGGGATCTGAGCTGAAGATCTAACTTGTAAAGATTAGTGTCTAAGAGTTTCGTTCATTCTGCAAGATTCGCCTAGACTGATGGCCAACTCATCAGTTGCAAACCATCTACCACTAAAATAACGGAGTAGGAGGGGAGATAATGGCAGGTATAGCACGGTCATGGTATCTTCTTATAAGAAAACCATTTGACCCGTTTACTACTATTAGGCACATCGCTAATTTCATGTTTACCGAGTGTCACGTAAACTTTTTTTTCGAAGATGTGAACGCGATTTTGATGTGATGTGAACCTCTAATCAATTTCTATAAAGTTAACACAAGCGTCTTTTCTTATTTGTTAACATTAACTTTTGCACCGGTTTATACAAACTCTAAATTGGCATTTTACTTTTGGCATTCCGGAATTCCGTAATGATGATCACCAAAACCGTAATGCCGGTAATTACACGTCAAACTAAAAAATGCTGAATAAAACAATAATAAGTAACTAAATTAATTAATATATTACCCTGATTTTTGTTCCAGACGCACGAGAACACCATTCTGTACCTTGCGCCATTACGGCCGTTTCGAAAAGCCTTCATACTTGACGAATATGCGTGTATTATGGATTGTATCGTTATTATGCGTCATGTCTTATGCACAGTACCAGGGCGTACACAGAAAGTTTGAGTACAAACACAGCTTCCGGGCACCCAAACTGGCTCAATCGGATGGCAACATTGCGTTTTGGGAAATATCGGGAGGTTAGTGGAGCGTGGGTGACGGGCGGGGGCTTAAATTTTATCTGACGGGACAGAGGCGATTTCACTTCACCATTTTATACAATAATGTTGGTTTAATCTTGATGTTAATATGGTTAAAAGAGTAACAGCGCAATAGCTGAGTAATTTTTCTGCTTACTGACTCACACACCCACGCCCAGTACTTATAATATCAATCATTCGTCAACTTACCGTAATATGTTCTACTACTATAATAATAATTATGTGACAAAGTGACATCGATCAAATGTGATCAATAGAGCCGCTACTCTTTAGCCTTGAGGCACAGTTTATGTTCTAATTGTTTGTATTGATGATTATATTGTATTTTGAGATGCGATCGCAACGCCCGAGCAGCTGCGCCTGGTGCCGTCCATGCGAAGTCGTCGTGGTGCCGTTTGGAATAAGAAACAGTTTATTGAAAGTGACTGGTTTGAAGTGGATATCTCATTTAAAGTCACTGGCCAGGGTCGTATCGGGGCCGATGGATTGGTTGGTGTTTATGGTGGTTGGCTACTTGGCTATTGATGCTATTATGTATCCGCATAAAATTAATGTGCTCAAATGACTTCTTAGTTTATTCAAATATTAACTTAATCAATCACTCATTCACTCCCATTCTCACAAATTCATTTACTCTCTGGCCCTCTCACCAAACTCAATCATTCACTCACTAACTCACCAAACTCCTTCGAGTTCGACACTAAGTGTCAGAATCTAAAATAAACTGGTCAAAAGAGTGGTCACCAACCATGAAAAACGATGTTGTTTAGGCCTTCTGGTACACGGCTCACAAAGGCACCATTGGTCCGGTGTTCGGCTCCAATGACTACTGGACCGGTCTGGGATTGCTATTCGACTCGTTTGATAATGATAATCAGGTTCGTTGTGATGCAAACCCGCTTAAAATGTTGTTAATTTGCTACATGTGTCACATGTGTGTTAATTCCAGCGCAACAACCCATATGTGATGTTGATGGTCAATGACGGCACTCGATCGTTCGATCACCAAACGTTAGTCGTTGATTGCATTTACATAACTAATATATCGTTTTCTATTGAGGTATAGAAATTAGAATACCATATAAGAAAATGAAAAAAACAATCATGACGCGATTAATTTTTCATTTTATCTAATTGAAATTTCAGAGACGGTTCTCAACAAATGATGGCTGGTTGTCAGAAAGACTTCCGCAACCGCCCGTTCCCTGTAAAAGTTCGCGTTCAGTACTACAAGAACGTGCTAACGGTGAGTGTTGTTGAGTTTGAGTAGATGTATGAATTTTTTTTAAATCAAACCGCATTCGTTATCTGTTTCACTGTATGTAGCTACAGTAACATGTATCCGTTTGTTTTTGTACTTTTGTATATTCATAGAAAATGAAGTTAACCGATTGATCCCTCTCGCATGATTAGATTTTATAAGGCAATAATGTTATGACGTTGAAGGTGATGATTCACGACGGCATGACACAAACCGATCGTTTCGAGATGTGCATCCGATCCGAAAACGTTGTACTGCCCAAGAATGGCTGGTTCGGACTGTCGGCGGCTACGGGCGGACTTGCCGGTTGGTTTGACTGATTGCTTGGCACAATAACACTGGTCAGATTCATTAGACGACGGTTGATTCAAATAGTCATAATCGAAATCGAGATACTACATAGTCACTTAAAAAGTTGGAATAATATCGACTCTTGATTTGAATATGCTTTGTACCACTTACTTTAAGAGTTTTTGATTTTTTGTAATTAGTTTGGTTCATATTGAATTCAGACGACCACGACATTCTGGCGATAAGCACGACTTCCCTGCACGACGAAGTCCCTCAACAGGTAAATAAAGTCGGTTGTACACGGGGGTTACGTTTCATACGATTTTTTTGCGGATCTCATTCTGCTTTCCTATTGTCTCTACCATACCACAAAGAGTTTATGTTTATCAAATTAGTGGTTTTGTTCACATTTGAATCGTAGATCATTGTTGTATTTGCTTTACTTGTTTGATGTTGGTCATTCAATGCTTGTGAAGGAAGGGTTTGTCCCTTGGCAGTAACTGCCAACTGAACTACTCAACCTACTACTGTAATGTGGGTTGGGTTTTGTATAACTAGCTTTTCAGCCAGCCGCCATGCCTGAGACTGAACGCCGCAAAGCCGAAGAGGAGTTTGACCGTCAGTACCAGCAATACCAGCAGGAACACGAACAGTTGGTTCAGCTTTGCAATTTTATTTTGGGTTTTCTTTAATGGATGAGATCACATTTGTAATATTTTTCAGATTCAAAAAAGAACATCCGGACCGCGTAAAGGACGATGATTTAGCTGATCTCGCTAAATATGTTAGTTCTCCCGGTTTTCACTTTTTACAGATTATAAATACAAAATAAAACTGTGAAATATCCAAGTTTGCATCTTGCTGTTTTTCGTTTTCAGCTCGAGGACGCGAATACACGTGAACTGCGTCTGATTTACGAGAGTCAGGAGGCGATCCGTCAGATCATGCAGAACATCGACAATCGGGTGGTGCAGGTACAGCAGCAGCAGACCAACTTACACTCAGCCGGTTGGTGCCACTTTCGATTGTCTAAAACTACAATTTCACACTCCAAAAAATACACATTGAACACTTTCAGCTATGTTCATTACATCATTAGACTCGGGCCATTCTTTGGCAATTTTCGCAAAGCTGGTGAAACGTTTTTGAATGTCTCTGTAATACGGTAATAACACCGCAATAATGGTATAATATATTCCATGTCAGAAAAGCATCCTGCTGAACTGATTTGGCAACGTTTGGTTTTTCTCCTTTCATTAGTTTAATTTTATTATTAATGAAAAAGTAATTTCAACTAATCGACACTTCAGTATCGTCAATGTCGGGTGGTCAAGTGGCTGCTCCTCAAGGCGGCGGTGGCACGGGGCAGGCGGTGGACACGTTTACGAGGGTCGAGGCCAACGAAGTCATGAACACGATTCGCGAACTGCAAAGCGGACTAAGGGACATGCGCAATTATGTCAACGAGATCTACACTAAAACACATAATATCGATAATAAGATGGCCGGTTGGTGTGTATTTTCTGTTAAATAGATCAACATTACATTATAGATTTTTTGTACGTTTTCTCTTTTTGAGAAAAATTATGTAGAGTGAATGTTTTCGATGTTGTCCATTCCGAAGAAATTTTTTATTAATATTTATTGTAGTGTTAATGTAAGTAAATTATGTGTTTCAGCTGGTGGACAGGCAGGTGTTGGCAGTGTACAGGCTGCTGGTGCTGGTGCCGATGCGTACACGGTCAACTTGATATCACAGAATGTTGACATCATCAAGCAGGGTGTCGAACAACTCAGGATGGCTAATAAACAACCTGGGGTTGGTCAAACTGGAAGCATTTTATTAGTGATTTATGTCCTGCTTTATAACAATTAGCAACAATAAGCGTGTACTTTGAATTTCATATTACTAAATGGAAGGGTACACAACCCAAATAATTATTCACAAGGTAACCAGGGTTTCTTTATTGTGTTTGCAGAAGAAACGATTTCATGATTTTTTTCGTCTTTAAGGCTGGCGCACCGATGGGCGGTTCGTGTCCTGAGTGCCTCGGCTCAACGGCTTTCTACGTTGTGATCGCATTCCAAAGTGCCATTATAATTATGCTGCTTTTATTCAAGTTGGTACCATTTGTTTGGTTTGCTTATAATTAAAGTTTGATTAAACAAAATAGGTCAAATTCTTCAAACGCTGTTTACAATTTAGCCATATTACTGAATTTTCTAAGATTTTTTTATTCCTAAATATTTTGTGCACAAAATATTTTTATTGAAGATAGTGCTAACTGAGTCTTTTGCTTGCAGGAAGGGTCAAGATAAGGCGAAGTTCTATTAGACAACTGATAGTCTACTCGGAAAAGAAGAAAACTCAACTACGATGGCCACATACTCGCTCCGCTCTTATTTATTCAGGTTTACCTGTCATGTGTCTGTCATATAGGAAATAATATAATACAATCGTTGTAAAGTCAAAGGCGTTTGAAATGAAGTCACGGTATTTTCTTTTTATGAAACACCAGTGAAACCAAAAGATATTCGTGACTTCAATTCCCTGTCCTGAGAAACTACGATCATTAAGAAAAATTACGAAAATTATAACACGGTTTTGATTTGTAATGTGAATTGGAAACATAATCTGTTTTTTACACACTACGTGTTTGTATCTTTTGTGCTATTCTGTGATTTTTGGTATAAATATTCTATTTTTCATGAATTTACCATGTTGGAAAAACTCGAAACGCTTTTGTCAGTGCCTTTTCGTCGTGCTTAAGATTGTAACTAAGTTAATTAATCTATCCGAATCAGATGAAATGGTAACTCGATAAACGGCACTCAGTTTTTATAACCATCATGATATCAACAAATATTGCGTATATTAACAGACTTATATAGAAACCACACATAATCAAAATTGCGCTTAGCGTCTGATATTTGAAGTTGATTTCTGTTGTTCTTTGTTTTCTTTTTATTGATTGTCGTCCCTTCTCGTTGTGTACTTACTTTTCAAAAGTTGTTCTTTTGTTCTTCCATATGTGAAACATTTTGTTACTAACTACAAAAACTACTACACCGCTGATTCTCATTACTTGTTATTCGTTTTTTGCAGCTTTGTGTATCAAATAGTGGTGGAAGGCAAAGTTGGGATTCCAAAAAAATTTACACAGTTGGCATTTGGTGCTTCTACGAAATCATTAAGAAAAAGTTTAACGAACATATTTATCATAGACACACTATATTATTTAACGATTTAAAATCCGTTTGTAGGTTTATTCATCAATACAGTATTCTCATTTTTAATTTTATGGTTCTACTTTTTCCCGGATTATATTCTGAAGTTCTGATACCTATCGTGCTCTTTATTGTTTCGTGTTTTTAATTCGCTTGTTACGTGAGGATGTTTTAAAGCAAAAGTACACTTGTTTTTTCTGGTGGTGGTTACCTCGTATCGTCTTAGTGAATTCGATACTTATTTATTTATATCACTCGATATATATTTATAAAAATTTTTCTATAACAACATTTAAATTAATCTTTGCCATAATCTTTTTTTCATTTGCAATTCAAAACATGTTGTGTATTACATGATGTGATTACATATTATCTTTTAAGTACCAATTGAGATTCTAAAATACTGCTCACTGTAAAAGGTATGAGTTGTTGTTATTTTCGGTGTAACAAATTCATAAGCTTTGATGATGATTATGAATAACATTGTGATTCAGCGAAAAGCTTCATTCAACCTTATTCACCATTAACTAGCTATGTTATTATCATATTGTACTATTTTAATTGTGTTTAATGGGGAGTAACATCAGTGAAATACTGATTTGTTATCAAGTTAAATCCAACCACTAAACCAAATAGAAAACGCAATTTTGCCGCTTTCCAATTCGTCGTTTTTTTGTGATCCTGATCATATCGTTCCAAGTATTTTTATTGTTTTATATTCCACACACCCACACAATATTATTTAATGCTGTTTTCTACATAATAAGTTTTATTTTTACACTGGGATTTGTGTCAAATATTTCAGTTTTGTAAGTAATGGTAAATTAAAGAAGAATATCAAAATGGTCGGAAAGAGTTGGTTTGGTTGTTCGTTATTTGGTTGTACAAAACCATTGAAGTATAACTTCACTATTGTTCCATAATGTGACAATCCGTGCTTCGGAGCGCCGTGACTTTGATCGGTGTTAAAATTTCGTTAACTGATAGCAGTGTTTTTTACACAGAATCAGTAGAAATACAAGTCAAATCAAAAATCAAATTTATTCAGTTGTTATGCCATAATATCAAAGTAGGATACCAAGTTTAAGATTTAAAATTTAATTCAACTTATGTGTATTTCCTTGTCGTGTTTATTATAAGTGTAAGAAATTGGTTAAGTTTGCAGCTGGTTGAATCATGATCAAGGCGATACTCGTGTTCAATAACCACGGCAAGCCACGACTACTCAAGTTCTACCAGTACTACCCTGAAGAGTCACAGCAACAGATTGTGCGCGAAACATTCCAACTCGTCTCCAAACGTGATGACAACGTTTGCAATTTTCTGGAAGGTTGGAAATAGTTTTTGGCTGTGTTTTGTAATCGGAAACTTAGATACTGTAAATAAGTGGGTGAGATTTGTTAGAAAAAATGAATCTACATGTGCGGCGTTCCGTTTTCATTTTGTCAAGGCTGGTTTTGTAATTCTGAACTAAGATTTGCAGCGAGAAGATCAACGAATTCATGTGAGTTGATGCGAAGTGCAGACCGTAAGCCTGATCCAGTGATGAATACAAGTTGTAAATGCAATGCTTGCCCTAACCCTCACTTAACACGCACACGTTTAATATAACTATTTCAATTGGCCAGTGAAAATGCTAAACTCAATACTTGAATTTGAAAGTGTTTTCTTGACTTTAAAAAAATCTGATTTGCGTCATATTTCATGTACTGCAATGTGTGACATTTTGTTATTTCATAATAATTTCCCGTCTATCAGTCAGTCCCGAGAGTGTGATTTATTTTCTGATTTTGGTTGAATTCTATCCGGATTTTTTTCTGAAATTAACTAAATTGCAGGTTTTGTATTTATTTTGATTTTATATTTGTTCTAGCTAGATTTCCAGCTCACCGATCCATGTATGTAGATTTCACGTGAGCTTTATTTTACTTTTGGTAACTGTTGTATAAAGTCTTTTTTTGTTTGAGGTGGCACTCTGATCGGGGGCACCGATTACAAGCTCATATACCGACACTATGCCACACTGTACTTCGTGTTCTGCGTGGACTCCAGTGAATCTGAGTTGGGCATTCTCGACTTGATTCAGGTCGGTTTGAGGCATGATTGCATATAAATTTGTTCCACTTCTGTATGCATTTTTTCAGGTTTTCGTCGAGACACTGGACCGCTGTTTCGAGAACGTGTGCGAGCTCGATCTCATTTTTCATGCTGATAAGGTACGAATTATAAAACGCTCATAATTGTTTTTTTAAATTTAACTTACATAACCATGTAATATTAAGTCTGGTAAATATAGTTTTCCGTGAACTATGTCTCTTGAATTTCGTGATCTGTATGTATTTATTTAGGTGATGTACATACTCAACGAACTAGTGATGGGTGGCATGGTGCTGGAGACAAACATGAACGAAATTTTATTACGTATCCAGGAACAGGACAAGGTCGAGAAAACAGAGGTTGGACTGCATTATTTAGGAAAATCGTGTGTTTTTTCTGTTCTGTTTGAATATTTATCTTAACTATGAATCGGAAAAAGACATAAAGCATGCATCCATAAGTCGTTCTATAGATTCAAATCCTGGTTAAATGCTAGTTTTTTACTGTTTAATGTTTTTTTAAGTGTCAAATGTACCTTTCAATAACAATGATGTATTTTTTATTCAGGCCGGCCTGTCAGCAGCTCCCGGTCGTGCAGTCTCAGCAGTGAAGAATATCAATTTATCCCAACAGTTCAAAGACATGAAACTACCTGACCTACCACGTTCACTATCAAACCTGAAGAATCCATTCTAATCTGATATGCAGATATGTACATAACGACATCATTTCGAAACAAAACGATAAAAAAATCCACAAAAACGGCCCACATCTGGTCCAGTCACGTAAAAAGAGTCTTATTTTGTTTAAAGTTCACCAGTCTAATGTTTCAAAAGCTATTTTTCATTATTTTCCACTCTCAGATTGTGATAAATATGATTCCATTACCGAATACTTTGTGACATTTATTTTTATGTATTATATGTTTTATTGGATAGAAATGAATTAATTAACACTTGTCCGCGGAATGTTTATGGGGTTCTTTTTATAGAATAATTACATAAAACCAGTATGACTGCTACACAAATTACATATGCATACCTACGCGTGGCGATGTTTTAATACAAATGCTTATCTAAAAAGTTGCAACAAAGAATCACCTATATCCGATGAATATGTGCATAAATTGGTACCTGGTAGTAATAAATAAATAATGAAGTAGGCAAACTTACAGAGAAAGACGGTACAGGGTGTCTTGTATGCTCGGTCATCATGGGCTAACCGCACGGATCAAAAAATCTCCACGCTGAACTTTTAAGTCAAGCGTACTAATATACTAAAATCTTATATATTATCTTCAAACATAAACAAAAGTCAGCCAACTCTGAGGGCAGACCAGAACGACAGCCAGATTCGAGTGACATTCGAGCACCTTCATGACGCATTGTTCTTCTGGCTTCTGTTATAATATAGCTCTTAACTTCAGCGTCATTTTGACCCTCAATTGAACTCTTGGCAGTACCTTTGGACAAGGAGAGAAATTTGTCATTTTGCAAAGGATCTGAATGTGTTCTTCAAGGTAGAATAATTCTGTTCTTTGGAGCGATTTGGAGAATACCGTAACCCACGAACGAGTAATAGCGAATTTGAATTACAGTTATTGTTAACGGTGAGTTTGCAATATGTTCAGTATTTTCGAGATTTCGAGAAACCACCACGAATGAACCTATTACGGAATATTATTATAGGGTGTAATACAGTGTGTCGAGCAGGGAGCAGGTGTCACATGGAAAGAAACATTTGTATGTGCCATGCAAGTGTTTACTATAAGCTCTGGAAATTCATCTCTCTGTCTGTCTAATATTTATTGCCTTGAGTAATTTGTTTGTCCGTGAACATGTGCAGTGAGCTACGCTGAATATCATCATTTATGTTGATATGAATCTTCATTGTTAAGTTGGTTTTTGGACAATGATACTTTGTTAATTCAATTACAGTTAGCGGTAAAAAATATTGAATGTAAACGTTTCCACCTAAATACACCCATAACACACGAACAATCTCAGGTACTTTGGTGTGGTATTCCACTACTACTTGAAATCACATCGGTTTTTAATGTGCCAATTGCTTAAGCGAGCAGGACTGCATGTTTGCCGATATGCAGAGAGCGCTGTGAATATGCACCGAATGCTGGATGCGTATAGCCCTATACATAGTCATTCTCATGTGTGCAGCACACACACACATAACGCACCCGTGCCCAGTACGCACACACTGCACTCCATCACCTGCTCCAGTTCGTGGTCAAACATATTTAATTTACACGTTGCACAGAAATCTACCAACTAAGTGAATCATCTAATTGTAAATATAACTCTCTGTGTTTCGTTATTCTAAAGCTTCAGGTCAAAATTCACTTAAAATTTGATATATTATACGAAAGCTATTCCATAGGCCACGAACTGGTGTGTGGTGTGTTGGCAAGCTGGCGTGCTATTCACTGTGTGCAGAGTGCGCACTATACTGCCCGTATATATGGTGCACTACGACTAGTCTACTCCACTACCCCGCTGCTCACAATGCATCGACTTGCGCGATTGGCGCTCCACGCGTATGTTTTGCGGTACTTTTCGTTTGCGTTTTTGCTATGGGTTATTTGGTAAAATGTAGAACATATGCCTTTTATAATGAGGTCACTATCACATCTTCATCTTTGAGAAGGTGAAAACAAAAATTTTCTTGGGAGATTTATTTTTAAATATTTTTTTGAGACATCTTCTTTGTTACTAGCTTACTGCATAGCTTACGCATCTCTTTGGAAACTCATAATTCAGGCTTCTGTTTACTTCAGGTCATTAATTTTTTATTCAAATTGTGTGACTGTGACCGTGTTAAGGGTTGACGCACCATTCATAGTGCACATACCATTATCCAACTTATGGTCAACGAAAAACATACTGAATCATGGATTTATTGGCTGAACGTCAGCGCATGACGCACGATGAGAAGGTGTTGCTCATACTTGAAGTCGAACAACATCCGTGTCTTTTTGATGTCGATCATGAAGATTACAAGAATGGGCCAGTGCGCACAGAGATCTGGGATTACATTTCCACTCAGCTGGGACGACCAGGTAAACACATCATATTGAGCACATATCGAGTTTTAGTTCACGGTTTTAGGATCAACTACGGTATGTAGGGTTACGGTACATGTGAGCAGGCTATAGTAATCCATGTGTTTATACTCAGTTAGAGCATGACTTACTTAAGTTGGTAAATGCACATAATCTTAGTATCAGTATCGGTGCGAATTCATGATGCAATGATAAATGTTTGATGACGATTGAAAGCTAATTAACAGCTCCTTGTTCAAAGTCTTAATCAATGTAGTTAACTTATATGTATGTTCCCATAAAACACACCGATAATCAATATTTTAAGGCACTGAATGCTGCGAAGTATGGCGGAACATGCGAGATACCTTCAGAAAGTCACTGGCAAAAAATCCAAACTCAAACTACAAGTATGGGCCTTATTTACAGTTTTTGGCTGAAGCACAAGCTGCCGCGGAAGCTCGGTTAGCATCTCATTTGTTTTCTTTCGAGTTTACCGTTTTAAACTGTTATGAGTATTTCCTATTTGTCAGTCAGGGATTTATGCTTGAAATTCATTCCCAATTTTTTTAGAGAGGAGCCCATTTCACCGGAGCCAAAGCCGGATGCTGCTGAATTAAAGCTCAAAGTCAACCGTAACAAACGTGCACGATTAGCAAAACGGTTGGTTGGTCAACAAAGCGGTGCCTTTCAAACTTTCAAACATTGGTTCCTCCGATTTCAGGGTGGCTGCCTTCATAGATGCGGCTGACCAAGAAGAGGAAGAGGAGGATCTGTTCGCCTCTGCTGACGGACGACCGCCGACTAGCGATAAGCTCTTCGGGCAGCTGGTGGCATGTGAGCTCGAGGTTAATACAAACATGTATATCTAAATAATTTTTTTCACAATTAATGTAAATTATAAACATATTCCATTAGCGCATCATCATGAAATTGTAATCACAAAGTGATCGCATAACGTGTTGTTTTCAATCATGTAGAAATTTTATTTCGTTTTGAGGCACTTTATTGTACCGTTCTTTTAATCATGCAGTTACTATGTGTTTTTCGGTTTCATTGACATATTGACGTTCACCGCAACTTGTCCACCTTAATTTCAGGCCATGCCCGAGGGTCCCGAGAAGTTATCTCTGAAAACACGAATAACCCAGCTGATCTGCGCTGCCAAGTTTCCCAACGATACGTCGTCACCCTCCGTCGATGAGTCGAATCATGCCAACAACGCTTCTGACTCGAAAAATGCCGGTGGATCGGATAAATCATTTTGACAAAAACTAAAGACTGATTAAGTCAAAACATTTCAACCGTCTATTATTAAACAAGTTACAAGATTCAAACAATTGCAGTTGAATTCAGTCAATTTACTGTACGTACTGGCACTCAAGAACAACTGGTCAATTATTTCTGGCAAACTTTGCGTTTTTTTTGTTTGATGTGTCTCGAAACCGTTTTATACATCAGTGCAAGAATCAATTATGTTAAAAATAGACTTCCGATCATACGCGTATAATCATTCCAGTTTACATGTTTGTTGCACTCCTTTTTCAGAGATGCGATCAGTGCCACTCAAAATTTTATTCGAGGAGTATGATTCAAACATCGTTGATAGTATCGTCACATGGGAAGCCATTATCATATATATGTTATGGTCTTTTAAACTTCAATTGGTTAATCTAGAACACTGTTTTGAAAAACCATCATTTTTCATGGGATAGTTATGCATTCACATAAGAGTCAATAATTTGTACATTATTCTTGCTAGAATCATCTAGTGCTGCTGGTATAGTCGCTTCACCAGGTTATATGATGTGTCACGTTCATCTTTTTATTATATGATCACTCAAATGTGCAAAGTTTTTATAAATTATAGAGAGAATAAAGGTTATGTGTGGTTTCTTTAATCGGTTATAAGCGGACTTTTTTAACAGTTGGTTCGAGTAAAAAACATGAAATACTCAACTTTCGATTGACTCATCGATTAACTATAGACTGTAAGCAAGCCACTTGGGAAGCTATAGAAAAAAAACATTCCTTGAACGCATAGAATGAACTGCAGGGCATAACAACATGATCTTCATATTCTGTCGTTCGTAAATTTAGTAAAACAAAGTACCCATGCAACGGTATAGCCGAAAAGGAGGCCGTCCAAGAGAATTATGAAAACAACTAAACGCAGAACGGCGATTCACGTTAGGATAGGGTTCAATAAATCTGAAGCAACTTATTGATTATTCTCCGAGTCAAATATCGTCAAGTATCATGTTCCTGTATAACAGTCAAATAAATTATATTCTATCAGCTGTATAGCATTCGTAAACGCAACTTAGTCTTCATTTTCATCAGTCTCACCCTTATCAGTTGATGATGCAGCCCCGAGCTGTCAATTAGCCGGACCGTCGAAATAACTTGTACATATGTATGTCCGACCTTTGTGTCAAGTCTGAGACAAGGCTGTATTCTCGATTACACCGGACACACTTTCATGTCAGTGATCATGGTGTATATAAACAGTCGGATTGAATAAGTATACTTTTTCGGCATTATTATGCTGTTATACGTATTTTGACATTGACTTGAAGGCTTGCAAATAAAATTAGAAACAAATGCATAGTAATGAAATAAAACTCAAAGGAGTAAATTTCACGCATACAGCACTAGTACATTTTAGAGTTATCCGTTCCAGAAAATACGGTAATATGATATGGTTTACAAGCACCAAGTTTAACAATACTGCAATAAATTTTCATGCTTGTTAAGGGCCGTGTTCATGCGTACTGTACATCCGTACTTTGTATTCTGTCTGTGCTCACAGTGAGAACAATTTCACAAACATAAAATGTTCCTCACTTACTCACTCACTCACTCACTCACTAACTCACTCTCTCAGTCATCCCTCACTCATCCCTCACTCACTCACTCACTCACTCACTCACTCACTCACTCACTCACTCACTCACTCACTCACTCACTCACTCACTCACTCACTCACTCACTCACTCACTCACTCACTCACTCACTCACTCACTCACTCACTCACTCACTCACTCACTCACTCACTCACTCACTCACTCACTCACTCACTCACTCACTCACTAACTCACTCACTCACTCACTCACTCACTCACTCACTCACTCACACACTCACTCACTCACTACCTCACTCACTCACTCACTCACTCACTTACTCACTCACTCACTCGCTTACTCACTTACTCACTTATTCACTTGCTCATTCACTCACTTACTCACTTACTCACTCACTCAGTTATTTGCTCGGTTACCTGTGAACGTAACCTGTACGACTGAACGCCGCACCTAATCCATGAGTCAAGCGACCTTTCTACCCCAGTTTCTTATATTGCATGATAACATCATATTCATAAGCGCGAGGTGTCTTCAAACTATTTGTATTGCTACCAGTTAACTTACCTTAGATCTTAAAAAGTTTATGTTGCCCAGAACTATTACATTACAAGAAACATTCATCCACCTGAACTTATCATTCGAAGGTTTTTGTGTTTGAATTGCAAGTATCTTTCATTGAACTTCCGTGACATGCCTGACAATTGACATCCCTGTAATTTGTAACCACCCTGTACTGGTTGGGTCTGCATTGCTGACTACCGGACGACTGGTAATTAATCATGAGACCATCGCTCTTTCTCCGAACAGCCATTTCTTGCTGATTGCCGTGTTTTTCCTTATTCGGTTTGACGTTTGATATGTTGTTAGTTTTGCATTATAATCACACTGTTCAAACACTCATGGATTATGATTCTATTGACGCGTATTATCTGTATGGTTAAGATAAGGACTTGTAGGCTTTTTGACCGATGTTTATAAACTTTGATGCTGTCTTTGTTAAATGTGAAAACAATATTAATACCTTTATCAAAAAAGTACTCGAATACGTATGTATGTGTTTCCCTCGTCGAATACATAAATGCATTCGAGATTCTCGCATTCGATGTTTTTGTTGCTTCGGGTCGCCATGATTTATTTCATCAGAACAAGTTCATTATTACATAATAATGATGACTCAATCAGTGCACATTCCACATGTACATATTCCATGAACACGTTCTCCTCGTGCATGCAGTACTCAGCAACACACGCATACGCACATGAATCCTAATTCTGTTGCCGAACACCACATTTCTGTTGTTTATTTAAAGAAATATTGCATATATTTCGTGAAATACTAAATGTAGTCTTAGATTAGAATCAAACCGAAAGTCGGCACTAAATTTCTGCGTAGAAAATCCTTCTTAGAATATTACAGTATGTATAAAAATGGTGTGGAAAAAATTGATCGTGTTGTTGAAATTGCATGTGAAACTTGTATTTCATTGGGCATTTGAATTGTTCATGTATCAAGGATTTAGTATCGAACACTTGATTACATAAGTATATAATAAGCAGCTGTATTTAATGATGATGATTCGGACTCAGCAGGATGCCCGTTTCAGCGAACATTATCGGATCAACTGGCTTTGTTCTTGGATCACTAAATCTGTCAGCGTTTCATAAAGTGAGAAATACCCAAACACAGCTAGCACAAGCACACTCTACTCAATCTCAGCTCAGCTTTGTTAGCACTTTCTTCAGTATGGTAAAGAAAAGATAAAGAAGAAATCTGTGTTTAATACCTAGTTTCACTATGGTCGGTTGATTCCATTATTCAGTCACACTACCAATATCAACCCATTTGTGGATGTAAAACTATTTCAGGAAATTTTTGTTAATTAGTTAAATATAAAACGTTGGTTCCCAATTCCATGGTATTCTCTCATTACTAATTAAACAAATATTGTATAGCCAGTGAATTCTGTTTTACCTCATTATGATTTACATTTGGTGGAAACCCTGTTACTACTCTTTGAATTTCATTTTGATGTCTGGATCAGTTTTAAAGGTTTAACTAAGAATTTTCACAAGCTTCTCTAACTAAAACAGACAACGTTCATTTCGCTGCTACAGTCACAACTTACATGGGTCATGCATAAATTGATGTTGTCCCATTCCCTTTGGCCAGCAAGATTGTTTTATTTTTCGAACGAACAAAGACGGCCTCCACTCTGACCGACCAAAAGCGACAACAAAAGAGAACAGATTAACTGGGGCTTACAAGAGTGGGAATCAAGGGCATGCAAGTTTGTTTTGAGCAATTGCCTGTCAACTTAACTCGTCAGTCAACACAAACCAACTCTTTGTTTGAGGAGCTACTGTTCCATGGTGACATAGTATATAGAATAGACATCTTCAATCGGGGTATTCATGTATTTTTAAGTACCTGATGAACGTTTTTGAAGTTCCATCAAAATTAAATGATCTAACTTTCGAGTTGGATGGTTATGAGGTAATGTGTTATAGAAATTCAATATTGGATGAACATTGAGCTCACATGAATCCGATTAGAACAGGCAACAATTATGAAATGTTGTGTTACGCAGTCATAAATGGCAAAATCCGTAGTTGGCCAGTAGTTTAACGAGGTTGTTCCGTTGAGTCCGTGATCATGTTCCGCCTGCACGCAAGCCAACACATAAAAAAGTACATACTGTATGTACAGTACATATTATATTCACTTGTTTAGCGTGCCTAACATGAAACGAACCGTTTATGATGCATATAAGCTGCTTTTCATTCATGTTGTTCATTCACTCTCAATGTACAGTATTCAAACCATTCCCATTGCAATGAATGAATAAACTGTTTTTTCACAACGAAAAACGCGGACAACCATTGAACAACCCTTAACATCCCTTGAACCATCAAACATCTCCAGCAGATTTACACTCATTGTTGTCATCCGTTTGTATCACTGTCACCATTTCCCAAAAAATGATCACCAGAAGTGAACATTGCATTGAACATTCTTGTGCCAGTACAGTACAGAAGTCGTCAAGTCATCGAGTAAACACGCACAAATAGACAGTGATTTTTATATAAAAATGTAGGGTGTCCAGCCAATAAAAAGTTTTCTTTTGTACACATGGCTTATATGTATATGTACATAGTGTACTGCTAGTGTGCTGAAGTGAAACATGCGATTGTATAAATGTTTTGTAAACGTTATATGGATAATCATTTGAAAGCGAAGAATAAAAAGTTTGCAGCATTGGTTTTTTGTAAAACACTAGCTGAACGTTCTTTCATAATGCTTCACCTGCGCGCAGATGGCAGGGTCATGCACAAACATGCAAAAACAATACTGTAATCAAACTATTCATAGTTGGTGCGTAAATGATTAATGTGCAGTTCGTTGATACAGCGAAAATCATTCTATCATAATCAATGTGAATAACATAAGTGAAACGTATACTTTGAAACGATTATAACCTGAAAGTTCACAGGAAGTTTCAGTACTGCAAGTACTGAAGTTCCAACATTTGTACAACCAACTTCTATCCACAGTGGTGCCATTAAAGCGCAGTTCATAATAATTCGGCACGTGCAAAGCCCAAAGTGCGTCATGTGGCCGTGATGTATGGAGACAAAGTGATGGCACTGAGGTCTGAGCTGTTCCAATTCACTCTGGAGACTGGAGATCAGTTGTGATCCATTTGGTTTACATTTATTTACAAACATTTAGAACAGTAAAGTTAATAATAAATGACTGAATTTCCCTCTATGGTATTTTAACGGCTTCTTGGATCAGGGCTGCTTTTCGCTAGAAAAGTCTTGAGAAGATTCAATCTCATTTCCGAAACATAAACTTTAGTTCTCAAAAATTCTGCTTCATGAATTTGAAAAAGCGGTAAGTTTCAAAAACAACGCACCGCATTTGTTTGAGTTGATACAAACCTTTTGTTCATGTTTTTACACCGCTTTGTAATAGACCATTGCGATGCACTGTGATCAAACATCCGGAAGGGTGCACGAATGCGCAGTAATATCTGACTACATACATACACCCTCGACTGCTCACAAGTAGCGGATGAAAAACAAGTAGGGTATCATGTTCCATTAATGGTTCGTGAATGGTACTCTGTTCAACGTACCTATCAAAAGTAGAATATACCTCAAAAAAAGATTAATTTTTATCAAATTTAAAATGTTAATGTTGTCACACGCAGCAGTCAATACCCAACCCCGTGGTCAAGCACTCATGATTAATTAGCTATATTTTCCTGTGTCCATATCAGTGCTCATGCATTCTGGCATAGACGTCCCTACATGTGCCAATCACTGAATCATGTCATTCGCACGTGTTTAGCTGGTTTTCAATGTCGCATTCTTGTTGCTAACATCCACTGATTTGTATAAATCTTGCATCTATCATACATGTTTTTTTATCTAAGTTTTACTCTGTCGAGTTAGACAGTTGACCCTACTTTATCTCTTTATTTACTTACCTTTTTTATTTATCATATTTCACTATCACTGATTTGTTATAAATTGAAAACTTTATTGTTTTTTGTATGTTACATTTTTCACCTCTAATGTATATGTATGGCCTATTTGTTCGTACTAAAGGATATAGGAATTAGTGGGCAGAAAAAGCGCAAAACATGCCATTGAATCGCCCAATAATTATCCGTTGTATGCATGGAGGTTATGGACTGCCGATGCGTTGCATCTTCATTGTGCTGATGAATAATTAGACTCAAGTGGTACATGGAAAAATGGCATAGATTGTTACAGACTTATGATCATTTCTGAGATATCGCTTAAGAAAATTCAATATGATATCTGTAAAACAGTAAATGGAATACGATTAAAATATAATTTTGTGGTCAATGAGTTGACTGTTTAGGTTTAGGTGACCTAACCCAATGAATGAATAATTTGAGTCAAGTGGTTCATCCCGGTCACATGTGTCAGCCAACCGAATATCGAATGCTTTGTTGTGTTAATGAACGAACGTTTCTAATTCTGGTGCACATTTGTATCCGTGAATACTAGGATAATTAGTGGCGGATTTACGAAAGTACATTAGAAGATACAGAGAGTATTTCCACTGATTCCACTTACAAAACCAATTTACGTGAATTTTAGTTAAGAATTTTAAATTAATGGAACAATACAACCTAACCAAAGATGCCAGTCTTTAAAACTTTTATTCTAATCCACCTCTACATTCATGTGATTGTTATCAGCATCTGCGTACATCAACAACAATTTTATTCGTGTTCAATCATGAGAATTCTAAACATTTGAGGTTAGAATTAAATTCAACCCGTTGATTCCAGAAAGTCGTTTCAACATAATCTAAGATTTTAGTCGCAATGTAATTAATGTAATTATGTATTTAGTTCAGGTGTAACTTAAAGAATTTTATAAATCATCACAAATCGTGAGTGAATTGAATTGAGGTGACTCAGCGTCGGATTGTCATATTGGACTCAACACGTCCATATCCACATCAATGAGTCATTCATGCCAGATTTGTGAAACCTCAGTTTTTTTGTTTTTAATATCCATGATATCCCCTCCCCCCCCCCAAGTGACTCACCGATTTATCTATAGCTGCAAGCTTTTCATTAGGTCATATACTCAGATCTGTCTGTCTGTCTGTCTGTCTGTCTGTCTGTCTGTCTGTCTGTCTGTCTGTCTGTCTGTCTGTCTGTCTGTCTGTCTGTCTGTCTGTCTGTCTGTCTGTCTGTCTGTCTGTCTGTCTGTCTGTCTGTCTGTCTGTCTGTCTGTCTGTCTGTCTGTCTGTCTGTCTGTCTGTCTGTCTGTCTGTCTGTCTGTCTGTCTGTCTGTCTGTCTGTCTGTCTGTCTGTCTGTCTGTCTGTCTGTCTGTCTGTCTGTCTGTCTGTCTGTCTGTCTGTCTGTCTGTCTGTCTGTCTGTCTGTCTGTCTGTCTGTCTGTCTGTCTGTCTGTCTGTCTGTCTGTCTGCCTGCCTGTCTGTCTGTCTGTCTGTCTGTCTGTCTGTCTTTCTGTCTGTCTGTCTGTCTATGTGGTCTGTCATGTTTCAAAAAAATATATTCGTACATGCATAGCAAACAAATCGAGCAGCATGTTCATTGGTTTATGTTGATTCGAAGACTCCTTAAATGCTGATGCCATTGCATGTCATACAGAATTTAATCCAATTTTGAGCCATGTTTGACATCGACCATAAAAGCGTATGGCTAAATGTTTGACCCGTTCAACGTTCAACCAAACAATCACCAAGTTAAAATAAAGTTAACTACTGCTATTTTCGTCAGATGACTTTTCTGAGCATAACTATTACGCCATAACTATTTGCGTCTGGATTTTTAACTGCCATTGCATACGGGATCTAGATTTGTAGTATTGATGTACGTTAAAGTTGAATGGGAAGAGGCACAAGAATATTTCGTAAGGATAAAAAGCGTTATTGTTTATCAGTAGTTTTTTTTAAATTCGCATATCAGTCAGTAGTTCAATTGACGACTTGACGCATGCGCACTAAACCCATTCCATTCTGGTCTCTCTGTTCATGCGTCCATGTTTATTGGGTCCATGATTTTTTTGTGGCGTATGCCAGGCATGCATTGCACGCTTGTATTGTATGATTGGTGTTTGGTGTTCGTACATGTATGTATCTGGTGTGCGTCTGGTGCCATGCTAAGACGTTCCTTTATATCATTCTGTATGTTGTCCGCATACTGTTTTAATGAATCAAGGAAACTGTTTGCCACTTATCCGAAAAGTATACGGCTACATACACTACTTTTGTGCTCCACATGTATCTTGATTAAATAAAGGCGTTCTCGCCGGATCACCCTGAACGATGTCTTTATGGTACATGACAATAGTTTTCAGGCATTGGTGCCCTACCACAAATGTATTATTCATTCATTCAGAACGTGGAAATAAACTGAAATGGTATGACATGCTTTGTGACACGGACAACATTGTTGACAGTTCAGTCCTCAATGTGCCTTCTTGAGTTGGGTTGTCAAGGAAACCAACCGATGTTATTGTACTTGCGAATGCCTTGTACCATTCATATCGGCGGTATTTCCACAATGCTCTTACCGCAGTTCAAAGTTAGCTATATATATGAAGTTATGCCATTGCAACTCAACTTTTTTTTCTTCAAAAGAAAGTAAGCAAAAAAATGGTCTATGAAAGCACATACTTTTAATCAGCATAAGAAACTATCGTGAATACCGCCGCTCTAGTGTGAATCATTCTGTCGTAAAGTTTATTTCAATTAGGTATTTATAGCTCATTTCCATCAGATATTTCAACTGATTGTGATCGTATGATTTGCAGTTGTAACCAACATTCTGCTGTGTCCTGTAGCCTATAATTTCATCGGCACTCACCGTCCATTCTTATAATTTGACCAACTGAGCGTGAACTTCTGCAGTCGTTATGTATAGTTACTGAGGTTATTAAGTATACTATAAAGTATACAATACAATATACATGTCTACATACAATATGTACGGAAACTACGAATACTGTATGAATCAGAGAGAGAAATCCGAAATGAAACAAGTACATCAGATAATACATCAATTTTGAAAACTACACTGGCACTCTACATAGTGTATGTGATTTCGCTTTCGTATTGTAAGGGCAGCACCAAAACTGAGTGGCTTACACGTCGGATGCTCCTAATATGCAGAAGGTAACCTCCGGCCATTTGCGTATTTGCAATCGGGCGTTTATGAGTTGTTTGGCTCAGGTTTACGGCTGTCCAGTAACTACATGTACTTACACATTAGTGCACACCATATGTATTACATATATGTACATATGCACACTCGTCGGAACCCAAGTTTTGTGAGGAATACATGCATTGACAACCTCTTTTTCATTACTGTGACATTACTTTGTTTTTTTTATGCGTTCCCTTACCAGCAAAAACGAACGTTCATTAACCAGGTTTGTGTCGATTTGATTGATTGGCACTTTGAGTCAGGGGTACAATGGCTCTCAAATGGGCCAACGACAAATACTGGAACGCTAGCCGCCTTTGTGCCAGTGGATGTCTCTCGGCTTCCGCCCGTTCCAGAAAATCTGGGAAATCAGTCGGAAATTGGTGGTTTAGGGTGTTGCATCTTTCACCATGGATTTTACTTTTCCAAGTCATCAAGTTAAGTTAATTCTTTTGTCATAAAAATAAGTTCACCATTTCAAGTTTTTTTCATAATCGCTAATGTTCATGGTATTTTTCTTATTCCATACGAAGGATACTTTCAGGCTTGTAGTCAATGTTTACAAGTTGGTCGGGTTAACTTGATTGAATAAGAATTGCCTCTGGCGTCTACTGGCGCAAGCTCTTCCTTTTTTCGTTGGGTACGTAACCCCCCATTTTCAGCGGTTAATTTCCTTCCACCAGCAGAATTGTCGGTTGAAATGATGTGGAACTTATTTACTTGGCAATATACATGAAGAGTTGTGGAAAAACATAAAACTATGAGTCTTTTGAATCGCACCGTTTGGTTTGTTTGGTTTATATGGTTCGTCTTGTAAACTATCACTAACGTATTGTCCAAGAATTTTATACAATTCGCTGTGGTCCATAAATTGTCTCAAAAAATACAGTCCTATGCTTTATAAATATCTGTGCAGATTTCTAAAACACATTTCAACCCCCTCAAACTATCCTACTAAACCGCAAGCCGTCCATTTATACATCTTAAAACTATGACTAATGTTTCGCTTCACCCTGTAACGGCTGTTCCAAGCTCACGATTATTTTATGCATCGTGTTCCGGGCCTGACAAATTACCCCCAATTCATTACGAGCCCATCCGAAGTGTTGTTGCTCGCGGCGTGTTTTGTGATTTATGATGGCCTAGTTAGATGTACTGGTGCTGAGAATGCTGTAGTTTTTTGGTCAAGTAAGGTTTTTTCACGAATCTTTCATACATGTGAAATAAAATGAAGCACTCGTCTTTCACTTGCCAACTTTTAGTAAGTTTTCCAAACTCTCAACTCACATTTCGTTCATGTGGTTGGAGGTCATTAGCAACTTCTCGAACTTTAAATCACTTATCGTATTTTGAACCACTAGCGGACGAGAAGGGGAGAGAAAAGTGGGATTCCCCTCTCTTTGGTGGTTTCAAAAAGTTTAGTTTGTTCTTTAAGGTGTAGGTAAAATGGCCTGAAAACTGCCAATTCCCCTTTCTTTGGAAAAATTCCCCTCCCTTTAGAGGTTTGGCTCGTCCGCCGGTGTTTTGAACTTGCAAAAGTGAACGAGGGTGGTGACAGTAGCATAATGCGCATTTCGGCAAAAATATCAAAGACAGGTAGTTTGCAAATAAACTAAAAAACATTTTTCCTACTACGCACGTCGTTTACTGAAACAATCTCAGTGCATTTTCGAGAAATTCCTCATTCGCCATTCGAATGCACTGCGGCAGAAATAATTCGATTCGATTCTGGTACTATTCTGAATTTTATGTGGTCGTGAGTGAGTGAGGAGGGGCAGAGAGACCACAAATGACAATGAACCCTTTTTAGTATCCGTATCAATTGTAGTGCTGTTTGGGCTCATTGTCACTAATGTGGCCACGTTTTCGCATTTTGTTTTAGTCTTTCATTGTGCATGTACATACTTTTAAATAAATTGTGAAATTGTCATACAACATACATGAATGAATAAATACCAGTCTTCAATAGATGTTATGAATTATGATGACCAGAAGAAATCATGAGGTTCGGTTCGAGCATGTGAATTTTTTCTAAAGTTTTCTTCATTGTGAAGAAAATCGCAAACTATGTTAAAACAACTGTCGCTAATTTGTCACTTTTGACTAGTCGGGTGTCATTTGATGGACATCAAGGCACAACATAATGTTATCTTTTGGGTTGGTGAGGTTGTACCACTCACTGATGTATTTTATGTATATTCACTTGTTGTCGTTGTAGATGTAGTTGTAGTTGTTGTTGTTGTTGTTGTTGTTGTTGTTGTTGTTGTTGTTGTTGTTGTTGTTGTTGTTGTTGTTGTTGTTGTTGTTGTTGTTGTTGTAGTTGTAGTTGTAGTTGTTGTTGTTGTTGTTGTTGTTGTTGTTGTTGTTG
>OZ038443.1:16588317-16636153 GCA_964036265.1 Daptonema setosum
CCATATTTAGCATACGAAGATTGAAAATTTTTCACGTTGTTGAAACATCCAAGACAGTTCAACACGTGGTTGAAACATCAAGAGCACCTTAGAAAAAAGTAATGCTTGAGGTTGGCAGTTTGGAGACGAGTATCAACCACCATACACGATGTATTGTGAGATGGCCGATGAACGTGTGCTCGCTTTGGCAAACAACAACAAACCCAAACACACAATCGCTCACATTCTCAAACACACCAAATACACGTTGAAAAAGCATATGATAGAACTAAAAAAAGTTTTGTAAAGAGTAAATTTCTCAAGTACAGAATGAAGTAAATACTAATACGGGGTAGATACACGTTCCCATACTGACATCAAAGAATACCATGAATGGGTTAAGGATAAAAACATTATCTACGTAAGACTACATGAACCGTGAAATCGAATCAGGGAGTAAGAACGAGCAGCATTAGTGTAGTCAGGTCTTGTTTCAATTAGGAATCTACCATTTGGTCAATAATGCAGAATGTTGACAACGAATGGAAACAATAACCACTACCGTGATCATCTACCTTACTTACTGTTACTTATGTACTTTTACCTTATTCACAGTAAAAAGATGGTGGCATGTTTCAAGAGTACGAGCCTGCCTTCAACAGACATTGATAAAACAAATATGACATGAACATCTGAACATGTTTCATGTATTCTCAACCAGATGAGTTCATACCGGATGTCATCTAAGTCCAGACTTATATGTACATAAATCCTTCCTGGTCGGTCCAATTACGGCTTCGAAAACGCACGTTGCTCCATCGGCGTAAATTCAGTTTTCCCGTCCAGACTCAAAGTTTGGAGGAAACATTCGTAGCCGAGAAGATACGACACTGATTCTGTGGTTGACAGACCCACAGGGCATAGCAAGGATGAGGGGGCTCAGAGTATATATACCCCACCAAACAACGACTTCATTTTGTGACCATTCATTGGTTTGGGGTCCCGGCGTCCTGTGGGGAACAGTTTTGCGGGGTCCAGCAGAATCTGATTCATCCGGATTCAACTCTCCGATGGTTTGTATCAACATGATTTCATGATTATACGAATCTAGACCGTCGGCAAGTCATCCCCAAAGTTGTTGTCAAATTCGAGTTATGAATTGGGTATTTGCGGCAGGAGCATAAAGATAATTTGGTTTCTTACAGCTTTTAATTGTTTATATGTGCACTGGGCAGGTGGACCTGGTCAGGGATGAGGTCACTTCCACCCACTGCCTACATCTTCCGTCTGTACAAATATTCATGAAGCGTTAAAATTTATGTATACAACGACGAATCAAGCATTGACTTCTTTCGTATACTAAAGGTACAAATACCATTTCTGTATAAGCAAAGTTGTGTCATCGGGCTACTGAACGGCGGATGGATTGAGTTAAGCTGGGGATTGGGTTCTCAAAAGTTTAATGACCAAGTAAATAAAGTGCCAGGTGATCTCAAATTTACACAAGAGGCTAAATGAAATTTTTATATTTTGAAATGAAGACGTAATCAGGATAGGTTTGTTCACTCGCCCTTTACATTGACTACTGTTGTTCTTATTTTAAATGCATGTGATGCAACACCACCATGTACAGCCGGGTAATCAACATGAATGTCTTCTTGTATGTGCTCGAATACCACAATGCTGTCAGTGACTGACTGACTGACTGACTAACTGACTGACTGACTGACTGGCTTATCGACTGACTGACTGACTGACTAACAGACTGACTGACTGACTGACTGACTGACTGACTGACTGACTGACTGACTGACTGACTGACTGACTGACTGACTGACTGACTGACTGACTATTTAACTGAATGACTGACTGACGGAATGACTGACTGACTGACTGACTGACTGACTGACTGACTGACTGACTGACTGACTGACTGACTGACTGACTGACTGACTGACTGACTGACTGACTGACTGACTGAATGACTGACTGACTGACTGAATGACTGACTGACTGACTGAAAAACGGTCTTCAAAAACATCTAATCAATTTCAAGTTGCACAAACACATGCTTCTGTAAACTTTATATCTGGCAAGCAAGTGCAAAAATAGAGGCATTTGGCATCTTATTCGAGATGTCTTTACCGGTGAAACGATTCATTTATGAGCTGAGCATTTCTATTGGTACACTGGCTGAAAAGTTCATGTACAAAAGATCACAATTTAGCATACACGCATTTTATCATGCAAAAAGTCTGTTTAATGAAACATAAAAACAGGTTTGCCGCCAGTACTGTATTCAGCTAATAATAACAACTGTTCGTAAGTTAATAGTCGACCATCCGCTGAAACAAGTTTATATTTTTTACGAACATTGAAATAACTCATTCGTCTGTGTATTATCATGCAAATACAAAAAAATCAATGACATGAACTTGGCTTCTCCTCTGCCAACATTAATGGCAAAATCATTATTCATGAATGCTTCATCAGTGGTGCAAAAAAACTTGTATATGGATCAGGTTGAAATTCAGATTGTAATGCAACATCTAAAGAATATAACAACTATTTATAGGATCTACCAATTACAGTACCTGTAGTGGACTGATGATGTACATACAGCCTGTAACAACTTGATGATGTACAGTATGTATTTATTTAGAGCAGCATTCCTTGATTGAACACGGAATCACGTTAATTTGCTGGAATCGCCTTGGACTGATTTGGTGCAATTGTAGCAAAAACTGAAATCAACGATGTATTCAGCAACACGTTTTTTATTTAACATGAGTTTTTGTGCTTTGAATTCACTATAAAATAAATTGTTGCCAGTGAGCCGTAAGACCGTTTTTTATTTTATTCTGGAAGGCATTCGGATAACGCTCGTTTTTCAGCTCGAATCTGTAAAAAAGAATGCTAGTGATACGTACATATGTACATTAGCTTATGTCGTCGAACACGGAAGAGTATTATAATGTTTGATTTCAGAAATTTATATACTAACTTTAGTAAAAAAAATTGCTGCTTCTGTCGTCTTTTATTTGGGCGTCACCAAGCTTTTGTTAGACACATATGTACGTACATTTATGACGGGTTACAAGGTTAGACGAAATGCGACCAAATTGTCGAGTCTGACGCAAGGTCGATTTTCAGGCAAATAGTTATAAAAACATGTGTTTTGAACTGTTTTGCAATAGAATCTATGGTATAACCGAACATTACAGCTGGGCAATACAGAAATATATCGAAGGGTTGAAAAAAACCTTCAACTGTAAAATGTTACTATGATTTCATGACATTCTTGACAAGAACTTTTATTTCTCAGTTTAAGTTTATTCCATAGGACTGTATAAGACAATGTTGTTTAAATGTTTGTGCATGTACAGCACTCTCAATTTAACATAAAAAACTAATTTAATGCTACGTCCTATTCATCATTTAATATTTCTGGTCATCTACAGTATACATAAACATCACGTACATAAGCAAGAGCTGAAGTAATTTGCATAAATTCATATACACAGATTATGGTTCACTCTGTTACTTTACCTGAAAGTAGCATCAAAACCTCCAAGCTCTTTAAATTACAAGTAGAGTAATAAAATCTTAAATTTCGCAGCCATTGTAGAATAACACTGTTGTGTAATATTTAACCGCGCGCGAAAAAATTCGCTAAGCGATGATAGAGTTTTACAGAGATAAATTTAGCAACAAGATGATGTGATGAAGCTAAATGTAAATATGGATATGATCATGTATAGATATCAATGTATGTATGAATGTATTATGTATGTACATGCTTGATGCAGTGCTCATGTGAGTACATATTGCATCTATTTACTCATGGAACGTGCACACGCAGGTGAACACATAACACAAAGCAGTGCGGCATGCATGTTTATCATAAATATTTAGCTGGTTTAATTCAATCAAAGGAAGTAAAAAATCCAGGGAATCTATAAACAAAAAACATATGGGTAATGATTATGTTATGACTCAATCTGAAATCGGTGTGTTTTATGCAGAATAACCCACTGAAATGATAGTGGCAGAGAATGAGTCATTGAATGAGAGTCAGTCAGGTACATACAGAGGACATGAAACGTGCATGACAGCACTGGGCTGCTACTGCCTCGCATTCATTCACTCAGGTACAACACTGCTGCTCGCTTCCAGTACCGAGTCCAGACCCGATCCGAGCATAGCAGAAGCAACACATCCATCATGATACACGGCTAGCATTCAATTAATAGTCGACCATGATAAACTCGGTTTTTGACAAACTATTATACAGGGTGTCCCAGCGAGGGGTTCGCGATTTGTTTTTTGAATAACTTTAGTATGCGTTAAGCAATTATCTTAAAAACTGATATTATAAATACCAATACCTTAAGAATTTTTTGCCTTCTTGGAATTTTAAAATTCGTTGATTACAGCTCGAATTATAGTCGAGTGAAAAAAACCTGATTTTTTTACGAATTTTCAGAAGAATTTCATTCTGAAACATATTCAAAACTAATTCAATGGTGATTATATGACATATATATTAGCTAATTGTGCGGGAAACAATAGAAAAGAAAAGCTTCATTTAATATGACCACCGGATTTTATGGTTACAACTATCTTTACGAGTTTTGAGATCGAGTAATGCGTTTGGTCGCGATTCTGCAGTGATGTTTGCCATTTTCAATAAGATCATTTCTGTGAGTTTTTCCACTGTAATCACTTTGTGGGAATAAACTAGTTCCTTGAAATGTCTTCAAAACCAGTAATTAGTAGCGGTTTAATCGGGAGTTACTCCACGTTCGACCCATTCAGTGAAGTGATCGTGCACGCAGGAACCGCGTGTTCTCCTTTGTGGTGGGGCACCGTCAGCTTGCATGATCATCGGTCCATGAACGAATTTTCCAATGGTTTCGAGATACTGCAGTAAAAAATTATTGAGCCTGTTCAGGTACTTGTCACAAGCTACAACTCCATCAAACTTCAAAGAAAAACGGTCCGATCAAACCGCCGTACAAATTGGCATACCAATCGTTGATTTGGGGGCGTGCCTGGGTTGAGTGATTTCAGGATATGGTGCAAATATTGAATAAGACATTTCTTTTGCATCGTTTATAGCATAATCTGTGATTATATTTGTAGTATAACACAATTGAATTAGTTTTAGATATGTTTCAAAATAAAAATTCTTCTGAAAATTCGTAAAAAAACGGATGTTTTTTTCACTCGATTATAATTCAAGCTGTAATCAACGAATTTCAAAATTTCAAAGAAGCAAAAAATTCTTAAGGTATTGGTATTTACAGTATCAATTTTTAAGGTTATTGCTTGACGAATACAAAAGTTATTCAAAAAACAAATCGTGAACCCCTCGCTGGGACACCCTGTACTTTATCTTACACATTCTAGAGTTAAGGGGTCAAACGCTAGGTGGTGGACCCGACAACGTATTCGGGTTATTATATTCAGCCGACCCCGACCCGATAAGATAGGGTATGGGAGTAATAATTAATAGCCGGCAATGATTCTAAGGCCGAGAGCTTGTTTCCTCCCATGGCAATGGCTTATCGTATGTGAGAGTCGTACATGTAGATACGAGTATTCAGTTCAAGTCTATCATTTAGCGTACCTGTATAATATTATAAACAGCTTCAATTTTCAAGGAATGGGTCATAAATTAATCAAGTGGTTAAACTATAAAAAATGGGCAGAAATTAGGAAATAGTTAGAACGTGACATAGCGGCGTGTACGAGCCCTGTTGATGACTGAGAAGCAGCAAGGCTTCGTCCCAATTGACTCGAAAACATGTATATTTTTTCTATGTTTGGCCAGAACTGCTGATTTCATGACGTTGATGTGCCAAAAAACTTTCCTCATTAGCGTAACAGGTAACGTATTGACGACCAGACTATAAAATCGACTTCAATCATAATGCGTAACAAAATATTATGCGTCAGATAGGCGCCAAAATTGAATGTGGTTTTTATACGGTTGTCAGCCGATGTTGTTTGAGGCAAAGGACCATTCTGTATTGGGGCAATGATGATTGATAGACTATTATTGATACATGTGACTATTGTATAGAGGCAATGGATAAGCCGTTTGATCACTACGGCACGCTTCGTACAGTCCGTTTATCGGGTTAACACTTTTTTTGGACATTTCAAGTAAAACCTTTCGCTCACGTCAAAATAGTGTGCATTTATGTCTGTTCGATAAGGTAAAACAATTCACCTTGAAGGAAACCCACCTCATTCGGCATTGTCCCAACTGTTTTCTTTGGTTATAGAAAAACATAATTTTTCGTTCGAATGCATTTTAATGGCATATTTGGGAGTGAGAGAAAGGGTGAACAAAAAAATTGTCCCAGAAAAGAGTCATAATAAAACGAACGGAGTATAGGTACTTAGCAGATCACAATTCTTGTAAACGCATGATGCAAATCGAATGGCAAGAACTGTTATAACATCTGGAAATGACTAGAAATGCCTGGAAACACATCAAACTCAGTAAAAAGCCTATCATTTATTGTGTGTATGTGGATACAAAGTCTACTCAAAACAGTCACACATCACTTGACTGTTTCACCTATGCATACTGTATGTGTATTCATGAACCGGGAAGATGAGGCATTCGTTCGTGAAGCGCCCTATGGGAAATGTGATACATAACTGGAACTTGTTTTGGGAGAACACCGAACAGCACACCTGTTTAGGTCACAACGATTTGTTTTGGGTCATATGGTCCGTTAGACGAACACCAAACATCTTATGCCAATCCACAAACAAACATGGTATTATCCGAATAAATATCACCAAAACGTCGTACATATTATATTTCGTGTTCATGGTTTACCATGCTGCTCATGTAATTGGGCCTAATAATGAGGTGTCGCTAATGAACTGACCTAATTGAATTCGACTGTGAGTGACTGACACACCAAACTGGGGAAGGTTCATTCATGAAACATTATGTTGTAATGTTAATTATCTTATTATGTTTATTTACAAATTCCTGAAAACATTATAGTTGTAGTGCCATACGTGAAAATAGGATAAGTAAAAGGTGCAAAGAAAACCGGGTGAATTTCTTTACTTATCCATCCGCTAATCGTGTACAGCCTGCTCTTAGCCCAATCAATGTGTTCATAAGCAAACCTATAATTTCGTCCATGTGACAGACCCAATGAAGATGTGACTTGTGACATCTGGTAACATGTTGATTATGTCGTGTCACAAACCGTAAGCTGACATGCGACCATTTTTATATAACTGCATGAAAGCAGAACATGAGAAACAGTTGACTCGGCAGTGCAACATTAATAGTTTCGGTTAGTAAAAGTAATCAATCTGAAGAAATAAGAACATTTTAAGCAAGTAGTCTGAGCCAAACTGATGCGACACAAACAACGAAAAAGGGTGAGATGACGCAGTCAATCAGAGACTGTCCGATGTGCCGTATGGATGTGTGCCACCAAACTGAGATGACTCCATCCCAACCAGAGGCATCGTCCAAATCAATCCAAATCGAGTGCCTGCTTTGCCCTCGGACCCTCCAACTCCGATGCCCAAATAGACGACCACACCAACCATGATATTCTTATGGAACACTTTTTATTTGAGTTACATCACAGTGGTGCTGTTGTTGTTGTTGTTGCTTTTATTTTTGTTGTTTATGATGTTGTTGTTGTTGTTGTTGTTGTTGTTGTTGTTGTTGTTGTTGTTGTTGTTGTTGTTGTTGTTGTTGTTGTTGTTGTTGTTGTTGTTGTTGTTGTTGTTGTTGTTGTTGTTGTTGTTGTTGTTGTTGTTGTTGTTGTTGTTGTTGTTGTTGTTGTTGTTGTTGTTGTTGTTGTTGAATTTGTTGTTGTTGTGTTGTTGTTGTTGTTGTTGTTGTTGTTGTTGTTGTTGTTGTTGTTGTTTTTGTTTTTGTTGTTGTTGTTGTTGTTGTTGTTGTTGTTGTTGTTGTTGTTGTTGTTGTTGTTGTTGTTGTTGTTGTTGTTGTTGTTGTTGTTGTTGTTGTTGTTGTTGTTGTTGCAGCACACGTATGAGCACAGCTATTCAGATTGCGTCCGTATGGGTTAGACGTTACCGTTTAGTAGGTGCCATACATCACGTGGTAACGGTGGCTGCGTCGAGATTAACCCTGTTTTATAGGGAGTGTCCTCCTGTGTTCCCTTTGGGTTCGGGCCCCCTTATCAGGCAACCCTGAATTGAGATGAGGCCTATCAAACTCTGTCTGAAGAAGACCTTGCATCGAGTTCCGATATTTAGTCGTATGAAGTCACGGAACTCAGGAAACAAAACAACTCCAACGTGAGAGGAGATGATACAAGCTATTTGGGTAAGTGAGTTGTAAGATGAATGCGTAAGTTGACACTGTCATCATCAACACATTTACATTCCCTATCAAATTTTGGGTGAAATGAGCCGTTTTATGAGCCGCCTCTGCGACGATAACCAAATAAAAAGGCATGCAATCCGGATACCAAAACCCACAGGACGGACGCTCTGGTTTACAAAATTGAACGTTTCACGGAACGGATGTGGAGAAATTGATATAAGCTTGCTTGCAACGGGTGATAGTCGGGTAGGACTCGCTATTTCGGTTATTTTTTAAGTCAGAATAATGAGACCACTATTTTGAACAGTATTGAATGAAACTAAACCGTTAAAAGTTAAAGGATGACTTGACGTGTTACAGCCATTTGATGGTCGAACGATCAACATGTTTATTTCAAACCAAAGGCAAATGGCACGTAAAAAGTGTTCTTCCTATTCTGGAAGCTGAAAACAAGTCTGGAGTTAGAAAAACAAGAAACATTTAACTTTTAAGTATTTGTAAGAAAACGAGCAATCATAAAGCGTTACGTGTTTGTATCTGGGCACTTAAGTTAAGCGACATTTAAGCTCTGAAACTAAAGGCACGTGACACAATTTTTTGTTCCGGGCACACACTACTGCCGCAGGGTGTGCAACAAATCTTTCACGATCAATCACGTTTCAAATTTGGTAGCGCTTTCGGTCACGAACAAGAATGTGTTAGACAGTGGAACGAATGATTGAATGATGAACACATTAAAATATTGGAGCATGGATTGGAAATGATACAAATGATTTATAAGGGAGGCACACATTAACTACGTATAACGACTATTTACTGTTGAGAAATGTGTATGTGTGTATGCAGATTTGTCCGAATCCTTGCTGCTTTTTACATTATACACTTGATTCACGGTAATTTTTGTGCTTCAAATTCAGGCAAAATTTCTCTGTGTAATAATTGCAATCAGCTGTGTAGAACAGTTGCGTGAACTGGTCTTTAACGAATACTATGGACTTGGATTCGAATGTTTCAACGCATGTCGTGTGGTACTCGTTGTGTGGCATCAGAGTTATCATCGGGTTATTACCGTCCAGTTGTTTGCTTCTGTTATGAAAAGTTATCCATTGTTCAGATTTAATATATGTTTTTACATACATTTATGTATTGTAACTTTAATACTGTGTAACAGTGTTGTTGTTTTTATTTTCATCGTGGAACACATAGCAACTGAATCTGGTCACCTCGTCCACTCCTCACTCAGTCAACTCGATTTTAGTTTTTGTCATGTTGCGGGCGTGCATTTGGCATTAGGAACCAGGTGGTGTCCGGGTGAATCAGTTCCAAAGGCTACCAGATTCGGGAACACTGGGTGCCCGCCAAATTGGCTTGACACACAGCTGACCGACATAAACTCCCTTAACTCGAAACTCGAGACTACAAAATCACGCGCTCTGGTTCTGGGGGAACTGCGTAATGCCGACTTTTGCAACTCAAAAAATTTATGATGACTTTCATATTTCGTTTTATCGAAATAAACTCTCCCGTAATAAGATGATTGATTGAGAGTTGAATTACAAACTATGTACTTTATTTAAGGGGAAAATATCCTTGCGACGCGAAAAGTTAACAGGTATAAAATACACTTCTCAAAATATGTACATGGTTGGCCCCAATTGTTTGCCAGAACGTAACTAATGGCTTAAACAAGTTGAACAAACACCGCGACCGGGCTAGACAAGCCAACAATCGTAATCCACTAACCAAACCGAAAGGAACTTCAACTTCATATATGTAGTGTAGTTCAAATCTTTTTCAGTTTCTAAAACATGTCATAGTCTACACAGTTTTATAATTCAGCTGCTTTTCTGATACAAATACACACATACATAACCCGGTAGAAACAGCAACCAAAATGAGTAGTTTGCCCGGAACGTACGGACATTTAGCTGGTGGGTCTGTACGGTGGTGCAGCCGTTGAAGTTGACAAGCCGGGCAGTTAGGCACTGATTAGCTTGTGCTGCATACATACATACTGTACTCAGGTTGGTTCGGGTGGGATTTGAACAAGTACTATTAACAAAATTCTATATAACATTTTAAGAATTTTTATTGTATATTTTTCAATAATGTTTGAAACATAAGAAAGCAGATCATTATTAGATGAGATAAAAGTTGCGATTGAGACTATTGTATGTTTGTAGATGGTAATATGGTACTGGATTGTATGTCTGTATGATCGTAACGAGCGTATCAGATGGCAGAAAGTCAAACGAGTTGGGCCATGTGCGCAATCAAATCAAGTCATGGATGATGCCTTGCGGTCGTCTATCAAATTGTATGGTACACGATCACGATTCTACTCAATCGAGCAAACATTTATGCAATACAGCGTATCTAAACATTATTTATAATTTAAACTTGATTTCATTAATTCATATTTCAAAAATTGTAAGTTGTGAACGAATCCACCAGCCAGACGGCAGCTGGGCAGTTGCACGCCCGTCACTGATTGTAAACGGATACGCAGTAAGCAACAGTACTAGCAGACGATTAGGGGTGGAAAATGGAATTCCCCGCCTTTGGCATTTTCAAAAGAAGAATTTGTGTCTTAAAATGTGTAGGTAAAATGATCTGAAAACTGCCGATTTCCTCTAATTGATGAAATTAGCCTCTCTCTGGATGATGGGCTCGTCCGCAAGTGAGCAACAGTAGCCGGCAGTTCAGTGACTGTGTGCCACCAGGGACATGATGCCCGGTTATGCACTATATCATGACATCAATCACAATATCCGACTGATTTTATGAGAGCCACCAGTCATCTGCTCGATTCTTGCAATCCACAGTCACATGTAGGAAGAACTGGTAATCTGGTAGATACATTTATAAACGAGATTATGTACTGTAGATGGGAATCGTTGCATCTTTTGACTGCAACGAGGTTCATCGTTTTGGGGTTTATTGGATAGATTTATTGTTTTAACGATCGTTATGGTCCCGACGAAAGAAAACATTCGTTTTTAGCATATATGCAGCTGGCTTGTACAGATTTATTCATGTCACTTAATTTATGGTGACATTTCGCGTCAATAAGTGTACAGATACATTGTACTTTTACCACACCCTGTACGTATGTACAGTTAAATCCATGCATGTATGTTCGGATTCATTACAATAACACAAACTCTGAAGTATGTAGTTAAATATAATTTATTTTATTCTTTGTCACATCATCAATAGTAAGATGTACACAAGGCAAACACGAACCAGATTAATATGAGAGTAAAAAGCAAAGAATTCTTGCCATTTGTAAAACTCAGTCATTTTATCACGCGAAACGTTGTAAACGAAGAAATTAAATACGAACTCAGAATTTCGACGGACTCAATTTTTCAAGATACAACCGATAGCGTTGAGTGAGTGAATGTCAGGGAGAAACCCATTAAAACAAGTGTGTTGTACGAAGTTTTGGAATTCGAAATATCACGGAAGAACACAAATAGCATAACAGAAATTCGACGATAAATCAACAAATATAATGCAAATAAATAAAAGTTGAACCCAGAAAATAACAGTGAAAGGAAACAGGAGGGTGTGCGGGAAAAATGTTGGTGATTTCGGTTAGAGAATGTCTCTACTTGACGCAATGGAAAGAGCACCAGCGTGGTAGAGAATTTTTTTATATTTCAAGAGAAAACATCCATTATTTGAATATTTGAAAACGAAGAAATCCCAAATTTCATGCCTCTTTTATACGGCGTCCAACTAATTATTACACCAGGCAGCTTTTTGAAGATACATATCTTAAAATGTATAAAACGAAATAAGAATGTTTACAAAAAGAACTATGATCACAGCGTTTGTAGTTGATACAATATGTTGGTTAGGTTATGTAGTGATGATATCATCATCATACAAATGGTTTGACCCAGCCGGTGGTTAGTCAGCGTATTCCGATTGCGAATTCACATTGTTCTAGACGTTTCAGCCGATGATGGCCGATTTTCACTTCTTCTTTTTGGCGGCCTTTTGCTCGGCCTTGATTCGTTTCTTCTCGTCTTTGGAGATGATCGACTGATAGAGTTTGTAACCGACGATGCCTGAACATTTTTTGATTATGCATTTCTCGGTTCTAAGTTCTGGGTTCCGCGACATCTCAAAAAATTTGTCTTTAAAATCACAATTTCACTGATTTTCCCAAGTTACAACCAATCAAAAATACCGTTTGTAACAAATAAGGAAAAATAACTATAAATGAAAATGAGATTGTAGTATTTTAGTTACAAACCTACTAATCCGAGCACGATTAGCATGGGCGCAATGAATATGCTGTTATCGAACGAGTGCTGCATCGGACCACCCGAGCTCAGGTCGACCATCCTCAATCTCTGTTATGGAGTGTGGACGGGTGAACGACAACCAATCAATACCTGAAACCTATATTATTATACTATTGCTAAATCCGATATTATAATACCACATTCAAAAGATCGATGGTGACTGTGGATGCATGCATACATTTCCATTGCCATTGCAATTGCGATCTACTGTATAAATTAACTTTCATTGATATACCATTTGGTTACATTTGGATCAAAGTTAGAACAGAAGAAGAATAATGTATCGGAATGTTCAATCATGTCGTGTACAGAAAGGCAAATCTGGAAACTCAGCCTGTCAAGAGACAGATGATTATAGGTCTGTATGTAGACACACAGCTTATAAAATCCAGGACATGTTCTCACATCATGTATGCGAATAGATATATTAATAAACCGCATTATTAAAGTGGAACAAAAACATTTTTGGTCGTGAATTTTGCAAATACAGTGCGTGTAGAGTACTGAACTTTAGTATAGTTGTAAATACATGCGGTACTTACATGCTGAAACTGTACGTGATACATTGGACATCAATCTAGTGAACAGATGTTTGGCTAATCACATACCAAATACATTTGGAGATGGTACATGTGCACATAAACCATATAATGTATAGTCAACTTCAATGCATACTTCAACAACAAACTGTTTCTACAGGGTGTCCCAGCGAGGGGTTCACGATTTGTTTTTTGAATAACTTTTGTGTACGTCGAGCAAGATTCTTAAAATTTGATACTGTAATTACCAACACGTTGGCAATTTCTGTGCCTTTTTAAATAAAATAATTCGTTCACTACAGCTCGTGTTACAGTTGACTGAAAAAAAACCTAAATTTTTGAACGAATTTTCAATAGAATCTCATTTGGACACATATTCAAAAGTAGTTTAATTATGATTATATACGACAAGTAAATTGACAAAATTGCAAGTAACATTATATTATAATCAATTGCCGTATTTATTATTCAACTTTTAATCCTAATTTCATTGTAACTCAACCCATGCACGCGCCCAAAGTCAACGTTTTGTGTGCCATTTGGTCCGGCGGTTTGATCGGGCCTTTCATCTTTGAAAAAATGTAACCAGTGACAAGTAAACATGCTCAATGTTTTTTTTGTTATCGGAACTCTAAGATATCGAGGAATTCTTGAATGGAACGATGGTCATGTACATAACTTACGGAGCCCCTTCGCACTGGCCACGTTTTGTGCCTGCATGGACTCACTGAATGGGTAGGACGTGGAGGAACCACGGATTAAAGGGGTGCGATCCCCCCATTTGACCTCTTCTGATTACGGGTTTTGAAGACATCTGAAGCAACTCCATTATTCTCACAATAACAAAACAGTTGAGGAACTCGAACACAATATCTCAATGGAAATGGCTAAAAATACAGACGAATCGCGACTGAAAGCATTACTCGCTTTTTTAACCCGTATCGATCGTTGTTTTAGAAAATCTGGTGGTCATATTGAATAAGATTCATCTTTTACATTGTTTCTTGCATAAATTGTCAATATATTTGTCGTATAATCACAATTAAATTAGTTTTGAGTGTGTTTCCAAAAGAAATTCTATTGAAAATTCGTTCAAAAATAGAGTATTTTTTTCAGTCAACAGTAACACGAGCTGTACTGAACTAATTTTGGAATTTCAAAAACCAAAAAAATTGCCAATGTATTGGTAATTACAGTATCAAATTTTAAGATTATTGCTCGACGTACACAAAAGTTATTAAAAAAACAAATCGTGAACCCCTCGCTGGGACACCCTGTATGTGTAACAAGTAAATAAATAATGCGGCCTCACTTGTCTTTGTTCATAAAAACCAGCGAAAAATCTAGGAACTTATCTCACTTTGAAAGTTTTTACTTTTCTATCGAATGGACTAACAGAAAGACCTGGTTCAGATTACGCAGCAAGGCAGCAGACCAAAAGGTACACTATACTGTACAACTAATTGCAGACAAATCTATCAATCACTTTCTCATTATTTACACTTAATTATGCAATTTGAAAAGTATCAATTAGTATTCAGGTAATTTAGCGTTCAGAAAACGAGTAGGGCTCGTTATTTAAATAGCTCGTTAAATTGGTGAATGACAGTGTACCGCTCTGAAACTAATTAAATTTTAAGAGCAGAAGGACGGACAATATACATCATGATGATCATTCACTAAAGCACAAATCAGGAACACACAAGGAAAAAATATGTATAAAAGTTTAGGACAGCCAAAGGAAATTATTTAATGTTTAACTTAAGTTCATATGATGACATATGTACAAGATATGAGAGAATGCTGAATATTTTAAACCAAGCAGATGTCATCAGTTCATGTATCATGATGAACAACATGCATCCAAACATACACGCACGACCACATACATGTACATATGTACATACGTATGTTAGTACTGCATGTTGCACCACTGAAACATCACTTTGCTATGTACACCTAACGCAAATCTATATGTTGGCAGAGAGAATTTATTCCAAATCATAATCAATAGGTTGCTCGTCTCGAACTTAAAATATGTTCCCCAGATTATTTTAATAAAACCTATATACCGAAATTCACCTAGTTAAATGATAGACTCAATCACATGAACTTATAAGAAAAACCGTCTGTTTGACGTTGCAGATTTATGGGTCACATCTACCCAAGTTACACATGCTGCAGTGTTGTGGTGGATGGATGCAACGTGCAACGCACTTGTCATAAGCAGCATCCACTGCAACACTACCGCAACCGTGGCGGGTGGGTTATCAGATAAACTGAACATGGGCACATTATTCGAATACAAAAAACCTTGCAATGATTATCAGATTAACGGACAGCATAAATATTGGCCAGATTTGAAAAAACTATAATATAAGAAAAAAATTCTCAGGCTCCGTGAACCGTAACCTACAGTGCTATCCGCTATCGCTTCAGCGTTGCAACGATCCAACATTTTCAATTGATATGACTGGATTAGATTTGAAAGTTGGCTATTTTGCTTTGTGCCTCCTTATATCTTTGCAAGTGTGATTTTGTGCAGACAGGGTTTGGGGAATGTGTGTCCAAGTATTACTATTAATTAGTATCTTATATACAGCATTACAATTGATTAGAAGACTGAATTTGGAGGCCTGAACTGTTTAACAGTAGGTTGTGGTACAGATATGATTGCATGTCAGTTAATGCACGCATTCTAATTCGTAAGGTGAAACAAGTATGGTAGGCTTTCAAATTTGATTTCATAATGCGTTGTGAACCTACGAACCAGTCTTACGATACACAACCTTCTGTACTCAGAATTTATAGTCTGCCAATGAAGGATAAAAGAAGTAAATTCAGAAAATCAGTCATGAACTTATAATGATTCACACAATTAATTCATTAGTTAGGCTGAATTAATCAGTCTGTTATTACATCTGTCTGACCACCCGGACCGGATACGAAACTACTTAATCTAAAAAGATGCCAGGTTATTGTTCTCAAGTCACTCTAGTGCACATTTATATACAACCAAATGAGAGTTATCGTTTCATAGTTTTCATTTCATCAGTAGTTCACAGATAGCGATAAAGTTAGTAGATGTTTAATGAATGATCATTATCCACGACAGATTCATTAATTTCATTTTTATATTGAGGAAAAATCACACAAGATTTGACTAAAGCAAATAGAACATCTTGAAATCACAAAAATACATGGATTACATTATTCAAGTTTCTGTTGCTGCTTTATATGTATGTACCATAAAATATTGTTATGGAAGACGTACGCTAATCCAACGATTTAACTTTTTACGATAACCGACGGAACTTGATACTTATCTATATGATACACATAACACAGTAACAGTTTTGAGAACCACGCTATGAAACAAATTATATGTATAATTCCATTTCAATTATACCGCTGCCGCATTTCGTCAAGTCAATCAGCTAGGCAATAACATCTAGTATCCGGTTAAGGAATGAATACCCAAAGGTTTATGTATCGCCTAGTAGAGAGTAACCACCAAAAATATTTATACATGGTATTTGAGCACCAATTTAGCCGTACATATAAAATAATATAGTGTAGAAACCATTTCTCAACGTAAAATAACTTGATGAAAATGAAACGACAAACGAACAAGTTAGTCAAAACATAACTTTTATCAGTCCAATATATATGGTATGCGGTGGAGAGGCGGATTTGGCTGCAATTTTGACAAGTTAAAACAGGGTTTTCACGTAGTAAATCAACTTATTATAGCCGCACATGAGGAGTAAGACATGGAAAAAAAGAAATTACGGAACATAGACTGGTATTATTGTAACACTTGTGTTGTATTGGATAACAGACGTGTTTTTATCAAGGGTTCCTTAACCAAATCGTCGTGAAAAAATATGAGTAACAGAACTTGATTGTATTTCCGATAAATATATAAAATGAAATTGATTGTTTCTTTTCAAGATTACATGTAAAATTATATACACATCTCCTCGTTGCGTACCTGCATTAAAATTATAATGCAATATCATAAGAGGCAATTATGTGAAACAGAAAATGAAGGGGAAACACCTAATACACGAAGATAACATATCCATTATACTTACTATAAAATAATCAAATATCATTGGCATTATTCATCAAGTCACCGACCACATTAGTAAACAAATTGTCATACCCAAAAATGGCAAAGATTTATCCAATAAACTTGTCCACAAAATGTATTGCAAACAACTGTACAGTATATACAACAAAAAATGTCGATCGTCATCACGTAAACTGTAAATCAAAATGACAAACCACCGAAGATTCTAGCAAAATCAGTTCTACAAGTGAAAGATACACTAAAATCAATCAACCAGATTACAGAACAGTCCGAATAGAGTAGAACACTCCAACAACACCAGGTCCGAAAAAATATAGCTTTCTTGTGTTTCTTTTCACTAAAACGTGTTTCTGAAAACCTTTTTACCCAGTTGTTCATAAATTTCAGCACTTTAGTATGTTTTCACGATGTGAAGAGCTGAACGTTTTTGTTCACTTTTACGGCAAGAAGAATCACGGTAGCAATTTTGAAGTAACAAGGAACTCTAACTGGGCTATAATATGCCACCAAATTTGAATATAGATCATCATGACTCAGAAGAATCCATTCTCTTTGCGCATTCTCAACTGTTTCCAGGCAGGCAGGTCGTAGAATATGGACTTGGACATGGAGAAGATGTCGAAGAACTCGTCATCCGATAAATATGATTCAAGTCGCGATGAATCGATGCCATCGGGCAGTGGCTGCTGGCGGAGTCGGCACGCCGGGTAAATTGATTGCGAAAGTGCGCTCAACAGGGTGAAGATGCTCGTCTTCTCGCCATCCACATGATCCGCCTGTAACAGTTAATCAATCATTATTAAATCAATCAATCAATTAGTCAGTCAACCAATTAGTCAATCAATTATACATCTTCTATCCAATCAATCAACAAGTCAGTCACCACCCAATCAATCAACAAGTCAATCAATATAACCTGTAAATGTGCTTGTCTAGCCTCCTCGACCACGGACCACGCACTGAATAGTGCCGTAAACTCGACCGGTTCCAGACCCGCATAGATCAGATGAGCCGGTGGTAGGTGGCTGAAAGTTTGATGGTAAGTTGTGAGCCAATTAGGGAAGGGCACCCCCAAGTCTAACTGTATCGGTTCAGAAACCATAAGCTAGAATGGTAAAATAAATAAAATAATGTGTGAGTAAATCAAACCAATGTTGCAACAAATCAACGCCACTAACCAGTCAGCATCAGTGATGTCCATCGGCTCAATGCTCTCCTCATTCGACGAGTAACCAGAGGACGCGCAGATTTTCTGGAAGCATCCATCTTAATAACAAAAAAAATATTTTATTCGCAAAATAACAACAATAAAATAATGACAAAAAACTCCCCTCAATGAAATAGTAAACGGGTATTTTATACGATAAACATTATGATAACATAAAAAAACTAATTATCCCCATTGATGTCCTTGTTGAAACCAACTCCGATACGATTAATGGATGAATGATTACGATGAAAACTAGTACGATTACTTAGTGAACCACAAGTAACTGAATGTGACTCATACTTACAACCAACCTTGGCATGTCTGCCCCTCCAATAATTGGCGGCCAAAGTGAGTGCAAAGAGTCTGGCGAGTCGCATCTTGTGCTGTGCAGCCTGGTCATCGAGTTCATCCTGACTGCCATGTCCGTGCCACAGCCATAGCTGCTCACCCACATCAACCATCAGAAGATGAGGCTGACTGGCACTGTACAGGTCGTCCTGCTCGAACGGGAACACCACCGGCCAACATGCGCTGAACATTTTTATATTATCAGCTATATATCATATCATCATAATAAAAAATATAATGCATACCAAATTTAACTTAGGAATTATAAGATCAAAATGAAATCATTGTTCACAAAAAATATCTTTTATTGTTATTTCACGGTAAAAGTGAATTCATTACCGGCGAAAACCTACTAACCTGTACCAGCTGGAAACGGTCTCTTTAGCACCAAAATGTTTATCGCTGAGCGCAACTATTCGTATCATGCGCCAGGTTACGGATGCATCCAGACCTGTGGCCGTGACCAGGCTTGGCTTGGAGGAGAGTTCCTCCAGTTGTGCAGGACCTGCAATAAAACAAACAACACGTCCACACACTGAACATTTGTAAAAACTTTGCTTCGCACTTTCCTATCTCAAGCTACAACCAACCGGTAGTGAACTGTAGTTTTGGCGCAGATTGGATACCAAACTCAGGAGCATGATACCCCGTGTCACAGATGCGTTGGCCAATCAGCTTGCCAAGAGATATCGTGTTGTCCGCACACTGCAAAAACAAAAACATGCGGTATTTTTTGCCTAATATTGACACACAGACGTTTCAACTTGTAACTAAACGTATTTTCAACCACGAAAGTTTACTGCAAAAACCGGATAAGTACCCAAATTAGATCTAAAGTATGAAGGTGAAAGGTTCTAACCACAGCAACACCAAAAAAACAAAGGTGTGAGAATCTCACCTCAGGTCCGGTCCAGACGGTTACGGTGGGTGTGATCGATTGAGACTGGATTATTATGTAGCAGGCATGTGATCGGAATGGTACATCATCATCCATTTGTATCAAACAGCACTCGTTTTGCATCGGGCCACCCGTCAGCACGTATGTTCGAACACGCGACTGTTTGTCCGACTGGTGGATGGTCAAACGACCCTGTAACAGCGATCAACTATGTAAATCCACCCAGCGAAACAAGCTACTCCGTGTCACCGCCCACCCCTGCCGATGACCAATGAACCAAGATTGGTTCTGAACATAGGAGGAGAGTAACGATTTCAAAAAGCATCATAAACAACTTTTAACCGTTAAATTACAATACCACAAAACACCCGTATAACCCCACGATACTAAAATCAGAACAATGTTAACTTTGAATAGATTGAGGAATGCTGGTTGTTCGAGTGCCTGCATGACGCGTACATGTGGACTGTGTGTGATGTCCATGTCTCTGACTGCCAGAGCACAAGCGCCCTGTTCCGACTTGCTGCTGCTGGTTCCGATCCAGTAGAAGTAGGCGTGACGCAGACGACCCGTCTCCGAATGCGCCTGTTTGCTCACACCACCGTCCAGTGCACGCGCCTCTGAAAACCACAAACATTGAAACATAGATACAAATTTTATTCGCATTGCTGAACATGAAAGCTTCTTTTTTCTGGGGCTTCTCCGTTTACTAGAGGCACACTGATACATTCAGAATGGGGTTTTAGTAGTGGCCAGACACTAAACTAGGCAGGCGACACATTTGGATAACGAGCCATTCATTCATGTTACATTGAAAAAAAAAGTTTCCTTAGTCAGATTCCAATGTGGAAGAGAACATAACATAACATATGTGAACGAAGTATATATGTACCATGTGATGTGTTAACCAACCGGCATAGCTGACTCGATAGTCCCATCGGACAATATAGCATCGATCGCTGTAAAAGTGGCCGAACGACGAGCCAGTCAACTCGGTGAGCGCACCCGACTCGTTGTCACATCGCCAGCACGTTACACATTCAGTGATTACCTGCATTGCGCAAACATTTATCAAACTTCAATTAACACGTGATCAGATGAAACCAGATTAGAAACAGTTCCAAAATTCATGGATTGCAGCAGAATATAAATCCTTGGTTAAAACCCGAATGATTCAAATGAAAGTATAAATGAGTGAGTCCAACATCGTATCTGTTCATGATGGCATCGGTATCATCAACGACGTGTTGGCCTCGACCCAACGACTGCTCCTCCAGCACCAGGTTGGGCTGCGTTACCGGACGATTCAGCTATAATAGTTACCGATAATACTTGCATAATGCATCATAATACAAACACATGTAGATGTAAACTAGACTCAATCACCATAATAGCACTCGAAAGTTTCCCAATAACTTGGTAAATCGGTAATTAAGTAAAGCACTCACCAATTTCTGTGCGATCAGTACCGGATCAGAGTCGATCATCGTGTCATCTTTGTGGGCCAGCGCTCGACGCTTCTGTTCTGCACGTCGCTGTTTTTCACCCTGAAAACGTGAATGTTGCATGTTACAGCAACAACACAAATGTAGAAGAACAACAAACAATTTCAAAGTTACATTTTACAGTAACCCCAAAATTTATTGCTACATTGATGTTGCAGTAATATCAGAATACACAAAGTTACAGTAACACCAGAATGAATGTTCCATGTTAAAGTAACACCAAAATACACAACGACAACATTTATTGTTGCACGTTAACGTAACACCCCACCAACATACAAGAACAAAAAAAGAACCAACTGGATCAACCAGATTCCCCAGCTGTGCACTCCTCACGGCCACGGATCGCAAGGCGGCAATCTCGGGCCAGTCCGTGAATTTCGATCGGAATAATGAAGTTTCCATACCGGGTTTGCATTCACCGATGAGCGCCCAGGTCGGACGACTATAATATATAAATGAAATAAAATATATATAAATAGCAATAAAAAATCCAACCAGCAACCAACCTATCATCGGCCATTATCTTCTCAGCGGCAGCCAGCGCTCGCTTTCGTAAGACCGACGAAGTTTGTCTGCCGCACCAGACATACAACTCATTGGTGAAGTCAAAGATGAATGCCTGCACAACAGTAATAAATACCAACCACGATAGTAAACATAAATAACAACATTACTTCCATTTCCCTACAGCTTTCACATCAGCAACCAACATGTTCCGTGTCCAGCACGTCATGCGTCAACGTTCGATGACTGAACAGCTCAAGCTTTTCATTCATTTTTTCGTCCACCCTGTACACAATGTTGGATGCACAAGATACGTCCGATGAGACGTCCACGTCATCCGGAACTGTAACGCAGACTTAGTTTTTATGAAATAGAAGTTTTTGCAACCTTAATGATAATAGACGAATTGAAAACGTTTTTGACTTTTTTGTAGTTAAGAACTGTCCTAGTTAAAACAACAACCAACCATCAAACTGTAATTTCATCTGCTCATTATTCTCAACTCCCAGCACCCGATAGAAGGTACGCTGACGTTCTGTCAGACTGATCAGTTTTTCTTCGACCAATTCGACAAAACTTGACGTTGATTGACAGCCAAGATCTTTGTATTCATCGATGTACGAACACACTTCACGAGCCTGAAATTAAATTCACTATGAAAAAATTACTGCACATTTGTGTTTATCAGGAATCCTATGCTCGTCAAAGTTTTTTCTGACGATTTGTTTGTCAAGTTAAGACCGCTTTGATCACCAAGCATTACATTTGAACGTAAATTTTTCTCATTGTGGATTCCTGTTGTGGACTTTATCATTTTATAGAAACAGAAACAAGATATTTTTTTGACAAACCTTTGCACGTTCGAGTACATTTGCGAATCGTCCATCAAACAAGTAGACCTGATTACTAGTAACAAGTATGAAGCAACCGGCGGCATGTACGGATGTCAACGCTGGTTCGACCAGTGAAATTGTGACGTGTTTGCGACCTGTAGACATAAAAACGGCTCTAAAAGAACAGTGAGGATGCACCTATATACTCATTAATTCATTCTTTGAATACCTATTATTATCTATTCTACATACTTGATAATCGTTTGATAAACCTGGAAATGAACAGGCAATGTTGATGTTGATGGAATGCCAACCTCTGACATGTAGTAACATGGGGTGTTTCCAGGGTCGCATGTGCGCCGACTGACCCGGCGTCGCCGTCACATCAGTCCGACGCAGTTTCACACTGCCAAAGTCCTCTTTGGCCTGCAGTGCCCGGATCGCCTCATCAGCCAGTTGTGAGTCTTAATTAAATATTAACTTGTAAACATGAATTAATATGACATTTTTCGAATGTTATGTTGTGTTTAGCATAATTTTAAGGATTTATGAAAACGAAAAGCATTGATTAATTATTCACGTCACACACGAGTTAACTAGCACCAGCAATTACTATGGGTTAACTAACAAACAGTATATAATAAACCCAACTCACTCATAGTCAGTCACACCACACAACACACGAAGTGGAACGTCAAAATAAGTTATAATATAAGAATTTTAGTAAAAGTTTATATATAACGTCTATATTAATAAATCTTGATACAATAAAAAGTGTGATGGTTAAAATAACAAGAGCGTTTTCACATCATCCATGAAAAGTAAGTATCTAGATTAGTAAAAGACAATGCAGCGAAAGTAGAGACATCAAATCAACAAATTAATTTTCATGTTTCAGTTTACTGCTGATTTGTCAGGTTCAGTGTGGGGTTCATCAAACAAACAAAAATTATAATAAAACGAATCACATCCAAAATTAATATCAAGTGGCACAAGTAAAAAATCAAATAAACATGGGTTTTGCTTGACAAACATAAATGGTCTGTATATTGGATTGGACAGAAACAATTTAGGTTCAGCTCAAATCAATGTGAAGAGGTGAATATCCATGCAAACAAATACATATAAATATATCGACACTTGACATCCAAACCAACTCAAATTTATAACAAAAAATACATGCTGTGTTTGATTTTGATTGCCACCACATGCGTAATGGAGTCAAACAAAAACATTAGATAAATATCAAGATTACTATAGTCACACACCCGCATAAAAAAATAATGATTGCACACCAAATCTATGGATAACTGACCACAATTGAGCGAACGACGCTGCAGCAGCATAATTAGCCAGTCAAGTAGTAGTGGAGTACAAAAATGGTGTGTCTGTGATGGTTTGCCAGTGATTCACGGTCGGATCGTCATGATTTACGTTTATGTTTATAAGAATGTAGATAGGATAACAACAACTATGTGCAGTGGTTGACAGCGATCACAGCTTACAATCCTGAAACATTCACATAAACCAACAAACAGCAGAAATCGACGTCATTGGTTGTCACTGGCAGTAAATAAACCAAAATCAAGGTGATATGAATCACTAGTGGCTGAAGCTGTGAAACACATTGGTGCTTGGTGCAGTCATATCAACTGGACTGGATCACATCGATTGTCTAATGTCTAATGAGTAAATTCAGAAGCTGAGTGGCATAGAGCAAAACTCATCAATGATAAAGTTCAACAACCTGCTGTCTGGTCTGGTGATGAAGTAGTCAGGTAGGGTGATGATGATTGTTTGGTCAGCACTTAGTAAACTAGTAAATAAAAATGTTGAGTTTAGATATCGGGCTCAAATACTTGATAAAAAAGTGTACGTGTCGATTTAATCTTTCCCCCGTTTTTTTTCCAAAAACCAAATCGCCAGCATATGCCCAGCACCCACACATCCACCAGATAACTTGGATAAATCGAGCCACCACCACTCACTGCGCTGCATATGTTTACATTGGTTTGACGCGACAACACAACAAACCCTAGGTAAATATATACCGAACAGCGAGTACACAACGGAGCAAACGGTGACTCACTATATCAAATAATGACCAGCAATAAGAAAAAATTTAAACTGGGGCGGGAGACACAACAGAACAGCAATGTATAGAGTTAAGTCGAGTATCCGAAGCCGCACACAATATCACCATAATAGTCCAATAAAATGTGGATAATATCAATATAAGCAGGGGTGGGCCGGGTTTTTGGGGGGGGGGGGTAGAATTTCGAAATCTCAGTTTACCCCCCCCCCCCCACCCCGAAAAGTGGGGGGGGGTAAGGTCGGGTAGGGGGGGGGGTAGAAAAAAATTTTTTTCGCAAAAAACTTAGTTTTTTGCTTGTTTTTGCTAAAAAATCTTCTATTATAAGGTATAAACATCACATGTACCGGTTTTTTCAGGTTTTAACCAAGAAAATTGACCCAGAAAACGTGTTTGTTCGAGAAAAAATTCTCACAGCCAAATTTTTTTGAAAAATGAGCCTCAAAATCGAGGTTTTGAGGCCGATTTTCTCAAAAATTTCGAGTAGGGGGGGGAGGGGGTAGGCGACCTAAATTTTTGTCTAGGGGGGGGGTGCTACCCGCCGACCCTGAAAAGTGGGGGGTAACCCCCCTACCCCCCCCCCCCCCAGCGGCCCACCTCTGAATATAAGTCCAGCCTTAATAAAAGATTCATCAATAAATACAACAATAAAACATGTACCTTCACATCATACAAGAAAATTAACAAAAAGATAAATCATATCCAACTCAACCAGAGCTCGGGCCCCATTTATTTTTTATACCACCCATATTTTTTTCAAAGGTTATCATCACAAGATGAATTTGTCATATCGAGGATACTTTGATTGAATGGATCAACATACATAACACTCATCCAATCAATCTATAAATCACCAAACCAATAAATCAATCAAAAAATTCAACAAATCAATCAAAATATTAATTAATCACTCAAAACAGTGGCCACATGTCTCAATGGTCGACCACTCATTGAACGACGTATACCGTGACGTCGTACAAACGAGTCCAAATTGGACCGAATAGATTGTAATTTAGACGAAGACTTACCGCGATTGCCCGGGGTGGCGAACGTTGACTCGGTCGAAACCGTGCCCACCACCGAATACGGTCGTTTGGCCGTCTGAAACAAAATCAACGAATAATGACACATTACAATTAAGAACAAATAAACATATTTATTGAAGCTTTAGAACTTATTGAAGTCCAATCTGTTTCACTTTAATTTTTTACACTTCAGCTGAAGAACGATTACACCTAACACCTGGTCTCGAACAACGCATTTGGAATTGTACGTAAATAGCTCAATAACCGGATTATTATGGTGCCTGAGTTGCGGCGTTAAGCCACTCATTATTGAACGTCCAACACTGCTCGAATCGACTTCAGGTGTTGAAGATACATCACTGCGGTTGGCCAGTGACTTTACTGGATTCCGAGCGGCGTGTCGCCGAGGTGGGCGGGCCGTTTTGATGGGACCCGATCTGCAAATATATTTTTATCATCACACGGTTATTGTAATTACAATAAACCGACTTTTTTCGTTTTTTTCAACATCAACAGAAACAAAAAATTGATGTCAATTGGTGACTAAACATTTACAGGGATGGTAAATTAGATGCAAATCGTATGCAAAGCAACCACCCTACATATCAGCTACACCCATACATAACAAATCATTGAACTCAATTCACTCCAATCATCATCATTAAATACAAAAAACACGTTAAACAAGCATATATGAAGCCACGCCGAAAACAACATCGTTTGAGACAATAAGAACAACAACAATCAATAACAACCAACAGTTTCTGCTGGCTGCTGGCGACTGCATCGAGACTGTCAACGATCGGCAGACCGTCCGAAGACCCAGAAGCAGTCGTACTGCTGCCGTAAAACGAATCCAATCCCGTGTCAATCTGAGATGTGGTGCGAGTTGTGGTGTTCACCGAGGACTGATCAATGACTGCTGGCGAGTCCGTATCTGAAGCCGTGTCCAATACGCGAACAATCGACGGTTTGACTGAAATGTTATTGCAACGTTAAGCCTCTTCCTCAGGCTCTGCCCTCTGACCAACTTGAAAGATTTTTTATCAACTAGATTGGTGTTCAGATTTCAGATTTTATTTTCAATTTCACACCATAATGGCAATGAGGAATACCAAGTCACAAAGTGAAATAACGGTCATTCCTAAATTACAATCACGAAGACAAAACTGAATGAATATCACAACAATTACATAAAAATGAAAACTGATTAGTATAACGCGAAAAGAACCAGGGACAAGGAGATGGCTAAATGTGATAAAAATAAAAGAGAATGTATATGGTAATATTTGATTAAGTTTAGATGTGTGGATTTGATGTAAAGTAAACATTATTGATCGATTGTGTAACATGTTTATCAATGAGGTCAGATATGAATTTTGTATTATTGACTGTTTTCTTGAACGAGGGGAGGCTTTGGCCGAGAATTGATGGTGAGATTAGATTATATGCAATAATTGTGGTATAGTGGGGAGATTTGGTAAAAAATTTTAGACTGGAGGTTGATGATGGACGTGCGAACATAAATTGGTTATTTAGACGAGAAGAGCGACGTAGCGACTGACCAGAGACTGCGGACTGTACAAGATGTGGCAAACAGAAACGTACACCAGTGCGATAGGCATGAAGAAGACTCAACCGGTTTGCACCGATTGTGACCCAGATTGGAGTTAGGTTACATATAGAGAGTAGTTGGTCATAGGAAGTATCACGCGAATAGTCGTTAGTGACATATCGTAGAACCGTCTTTTGTAAACGGTCCACGATATGACGCCCGGACTGATTCGCGGGAAAAACTGCCTCTGAACAATACAGAAGATGACAGCGTAGGAGGACCTTGTAGATGGTTAGTTTGGCCTCCAAGTTGATGGATTTACGGAAAATCCGTAAGCAGGCAGCAACATGACGTTTGACAAGAGCACATTTGTTAGAATAGTGTTGAGAGAAGGAGAGGTTGTTATCGAAAATGACACCGAGGTATTTTAGTGTAGTAACCGAGGAGCATGCGACATTATCGACCAAGAGGTCGAAATTAACGCCAGACTTGCCACCAACTCGGTTAATAATTAGAGATTGAGTTTTAGATGAATTGATTTTTAAATGTAGATTAGATGAAAAGTGATTTGATACCGAGTTGATCACATGTTGCAGCGCCGAATGGTTTTTGTCATGCGGCTTAGAAAGAGGTGCAGTGATGAGGACATCGTCAGCATAACCGAAGATGTTAATATTATGTTGACAGAATGAGAAGATATGATTAATGTAAATAAGGAAGAGGTAAGGGCCCAGAATGGACCCTTGAGGGACACCAGAAGTGACAGGGACGGATTGTGAGGTGTTAGAGAGATAACGAACCGATTGAGAACGGTCAGAAAGGAAAGAATGAATTATTTGGAATAGTTGATAGGGAATGTGTGAGTCAGATAGAATAGTGAGGAGACGGTTGTGGACGACAGTGTCAAACGCCTTAGAGACGTCGACGGAAAGACATGCTACATGAGGAAAGTTGTCCAATAAAGTATGGACATCATTTACAACCGAGTAAACACAATCAGTAGTGCCCCTTGCTTTCCGAAAACCGAATTGCATGGGTGATAGAGAAATACACGGAAGAGTGGTGATGACAGACAACATATACCATTCATAAAACTTGGAGAGAATAGGAAGAACTGAAATTGGACGAAACTCATTGACAGTTTTGGAGTTAGCGACTTTTGGAATGACAGACACATTAGCATGCTTCCAGGAGTTAGGATAGACACGGTGATGGATTAGTTTGTTAATGAGGACACATATGATTGGAGCCATGATGGGCGCGCAGTTTTTTATGAAAACTGCCGGGACTCCATCAGGGCCTGTTGCCATATGTGTGCGAAGACGGGAAATACGGTTACGAACAAAATCAACATCACAAGGAGGGACAGAATAGTTAGTATTGAGTCCACCAGTTTGTGGGAACGAAACTGTTGTTTGGTTAAATTGTGAAGAAAAATGTTGTGAGAAAGCAGATGCAATTTTAGTACTGTCACGAATAGGCACGCCATCGACCTCGATACAATCAGGTAATGAAGGACGTGTACCAAGAAATTTATGGACGTTGGACCAGAATTTGGAAGAATTGTTAGAGTCCGACAGTTTATTGGTGAAGAAATTGTTTTTGTCGGACGCCAACTTCTTGCGAATCTTGGTCACAAGTCGTTTGTGTTGCGCAAGAAATTTAGGTTTACCAGTAGATAAATATTTATTGTGGGCCCAATTTTTAGCCTTGGTCATCGACCTCAGCGACGGTGAGTAGAATGTTGGCCAGCGAGAATTACACTTAACAGACTTAGATGGAACAAATTTGGTTATGAGATTCATAATGGACTGTTGAACAAAATCAGCAATGGAATGGATGTCAGTGGAGTTAACAATGTAATTGATCAAATTGAGCGAGCAGAGATGTAACATGATGAGAGGCCAATCGGCCTTGGAATAAAGAAATTTGTTCTGGTAAATAACGGATGATGAAGAGTCAGACAATTTAGGCAACGAACACTGGAAATGAATTGTAATGTGTTCTTTCTCCACCTTGGGGAGAGAAGAGACCGTGGAATGTGACAACAAAGAATCAGAGACATAAAAGACATCAATGATTTTCTTTTTGTGGGTAGTGAATGTTACAGTTTGTGATAAATCGAAAGCAGAAAGACTGGACTCCATGTGAGAGGACTCAGCCAGTAGATGACAAATATTAACATCGCCGCAAACAATGATATAAGAAACTGAATTAGCCACATGTGCAACAGCCGCCGTCAGCTCGTCAACAAATGCTACGTTGTTGGTGTTGGGAGGTTTATAGCAGTTGAAGAGAGCGAACGTGTTGCCAAAAAACGAAAATTTAATACACATGATTTCGCACGAAAGGTTTGGAATAATGAGGTGAGATGGATTGTAACATGATTTACAGAAAGTGAGTAGACCACCGCCTTGTCCAGTACGGTCTTGACGAAAATGTGAGTAAGCAGGTACATCGAGTGATATTAGTACATTAGAATCAATTTTAGTCTCCTGGAGACACAGGAGATCACAAGACAAAGAGAATAAAAATTGTGAATTAATAGTGTCAAGCTTGCCTCTGTATCCATTAATATTGACAGAGATAATGGATAGAGGCATTGAATCCGCAGCAGTTTCATTTTTTCTGGTTGCGGTTGAGGCAGTATACTGGCGACGTGCCAGGTCTAGCGGTAAATCGGGTTTAAGTAAGTTGTGAGTATTCATGATATATTAATGTGGTTTTAACGACTATCCTTGTCGACAACAATTTAACGACGTGATTAGTCGAGTGTTAGCATTTGTGGCAACGTTCCTTGTCCTCGCCGGTTGGGCTGTTGGCGGCATCCGGCCTTCGGGTGTCGATCTGCCAGGCCACCCTCTTCGTAATGCAGGGTTCGACTGGACCCCGCCCAACCGCTGCAGGCGTACTGCAGTGCCATTCCGGCCAAAATTCCGGTGTTATGAACTAATCGCAGACAAAAGTCAATCTCAAGAGCAGTGGTAGTGAAGGTACTTACTCCATATTTGTCTGTATTGGCTCACCTTTAGATCTCGTTTTAATTTCTAACCAAGCAAGCAAAACAGATCTAGTTTTACAAAGGAGAAAGTATAATGAAAAGATGGAATTTTAAGATTGATCGACTGACTCGACTCGACTCAATCAAACCAGAATTTCCAACAGCCGACGGCAATTTTGGGGTGAAGTTGAGTTGCTGACCGAGTTGAGATACTCGGACACCAGATTTTTGTAGTTTTGCCTCGACGGTGAGTTGTTGAGCATCGGGTGATGCCGTGACACGCTTCTGCCAGCCGGCCTGCGACTCGGACAACATGCTCATACGATCCGCCAGGGTTTTAGGACGTTCAGTGGTGCCGTCTTGCTGCAATTACAAACACTGTTGATAAAATGAGATTAGTATAAATATGGAATTATGATCTAATATCTAATATGATACATCATGATGAATGCAGTAATGGAAAACGATCGAAGGTTGAGTAGCAATTTAGAGAAGAACCCAACCACCATTGTAATTAACTGAGTAATTAAATTCTTTGCCGCGATTCTTTTTTCATGTTATTGATATATACCACCACCGGACCAACCTGATTTTCCTGTCGTTGCCTGAACACGACTGCTGTATCATCAACCCGTTTACTTGCATCCGACTGCTGCCGTTCCTTCCACGTTTTCTCTCCGTTGCGCTTTAGATGCGCAACGCTAAAATTTGGAATTATTCCATAGTAGATTACTCGATTACTCATTGAAAAAATTATTTATCACTAACCGCTCGGCCAGGGACATTGAGTTCATCATTTCTTCTGTGGTCTGCAGGTCCAACTCTCGATTGTGCTCCTGATTTGTGTTGTTGTTATCGTTAACAACAACCTGAAATTATTTTAACTTTAAAATTAACTTGTTATTTTTCATTTTCCACCGAAATATTTTTTGATTGCTATAATTTATTGTTGAAAAGATTTTCAAATTTTTGAATGCCCGCCATAAATGTTTGTTATCGCCACTCACTCACTCACTCACTCACTCACTCACTCACTCACTCACTCACTCACTCACTCACTCACTCACTCACTCACTCACTCACTCACTCACTCACTCACTCACTCACTCACTCACTCACTCACTCACTCACTCACTCACTCACTCACTCACTCACTCACTCACTCACTCACTCACTCACTCACTCACTCACTCACTCACTCACTCACTCACTCACTCACTCACTCACTCACTCACTCACTCACTCACTCACTCACTCACTCACTCACTCACTCACTCACTCACTCACTCACTCACTCACTCACTCACTCACTCACTCACTCGCTCACTCACTCACTCACTAACTCACTCACTCACTCACTCACTCACTCACTCACTCACTCACTCACTCACTCACTCACTCACTCACTCACTCACTCACTCACTCACTCACTCACTCACTCACTCACTCACTCACTCACTCACTCACTCACTCACTCACTCACTAACTCACTCACTCACTCACTCACTCACTCACTCACTCACTCACTCACTCGCTCACTCACTCACTCACTCACTCACTCACTCACTCACTCACTCACTCACTCACTCACCTTCGACGGCGCGAAAGCCTGCTGTTCCTGTTGGATGAGTTGAGTCATATTACCCGAGTTACGGAAGGGATCTACGTTTGCATGATTGAAGTTGCCCGAACCAGTTTGTTGTTGTTGTTTATCACGAGGTTCCGAAACGCCAATGCTTATAGTCGCGCTAGCTGTTATGGGCCTGCAATGAAGCACAATGTTTTCAGGTGTAAATAGTCATTAAGATTAAAAGAGAGTGACATAATCTAATGTTACTATAGTTATATTTTTCTGCAGTATATTCTGGGCTGTGTCTGTACTATATTTATGCTACGTTTATGCTAGTAACTCGAGTGTTCTGGCTATTACAAGATACAAAATGTACAAAATTGTAAGTTTCATTACACCGTCATTCTAAAATAACATTGTGAACACATTCCCAATTTAGGATATACATATTCAGTCGAACCAAGTGTATTCTATTCTATGTGTCATTTAGTGCCATTCAATTACGTTCTGCTGAATTTTGCTTGATGGAATTCGAACGAATGGTAAAAATGGATGAAAAGGAACATCTGGATTAATCACGTTTTGCATGGATAGATACAGTAGAACCAATGTCACATCAAATTGATTATAACCTGAATGAGTGGGACACGTTAGAATTGAATTGAATTACGTGTGTTTATGTCGAACAGTCATTCACTCTGCCAGTAAATCAGGACCTCAGTACTTAAAATCATGTATAAACTAGTTGAACCTCTGGTTTGCATGCCTAAACAGGATAGCTTTTATGATACCGAGTTATTACAGATGGGTTACAGACAGGGTAACAGACAAATGAACAAGTGCTATTGCATAAATAAATGAGTGGGCTAAAAGCGATTAAAAAATGAGTGTAGGATCTGAAGCGAATTGATAAGTTGATGACTATAGTGATTCAACGACTAGTACTTTCAGAGTCACTATTTTGCACTGTGAGCATTTGGTAAATGCTAAGCACATGAATTTCTCAACACAGTCGACAAATTTCACGACAGCGAACAAAAAGCACGTTCAAAAACGAAAATAAGCTGATGAATCAGAGTCAAAGCGAACATTGAATATCTGTGAGACTGGATGTTTTGTGAGAATGGTAAACAGTAGTCAAAACATGACCGAACCAAAACATGTAAAAAAAACACGAACTCGCTCGGACCGTTTTTCGTGGATGCGTTGATCTAGATTAGGCCCACAGTCAAGTGGTCACAAGTACTGTACAAACTAAATGAGTTTGGCACATGAAGTCTGTTTGCAATAGTGAACTGACCACAAAACCCTGCCTCATCCCCATGCAAAAATTATAGAAAAAAATCCAACACAGACAAACGAGGTGCGAGTTCGAACAAATAACAGCATTGGAATTGAAAATTGGTTGAAACTGATTTTGCGTTTGCACTCGGTTTGACGCGCATTTCCGCGGATGAGTTGGTTATTTCAATGAATATGGATTTCCTACAAAATTTAAGCGAAGCTTTCGTAGGGGCATTTATCAGCATTAAAGCTCAAGTTTCTGTTTCTGTTTCACATAGCCAAAATGATTTACGCAAATTCTCAGTATTCCGCAACATCCACTATCAAATATCCCTCATTTTATTTCTGTTGCGTCGTTGCAATTTGATTCTGTTGCGTCGTTGCAATTTGACGATTTGACGCGCAGAAACAGTGCGAATAATTTTATAACAGCGTAATGCATTACTTTGTACCATTTCATGTATGACCTTTGCTATTTATGTATTCTATGTATATATGAAAAAATGTTATTCACTGTCTGACTCTACATACAAAACTTATCAAGGATGAGTTACTCTACATAACTTTTCAATACGTAACCATCATACATGAGAAACACATAAAATAAGACCACTCGTGATGACACACTCCGTAATGCAGCATCAATGTTTCAATGCATCCAACAAAACGCTTGACCATGCATTCGTATTTATCCATGTATTTCCATATCTGCTTTCGGTCGACCTTTTGCCCTGTCGACTGGACTAGCAAACACAGAAGTGGTATTCAAGCACATGAACAACTGGATGCCTGGACGAATGTACCATGTAAACAGAGAGCACATTCATTGCACATGTTCAATATCATGACTCATTTAGTTCATTGTTCGTCATGTTTAACCAGACGGAAATTGATGATGGTACTGACTGTACTTCTAACTGGATCAGATCATGTGCACATCTGTTTTATATATGTATGTAGAATATGTCAAGTGACCGACCGTATCCGGTGGCATCTGGTCGTCTTCAGTAACAGACATGTCGCCGTACAGTCTGTCAGTCTGTCAGTCTGTCAGTCTGTCAGTCTGTCAGTCTGTCAGTCTGTCCGTCTGTCAGTCACACACAGCAACTTGTCATTGAGAAAACCTCTCGCTAAGTTAGATTTTTCTCAAGATCAGAAACAAAAGTACTTATAGATGTTTTCCATCCTATAGAATGCTGACTTGTGTAGGAACATAAAAATAACCCAGACCATTTCGTCATAGCATGTCCTGAGGGCATCTGCTGTGTTTGGATCCTTTACGAAATCGTACCATATAACCAGACCACGGCTGTGTCAGCCAGAGTCCACAGATTCACATCTTACAATAAAATACATGGAAATATACGAACGGATTGGTAAATCCACATGCATAATAAGGAACGATCCATTATGAACGTTCTGGTTCATTACATTCAAAACACGCGTGTACTTACAGTATTTATGGAGTGTAACGGTACGGTATGGAACATGATAGTTATCTTTCGGATGATCCCACGAATACAGTCCGATTCATGATGCTACCAAATCCAATATTATGGTAAGTTTGCATGAGATTATAGATAAGAAGCGTCTTGAGGTTGGGTACGTGTGTAGAATACAGCGTGTGGTACGTTTATAGAATCTTGTCATCGTAAGACTGGAGTGAAGGCAGTGGCACAGTACTACTGTACTGGTTTGTGTATGCATGTATGTTTGTGTTTTGTTGCGTGGTTTGGGCTAGTTTATGGGTGAATGAGATGAATAGTGATATAAGCGGTATAAATACATAAAATGTTTGGACTGAGATGGCACAAACGTTAACAATGTGCATGGAACACATAAACATATACGTGTTGTACATAAATACAGTCTGGTGCCATCGATAATGCAGTTTGCATGTAGACAAGTATCAGGGTGAGTTAAACTTGCTTATGTATATTACTTGAAATATACAATTTATATGTTTGGACTGGGTCAAATTAGATTATGGGGTGTAGAGACAATGGACGGACATACAAGTTGTATGTATGGATGTTGCTTGAATTAGTCATTCAAATGGTACAAATGTAATGGCAGAAAAGCATGCAAACCATGGAACGTATGTATATACAGTATATACATATGTATCATGGATATCCGTACATTGATCTCCAAACATACATATAACGGAGAGTCATACTCTTAGATGAAACATGCTTGATTTATGTAGTTTCAGGAAGCACATTCCCAAACATTTTTTGTTGCCGTCAGCGAATAAATAAGTCTTTTGTCTTTAAACTTTTCTTGATTGAAAAAATATCCTTTCCAGGATATTACTAAAGTAAAAAACCAAATAAGTTTTATGGAATTTAACTTATTCTATGAGGAATGAAAAAAAAGCACGCGCGTGACCTGATTGTGTTTGAATAAAGGAATCATTTATGTGTACGTTCAGCGCTGGATAAAAAGCAATCCAGATAATTAGATCACGGGAGTAGTATCATTTATGGGCTCAAATACCTTCACTTATTAATGCAATACATAAAAAGTGGTATCATAACTTGATAACAAAGCAAAGATGCGCTCATGAAACGCAACAACAGGAAGGAGGAAACAACTATCAAAACACGTGCTCACGAGTTGACATTATAAATGAAGTGAAAATCGAATAATTAAACTCTCACAGATTATTGAGACTTTTGACTTATAAATAAATTGTTTTTCATGAAAAAACAATCAGTTTATTTAATTTAGGTACATTTCGTGAACGATGGATCCGCTACTGTTTGACTGGAAGTAAGCAAATAAATAAAACACGGAGGTGCAACACATGTTTCACGCATAATTGCAGGGTGGCGCTTTTTTGGTCAACAATTCGGTTGGATCTATAAAATCTGAAAGTGAAACGTCACGCGCCGATCTTCCATAAAACTTTTAAACGTCAGTCAAAATGAACTTGGATTAGTGGAATGACTTGACTATGGAATGAGGAAGCTAGTAACTGACAGGCTATCAATCATTTCGAAAAAAGTCAACAGGTAACTTAGCGATTTTATGTATTTCAAAATATTTTACTGGGTGAGTGAGTGACTGAATCAGTGAGTGACTCTGGCGGTCAAGTGTTCAAATTCACGCAAAACTGCGCCATTACAATCGGTAAGGTCGCGCGTTAATGAAGCACGCATAAACTACTTTATAGCGTATCCGCGCCGTCTATGTGAGCACGCGCAGCAGAAAAATGTCGCTCCTGAAACATTACTTTTCACACGCGCGGATGAGCCAACCCACCGAAGGGAGAGATTTTTTTGTAATAAAAAGAGAATCCGTAGTCTTTAGATCATTTTACACACGCCTAATGAAATAACTAAACTTTTTTTCCTTTTAAAGAGAAAGAAATTACACTTTTTCTTCTCCTTTTCATCCGCTAACGGTGACAAATAATGTTTCATGAACGACATTTTAATGCTGCACGCGCTTACACAGACGGCGCGGATACGCTATAATGGTTATTGAAGGTGTGAGTGAGATGTGAGTGAGTGAAAGCGCGAGTGAACAATGAGGGAGTGAGTGAGTGAGTGAGTGAGTGAGTGAGTGAGTGAGTGAGTGAGTGAGTGAGTGAGTGAGTGAGTGAGTGAGTGAGTGAGTGAGTGAGTGAGTGAGTGAGTGAGTGAGTGAGTGAGTGAGTGAGTGAGTGAGTGAGTGAGTGAGTGAGTGAGTGAGTGAGTGAGTGAGTGAGTGAGTGAGTGAGTGAGTGAGTGAGTGAGTGAGTGAGTGAGTGAGTGAGTGAGTGAGTGAGTGAGTGAGTGAGTGAGTGAGTGAGTGAGTGAGTGAGTGAGTGAGTGAGTGAGTGAGTGAGTGAGTGAGTGAGTGAGTGAGTGAGTGAGTGAGTGAGTGAGTGAGTGAGTGAGTGAGTGAGTGAGTGAGTGAGTGAGTGAGTGAGTGAGTGAGTGAGTGAGTGAGTGAGTGAGTGAGTGAGTGAGTGAGTGAGTGAGTGAGTGAGTGAGTGAGTGAGTGAGTGAGTGAGTGAGTGAGTGAGTGAGTGAGTGAGTGAGTGAGTGAGTGAGTGAGTGAGTGAGTGAGTGAGTGAGTGAGTGAGTGAGTGAGTGAGTGAGTGAGTGAGTGAGTGAGTGAGTGAGTGAGTGAGTGAGTGAGTGAGTGAGTGAGTGAGTGAGTGAGTGAGTGAGTGAGTGAGTGAGTGAGTGAGTGAGTGAGTGAGTGAGTGAGTGAGTGGGTGAGTGAGTGTGTGAGTGAGTGAGTGATTTAGTCGATATGCACCAATGGGAATGCACAAATTTATTTCCAGAATCTTTTGCGATACATTAACTCAAGATAATACATACGTTTGTGCTCCTTACAATAACAAAGCACTTAAAAAAGAAACGCAGGTCAGCATGAAAAGATTTTGAACAACAGTAGCTACGCAAGCGTTTCGCCATGTACAACAACACAACACGCTTTTGTCGTTGTTGTTATTGCTTGCTGGCAAGGCAAGGCAAACTCAAACTGAGGAATCACTCGACTGACACACAACAAAACATAAATAACCACACCTTCATTTCAATAACACCTGTATTTTCAGCTGATATTTTCAGCTTCATATCGAGTCGACTACACTGTCGGAATAAACAGATCGGTCGTGAAATGAACGTGTATTTTTTATTGTGGCCTGTGAAAAATGGAGAGTGAAAGAGAAATGGATGAGCAATACAGGCCAGGCTGGCTGAAAACGAATTGAATACTCGTAGACCAGACATGCATGCATGAGGCACATGGCATAATCAAATCGTGAACATGCCCATTATTTAGCGTTAAATGTTACATGCCTATGCCTTTATCATATCATTCGTATAATTAGTCTCTCTATTGAATGAACCTGTTTAACTGTTGGCCTGTGGTTCCACTGAAGCTTTGTTGTGACCAAACATTTGGGTAATGGTTCCGATTTCAGTTTGCAGTTTAATAAGGCGCATTGTGAATGCAGTTCATTACCGTTATGCATGTCACCTCATTTCCCATTCATTTCACCATTTTGAATTCGGACGACTTCTCTCTATCATAAAATGACCTTCACATAATTGAATGGCCGTCTGACTGCTACACGCACTATTATACCTTTGTACTACTATCATATGTGTTCTAATATCCGCCTCGATTTTATTTCCTAAATCTGCACTTAACAACGTGAATTGGATACAAGATATTCGAGTGTGCTGGGTTCCTAGCGGACGAGGAAAGAACGGTTTCGGAATTCCCCCCTTTTAGGCAACTTCAAAAAGTAGATAATCTTTTTTCGTTATTGTGTCGGTAAATTAGTTTGGACAATTGGTTCGTCCGCCAGTGGCTGGGGTTGGCACCATTGGCACCTGCTGCAGGAAGGTTGGGGTTTTCGTCAGTGAAAGAATATGTAGGGTGGGTGGGTTGGTGTATTTTTTATATATGTACATACATTCATGGATGCAGTTTAATATATGTAGAGTGTTCATCTTAAATTTGTATCAAACTACTTTTTTATTTATATTCAATTAGGGGTCAGCCGGATGTATTTATTTGAATGATTGAACAGTCAGTTAGTGATTGTTTGAGATTGCGTGTTTGCACGAAACGTTGGGTGATTATTTAAGAAATAATGGTTATTGTTGATTACAAGACGTATTGTACGCGTATATTCTAGCGATAGTGTTTTGTTTTAGTTATTTCCTCTGTATTTGATAGAAAATAGAGTAAGTGATTCATGTTAAAACAAGATATTTCATGTAAAATCGTGTAAAAGCATGAATGGAAAGTCGTCTAGTTTTCATCTGGAAATCACATAAAAAATAAAAGTTGTTTCTCAGTGTCAATGCCAACTCTTGTGTACACAAAATGTGAGATGTGTGATGGCAAAAAGTGTTTGAATAAGAAGTACATAACCTTATAAGGTATGAAACAGGATAGAGCCAGATGGTTTTGAAACTGTTGGACACTTTCGTATACATGTTTGTTGATGGCAACATAAAACACAACCCGATCCGGATTAACAGGTTTTATAATCAAGTTGCCATGGACTCGAGATTTAAGTTACTCTAAGCATTTACTTTCGTCGGTTGTTTATGTCGAAGGACACGGTTGTTTATGTCGAACATGCATTTGGAATAATTGGAATATTTCATATTCAGTGGTGAAAAAAGTTACACATGCACTATATCGATATCAGATTTCTCATCCTCTGGAACAGTCAGATTTCGAAAACTTCATACTTTATTAGGAAGCATTTAATCAAGATTCTGAATCTATAGACATTTCTCTGACGCAAATTTTTATTAGTGAGTTTCCGGTTGAAAATAGATAATTAGCATATGTTGGTTGTATGCGAGTGTCTAGATGTTCACATGTATGTAATGCGGGCCAAACCATTGCAACTAAACTGAAAAAGATTGAAGCAAAACGATTATGCAAAATTAGGCCAAACACATTAAAACAAGCATACATTACAATTGCATTTAGTTTCACACGAATCAGATTGTTAAGTTCGTCCAGAGCGCCAACACGAGTATTTTATATGAGAAACGGTGGTAAAAATAATTTCGGTGCAATTATAGCCTATACAGGGTTTATTGTTACTCAGAAAAGTTTTGGGCCCACAACTTGAATTCAAAATTAAATTTGGTATGCGTTCGAGAAAAACACGACGGTTGAACGTACTGTTGTTAATTATATACATGAGGTAAATAGTGCATAAATTAAGTTTGATTACAAGAAACCCTGACCAAGGCCTCTCTGGACGACTCGCTCCAATCTTAGATCAGTATATAACAGGTTAATAGATACATTATTGCCCGAATCAGTCCCATTTCTTGCGGGTATCACGGTTAAAGTTGACGAGGTTGAGCTTCTCTCCCACCTTAGCGATCAATGCCGGAATCATGATCGGTGTAATGAACAACAGGAACAGGCCGACGATCACCGTGATCAGGGTAAAACCATTGTAGAACCAGTAGCCGACTGCCGATTCCTCTTCCATCGTTATTATTATTATTGTTATTGTTGTAGTAGTAGTAGTAGTAGTAGTAGTAGTAGTAGTAGTAGTTGTTGTTGTTGTTGTTGTTGTTGTTGTCGATGCAATGAATTACTGAAGGGTGAAAATTCCTGTTCTACCGGGTGTTATTCCGTTTTAGTTGAGGACGATTCACTGATATAAGATACGGAGCAGATGGGCCAAGAAACTCGAGATGAGAATTATATCAGTCTAGAAACACGGAATGCCATTTAAACATATGATAGCAGCTATGTAAAAACTGTTACAGGAAACTGTAGTCTATGTTGAGATTTATATTTTCAAATGCTGTTTGACTGAACATCAACTGAAGACCAAACAAAATCATCACGACGCTAGGCGATTCTGCAAAAGTACTGCCACTTTAACTCATAAGAACCTCCAAAACGTTTTCATATAGGGAAATTGACGTCAAGAACTTTTCAATAACAACTAAACTCTCTTTCAAATAAGTGCGGTAAATATAAGTAAGATGAGTAAGTTGCTGTAGTCGTATGTATTGCTGCATGGTTGACTGTCACCATTACCCAATAGTACAGTCAGCAAGGTCAATGTTGCACATGAATACAAAACAAAACCACTGCAAAAAAATGGTTTATCTTAAAACATTTACACATCTGGTTGAGGTATCGCGAAAACCTGAATACATTGCATAGAACACAATAGTAGTTACATAGCTTTACATTTTTTGATCTGCAAACAAGATAATCCGCCGCAGTGAGATAGTGCTGTAAACACTGGCGGACCAATCCTCCAAAGGGATGGGAATTTCGTCAAAGAGGAGGAATTGGCAGTTTTCAGGTCATTTTATATACACCTTAGTGAACAAATTATATTTTTTGAAATTTTCAAAGAGGAGGGAATTCCTCTGTTCCCACCTCTTCTCGTCCGCTAGTTGCTGTAAATGGATACAGTTCGTTCGGTCATATCACTGCTTTCTTGTGTAATTGCAACTTAGACGACATACAGATGAAACACGCGACTGAGCCCAACGCAACGCGCAACTAGAGATGGTGACTTGCATGTTGATGCATCCATCGTATACTACAAGGTAGCGTTGTATTCGTAACATATAGTGGCTTTACTTACTATAACAACTCTTTTCATATGTTTACGTAAATTAGCGATCCGGAGAGGATATGGCCCAAAAGTATAAAAATTTAATATTACACGTTTAACTCTGTCCGAAGACGGCCGCTTAGTTGGAACAAATACTTATTATTGAACAATTTATACGCATACCACTTTTAAGGCACTTTTAATACCACCGTTAACAACGTAAGCATGTTCTTTATTAAAAGACTTGCGGTATTTTTATGTGAACCTTTGTGATGAAGACGAAGTGCTTTTAACCAGTCTTCACTTTATAACATGCGTTATTTTGTTACACTGTGTTGCGTTGATAATATTTCAGCAGCAAACACGGTTTCATGAGATTAAAGACATATGTACTACTGAGCGCTGTCAAGGTATGTAACTGTTATTTAACATTTGGAGAAGGGGTTACAGAAAATACTCATTCAAAATATCAGACGATAAAATTGAATCTACACTCTGCGATAACCAAATTGATTATCTTCAAATGGAAGTATCCTGATAACAAAATTGCGGGTAATGTGTTACACGAAGTAGATAAAGCTTCCGTGGATCTGAAAAAGTCACCCGATAAATTGAATATAGCTTTGTATATTACAAGGTGCGGCAATAAGAATAGCAACTTTGATAGTTAGTAACTCAGTGTTTCAGAATCAGATTGTACTACGATTTAGGTACATAACTATACATTACCTAGCATGTTTTCTACTTAGAATTATATAGATGTTATGATGATATTTCTTTTGATAACATTTATTTTATTTCATTAAAGCCTATCATACAGAAACCAAAGAGTTCGACGGAAAACTCCTACATTACATGAAAATTATTATTCACTTGACCCAACCTGTTACTTTACTTCACACAATACATACGTGACTGCTCGCACTGTATTACTAAAATTTCTGTCTGACGCATTACATGTTAACTTACTGACTTACTGCGCTTTCAAACCCACATTTCGGTGAATAATACAAAAGGCGAAACATTACTTACATGTGCACTTATAGGTCATAATTATAACCATAGTGTAAACAACATATGCACACATTGTTCGTTATCGTATTAACTTTGGACTCTCTTTCTTTACCATGTCGTAGTCCGTAAATGGTTTAGTATCTGGTTTTCCCAACTAGATTTAACATAATATAATCTACATCACTATTAGCTATGCATGTAGCTGTAATACAGAATTAAAATAAAAAATCGTGACCAGTAAATTGATGTTATTTCTTTCTCAAAAGCATATTCAACAATAACCTTTTCTACAGCGTTCATAGTTAAAACGTTTTTTTTATATTTGCCTGTCATCACATGAGGTACTTTTTAACGTACTAAAAAGGAAGCAATCAGAAGCATAACGATTAATATACACGTTATCTAATTACAGTCTTGCGAGCTAAATACATAGACAATGTACAAATTGCAATCATGAAACAGGTTGATCCATACGTTCAAATCATCGAAAAACTTAAATGATTCTAGATTGAGCGAATAAACGTCCCTTGTGATTGCCTAAATACACTTGTATGTAAATTATGTACGTATGTATGTATGTAGGATAGAGAACATTAATGCAATATGAACTTAGGAGTTTTCCGATGTTAGGAAGTTTTTTTGTAGACGCTGCAATACGTAATTATCCATGAGTGTGGCCAGCGTTCAACAAACTACAGTGTCTTGCTTGTGCACGTATTTTTAGGTATGTTCGCCTAATTTTTGTTTTAATGGGTGTTTTCCTTGTCTGACTCGTACAGGGTGGCCCACTAAGAAACATTCACGTTTTACGCTCGACAACTTGAGCTGTAAATTATTGTCATAACGAAGAATATATCGTCCGAATACCCCTGTTTTCGGCTACTCAAAATTATACTTCTCATGGTTATAGTCTTTCTGTTATGTATTAGTGTCCACTTCCTTATGTACCTCTAGTGGTGCATCAAACGCAAGCCTTTTTTGGCCCACCCTGTATGTAGCCAACCACAATTCCAGCCAGTTGCTCTCACCTTATCACCAATCGACTTCGAAATACATAGTTTTGGATTTCATTTGGATTTTTACATAACAAATTTCAAAAGCATGTGAAGGTAAGTTATCACAAAATCCAAATCTAAACACGTGTGGTTTCGGTTAAAATAGATATAATAACGAAAATAACGGTGAAATTATGGGGCCGTCTTATTATGCAGGCGAGAGTAGCCGACTGTTTTGTTTTCTTAGAACTTTTTTTATGTTTACGCACTTTGTGTTTTTTGTTTGAACTGTAATGAAAACTTGGTTACTTATCTTGGTTACCCGTGTAACCCACCCACTAATCAATCGTCGTCGAATCGAAGTACGTACAGTAAATAAGTGCGATAATCATGCAAACTCGTTGATCATAAATGACAACAAGTCCTCCTTACAGCCGGTTCACATCATTTTTCTATTAAAAATGAAGTAAAATGTAAGCTTGGTAGTTTGAACAGTCGTGGTGTGCATTAAAGTTTATTTACTCGTGTTGTTTACGGTCTGCTGTTATTGAAACGAGTTAATCAGTTGAAAGTTGTGACTGTTTTCAAGAAATACGGTTAGTGTGCGATTTGAAGTGTTAGTGTCTGTGGGTTACTCTCACCTGTTGCGGGACATAACAACAATAACCTACAAAGCGAGACAACTGTGTGACGGGCTCTCATTTTAAAATGTCACACTTTGATCGTCTCGCATTGTAGTACAAATAATGAGAATGACTGGGTGAAAATGCAAAGGACGAGACAAGAATCGTTCGAAATGTGAGAACAGCAGAAACTTCGAGAACAGAAAGTACTTTGGCTGTGACAAGAAGCTTGTACAGGGTGGTAAAAAAGGGAAACACTTTTGTCGGTGAATAACTGTAATTACTCTCAATCGTTTTAAGACGGTAACAGCATAATACTTATATTTCATTGTCTAGGATTTCGTATTTTTGCATAAAGTTTTTCACCAACAATAGAATGATAATTAGTGAACGAAAATTAGATTTGTATACTCATGCAAAAATACAATAATGTCATACAAAATACATGTAGATGACTGACCCAGGGCAAATGGTTGGCTTATAAGGATGGCAAAGTGGTAACAAACGTAGAATATGTATAAAACTTTTCCGTGCATTTTAGCACACAAATGCACAGATGAAAAAGTTTTACGCAAGATATTATATACTGTATTGAGCATTCAGCACAAAGTCATCGAATCGAACGCGTTATGGTGATAAAATGTAAGCATACTTTTGAACACGATAGATCTTATAATATAATACTATGGCATTTACTCACATCTCCACTATTATCCAGGGTAAGCCAAAAAACGGAGACCAATATTTGTGAATTTGCAGTTATCAGTGTTTATTCGAGTCCTACACTGTCTGTTATAAACAACCGCAGTTCACACAGAGTTTTCAGAAAGACGGGTTATATATGTAGCAAAAACGAAGAACGTTCGAAATGGTCCACATTTTTTTACCCATTCCTGGTTTGCAATAGAAAGGCAATCTGTAGGCACGATTTCATCAGTTTTTTTAGTTTTACATATCCATGACAGTTTTGCATCATGAAAGCTCCAATGAATGTTGGAAACTATCAACTTTTTTTCAGTCTTTGAAAATTGAAATTGGTTGTAAGAATGGAAGTACGGTTACTGAATGAACTCACCCCATATTAGCTGCAGCTGGCGGCTCCTGTCTGGACTTCGACGGTGTGTTGATGGTAAAGTTTCTTGAATCCTCGATCAAATTATCTAGAGTATCGTAATCCGGTTGTTGTTGTTGTTGATAATGATGTTGTCTTGGCAACGTTGATGTATTGTAGTGGTGATCGTTGCTGTTGTTGTTGTTGTTGTTGTTGTTGTTGTTGTTGTTGTTGTTGTTGTAGTTGTTGTTGTTGTTGTTGTTGTTGTCGTCTTCACTGTCCTCGTGCAATTTTACCACGCGTTTCGGTGTGACCAACTTTCGTGATGGATCTGAAAAAAATCCGTTGATATTTAGTTTTGTTTGCACATAATTATGTACATACTCATGATTCTTGAAAATTTGTGATTGAATTACCGTTTATAACTGATTCTATTAAAATTGATGGCTGATCCATGTTAACTTAGTGCATTCAGTCAGCGTACCGTGTTTGAACATTCGCAAGTTTCAACAATCGCACGTGTGAACCAGTAATGATGCATAACCGAACCATTTGTTAATCATAACCAACAATCATAAACCGTATTTATTTAGAAAACTGTACATAGATACATAAAATTTATAGTTTATTCGCATTATAATGGGGGTCCGTTATTGCGCGGGCCGTTGGATCTATACTGACCAAACCGATTAGCGTGCATCTGCTGACTGTATCCGATTGATTGACTGACTGACTGACTGACTGACTGACTGACTGACTGACTGACCGACTGACTGACGTAACGGACTACCGGTGATTCACGCAGGTGTGACCACTATAGTGTTTGTGCAATGTGAAGGTGAGCGAGATATGGTTTGGATTGGGTCGTGAACAGGTCAACAATTCAACAAGTACATACATACTGGCGGCAAGAATACAAATGTGTGCAATTGGGACAATGTTAAATTAGAATATTTTTAAAACATTTTCAAATACGCTAAATCGGAATCGTGCTTTGCCACGTGCGAAAATTGGACATACAGGGTGTAATTGATGAACACAACCAATTTGAAAAAAGGTTAAAATCACACAAGATAAATAAGAGACCTGAACTATGTATATGTTTTGAATGCAAGAACTCATTCAGTCATAATTCACTAACTCACTCACTCACTAACTCATTAACTCACTTTCTCACTAACTCACTAACTCACTAACTCACTCACTAACTCACTCACTCACTGGCTCACATAACCAACCGACGATGGTGACGGGTTTCAACGGTTCTCCCTTCATTTTAGCTCTCATCGCCTGCGCGGCATTGAGTTCGTCCTGAATAGGAAAAGGTTTACATGATAGAATAACAAAATTGTTTTGAGCAATTCAAAACACGAAATAAATGTTTTCTTCTGTGCTCAGTCTCCAAGAAAGTCTTGCTGCAACACAGAACGCAAATTTCGGTTTTGAAATCAACAAATATTATTCTACATTATTTTCAAAGCATTTTTGAACGTTATTAACGTGGCATTGCAGTAACGATTAATTGAGAACGTGTTCATTATTGATGACGCACATACAGTAGTGTGCATCGGCAACAAAACGTATGATGTTATATCGCAAACATCAATGACAAGAGTGGCACATTTAATTTCTGTATCCTAATCAATCGTTAAGGCAACACTATAAACTCAAATATATTATCCAAATTACATGCTTTCAGCTCGTGTAAAATTGTTTGATTGTTACTGTTAACGTTTGATATTTGATAATAAGAACAATGCCAATCAAATAACTTAGATTCAATTCCAGAACAGCTACACAAGTTTATAAGCCAATCCAAATCTGAATAAGCTAAAAGTATCTTTTTCCATAAACTCAAACAAAGCGCTGTATGTATATGAGCGAAAAGATATTTGGTTGGGATAGGAAGGCAGGAAAGAAAGAAGAAAATAGAGTGTGAAAATGTTGATTGATTTGGTTGAACGTCTTGTGTCACATCCAGTTTGCTTACAATCCAATTTTTCATACCGCGACAGAAGAAGTTTGAGTCAACATGATATAATCCAAATCAAATTTCATTGTCACGGACAGGAAAGAGCTGAATTACCGTCTCAGATTCATCAAGAGGAAATGGTGAGACCTAAAATGCGGTGTTGGAAATACGTCCAATATAGAAAACGAGAAACCAGGAAGTACAAGTGCGTTGTACGTAAGTGCATGAAGGGAAAGTGTAAGGAAGGATTTTTTCATTCCAAATAACCAAATGAACTTCCAAATAATCAAATAAACACGAGTGAAAACATAAAGTTCTGTGAGTTTGAGTTTTTTTAATCTTTGTCGAGGAGTAAACCGGCTCAAACGCTTTGCATGTACAGAACGACATACACTGGTCAAACTGATTGATTGACTGACTGACTGACCATGGTGACTGGCTGTGTCTGTCGTCGTGACTGTTTGGCCAGTCGCTGCTCGAGCTTTCGTTCCCAGAGTTTTGACTTTTCCTGAACACTCATGGTTGGCTTTTCGTCAAAATCGTCAGTCTCCTCTGAACCGGTTCCGGTATCGGTGTTTGTTTGGGTGGTTGTCGCTGGTGCAGACCCTTGGCTGTCGTTCAACGGCAACGGACTCTTGGATGTCACAGATCCGCCTCCACTCTGCTCGCTGTCAGACGGCTATAAACGAACGTACCCTTGCCTTTATTGGCACGTTGAAATCAGTTTACACATAAAAAAGACCATATGCTGCCATTAATTGAAGATGTTTGCTTGTGAAAAATACGACTGAGGACTTCTTGCGTTTGTTTTCGGTTTTTATATAATAAAACGGCAAGCAATAATGAGGGTTTGAGGGGCAAAGTTATACCGCAACTAAGTACATACATGGGTTGAATGATCTGACTAGCTCGTTTCAAGGTTGATCAACTCTTTTGATAGAATCACAAAAACCGGGATAATACATCACTGGGCATAGCAAAAAACGTTACCCTCATAAGTTACAC
>OZ038443.1:16636353-16638853 GCA_964036265.1 Daptonema setosum
GGATTGCATCTTCGTAACGAAACACTGTTCTGTTCTTGTATAAAGTCTGGTGTTATCATGTAAATATAATTTATATAATGTTTATAACCATGTACATAAAAGTAAATGACGGATGGAAGATGGTTGTCTAACCTGAGCTCTCTGAATCAACGTGGGCCCATGCAGACTGTAAGCCATTGGTGCGTTATGTACTGTGGCCGTGGGACTGGCATACGAACCACGTGATCGCCGACTGTTGTCTGGCAAGGCTGAAATTTACCATTACATTCACAATTAGCTAACTATTTGAACGAATTGAAATTTGCCAATTTTGATAGTATAACGTAAAAAGTATATATAACAAAAGGTTCCATTTTGAGTTAACTTGTGATGTTTGGTTAACTTGTATTATTTAGTTCAATAATTAAGCCGCACTATCGGGAGTAATAATTTAATTAAAATCAAATAATTGTATAAAGCGCACTACATACGTATGTATTGATCCAAGTATATACAAACAGTTACCAACGTTTCAAGTAAATAACAAAACTGGGATACATGCAATACAACAAATAAGTTCCGTGTTTTTTTTTAATATTCAAACACCAAGTTCATCATCAGCGTACCACATATCATGGCAAATGTTTACCTAGCTTTTTTAGCCTGCTCAATCAAAGCGAAACAGAAAAATTACAGAGAAAAAGTAGACGAATAAATATCAGCTATAAATTTGGGGCATGTAAACAGATATGCATTTATGCACGCATGTTGAGTTCGATGGAGTTATCATCGAAACCAAACCAAATCAACGAGAATTTGTTTCATAAGGTCTTACTAAAAGTTAACGAAAAAACAAATAGTAATTTTCGGATCCATTAAAAATTGTTCGTGCGGTTAGTTGTTTGTTTTGGCCTTGGAAAAGTGTGACGCGATTAGGTGATGTACGCTGGCGATGATGATGATGATGATGGTGATGATAATGATGATACTGGTATGATGTGTTCTTATATCCGGCAGATCACTGGCACTTGATAAAGTCCGATCTCCCCGTTTGCGGTACTGAGCGACTCATCAAAGCTATCGCTAACGTTTTGTTAAAATACAGATAAAACTGCATAGTTTAGATTTGCCCAGTAGAAATGCATATTTTGAAACCAAATACTTCTGGTTCTATTCACGTTGCGGTGTTTTTGTAGTAACTTTTCCTAACTATTTATTTTGCTGAACATACGTTATTCAAAACAGATATTTACGAAAGTAGGGAGCATACTGTTATAAACAGTATTCCTAGTTCATACCATTCTGGTTTTGGTAGACTTGACCGGGTGGCACATGTATCGATGCTGATCTCCGTTTGTGTGCCCAGACCAGACGCATTTCGAGGTAATCTTATTGATTACGTGAATGTGAATAAGGTGTATCGAACTATCGATGGATGTGAAAATAAATTAATTGGAAAATTAATTATTATCTTGTCAATCTGAAAGTCAACACTTCAAATTCAGCACAAAAGATACCAAAAGTTATCCATGGCAAAATATTCAACAACGATGCCCTTCAACAGATCCAGACATCCCGATGTTTGTTGCGAAACTAGAATCCATATGTACATAATACGATCCGGCATTGAAAGGAAAAAGCACTGTAAGCTTTATGAAAGGTTGAAATGTTTGAGCTTCCGCCGATTGGTTGGTTATGCAATAATCAGATGTACAGTAAGTATTTTATAGACTTTTTGCGATCAGGAAACCGAGCTAAAATTAGTTCTATGGTACGTTCTTATGAGTGGTTCGATTTAAAACTTGAGAAATCACAAGACACAGCAACGAAATCTTTACAGCTGAACGAAACCTGAGATTTATTTATCTGGAAGAATCAGTGATCCATTACCCAACATTAGTCACCAACAGGATGTTATGGCTACTTCTTTCAAGTCTCCTATGGCGATTCAAGCCTGTTATGAACTGCAATGAGTCAGAATTGAACTGGGAAGTCTTCTCTATCTGAACTTTAATATTCCCGTTGAGAGTAAAGGATGACCATCCATCGATAAATGAGAAATTATGTATGTACTCTGCACGGGTGTAACCATAATGCTATATGGAATAGAAAATGGTTATACATAGTACTTATGAGCTTGATTGCAACATCATCATGTCCATATAAGTACATAAGTATAAGTGCCCTCGTGACCCAACACCGTTTCTGTCTGTCCTCGTAGAAATGTCATTAGTTTTTGCCGGAAGTCAAAACTCGCCACTCGTGAAAGTACCCAACTCAATATTAAAGGATCGTGGCAAAATGTCAGCCAAAAATTTTGTGTCAGGGATATTCATTAATCAATGCCCGATGGGTGAGCATTTGATGGAACACAATCCTATAACGTGTACAGGGTGGCTAAAAAAACTGGCAACTCTGTGCTTACACTCCCTTGGCCAGCTGTGTATAGTTTCAAGTTACATCTGGGCAAGCAGTTTTTCTTCAAATCTTCAGACGAAGATTTTACATTCAAGTTCACTAC
>OZ038443.1:16643853-16658853 GCA_964036265.1 Daptonema setosum
ACAATAGAGAAGAAAAGCTTCATTAAAAATTTTCACCATATCTTGAATTCACTCAACCCAGGCACGCACCCAAATCGACGTTTGGTGTGCCAATTTGTTCGGCGGTTTGATCGGTCCGTTTTTATTTGAAGTTTGATGGAGCTGTAACTTGTGACAAGTACCTGAACAGGCTCAATCATTTTTTACTGCAGCATCTCGAAAATATTAGAAAAATCGTTCATGGACCGATGATCATGCATGCAAGCTGACGGTGCCCCACCACAGAGGAGGGCACGGTTCCTGCGTGCTCGACCACTTCACTGAATGGGTCGAATGAAGGAACCAACGATTTAACCGCTACTAATTATTGGTTTGGAAGACATTTCAAGGAACTAGTTCATTCCCACAAAATGATCACAGTGGAAGAACTCATAGAAATGATCTTATTGGAAATTGCGAACATCACTGCAGAATCGCGACCAAACGCATTACTCGATCTCAGAACTCGTAAAGATAGTTGTATCGATAAAATCCGGTGGTCATATTAAATGAAGCTTTTCTTTTCTATTGTTTCCCGCATAATTTGCATATATATATGTCGTATATTCACCATTGAATAAGTTTCAAATATGTTTCAAAATGAAATTCTTCTGAAAATTCGTTCAAAAATTGAGTTTTTTTTCACTCGACTATAATTCGAGCTGTAATCAACGAATTTCCAAATTTCAAGAAAGCAAAAAATTCTTAAGATATTGGTATTTACGAAATCAATTTTTAAGATTATTGTTCGACGCATACTAAAGTTATTCAAAAAACAAATCGTGAACCCCTCGCTGGGACACCCTGTATATAAAAGTATTATTATGTATAAACAGTGAATGAATAAAGCACCACAGTTTTTCAAAACTAGGCACACACACGCACAAACATCAGTTAATGAGATATGTACCCGTTTGGTTTAGATTAAAGGCAACTTGTGGCATGACTATATAACTAAACAAAAAGTCTTTTTAGTTAAAAAATACTCAATTGCTTTGAGGTATTTAAATTGTTAGTCTGAAAAAAAGAAAGAGAAAACACTTTTAACTCAATTTGTGTCTTTTAAGCGATCGTTGTTTTGTGGCCATAACGGCCTACGTCTACAGTAATACATTGTTGGATGAATATTATGAGGATGTGCTAGCCTATGGTAATATTGAAACTATGAGCCTGACTGGACTGCATGTTGCTCACCCGGTATTGGCAGTGTGCCCGTGTGTATGCGGCTTACGAGCATGCACGTCCTTTACATTCTGCTGATTGGTCAGCTCATCATCCGCCAACTCCTCTCCACTATCTTCATTCTGCATCACGAAAATGCCGCATTCGCCCACATTTTGGTCATCGATGTCAAAGTCCAGATCATCACTGATTCTGCCATGTTTCTGGTAGTCTGGTCGAGCTGACGGGTACAAATCAGGGTTCTTATCGGTTTTGGTGAAAACCGTTGACTCCGTCAGAGTGCGATTCCGTTTGGGCAGTTGGATTTTGTGGGATGTGGATTCGATGGGAGCAGAGTTATGTGATGCAAATGATCCGCCACTGTACTGCGACACTTGATCAATATCGGGCGAATCGGGTGAAAGTGGCGGATCGTGATATGGGTCGACCGGGATCAGTGTTTCGCGGTCGTCTCTGCAAACACGAAGGCCGTTACATCGCCCATCTTACACTTATACTTATCTAATTTCCACTCTTAATAATTTTTCCGCGAACAAATACTAAAATAAATCCGAAATTCTAAAAAATTTAATTTAATTCAATGATCCTCAAGCGTTGCCAAGACGGGTCTATTAAAACACTTGAACTTGTCCAACCTCCTCCAATTAGCCAGAAATCGATTGAGGAACACATTGACAAGGGTGAGTAGAACGAACGACAGACCGAACACTTCGAACGGACTCAGTGCTGGGAACGTCAGCTCCAATGAATCGGTCGATTGACGAACCATGATTACTGATTGACTGATTGCTTGCGATTGTACAAGATTAATTTGTTGATTGACAGATTCCAACGACTGGTCACCAGATCATCGTATCGTGCTCTTCATCATCGTATCCGGATGTTAACAATATTTCGAAATACTCGTGAGCGTTGACTGTTTTTATCAATTGAATCGGTTCGTTTGCTGCTTCCGGGGTGCGCTGCGAGAAATTATACAGGTCGTCGCTCTGTCCGTTCGACAGTCAGTCAGTCAGTCAGCCAGTCAGTCAGTTCTACCGCCCAGGCCAACTTAATTTTGCTGGTGAGTGAGAGCTGTAAACAACATCATGTCGTGTTTGCTCTGTATAATACAGCATGTTCGACAAAGGAGGAAAACATACTCCAACAAAATTTGGCTTGTTAAACCCTACATACATAAATCAAGGGACGGCCGTTAGGCCGTTCCCTTAATATGGTTCGATTAAGATAAGCTTTTTCGCGGATATCTCGATCTAGCCTCATCGTATCAACTTCTAGTCTGTTTCATCGGTTTTCTCGTGCGATTCTACATCTTTTTGGCTATTTTTAACCCCAGTAGGGAAATTTTTTCTTTTTTCAGGTCCGAAAATGATGAAAATGCGATTTTCCGTTTTTTTTTCTCATCAAAAACGGTGTATGGGAATTGGGTAAGACCTGTAAAGCTGAAACTTGGTACATAGGTCAATTTCGTACCCTGAACACGATTTCCTGAGTGTCACGGAGATCGGATAAAGCTTTCTACCATTTTTGAGGGATTTTATGAAAAAAAAGTCAAAAATCGCAGGCAAAATGGAGAAAGAATTGTTGTATGAGCGATAGGGTGGTCCGATCAAACTGAAATTTTAACTGGGTGTGTATTACACATGTAGAAGTATGTTCCGCTAATCAATTTATCATTCTACTCAAAAACACAAAAAGCGCATAGGGTCATGTGAAGAAAATTTTTTTAGAAAATTTTCACAAAAGCTCAAGTGCTTGTGTTGAGGTCATCCAATCAATATGGTAAACAGCCTATCATTTGCGGAATCAAATTTCATCATGACCTCTCTTCGACACATTTTCCGATAAAATCATCGTACTTTGACAAAAACTTGAAAAAACTGATGTAGAAAGTTTCAACGTTTTTGACGATTTTTGCTCTTTCGAAAGTCAGATTATCTCAAGATTTAAAGCCTTGAGACCCATTGTATTATCTGAATGTCTAGAATGACTAAAGCTGTATCGAATTCAGAAAAGATGATTCTCTGCGTAATCTCAAAAAATATTTATGAGCTGCCAAAAACCGGTGAAAATTCAAGTTCACTTATTCACGCTGTTTCAACCACATCGGATTCCAAAAATTTTATTCATACAGAAACAGTAAAAACTTCATTTTAACAGGAGGTCTAGAGGGAATACATTTATAATAAACTATATATTTAAAACTTGATCAGTACCTTGAAATAAATTTTTATGATCCGTCAAAATGTACAGAAATAAAGAAAAACGGGTCAAAATTTTTTTTCAAAGTAAATTTTTTTCTTTGTTTCTAGACGTGTACCAATATCAATAAAACACCTCGAAACCTTATTATACGTGGTCTGGAAAAAAAGAAAAAAAATCAAGAGTCACATGGCACAGTAGCAAATCAACTTTTAAAATATTTTTCGTCAAGGTAGTCAAGTGGATAGTGGGTTTGCAAGTTAAACGAGTGGTGCAGGGATCAAACCCCTGAAAATCTAAAACAACGAAAGTGTTAATTTGTTTGATTTTTGACTTTATATACTTCTCCCGAACTTCAAATGTCTAAGTTAAATATAATAAGGCAGCTTTTAACTCTCTAAATTACTAATCCAGGTATTTTTTCATCATTATGTCAATTATGTAATGGCTCCTTTTACAAGGAAAAAAATGAGGGGGGCTCGGGAACGATCACTGTTCACAAATACTATTGTCATTCAATATTGGAAAATCTAAAGTTATAAAAGGGTTGAAGTAGATGAACCTTTTGAAAAATTATCAACTCAAAGAGCATTTTTATTACATTAGCACATGTATTTAGTCTACATACTGTACGTGTAGTTTGTTCACACATAAAAAAACTATAGACAAGCAACTAAAAATGCCCTGAAGGCATGGGGAGTAACGAATATGGTTCGATCCTGGCTAGTCCAATCGTGAAAAAGTATGAGACAAGAAATTTTATTCTCATATTGTAAATAGTCTGATCGTGAAAAAGCAGGAAACAAGATTTGCGATGAATCACGAAATAAGTTTGTACTTCATCAAGTCAAGAATCAAACCAAATTACACGAAACATATTTGGAACTTTTCGGTGAAAACCGAATCCCCTTTCTTTCGTCTAGCTCGTTGTGAGCATGAGCATTTTACTTCGGTTTGTGTGACAGTCTGCCACGAAACTTTTTTTATTTCATTTCCTTCAATAATGATGGTTTTTGATAATAGTATACATTTATGTTGATATGATTTTTAAAAGATACTCATGTTTTAAAATTGAATACCAGCATTTTGAATAAGGATAAATGTTACCACAACAATCGTGAAAAGTCCCAAATATGTTTCGTGTAATTTGGTTTGATTCTTGACTTGATGAAGTACAAACTTATTTCGTGATTCATCGCAAATCTTGTTTCCTGCTTTTTCACGATCAGACTATTTACAATATGAGAATAAAATTTCTTGTCTCATACTTTTTCACGATTGGACTAGCCAGGATCGAACCATATTCGTTACTCCCCATGCCTTCAGGGCATTTTTAGTTGCTTGTTTACGAGTCGTTGCCACTAAAAAGCACCCCAGCGAGCCCGATTTCCGATAATTTCCAAAATCACGGATTTGGCTGAAAACAACTCCATATGTGCTAAAATTTACGCTGATTTCAAATATCTCTTCAGATTTTGCTTGGGTGCTCCGTATAACTTGAAAACAGAACTTTTATGACAGCAAGTCAAAATTATTTTGAGAAAATGCTTGATTTTACAAAAATACGAAATGTGAGAGGTGGGAATGACCTACAGCGATGAAATTTTTTCCTGTAAAACCTGAGATGGTAACCCTAATGGCATGCAATTTGCAGCTTACAGAACGACGTTTTCGGCAGTTAATTATTCCACGAAAATAGCTCGTTAGCTGAAAATTTTCTATAAAGTTTTACGTTTCCAGACTTTTTAAAAGAAAATTAACATTATATACGCTGGCTTAACTAAAATTAGATGCAGTTTTTAACGGTGAATCAGGCTTAGTAAAAGATCCTGCAAGGTAATGGCTGTAATTTATGGAATTAAACCGCAAAAACTAGGTTTTCACGTTGATAATTCAATGGAAAATCAGTTCGTTCACAAACAGCCCGACAAATTTTTATAAAACGCTAGTTATTTAGTATTTTGAAATGGTTTATAGAAAGAAACACGAGCAAGAGGAACTGGCTTGTCGTTCTGAGCGAAAACAATATAATTCCGCTTTAAAATAACAAAAAACAACGTCATTATCCGACCTCCTTCACCTCGATGAGAATTGAACCTAGGACTGATGGTTTATAAGTCTGACGCTTTAACCACTGAGCTACGCAGGCGACGAAGCGCGGATTTTAAAAACTGACTATATACGCGAGGACTGAGTACTAGCGTCAGTTTGGCGTTCCAACGTGTGATCCAGCCAATGCACCGGACTCGATGTTTTCGGTGATTTTCAGTTTTCGGCGGTTAATTCTGAGAGATAGAGGAATTACCTTGCAAGGTCTTCAATATTTCCTGATTCACCGTGAAAAACTGCATCTGATTTTAGGTAAGCGAGCGTATATAATGTGAATTTTCTTTGAAAAAATCTGGAAACGTAAATCTTTATGGGAAATTTTTAGCTAGCGACCTATGTTTCGCGGAATTAGTAACTGCCGAAGACGTCGTTTTTCAAGCTGCAAATTTAATGACATCTGGGTTATCATCTCAGGTCTTACAGGAAAAAATTTCATCGCTGTAGGTCATTCCCACCTCTCACATTTCGTATTTTTGTAAAATCAAGCATTTTCTCAAAATAATTTTGACTTGCTGTCATAAAAGTTCTGTTTTCAAGTTATACGGAGCACCCAAGCAAAATCTGAAAAGATATTTGAAATCAGCGTAAATTTTAGCACATATGGAGTTGTTTTCAGCCAAATCCGTGATTTTGGAAATTATCGGAAATCGGGCTCGCTGGGGTGCTTTTTAGTGGCAACGACTCTTACATATGCACAAACGTTCAACTGAAAAGCATGCACTTGTGACGGACAACATTTTACAAAAGCCGCGTTCATGTAACTAAAAATGAGAGTGCTTGTATCGATTGTAGACTAATGGGGCGAGAATGTTTCTGAGATTTGAAAATTTGTTCAGCCTCTGTTTTGATATTTATAAAACCTTTCCTGCAAGCCCAAACAGATGCGTTAAAATCTAGTGATTCGAAATATAAGAACAAATCGGGTGGAGCTCATTTTTTATGCTACATCGGAAAAACTTTGGTGAATCTAAGATATAAAAAGGTATTTCAATGACTTCTTTCATAGTCTACGCTTTATGGCTGCGATGAATTTGAGGACTGCAGTAGAATGATTAAAATTGATTTGAGGTATTTGTGCAAGCAAGTTACCAGGTCAAGTCTTTTGGATGGTACCTGTTTGCTGGCACGTTGCAACAAACAAATCAGTCAGTCAATTTCCCGAATGACTCAATAGTCGAAACTACATAGTTGTCACGTCAACTGACTAAAAATCTTGGACTCAACCCAACAACACCGTATGACCATTTTCTCAGAAATTCGAGTGAACCTACGAATGACGCAAACAATATCGAGTAGTGGGTGAAAATAAATCTTTAGGAATGTATGTTAAGAAAACGGGAAAGGCGATCAGGTGAACACTGGAGCGATATCCCAAGTATGTACACCAAAAGTGAGTGGTTGTTTGGGTAGCTTAACCCGAGTAGTGAAGTGAGTGGCCATTTAGTGGTCACAGCAAAGACACGAGTAAAGGTGAACCCGTAACACTGACATACTTGGCTTTTTTACTTCTAACTCATTCACCAACAATGTAATGACATTGTGATGCTATGTTTCAAGTTTCAATTAGGACCGGGAAGAAACTTGAGTCTATTTACTTACATGAAATTTCTTTTCTGAGTGAAGAATGATAGAAAGTCTGTTTCAGCAAAACCACGGGCAACCAATCAATACTGCAGAGCCATTCATTGTTTGTTGCAGCGGCGAGAAAACAAGAAAATCAGCCGTAACACAAAGTTGAAGTACGATTTTGGACCAACGAAAGACTATGCGAAGAATTATGCGTCAAAAGTGAGCCACCAACAAACAACCAACGTGAAAGTTCATCGGTGGCACAGTTGTTGTTGTGAAATCGGGTCGTTGCGATATGAGACGCTGAAGAAAAATGAGGTTTGCGGGAATTTCTGTTGCGCGCGCTGCTGTTGTGTGTTTCTGTTGGTTTGTTGCGGCGAGTTGCGTTTAACGAGGATGACGAGAATTCTAGGTACATACACTACATACATATTTTAGGTACAGCTGGATCAGCGTAACTGGAGCAACTGCACAATGGCAAACAGCTGGTTCGAAGAGTATTCGGTTTCGTTGCAGTGATGAGGATCGATGCGTTGAAATATGATGCATCCAGCGTTTGTTGGTGTTTGGTTAACAAGTGTTAAGTAAAAATCTTTTCAGATTTTTTAAGATATTTTAAAATACCAACAGGTGCAACGGTGAGAAATTGATGGGGTTTCATGTAATCAGCAAGCGTATTCGAGAGGTAATGAAATATAAAATTGTTTAATTCGTTGCTTGTTTGTTAATAGTAATGGACATACTATACTGTAAGTGTGCTATTCTGGTCGCTATGCGCGGGCGAATATTATGCAAAAAAACTTGAAAAGCAATATTTATCACTTTGACGCTGCAAAAAACTGTGCAACGTTGCCGCTAAAAGGTGAATCGAAGGTAAATCCTTGTGACTGTAGGTTTGTTGGTGTTGAACATTTTTATATGCTTTTATCAAAAAAAACGCATTGAAATAATACATAGCAAACTGAAGGACACTCAAACCAAAAAGTTAATGGCATCTTAAAATCATCAAACAGTCCTTATCATAACCTTTTTCTTGCTAATGATGTTTTAATGACCTTTTAATGCAAAGTTCGCATTTCAACTAGAATAAAAACGTTAAAACACTGCGCAAACAACAATAATCTGTACAACGTTAAAAATGAAAATACGAAATAATAAACCAAAATAAGACCAAATGAGGCAATTAAAGTTCATAGGCAACCGACCTTCTCATCGCTACAACGGGTGCTTCTTGTGGGCCAGACTGCCTGAGCTGAACCGATTGGCTGTAGGCACGACGGGCAAACCAATCCGCAAGTGAAGCTAAACACATATGGTTGTAATTATGTATAAATAAATATAAAATACACAAATAACAAATGTGTATATGGTATGTATTTAGAGTATGTATATGGTTATGTCGGTTTGGTCGTATCTGGAAAACTACAGTTACCAAATAACGTCTTAGACTCCATTGGAAGAATATTCGGCGTTGATTCTCGCGAATAAGATTTTTAATGTTAAATTGTTTCGGATCAGGATGCTAGAACCAATCATACACAAATGTAATTCATCATAATTATACCAAACAATTTGAAGACCAAGTTTTTACGTAACTCACCATAAAACTTTCAACGTCAGTCAAGTTTTTTAGTTAAGTTGAGTGCCAAAGCAGATGTTCAACCATTACACCACACCTACATTACTGCTGAATTTGACTCAGATGTGCCAGAGTAATGCAAAACATCACGCACATTTTGTCGCAGTATTTGGTCAGAAATCCACACATTCTAGACATCCGGTTTATGGTGAGAGGTAAATACCGAGAAGATGTATTTGGTTACGTACGTTTGGTGACACGAACACAATCACTCACTCAATTCTAAACTCGCTCGCTCATTCACCACACATACTCACTGATCTCGTTTTTTCACTAACAGACTGACTGACTGACTGACCGACCGACTGACTGACTGACTGACTCACACTCATTCACTCACTCACTCACTCACTCAATCACTCACTCACTCACTCACCCACTCACTCACTCACTCACTCACTCACTCACTCACTCACTCACTCACTCACTCACTCACTCACTCACTCACTCACTCACTCACTCACTCACTCACTCACTCACTCACTCACTCACTCACTCACTCACTCACTCACTCACTCACTCACTCACTCACTCACTCACTCACTCACTCACTCACTCACTCACTCACTCACTCACTCACTCACTCACTCACTCACTCACTCACTCACTCACTCACTCACTCACTCACTCACTCACTCACTCACTCACTCACTCACTCACTCACTCACTCACTCACTCACTCACTCACTCACTCACTCACTCACTCACTCACTCACTCACTCACTCACTCACTCACTCACTCACTCACTCACTCACTCACTCACTCACTCACTCACACAGATCACTCACTCACTCACTTACTCACTCACTCACTCACTCACTCACTCACTAACTCACTCACTTACTCACTCACTCACTCACTCACTCACTCACTCACTCACTCACTCACTCACTCACTCACTCACTCACTCACTCACTCACTCACTTATTCACTCACTCACTCATTAACTCGCTCACTCACCGGTGTTGCTGCGTGCATTTGGCTGCAGTCTGTTGGATGTCGGCATCTGTGGAGTTGTTTCGGTAGACCGACTGTACAACGGTGAATACGCCCACGAGAGCGCTGAAATGTGAATTCACGTCCTTTCTTATGAAAATCACAACATGCTTATCAGTTTACGGACAACACTTTTCAGAAAAATTTACTTAAATTAAAAAGTAATTTCTTCAAAAGTTCTAGAATAACAATCTAAAGCATTCAATAACATTACGTTTTACGAAAGTTTCATAATGAAATAGTTCTGGAGTGAGGGGACAAATATTGAGGCCGGTAGGTGTCTGTCTGATCACACAATATGAATATATTCTATCCACGGTTTCTTGTTAGCTAAAAAACTATTTTGAGCGCAGTTTGAATTCGAATATAGTTTATAAAAATCAGAATTAAAATCTTTCTCATACAAGTTTTGGACAACATACGAAAACTGCACTTAATTCCTTGCATATCTGCGTAACCGTATAAAAAATATTTTTTTATAACATCAAACCCTGATCAAGATACAAAGTTTGGATTCGTTAAGAGATGATCAGCATTTTGTTGCCAATTATCAATGGTAGAGTCTGTGTTTTGTTTTGCAAACAAAAAAATCCGAACAACTTCAAGAGAGATTTTCAGAGATGGAGGAATTCTACAATTTCGTTTGAAGAGGTTGACAGTAAAGTTAGGCTTGAAACCTTCACTTACATTTTGTAAGTTAAAATTTAATATTTCTCACCCAACTGTGGCTCATGTTAACAATTTACATACTAAAATGTACATGTCTTAAAATGTACATGTCTGTGAGTCTGCAGTTGTTATGAGATGTGAGGAGGACTTTAACAAGCTGTTATGCAGCGAGACAACCACCGATACTTGAAAGGTGAGTTTTTTTTGCACGTGTCGTATTGTCGTTTCGAGAATTACGTAATGTTACCTCAATCATTGGGTGCGACCGCAACAAACATATATATCTACGCACTCAACAGAGGTGTGAAACAAAGATATGAGGATGTTTTTAATTAACTATATTACAAGGTAAAAAATTTAAGAAGGCAATTTTTTGTAAAATCAAACTAACTGTAACCACTTTTTGACCACTTTTTGAATACGAAAGTCGTTTTATGAAACAAGAAGCCAAATAAGTAAAGGATACAATTTGCAAGTGCAATACACACTGGCAACACTACATAAATTATTGATAGGAACGATGCCTCAAATCAAATCAAGTAACCACATCTTGACTCGTTCAACATTTGTGTTTTACCGCTACTGGAAATGTTCAGCAGCTGTTGGGTGGAATCTTACACCTCAGGCACTTTGAACAATGACCAAAAATGGCCAAGTCGACTATGTTTTTGGCAAAATGTCATCAAGGTCGGAGCGTCAAAATATGTATTTTGGGTTTATGTTCAAACGAAGGGTGTTTTGTAGATACTAAGGTAAAGCTAGCATTTTAGTGGAACGCTGGCACTGGCACACCTCATTTTGGAATCATTTATAATAAATTCCAAACTAACGAATGTACTGAAAAAGTTTGCCAGGAACTCAACCAGCCAAAAGTCTATTCTCAATCTTATCTTTTGCACCACGAGTTTCATAGTACTAATATGTCGTAATCATAAGCTTCACTTCAAAATCATAGCATAACTAATTAATGTACATTTTTAATACTAGTAAACAACTCAAAGTGGAGTATGGATCGGTTATTTAGCGTGACATGTTGATGGGTGTGCGCTGGACCAATCACCCATTCACCCCCTCAAGCAACCCCCAACGGTCAAGCCCCTTTCCTCCAAGTGTACCCCAGCGTCACCGACCAGCGACACATTCTCAGAACAACCAACTACTCCTCTTACGGAACCAACGCTGAAGAAACCGCCTGAAAAACAGCCAAACAAAACGATAACTTTACACACGCGCGCCACGCCGGCCTTTACAGGGAGAGACGGAACGAAACTTGCGGCAGTGGGAAGTCAGACTGAGAAACGAGTACAGAGATGGCTAACAACAAACTGATTTATAGAAGTAGAAAAGTTATAATGTGGTGTTCTAGAAAATGAAAAAAAATACGTTACTGTTCAGCTCTTCAAGAGAGAATCACTACATCTGATCCGCTATGCATAGTTATAGATGCACATTAGGGTGGTAGGGTTCGCTGAGAAGCTTTCGTCGTTATAATAGGAATTCTAGGAAAAAGTATTATGTGGAGTAAAAAAGTATGTGATACTACGGCAGATAAAACAATGTTTGAATGAATTAAGAAAACCAGAGTTATTCCCTGTGCTAAAAATTAAGCCAACTTATATAGGGACAAAATTGTGCATAATCGCGATAATATGCGGAAATGAAGCGATTAACATAGTAGCAGTTATATACAGAATACATAAAAAATTGATTGATTTTCCAAATGATTATGTAAAATAAGTTCTGGAAGGTTAATGGATCAAAAGTTTTCTTAATCCATAGCGAACAACCAGGAAACAGAGTTTTGTTTGAGTGTGAACGTATTGAATGAAGGTATGTGCATTGGAGTGGCATATAGTTGTGGCACGTTTGTGGTATACGTGGCACGGGTGTGGTGAGGGCACATTGGTTGAGGGTGTTCAATGTGTTCTGTGCCACACAACTGCTTGCTGGCTATGTCGATCTGTTGTGCAGTCTTGCAAAATCAACTTGATTTTTATTGCCATCGAAAAAAACGTTTAATTACAGTGAGGAAATGTCAAAAAACTGCAACAAGTTTAGCGGAAACGTCTCAAAACCGAAACAGTGAATCGTGAGAATGAAGCGAACTCAAGTTCAGCCTGAAAATGTGTTTTTATTATTTATGTTAACTGGCACAATATATGAAAATTATAATATAAAAAAGCTCGTTTGGCTGTTTGTCTTCCTAAAACCAAATTAAACAAAGTTATTCGTGAACCGTCAAGCTTAATGTATGCAGTCAGTGTTATTAAACCATGATTTATAGATTATGATAATAGCAATCTCATGTTTACATATTATGTATTTGCGCTGAGTTCTATAAGTTTGAATAATTACGAGTTCCTGGGAGAGAGGGGGGTAGTTTGACCCTAAATGCCGAACGGATGTACATTATTTATGATTATACTATGGTGTTTGGCCCCCATTGTAACAAACAACTTCCTTTATACGAATCAAACCGGTTTTCGGTACAACCGAACTGAGTGAGGGTTCTCGTAAAATGGTTAACAAATTTAGCTTATTTTGATATTGAAATGTCACTGATCAAATGAGTTTATACAAACAACCATTCACAAAATTGTACATATATAGTTGTGAATATTATATGACTTTTGTAGAAAGAAATGTCAGGCAACAACGACAACAAACATTTTTCTCAACTTGTTAAAATTGCATTTCTCTGTTTCTGTGTCAATTATGTATACTTGCAGGTACCAATTATGTAAATATGACGCTCTCGTTTTCACTTCGTTAATATGAATGATGGCTAATATTTGCAATAAACAACGAAGGTCTAGCTATATATTTATTAAACTTCATCGGTCCGGTAAAGTCTTCTCTAAAATATTTCGCTCAATGTTATATTTTTCAAATGAAACTTTTCTTTCATGTTCATGTTCTAAACGTACATGATACACTCTGGTAAGATCTGAAATTGAACGAACAGGAAACATTAACGAAAATTTATACCAAACTTTTCACGTCACATTTAGTTTAAACGTCTATTCACAAACGTTTTTACATATAAAAACTGAAGTACCACTTAACAGTATTATATGTATGTAACCAACCATGATTCGGGGACAGCAATCTGGCATCGAAGCTGGTGTGTCTCGGCTCGGCTGACTGATGTCGCATTGTTGCACCCGATTTACAAATAGTTGATTGATATAGCCAGTATCACCTGTTTTCCATGCCCATAATTTTTTCAGTATTCATTTCCTCATTTTGTTGTTTTCCTTTTTTCTGAGAGAAAAAATGCGGTCACATAATGGTGTAGCTCGAGGCCGTCAATAACCGTTGTTCCACCGTCCATCCACCATTGGTCTCGTATATTCATAACATTGCATTCATCTATAAACGTATATTCATAACATTGCAATCATCTATAAACGTATATTCATTCAGCATATTCATTCAATAAAATCATCGCATAATTTTTCAAATCATTCTGGTTTCATTTTATCGTCGAACACCCAGTCAAATCTGGATAGCAAATGACAGTAATAACGATTATGTAAGTTTAATAATAGTTATATAAGTTATGACAGAATCCGACAAATCACAGATGTTCGTTTTCATGAAACGAATACGCTAATATAAATTATAAATTACCACGTGCAATACATGATCGCTGTTAACCAGTCAAGTCATCCAACTGAGATCTTCATTCACACTCTGTAAACGCATAAAATGCGAGCGTCAATTTTCTGCTTGTTATAATGCATGTTGTTGCACTTGATTTGTACGTGTGTATTTGTCGAAACGATAGTCAAAAACCTAATCGTAACAAACGGAAAGTTAAACGCGTATCTGACAAGTGAAAGTCGAAAGCCGCAAGAGTTGACGTGCATGAGAATGTTATTACGCGCTAATGTTGCAGTTACATATTACTCTTCATGCAACATTCTTCTTTGGAATGCGATATTGTTCAGAAGAGTAATCGGAATTATCGAGAATATAACTTCAATGAAGTTGGTTCAGAAACATATGGTTTCACATACATGTTGTAATAACAAGGAAAAACTTTATTGTAAGTGCCATAAATATTGAGTAAAAGTAGTGTAAATAAAAACAACTTGGTGATCAAGTTTACAAGTAAAGATTCGGTTTGGAAGAGTACGATGATAGCAGTTTGGTTAGAATGACCTGCCGTCATGCTGACACTCTACCAATTAACTGCAAGTTGCATTCAAATTATTCGTGAAGTTTGCGTCAGAACCAGCTGGTATCTAAAGTTGTGCAGTCCATGTTCACTACACCAATATTAAAGGAACGTTCATACTTTCGACTATACACAGCAAAACTTATAATTTGTTATATGTAACCAAAAACGTATTGGCTCAAGTGATGCGATTTGACGAAACCTCCGGTTTTCGCTACCGAAGGTGAAGTGACTGGTACTTTTGAACGTGTCGTTAGAAACAAAAACACGATTTTACGGCTCGGCTAGTTTTTAGGGCAGAGACACAGAGAAGTTGCGATAATGAATGAAATGTAGTTGCAATAAGACTATAAATTATTATTTGATGTGACAGTTTCAATGAACGTCAGCTATATATAATTACATACATTGCAATATTCCTGTATGATTGAG
>OZ038443.1:16664949-16731423 GCA_964036265.1 Daptonema setosum
TTTTAAAGCAACACAGAGTATCTTCGAAGCATTTGAAGTTTTTAAAGTCTCCATAAGAAAACATTTTCGCTATAGATGCTAACATTGATAATTGGCTCAAAATTGTATACGAAAAAAAATTCCAGTAACCCTGAACTTGGCATAGACATCGGCTCAGATGAGATAAGTACGGTTTAGTGTGATACCTTGTACAGTTTTATAAAACTAGGACAGATCGGGGATTTCCAGCATTTCTTTGTAAGTTGTGTATGTACATGTACGTAGACGATGGTCATGCTTTTTACGCCCTCAACACTCCAGTCAATTATTCAATAAACCAAGGGTGTCCCTCTGCAAACTGGTACGTCCTTCCTATCTGCAATTCATACATATTGTTGAGGGCAGATTTTGTTTCAACGAATGGTTTGACTCGATGGAAAAGGTTTGTTTTTGTTGCCTTTACAAGCTTATTATAAAAATAACCGTCTGCAACAGTCTACGAATATTCATTGAATTTCAAAAGGCACAAAATAACACAAAATATGATGATAAAGTTACAAGTATGGGCTATGGTAGAAATTTGAAATACTATCTTATTCACTTATGCATTTGATATTTTTGATCGCTGAGTTTCACATTTATTTACGACACACGCAATTATTTGGTCAAACGGTACTTGCAAGGCAAATTAGAATATGCATATTTCCGTTTTCAATAGTGTTTGTGTATTGTGTGTTAATAGTGTATTCAGCGGTCAGCAACAAAGGGATAGAATGAAAACAAATAGTTTACACAACAAAAAAGTTTAAAAACTTGTTCAATAGAAATAGGAAAATAAAAATTTAATAAATATATAATAGAGCAATGAATGAAAGTGGATCAACAAACCGATCAATTATACAAAAATACATATTTTTGGCATGAATGAAACATTTAAAATTGAAGTTTATTGGGTTGATCAAACTTAGTGTATACTTCTTTTTTATGTATCCTGTATGCTTTTCATATGTGACCCACCTATGTGAGTTGATATTGTTGTGATTAGAAGAAAAATTGATTTCTTAAGCAACTTAGTTTGTTTACTTTTTTTTGCTCAATAAGGTGACAAGGGTACTTGTTGGATCTCTTTAGTGGTAATGACGATTCCGTTCAATGGTTGCAAGATCATCTGGTAAGCGGGCTGTGTCTCCTCCAATGTCTGGGTGGTCGTCATCTCGAAGTTACGGATCAGATGGCACAGCACGATGCGCATCTCGTTCATCGCAAATCGTTGCCCTTAAATGCCAGATATTATTATATTCCGAGTTAAATTACTCTTCGGTAGAAACATAGAACTTTATCCGAGCACTTCTGTCCAATAAAATTTTCTGCGTAGAGATAAACAGGACACGTGCGAAGTTTAAAACTGGCTGATACATGCGCAGTGAGGCAATGCTGAGTTCTCGTTTTCTTCTCAATAGTAAATAACTGGTACGGTACTATATTCAGTCCCTCTGATTCCGTTGAATACCATGTTCGGTCAGTCAGTTGTTTGAGTCATTCGTACTTTTACTTATCCAGACACTCATTCCGCCCCTAACCAATGCAGTTTCTTGGTCCGCCCGCAAACGGCACGTAGGCAAACGGATGTCGTCCTGCCGTGTTTTCAGGATCGAAACGGGACGGATCCCAGACCTCGGGATTCGGGAAATGCTTCGGGTCACGGTGCAACGAGAAAAAAGTCCATCGCCAGTTGAGTGCCGGCCGGAGCGACGAATCCGGGCTCTGAATCAACCACTTGCATAGTACTCAGTTCACTCACCCACTCACTCACTCACTCACTCACTCATTCACACTCACTCACTTACTCACTCTCATGTCACTTTGCTTACTCAATCATTGACCAAGTACATATGTAGATACTAACTGAGAGTGAGATCTCTTTGTCAACTGTACGGGCAACGAGTGGCACCGAAGGAAACAAACGGAGTGTCTCTTTAATACAGTTGTCTAGCAGACGCATCTTGGTGATATCTTCCGGCGTGGGGCAAGTACCGAGGTCATCTCCTGAAATTATAAAGTCACAATCAGTGGTTTTGAACATAAAAATAAAAATAATATGATAAATGTTATGAGTCTGTTTGCTGTCATCGGTGGCAGAAGCTCATTCACTTACCCAGAATATCGTTGAGCTCACGACGGACTTTCTGCTGAACATCTGTGTGAGTTGATAGGCACCAGATGCACCACATGATCGCATGACTCGTCGTGTCGTGACCCTGTAATGCGTGAGTGAGTGAGTGAGTGAGTGAGTGAGTGTGAGTGAGTGAGTGAGTGAGTGAGTGAGTGAGTGAGTGAGTGAGTGAGTGAGTGAGTGAGTGAGTGAGTGAGTGAGTGAGTGAGTGAGTGAGTGAGTGAGTGAGTGAGTGAGTGAGTGAGTGAGTGAGTGAGTGAGTGAGTGAGTGAGTGAGTGAGTGAGTGAGTGAGTGAGTGAGTGAGTGAGTGAGTTAGTGAGTTAGTGAGAGTGAGTGAGTGAGTGAGTGAGTGAGTGAATGAGTGAGTGATTAGTTCTAACTTCGAAGTCCATGCGGCACTACAGATCCAATGAAGGGATAACTTTTCGGCCCGTGTCCCAATGAAATCATTTTGTCCATATAAGCATGATTTTTGGGATACTGTACTTTGTAAAGCAGGTATACGGCAAAGGCAATGAGGAACATGCCCAGTAGTACTATACCGGCAGCCATTCTGGAGTATTTGCGCACTGAAATGTTCGGTGTTGATTGCAGGCATTTTTGATAGCAGTCCCTTTTACAGTGGTTAAAAACTGATTGCTGTTCATTGAGTTTGATGCAACATGCCGATACATAAACAATTAGCGCATTTTAATTCAATTATACATGTATCATCATAATCTCAATTTATTTCTCGGATAGAAATGGCAATGCCGTAGCATATTGAACGTTAAAAGTTGAATAGTGGAGACGATTCTGGATGTGGGAATTGGAAACAAGTTTTAATATAAGTGGATGCATTGTATTTATTGACGCAATCAAAGTCGGTGAACACCATAAACAAATACATTGAAATGTACAGTACATGTACGCAGTTGTTGAGCGATACGCCTACTTCACTTCACTCATCTTTGCTAACTTGCACAACATACGCATTTTGGTTAGCTGTACATTAGGTTGAGAGCATGTCACCACATTACCATTACGTTATAATTTTTTTGTTATGAAAGGTGATGTGGTTATTCAATAAAATCAAATCTAAATGTTATACGAATAAATGTTAGTGACAAGAGTTTTTTTTAGCGGAACCTGAGGTTTAACTTTTTGGCGATGGACTGTTACCTCTTTTTGCAATTTAACCATGAGTGAACATAAGGACAGCGATGTTACAACGTTCCTGGCTGATTTTTTCCCGATGACACAAACACTCAGAACCAAATTTTTGAGATTTAACTGAGAAAATATCGTCTCGATTACGTTTTCCAGAAACAGGTCAACTGAGGTTAATATATACGCAGAGATTTTATACAACAAACATTGAGTCTTCAAGAAAGTTTGAACATAAATGTCAACCATTTCACAAATCATCAAGTAAAGAATTAATGGTGTACTGCTGTTTTAATGATGATTAAATTTGTTAGTTACCATACCGAAAAAATACAATATGTAATGAGAAATGAGAGCGTTATACCGCCACGTACATACAGTACATACAAGACGATTATAAGACGTTTGCCTTTTATGTGATCAAGTTGAGCATGCTCACAACTCACAACCACAAGTCACAATTGAATGCCTTTTTGACTATTTTTAAGGCAAACTGCAATGAGATACAAAGTATGTGTACGTTCTGTTGTGTCTCATATAAATTTATGGGTTGTATTCTAGATTATCTTAACAGTATAATTTTGCTGGTATGGGCACTGATATACAGAAACTTTCGCAAGGGGAAGAGATTTTTGGCAAACATTTATGCGAAATTACGCACAATCAGAAATTCGTTGGATCTCTTTCTCTGCATCATACTGTGTAGCAGTTTGGGAAAAATTAAATCCACAGAAAACCATGTCCCATTTTTACAAGTCGACGTCGAAATAAACAGGCTTATTAGCATCTTTACCAGAGTTTGGCAGATTTTCATTTGTTGTAATATGCTATAATGTGAGTTTTTTGTTTATATTATCAAAAACTGGTCGTCCAAATTAGCGTTCCTCCTTGTAGAATAATATATATATGTATTTACGGAATGACTGACTGACTGAAAGCAGTGAACAAAATAAACCGTGAATGACACATAAGAAGACACGTTCTTAGAAAACTTTACATTGGTTTAAACTGTATTTTACAGCGTCGTTGTATTCCAGTATATGAGTTGCACTGTAATATGTAAGTTTACAGTATACGGTGAAATAACTGTAGGTGTTTGCATAAAACAGTGCACATTGTAACGTCAACTCGACTCGAAATGATCGAATCGAAACGCCTATGCGGTCGGCTCAAAATGTGCATTAAAAGAAGTCGTCTATATCACCTATATTTTACAATGAAAAATCTGGTGTAAACCAAACGTGAATTCAGTAAGCATGGGTTTATGAAAAGTGCCGTGTATTACAACTAAAATGACGTTAAAATGGCACTCGGTCGCAGGCAACACAGTGCGTGCAACAGTGCGTCGGTTGCAGTGTATCGCATTGCATGCATTATTCGCTGCTGCTGTATACGCGCACATGCAACCTTGAACTGTGGTTGCTCCCAACGTGTACTGTAAACACCAACTGTTGCACTCACACTGCAGCAATATCACATTTTTCTTGCTCTTAAAATAATCCTAGTATAAAAACACCGTTGTGAAGCACGAACCCACTTTTTACTGTACTGCGAGTCCGTAAACTTAACCTAGATAAAAGTTTCCCGACCTAGTAATCAGAGTTTGTCTTAAGCAATCAGAAAAAATAAAATCCAAATGATAACTTAAACAAACTTGCCGATCGTTTTTCTAGACTTTCTTCCGTATTTTTCATTCTCTTGACAGAATAATTATGTTTTCCGTTGACTTTTAGCCTGTAAATAAACTGAGCTGTATCTCGGCGTAACGTAGTCGTTCTGCGCACCGACTGTTAACTATGCCATTTATATATTCATACCTCGGGTTGCATGTTTCGGGTTACGTGCATTTCGCGGCCACATGTATCCACTCACACAAAAGCTAATGTAAGTTCGTGTAAATACAGTATGTAATCTAGAATAACTGGCCTTGGCCATACAACTTGGAGCCAACGATTATTTGTCAGACATTAGCTGTGTCTATAAGTTGGCCAAAAGTGTTTTTAACATGGTGAAAACCGCAAACAAGTCAAAGCCATCGAACTCGTGATCGAAGGATGTGCAGTACTGGGCAATAATAAAGTCAAGACGAGAATGAGTGAATTCGACACAATGACTGGCAAGGTGAGAATCTGGTTGGATGCACTTTCAACTCTCATTCACCAAAACCACTGAACCGTCAACCGATTCCACATAAATTCAAATGTTTGATCTTGTGTGACTGAACGTGTGTGTGAGTGAGTTAGTGAGTGAGTGAGTTAGTGAGTGAGTGAGTGAGGGAGTTAGTGAGTGAGTGAATGAGTGAGTGAGTGAGTGAGTGAGTGAGTGAGTGAGTGAGTGAGTGAGTGAGTGAGTGAGTGAGTGAGTGAGTGAGTGAGTGAGTGAGTGAGTGAGTGAGTGAGTGAGTGAGTGAGTGAGTGAGTGAGTGAGTGAGTGAGTGAGTGAGTGAGTGAGTGAGTGAGTGAGTGAGTGAGTGAGTGAGTGAGTGAGTGAGTGAGTGAGTGAGTGAGTGAGTGAGTGAGTGAGTGAGTGAGTGAGTGAGTGAGTGAGTGAGTGAGTGAGTGAGTGAGTGAGTGAGTGAGTGAGTGAGTGAGTGAGTGAGTGAGTGAGTGAGTGAGTGAGTGAGTAGTGAGTGAGTGAGTGAGTGAGTGAGTGAGTGAGTGAGTGAGTGAGTGAGTGAGTGAGTGAGTGAGTGAGTGAGTGAGTGAGTGAGTGAGTGAGTGAGTGAGTGAAGGAGTGAGTGAGTGAAGGAGTGAGTGAGTGAGTGAGTGAGTGAGTGAGTGAGTGAGTGAGGGAGTGACGCTACTACAGTTCATGTATAGTTCATTCTACATTTCATATTCATGCCAATAGATAACTCATCCACAATCAGCAATCAACTCAATCACTCATGTCTCAACTATAATCATCGTGACCCCGTCTCATTGCGTCCCCGATCACTGATCGCAACCCCTCACTCTCAGATTGGTGCAGTGTGAAGATGTGATGGTGATTAGATCAGGCGATATAGACGATACAAAACACACGCATCCTGTACATACACGGGCTTGAGTTACTACGTTATTGGAAGATTAAGTTAGAATACTTACTTACGTGTTACTTATGTAGTTTGACTTGTTCATGTTGAGCCACCAGAATACTAGCCGTTACTGTGTAACAAAAATTTTATGTAAGAGTTGTGCATAATCTAAACAGACGATGTGAAGGAACACACTATACGTGCATGATGCATGCATGGTATTACCTTGATCACGTTGAATGCGCGTATTGGCAGTGTTTATTGTAATGGGTTGCTTGATCGAAAACCCAGGGCTAATGGGGCAGTAAAATTTGAAATGTTTATAATTGTTCTTCGATGTTTTGGGTTTTGGAATGACAATGAAACGGTAGACAAAAAAACATCAAGTGTAAAACTGTCCAATTTATCTGTAGTAATTAGCGTGATTGTGTTCGCATACATGAGTTGAAAACGAGTAAAATGTTTGCCCCAAGGACACGCTGTTAAAACTGAGTCTCTTTGCCCTTTGGTCAAACTTTTTGACATCAGAAACGCCATGTGATTAAACTATACAAAAGTAATTACTCACCTGAACTATATATAAAAATAATTACATAACTGAAGCCTGCATACAAAGAAAAGCTGTGATGTCGTCATTTAATAAAATGTAAATTTTATAAATAAGTCCTTATTAAACCATAAATAACTACCGTAGTTTGCTGTATTGTTTAGGACAAATATTCTTTGTGAACGTAATCCTATTATAGATGGGTCAGCCACACATTGTGCCCAAGTAATTAGTCTAAATTTAGTAAACCTTTACTCTGAGCCGGTTGACCGTAAGATAATCCATTGTCTATATAGGTTATAAGAAACTGGTTTAAGGCGGAAATACACATCACAAGATTTGAGACGTGAATGTACCTTAATGATGCTTGAGTGTGACGAAAACGTTGAGTAAAATCAAATTAATCATGAGCAATTTTATTTAACCGATTAAGTTTTGTTCGCAGTTCCTGGTCGGAAGAAAATTTGTAGGAAAGACTTGAAACCATAGTGATATTATTTCACACTCACAGTAAACTTCAAAAAAATCAACCAGTCGTTATGTATCATATAATTTTTGTGTTGATCAAGATGTTTTTATTGTGTATTACCCGTTTTTCATGCAGTGTATCAGCCTACAGTATGTACCAACAAACACGAAACAACGCTCCCTAAATCCACTTATTAGTGACTCGGATAGTATCTATCTGTACACTATTGTTTATCATCAGAACCAGGCTCGGATTACGCGTCCAAAAACAGGTCAACATGGTGTTGCGTAGTAACAGGGCTATAACGGGTATTCATCTGAAATAAAAATACAACATCCCTCCGTAGACGGAAATGTTTTATTTGAGCAAATATCGCCAATGCCAATTAGCCATGTTTATCCTAGAATAATAAACATGCTCTATTTTGTGACCAGGAAGAAAACCTTGAAACAAGAACTTTTCGTCCAATATAGCAATGGAACTAGACTAAAATTGTCTGATGGATCTTGAAAGTAATCTGGGGCATGGTAGGACATTGAGGCATTGTTGCACGTAAATAGGATACGTGTAAAGGGCAAGTGAAAAGTTGTAATGTTAACTACCCCAACTTTGAATCGTTAACTGCATCAACAAAGAAGGTTATGCATAATAGTCGGCTGTCTGACTCAACTAAACCCAACAGTTGTATGCTATAACATGCGATCATCATGTTCAGTGGACGTTTCCCGGGTTGGACAAGTTAACGTGTCATTTTTTCACTTGAATCTCAGGAAGCTCTATAGCTAAGAAGAAGGATTTTATGTGTTGTTTGCTAAAACGAAAATGTTTAATTCCAGTCGCATGCTTACGTATGTTTAGGTACGTATGTACATCTTTGCCAAGTTACTAAAAGACGGAATGCGCGCATAATAAGGTGGGCGAACCTCCGAAATGCCACCGTTGTCCAGCCTCACGATACATAGGTGATCGGGGGCTAACGGAAGCGTGTTCACCCATTAAATCCGCGAATCTTTGATAATTTGATAATTTCTTTTTGTCAACTGGGTTTGTGTCTAACCGCACGGGAAAAATTATTTGTGGGCTTTGCACGCAAAAACACGATGCGGATAATGATTGATGATTCTTTTAACGTAACCTACTCATTCACAAGTACAACTTTAATTGACTATACAAAAGCGTTGATTGGTAACCTGATATGATCGTTGAAGTGTATGATCGTAAAGGCAAAACCGGATGAACTCATGCATCCCATAATGATAACGTTCCTTAATGATTTTTTACATAAACACAAAAGAGTGAATTGTTTCAAAATAGTTGTTTCTTGTAATCTTGTTCTCTAATCACAAGTGGTGTCTCATGCGGGTGTCTAAAATCTTTTCATAATTTATTTGCTTTTTATTAACTCAAAAACTCCACGTTACTTTTTTAAGACAATTGCGCAGCATGAAACTCGTCCACAAGTGTTTGTTCCAGTTGTTAAAAAAAAATTATTGGCCGAAAGTTTGAATGGTGCAATTCGGAATACCAAACGTTTGTAATCAAAGAACATGGATCGCCTGTTTTGATTGTGTAAACTGGTTCCACCACAAATGATTTTTTTGAAATTCGATAAATAAATTTGTTTTCAGGATGGGACGAGGTTTGAGTACCCTCATGCAATTATCACATTTTCAAGAGTCTCTGAAAAGTACAAACAGCTGAAATTTTACTGATAGCAATTAAGATCATTCTATTAACGGTTAAGTAAGGTAGCACGCCAAGAGTCAATTGAGCATTCGTTAACCAATATAAACTTACGGACATAAACGGTATATATTCATATGATGATCACAAGAATCATTCCGATTTTCAAAATAAGTAAGTTGGAAAAAAATATATCAATTTTTTTCTTACATAAAATCAAATTTTCTTATGAGTAAACCGATAATTAGAAAACTGTAACCGAAGCGAAACGTTAATAATGTAATCAAAGCATAAAAGATTCAAATTAATTAAGCGATTAATGTTAGAACGTTGTACGTTGAACGAATAATCGTAATTACGATACCGTAACCTTAACATCCGACATCATGAGCACTCTGACATCATCACCATCATTATCGTCGCTTTGTTGTTCCACTAAAGGTTACATGATAACCGACTCTAACTTCCATGGTCACATGCATTTTTTATATCATCACCAGCTTATTCTGGATGATTTTAACACAAAACACACATCACAATTAATTGACCGATCCCTAAATAATCCAGGCTAATATAAACTACGTTTCACTCTACGGTCGGCTATAATACATTAATTAGTGCATTTCCTATTTATACATAAGTTTATTGGACCAGCTTGGCATGACGGCCTTTTGCGGCTTGACAGTCACTCCCTATGGGAAAAGTATACTATTTTGAACATTTACAGTAGCTGTAAGCTATGGACAACAGTTTGCTTGTAGTAATATTACTGCCGTTTTGCAAACCTTATCCGCTATTGGCCTGTTTGTTTAGACGGTCACAAAGCATTTAAGACATAGTAAATGGCAATTATAAAATGGGTATGAAAACTCGATATGACACTATACTTATCAGAGTGCTTTTCAGTGAGTATGATTTGTCTTCATCAACTCAGCTTACGAATTTTTAGTCAGTCAATCAGTCAGCCACCTGTACAACACCTGTACAAAATCAACTCACTCACTCACTCACTCACTCACTCACTCACTCACTCACTCACTCACTCACTCACTCACTCACTCACTCACTCACTCACTCACTCACTCACTCACTCACTCACTCACTCACTCACTCACTCACTCACTCACTCACTCACTCACTCACTCACTCACTCACTCACTCACTCACTCACTCACTCACTCACTCACTCACTCACTCACTCACTCACTCACTCACTCACTCACTCACTCACTCACTCACTCACTCACTCACTCACTCACTCACTCACTCACTCACTCACTCACTCACTCACTCACTCACTCACTCACTCACTCACTCACTCACTCACTCACTCACTCACTCACTCACTCACTCACTCACTCACTCACTCACTCACTCACTCACTAACTCTCTCACTCACTCACTCAACGGTCACCGGCAAAGTTAGCAACAAATTGAACGCTCTATGATTACTTTGAACTTTTTATGTAGTTTTCGAAACGTAAAAAACTGAATGACTACATAGAATAGTATTTTGTTGAGTCAATACTGGTGCTTCTATTTGAGTAACACGTACACACTTGTGACATTGTCCTGGTTTGGTAGTCGTGTAAAGAGGTAATACAGGGTGTCTGACATCAGGGCTTGGTCTCTGACATTAATCACACAAATTCGCCATATGCTTTTTTGGTGTTTGAGATGAGTTTGTTGTAACATGCTGATGTTTCCTAAAAACAGACATGAGTAAGCATTACACAAGCATGCAATTACATATGCAGTCTGTTTTGTGTATTATAGGTTTTAACGTACACCGTAGGCGAACCCTGATTGAATTATATGCACCGGAACTATAAAGACAACCACTAAATGTAGAAATAACTATATCATAAAGACAACCAAACATTGTTCCAACATTGGACACCTGTTGTCACTCTGTACCTAAAAGTGTGCCTTTGCGTCAAGTTGACGTGGCCGCACTTGGGCATTTGGGTGCCTGATACCCGATTTATGTGCCCGGTGGTGGTCTGGGCTACTTTACACTGCACCATCGGATAGATGTGCCAGTGCCACTGTCTTATGTGTCTTCTAGGCACCTTTATAGCTTGTATTCCACAATCTTTTAATTCTAGGTGAAACTTTCCACAGAACACTTCAATTCTAGGTGATTTCTTGTACCAAGTTATATTTCCCATGAGTTAATGTGGTCTGACATATGTACATACCGATTTACATAGATACAAACGTAGGTTGATGCGCTTCCACTTCCCGTATTCAACAAAATATCTTTCCCACTTTACTTGATTTGTACTTTGAACCCCATTTTCGCTGAGAGTGCCCCAGGGTTCAAAATGCCCAAGCGAGGTGAGATGAAAAGTTTTTGTAAAAATACATGCAATAAGATTACTTTTACAGTGTTTAAAAAACTGTTTGCATCAATCAGAGTTTCTTATAGTATTATTATATTGTGAAAGACTTCTTTATTTCAAAGTTTTTGATTGCTGCAGCCATTTTGCATTTTATTAACATAACAGCACAACTCTCAATAATGCTTATTGTTTTGATACTTGTTTTCTCGCAGTTTTGTTGTATAGCTGGATCGTAAACTAATCCAACTGTTAAAGCTTTTTGTATTAAATTATCAAAATTAACTGACAATAATCATTTTTACATCTTGCAACGAAAAAAGCTCTGAATTGAAAAATGGAAATAATGCGAAAAGGGTATTTTCAGTTATTGACAAAACCCATTCATCACAATTCACTGATACACCCTGTACTATGTGAATCATTAACCATGATATTTTTACATCTTATTATGCGATTCTCCGCTGTTATTTCAGACCCTCGTTATGTTTTTCTTTGTTTGGAACGTTTTGTTCGCTTTTCTGATGTATTTTCCCACTAATTACATTTCATTATTGTGGTCTCACACATGAGTAGTTTTTATCTTTAGCTTGATATTGTTTACATTAATATCTATACAATTCTTAAGAGTTACATAATATTAGTTCTTAGTTTCCGAACTCAATTTCTAAATAACAATCAAGCTACTTTTGTACCAGTTCTAAAAATACATCAATTCATTATACTTTTCGTTAACATCCGCACCGTTAGTTTTACAAATCGTACTCTTCTCAGGTAGCCGTTTTTACTAAGTACTTGTAATTATATAAACAATGAACGTTACTGAAATTGCCGGGATGTTATGTTTTGTCCAGGACACTAATGCACTTTGGCGGCTTGGTTTGCTGGTGGTTAGAGAAAAATTCTAACAAATCACTAGATTTTTTAGTTTTTAAGTAAAATAAAACACATGTGCTCAATTGGTGCTAAAGTTTAGGTGCCAGTTGGTGCTTGGTGTATAGTGGTATAAATCGTATGGTATGTACAGATTACTAGGGTGACATCCTACATGCCTACATAGAAATACATACATGCCAGTTGTATAATCTACCAACTGACGAGTTTTACTGAAATTCTGGCAAACTAAATTTGAATACGTGATATGGAAATATTTTTGAACATAATCTTTAGTTCAAAATATAATTTTTGATCAATTTTCAACCAAAAAGCCATGTTAAAAAACAAAGAGTTATTCGAACAAGTTAACGGGTGGATGAAGCTACTGTATGTAGTAACCAAAGTGGCCAACCAGTGTTCTCATTCACATAACAGCTTGAATCGGACCAGCCTCTCCAACCGATCTACTCACCCCGTATCTTCAACCGCATTTAAAATTAAAGTACCAATCTATCAATCAATGCGTTAATCATCGACGGAGTTAACAACATTTAAAACAAAAACGTACCACAAAAAGTAGGCCTGGGATGCTGTCACCGGTCGGGAACAGGGGTAGGGGACAAAAAAGTAAAAAAAAAGTAATGGGTTTGAGTGGAGGCACCTGTACATGGCATATATAGTGATGCGACCCCCAGTGTTGTGACCTGGCTGGCACCGACTAACCGCAATACATTTGACCACAATACAGTGGCGGATGGATGCATCTTTTTAATTTTTATTCTACAAACAAACTGCATACATTTTTTGAGAGGAAGATGCATTGTCATAAATTATAAGGAAAACATTTATTGTTTAATAACCGGCATAAGCAATATAAGGTAAAGCATATCAACGAGTTAAATCAAACGATTTTATGATCTATGATTGGTAGTCAGTCACTCGTTCTCCTCTTATCTGATAACGTTTCATGTGCCTTTTTGTACTTTTTCATGTCATTTTTGTACAGTTTTAATCGTCATGAAAGTCATTTGGTTAATGAAATTGGTTGTCCGCTGAACTCACCTTCATACGTATCTATTACTGAAGGTTGAAGTGATGAACTTATTATCACTGTTCCACAAGACCTTTAAATGAAAAAAAATCTTATATTGTACTGTCTGAGCGATTTTTCAATTTCATCTAGTTTAAACAAAGCCATTTGGTCCATTATTCAAATACGTAGTCAATATAATTGACCCAACAAAGCTCGATCCAGGAACAGGAACTTATTGTCCTTTACTGAAAAACTTTAATGATCATGTGTCAAAATATGTGTAAGTATAGTTTGTTCCGTGTTTCAAGATACGTATTTAGTAGAATACATACAATTAATGAGCATAAATATCAAATCGTAGATACACATTTGCTTCATATAAAAAACATACATAATTGAACTTTCCAGTCGAATCCGTGTTTATTGTTTGGTTGATTGTATGGACGACCATCATTGATTATAAATGAATATCCCAATTTCTTATGGTATACATACCGACTGGCCACTGGTGTTCTATTACACCTTCAATTTGCATGCAAGTTGCATTTCTCTCTGTTTTGCTTTAACTCTCTCTCCTTATTCACTTCTTGTCCTCATAGAGTAATACGATCGTATGTACATTCTTCATCTCTCAAGCTAAAATTTTTACTTGCAAGTCACAATACACCTTTATCTTCCATTCTGTGTAGAAGGTGATTGTTTACGTTTTCATCTTCCGTGTTACTTGGTCTGTCATTCATTAAAAACCATTGCCGTGCTAATTCCGAGTAACTGACCGTGGTTAACGGCTCCGTTGGTCCAACCAAGTCACCATTCACGAGTCCAATTAACGATGCTACAAATACATACATTTGGGTGACATTGGCTCAAATCCTATGGGGGATAAGACGATATCACATTTAGCATCACAACAGTAGCGGATGCTCGAATTTCATTATGGATTTATCTGGTAATTTTTTTCAAACTTATTATGATGATTGTCAAAAGAGCTTGGCAACAAAGAATCACTTTCCAAGGAAATAGTGTCGTAGGTTTGACAACAAAGCTCATCGAAATGCCCTTGTATGACCCATATTGTTAACATTGTCTGTAGTAGATTAGTAGAGTACCGATAACTAACAGTGGTTTGTTTCATATGACAAATCGGGTAGTTCCTCATTTTCGGTGTGTAATTATTTAGTTACTTAGTTTAGTCTCAGATGTTGTATTTATGGGTCAAACGACCAGGAACCCCGTGATTTGTTGTAAACTGAGTACTTTATTTTATGATCAATAAATAAAAGATATTCACTTTATGGATTCGATTTTCATTGTGACTACATTGACGACTGTATTTACAGTTATAGAATACTTGTATGGCCTTTCATATTCTTGTACCATGCATCTTTGACCTCTTTCCTTTTGAAAAGCGAATCTTTTCGTTTAGTAGAATATGTATATAGTGTAGTATATACGTATGTAAGTAGTTTCAGTTGTAACTATTTCATTTCATTGTATTCGCTGTATTATTATCTACATATGTACATATATTATTCTGATTCTGTTTCTTTTGAATACAAGAAATATTTATGTTAAGTTTGTTTGCTTATCATTGTTCGCATAGTTGATAAATTAATTTTTTTTTGCTATCAAGAAAACATTCAATGAACCGGAGAAACTTTACCTTATGAGGTTAGGCATAGTGGAAACATTGTTTAACAGAAAGTTAAACTAAAAAATACTGAACTTGTAATCTGGAACTAGATGTTCAGTACTTTTTAGTTTAACTTTCTCACCAGAATTTTTCAATTAACTGTTTTGGAAATTGCTAATTTCGGAACCGGATAATTGGAAGTTTTAGTGTACATGCTTGACAGTTATTTTTGTGATTGTGACAGGAAGTATCATGTTTGAGATCGTCATAATACGTAGCATGAATAATTTGATATGACCCACTGAACGAAACACCCATGGGACACAAACACGGAACCCGTCCTTTTTGAATTCCACCTTTTATGCAGTCGGTGAACCAGAATATGCCGCTAATTAGTGCCCTTCTACAACAGCTTAGCTACAAAGTTTCTGTTTCCTGTTTCATTTGACATTTGTTCTCAACATCAGACTATAAATAAGGAAGGCATATGTATGTGGGTCAGGTCAAACAGTCAAAACAGCACGTTAACGTTTTTTAATTGGATGCCTGATTATAAGTTTGGAGTAAATCTATCTGTTTTCAGTCATTGATTGTTCATGATCAGCTTATGGCTGGATCAGTCTATAAGTATATCGTCGTTTTCAATATCTCGTTCAATGTCGAACTATGCGCGTGATCAAAACCATCCAGCCAGCAGAGTCCAGTTCAGCCCACTTTTAGCACAACAAGAGTGAAACGTAGATCGGATTGTCCTCAGGTCAAACTCATGTTTAACCTTGGAATTTCGATGTTTTTTTGTGTCGTATGTCGCTCCACCCGAGTATGGTGGGTGAGGAGAGGAAGGGAGCGTTGGGAGGAGGGTGGTCATGTAATTCATGTGCATCATACCATCTTCGGGACGCTATTAAGCCACTGGTTTTGGCTAACAAACTTCTAGATTGTTTTCGGTACGCAAAACTTTTCTCTTGTCTGAGGTCCAATATGAAGTATTTCTGGTGGTGGAATGGTGGAATTCCGCCGTATTTTTTTGGTCCATAAATGATGAATGCACCATTTTTGTCGGGAGCAAGGGTTGAATGATGTTACCCCCCCCCCCTTTAACGCGTGAGTGAGCGACTTTTTATGCATGCACACCTGTATTTATTGATGACTGCAGGCTGATGTAGGTCGTCATGTATTGTGGTATAGTAATAACCACATTGTAGTACATATAAATCAGTGAACTTGATGTCGAGATCGAAAGTGGTCGAAGTGATGACTGACATGGAATGATGGAATGTATGCATGTGATTGATCCGTTGCATGTTTGTCGGTTATAATGGTAGTTCCACACGATAGATCGATAGGAGAATACTTCTAAGAGATCTGGAATCTCTAAGAATGGATGGTCACTCGGTGAAGAAATCGTATCTGACTAGAATGTCGGTACAACACATGAAAGCTTACATTCAATTTAAATGTGAAACACATGTATCTACTATCATAATCCCCAAGTTGTGTAAAATACCCATCATAATATAGGTAGGTAGGGGATCAGTACCTGAAAGAAGACCTTGGTTCTACATCCTGTTGATTTCACATCCACGCGGGGGAGGCATGGAGGGGGAAGGGGCTCTGAGCTTTCTTTTGACCTGCAAAGGCCATCCAACAATACGAGCATAATCAAACATCTCTTTCTCGCAAAATCTATAACGACCCTGAATTCCCAATAAACGCCCTCCCAAAGCGTCAAGGTTCAGATACTCTCGATTTCGCTCATTTTCATTCGGAAGTACTCCACATTGCTGATCTCCCCTGATGTTTTATTGGTGAAATGATTATTTTTCAAAAAGATTTATTCGCTTCCGGTCGCGATTGGGTGAGTAATACTAAGATGATATGGTGACTTGAAGTAACCGGACGATGATTCAACGTTATTTCATGTGAATGATACCTTGACGTTGATTGACCGTTGATTGCTCATCATCCTCAAACAACAAAGTTCAACCTGTTTCCTTATTATCCCATTATTATCGCATTAAAAAGCACTTGTTTTCACGGACTTGCACACCGACATTCAACATTCACCAGTCTTTCATCAGTTATCGTACTCCTGTCCAACACGTTTTTTCAGAATGATGCAGTTTTCTTCTTTTCAGACTGATATTTCGCTCATCAAACTTGACATAAACACTATAAAATTCTATCACATCGGCAATTATACGGCAGCCCTCATTCTAAGTGACATTTTCAGTTCATTTCTTATGCACATCTTTTCACTTTTGCGATGTTCATGCAAGATATGTGTTTTAATTTCACCTGCCATTTTTAATTATCGATTGGTTGTACACATTTAATGTTGTTTCAGTTATCACTTATCGAACACACCGAACACCATTTATATTGTTAGCACCTGCACCCTCACTTCTTAAATCAGCAGAATGCACGACCACGAGCTCATCACAATCCGAGATCAAGTCGTAGAACTGGATCCCAGCAACAACAACAACACCAACAACAACAACAACAACAACAACAACAACAACAACAACAACAACAACAACAACAACAACAACAACAACAACAACAACAACAACAACAACAACAACAACAACAACAACAACAACAACAACAACAACATCAACAACAACAACAACAACAATAATAATCTGTTGAACAACAGTAAAACCGACAAATATGAAAACTTATTTGATTTTGATGACCACAACAACAACAACAACACCAACAACAGCAGCAGCAGCAGCAGCAACAACAACATCGACAACATGCTCGACATGAGCAACAGCACCACTGCCGATATCTGTAAGTGATAAAGCTTTGATTGCCAATGCTAAATAAATAAATAATTAGTTTCCTTCTATGGGATTCACATACCTGAAATTTTCACCAACAAAAAAGTTTTATACTAACAAAAACAATTTGCATGGGACTACCACCACAATCATTCGTTTTTGGTTTGTTCTGATAGCTTGAAAACATGGTCAGTAGCGCCAAGGTCAAACCTCAGACTGGCTACGCACAGGTCACAGTAGTTGCTTATGTTACAATCTATTCACTGCGCTCAGTATTATCATTTTTTTCACTATTCGTTCATTAGCTCACTGACTCAATAATAGTTCCGATGCACTACTTATCATATCCGTTACATGGTTTCAAAACTATTTTTGCTTGGAGTCAACTGTTGCAACAGCATGTTTACGCCCGACAATTCACGCCCTCGGCGTAAGCCTAAGCTTACGGTTTTTTTCAAAGTGCACTGTGACCGAAACTCGATCACTCGCAACGCGCAACAGCATAAACCGCATAAAATGTATAACAGCAGCAGCAGCACGTAACATGTAGCATCAAGCATTTCATGTTTTGCGTTTTCGACAACTGCGATTTCACCCAATTCAACGGCGGTTTAACCTTGAAACGCGAGCACTCTCCCTCTCCTCAAATAGCGGATAGAATAACTTTCACGACGGCTAGAATATAAGGCTTATTAACCTCTAGTTAAACCATTATAAACCCAGTTTTCCATATCAGTTTGAATAAAGCTGAAAATGAGGTAGTTGTGGCAGTATTTTGCCTGTTTGTGCTCATCGACTCGCCACAACGGTTGCACATGCGCAACAGTGAGCGACCGAGTCCAATACAAGGCCAGTAACGCGCAACGCCATCAAAAACACGAATATTTGACTGGATGGCTAGTTGAGTATAATCAGGCGCTGGTTGCAGGCTGTAACGCTGCTAACCGCTCACCTACCATACCCACCCACCTCGCAACCCAATGTGCGCTAATGCATGTACACGGCTAAAAATTTAACGGAAATTTTTCATGTGCGGTTTAGTTTACATTTTACGTGGGTAGGCTATGTAGATGAAGTTGTTTGCTTTACAATCCGGCTAGATTAGTTGAAGCCGGTTTGGTTTCACTGAACAGTAATACATGAAACTGGTTACTGTTTATGGACGATTACGATAATTGTGACACAGTGAATGTGGCAAGCTCACCCATTCTTATACCTTTTAACCTTTTATTGCACGTTTATTTAAAATGGACAAACTGAAGGAATCACATTTTAAAAACACTGTTTCTTCAGTGTTAGTGGTAGAAACCGATACCGAGTATCTAGAAATATATTATTGATCGCTGAGTACCTTATCTAGGGATCGGCTGCTTACCGACCGTATTATTTTATTAAACAGTAACATCACACAAGTCTGAATACTAGTTTGACTCATTACGTAGGATAAGCAAACATTAACCTAAATTTGATAATAAAACAGCAGGCTCTACTAGTTTAGCGGCATCGCCCAGTAAAATAGCATCTGCTCTATTTTGCTGTGAGTAGCGGATAAGAAAATGCAGCAAAGTAAAAAAAGTTTTACAGAGAGAACTACATTTATATGAAGTTTTTTTACAAAAAAGAAAAACATGTAGATTCTGTATTTGTGAAATTATCAGTATCAGTATTATTTTGCTGATCACCAGTTTAGACTGTAAACGCATCTGCGCTATGCTTACTCTCCGACTGACCGGCTGACCCAGTTTCGACACGATATACAAATACAGTAGCATAAAGCGGTCAACCAGTCACTTAACAAAAACTAAACGCAAACTTTTACTCCGAAAATGTTTTATACGTTAGTAAAACTGTTTGTTTATGGCTAGTTTTTGTGTGAGCGCGTGTGGCTCGTTCTACTCGAGCGTGTGCGTGTGTATCACTAATGTTTTACTTGTTCTATTATCACACTCATTGATGACCAAAACCATCAAATACTGGGTCAGCGCCTACCAGTCTCACCCACTACTTTCTTGCTTTATACTTACTTGATTTCACACAAACTTGCTTTTGACCTCGACTCTGACAATCAGCCTATATTTGTGTTATTCAGAGATATTTATGGATTCGATGGTCAGCTTGACTAAGCATGGGTTACTGTTTTTTTGCGTTAAAACCTATCTGTAACGTCAACCAATGGAATTGTATAACATTGAATGAATAAATTCCGCTGCACAAAGTAACATAACTACATATCATGGTACTCTGTGTTACGAGGCCAACGTTCATGACTTAATTGACTTGTAAACACTTGGAACAGGTGTTTGAACGATTAGATGTTTGTTGTTACATCTGTATGTTCTTATGTAGATGTCTGAATGATCCGATTCCCTTGATGAACAGAATTTGAACATTTTCCATCTTTTGAATAAGATAGGTTGAACTTTTGGCATGGTACATACATATATGTATGTATCTCTTCAGGCAGATATTACTGTAGTTGAGTAACGATTATGCAACCGGTTTTCATGAACTATGTTACTAACAGCATAACATTTTTCACATTATAACATCTTTTTACAGTTGCTAACCCCAATTAACAACATAATCTACCAAACCACTAAATTCAATACGAAGATGCAATCGCTTTGCACCAGCTCGCGGCCATCGGCCTTTACGCGGATCATCCGGTCGCCGGCCAACGGTACTTTGCCTAACCAATGTCCAGTGACAAGCAGCCATCATCTAAATGTGCCGTTTGTGCCATTGATCAACTGCTCACCAACATCCAACGCTGAAACATCAGCCACATCGCCGGCTCAGTCCGATCGATCCGATGCCCCAACCAATCTCGGCTCCGTGTCCGGCATCTGCAGTTCGGTCGATCAGCTCAGTTCAGCCGATCCATTTGATGTGGAGAAGTACTTACGATCACCCGGTGGTGGGTCGACACATGAGACGGAGCAGGATATGAGTTAGTGGGCTACTCAGTTACATAACTAATCATCAGAAAAAAATAGCGAACGAACCATCTGCGGAAGAATGTATTCGACTGTAATAGTTTAAAAGAAGTACATATTTGACATCAGGTATACCGGTCGAATGGACCTGAATCGGGACTACAGTGAGTACATATTCTAAGTACGCTTACGGGCATGTCGGTATAACCTGCATGTTCACGTTGATTGCAGTGAAGGAATGTGTGTTAAAGAATATGTAATAACCTCTAACTACCCCAACAAATGTGCAACATGAGCCTTTATGACTCCACTGTTCATACTAATCTTGTTACAGACTACGAAGAAGCGAAACTGTTGTGCCAGGTGTGTGGGGATAAAGCCAGCGGGTTCCACTATGGCGTACACGCTTGTGAAGGATGCAAGGTGAGTTAGTCGGTCAATTAGTCAGTCAGTCAGTCAGTCAGTTATAAATCTACGTAAGTAAGTCAGTCAGTCATTGTATTGCTCATCATCCTATATACTAATGAATAGTAAAACCTACATACGTGTTTTACAGGGCTTCTTCCGCCGTTCCATTCAGCAAAAGCTCAGTTACCGTCCCTGCACCAAAAACCAGCAGTGCTCAGTGCTTCGCATAAACAGAAATCGCTGCCAGTACTGTCGACTGAAGAAGTGTGTATCTGTGGGCATGTCGCGAGATGGTGAGTGAGTGAGTGAGTAACTATTAAGTGAATAAGTGAGTGAGTGAGTGAGTGAGTGAGTGAGTAACTTATTCTGTGAATAAGTGAGTGAGTGAATGAGTGAGTGAGTGAGTGAGTGAGTGAGTGAGTGAGTGAATAAGTGAGTGAGTGAGTGAGTGAGTGAGTGAGTGAGCAAGTGGGTGAGTAAGTCAAACTGACCCGCATTATTTCAGCCGTTCGTTTTGGTCGGGTACCTAAAAGCGAGAAAGAGCGCATGCGTCGCGAGATGCAGATGGCCGCCAGTCGATCACGCACACAAAACTTTCACGCTCAGGTAAGTACCAGTTTCACTCACTGACTCACTAACTCACTCATCCACTCACTGACTCACTCACTCACTCACTCACTCACTCACTCACTCACTCACTCACTCACTAATTTCAGTTGGCTGATGAGCATAAGCTGGCTGCCGCTATTGTCCTCTCGCACGTCCATACCTGTGATTTTACCATTGACAAAGTCAGTCCGTTTATGGCTCATTTCCGGGCGCTCGGCTTTACGACGGATTCCAATTCGGCCACCGCTTGTCCACTGAATCCCCATGGTGGATCAAACAATTCTGGCGCCCACTCAAAAACCGAAACATCAGCCGATTTGACGGAAAAGTACTCACCGGCGATTCGGGCTGTGGTTGACTTTGCCAAGTGCATACCCGCCTTTCCGTTGCTGAGTCAAAACGATCAAGTCACCTTGCTCAAGGTTTGTTTTATGTTTTAGTTTTATTGATTGTTGTTGTTGTCGTTGTTGTTGTTGTTGTTGTCGTTGTTGTTGTTATTGTTGTTGTTGATTATGATGGTGATGATGATCGTGACAATAACCAATCAAATCAACTTTCAGGCGGGTATGTTCGAAGTACTGCTGCTCCGATTGTCTTCATTGTTCGATGCTGCCAGTCACTCAGTACTCCTACTGGATGGTTCCGTGTATCGTCGACAAGCAAACTCCCAATCCGAGCCGACACTCGTCGACAGTCTATTCGAGTTTGTGAGTCGTTTCAACGCATTGGGACTGCGCGATGCCGAAATCGCTCTCTATTGTGCCACGGTGCTCATATCACCTGGTAAGTCAGTCAGTGAATGAGGGAGTGCGTGAGTGAGTGAGTGAGTGCGTGAGTGAGTGAGTGAGTGAGTGAGTGAGTGAGTGAGTGAATGAGTGAGTGAGTGAATGAGTGAGTGAGTGAGTGAGTGAGTGAGTGAGTGAGTGAGTGAGTGAGTGAGTGAGTGAGTGAGTGAGTGAGTGAGTGAGTGAGTGAGTGAGTGAGTGAGTGAGTGAGTGAGTGAGGGAGGGAGTGAATGAGTGAGTGAGTGAATGAGTGAGTGAAGTATTTATCTTTTTTTCCAAAACGTTGAATAACGCTAATTTTTTAGAGCGAGCTGGCCTGGACAATGTGCGCAGTGTGGAGTACATGAACGCACGAGTCACCGGGTGTCTGCAGAGAGCACTCATCGCTTCACATCCTCACAAGCCGGAAATTTATAAACAGTTGATGACGTTGACCGATGACCTGCGCACTCTCAACATGCTACATCAGGTGAGTCAGTGAGTTAGTGAGTTAGTGAGTCAGTGTGTGCATCAGTGACAGCGTTAATCAGTGAGGAAAAAATGCATGAAAATTAATGCACTAAAAACCTTTATGTAGTCAGTGAAAGGTTGATTAATTGAGTGCCTGATAAACGTTTCAGTAACAAACGATAACTAATTTTGTGCTATTTTCAGGAAAAGCTTCGCAGCTACAAAGTAGTGCCCTCTCAACACTGCAATGCGTCAACAACTTCGATGTCGGTGACGTGCATGCCAGCAACCAATGCAGTTCAGGCCGATTGCTACACCAAACACAACGTTAGTCAGTCAGTCAGTCCATCAAAAAGTGCAACTCAACAATTATTATTGTTTCAAATCAACATCTATTACTGTGTGTATTCAAAAATAATTATGGTTTTAACTCGTCAACAAATATTAGTCCTAGTGTATCTATTTAACATCTATCATTGTATCCTGTCGCTAACTAGTCAGTTCTTTTCAGCTGCCCGTTGCCGAAGCTAATTCCAGTGTATGTTCGTTTGCGTCGTTCAAACAACAAACCACCGAGCAAAGTTAGTTGGAAACTGCTTACTTTTTCACTCCCTCACTCACTCACTCAGTCACTCACTTACTCACTCACTCACTCACTCATAGCTCACTCAGCCAATCCATCACACATTCCTCTTTGCAGCTACCCAAGTATCGTCGCATACCTCTCAAGACATGTCCAATGGTTCTGATACAGACAGTGAAAACAGCGGCAATACGTTTACCAGTGGATCAACTGCAGCTGCCCCCAGTCAGCTGTCGCAGAAACACCAGGTCAGTGAGTGATATGGGTGTGGATAGATATTTACAACAAAGGCATGACTAGGAGTGAGTGAGTTGGGTACAAGTACATCAAGGGCATAAGGCTAGGAGTGATTGAGTTACATAGTTAAAAAAATCACCCATGGCACGAGGCTATCAATAAAAATATAAATAAAAATTTAGCAGGTGAATGATGAAATGGGTGATTCAATGTGTTAACATTGCATTTGTGTTATAGATGTTGTCTCTTCTGCTCCGTCGTCCAGCGGTCTCAATGGCCAACCACATGTATTCCATGAGGCAGTACAACGTCAACTCATACTGCACCATCTTCGGCACTCCCGTGGCACATGGATCCGTGAGCGATACCATTGAAACTGATGATGAACAGGAACAACCGTTGAATCTGTGCATCCGAACGTAATTAAGAGTGATTGAGATGCAAACTATGTAAGTAATTGATGATATTCGGATGTGTGCCGACACGACCACACTATGTGCTTATATCATTGATGGTTGTTGTTGTCACATATCGTTCACATTCTACAATATCATATCATATCTACATTTTGATTTGACACGCTAAAGACAAAAATTGTCAGTCTCATTTAGGTACGTTTGCGTTAGCTTAACTCATAACTTGTTGTTCTATCCCGCTTACACAAAGGATGGAATTCATGAAAAATATAACGAACACAATTATTTTTACTCACCTCATTGCGATATCTTGCCGACTTTTTTACATGATATAGTTGTTTGCTTTTATTCAAATTGTTTTTACGTTTATGCTTTTGGTGTGACCATGTACCTCTATTCTCAACTGCGGTCCAGCTTTAACCCTCATTTTATTGTAGTTCAAATGCTTGTGAAAATGTGATTCCGTGCATTAGTAGTTTGAATTATTATCTATATAAAACACATGGCATATTCATATCTCACAGTAACTACATAGAGTACGTATTGAATCTTTCAACCATGTTTTTATAAAATTATTTCTAAGTCATGTAATAACAATTTATCCTTTAATTGTCTGGCTAATCACAGGATTTCAGTAGCTGGCCAACCCATTGCGTTATTTTTTTCACAATCTAATATTTGTAGAGCCATTACTGTACCATACATTACCTGTTCAGTTGTTTATTTCTTTGTATAACCATACCATGTATATCTGACCAAAGCTTTACTTCTTACAACTTCGAATGCCCGTCTAGCCATAACCCGGGACCAAATACACCAAGTTTCCAGTTCATTAGCTTTGTTGTATGTAAGTGTAATGTATTATATATGAATTACCCATTGTTAACTCGGTTTATCTTATTTTGTGTGATTTCAATTGTTTTTTTATATAAAGAATTCTGAATAAATAAAACAGAAAGGCTAAAAGAGCATATCTTCCCGTGGTTGTTGCCACAGTAAATTACAGCTTGCAAACTACAGAGAAAATATTATACAAATTGTAATCTGTTCTGTAAGTAAGTGAATTACTTTTATTACGTTAACAAAGAAATGTATCACGCGGAATCAATATGATTTGTTCGATAATTATGTATGAACTTCTCACAGAATGTTACGCATTGTTTTTAACAACCGAAAACCGATTACAGTATACCTTCTTCAATATAAAAATGAAAAATCAATCGACGTCCCAGTCAAATCACACAAAAAAAATTAACTTTGCAAAATGCTTATGTTCGGTGTTGCGGTTCCTGAACTGTGAAAGCATTACAAAGTGACCGTGAGCAAACGAGCTAGTGTAAATGAAGTCGAGGGCTATTGGAAAAAGCCTGACCAACCAGTGACACTACTCATCCAACCAAGTAACACCAAAATGGAAACATTCATCTGGTCAGCCAAGCCATTTTTGCAATAAATTAAAAATGATTATCACAAATCAATAAAAAAAACTCATAAAACATATGAATCAAACGATCATCAAACGAAAGGGGAATTTAAAGGATTCTTTTACTCAAGCTTGGCTGATTTGGTTGATGGACGCAGATTGGCTCATTATTCCGTGACACCTGCAAGAGACGGTCAGTTAACGTTCAATAAACAAAATTTTGGTATTTTGACAATTGGGTGTGTTAGTTTTCATACGGAAAACCCTACGTTTCTAATTGATTCTAGAAAACGTTAAACCTACTGAAATGACTGACCTTCCTTACAGAAAAAATAATGATATAAAAATAACGACACATAAGGGTGAACAATAACCCGAAGAGCGACACCCTAAATATAACTAATAAAGCAATTCAAAAAAAATAAATAAAAAAAGTAAGTATTGGCAAGAAAATCTCGGTAAAAACGCTAAAGCAAACGAGAAAAACACATGCAAAAATCTGTACAAATGCATCATACGTGAATGTTAGTTAGCATATTGGACAAATGAATAGAGCAGAAAAATTTATAACCATTAATACAAAATGGAAAAGAACAACGCACAGAAAAAAAACTTCAAAACTGAATTTTGCACTGTAAAAAATGATAAGTTGTCTGAACCGGAAAGACCAATCATTCCCGAATTACTTATTTCTCTAGCAGCGAATGCATCTATTTATACTCAAACAAAAGGAAGATTAAGTGGGACAATTCCACATGCCTTTCTTTTCGAAGTGAACGTGAAGCACAGCGCTCGGCATCAGACCTGCAACAAGTAGTAATACTATATTTATGCACTCTCTTCACCGCCAGACCCAATATTCTAACACATGATAGAGCTATAGTCGGTGCAGAGCGAGGTTTTATTCCTCGGTCGTTGGTCCTCTAAATCTGCTGTTGAAAATTTTGAAAACTAATATTTTTAAATAACCAACACAGTTTCAGGATTGAAAAACTATGTTATGAAAACTGGCCACCGTGTCTTAAATGATATCTCGGCCAATTTTGGTTATCCTACTCACGATAGCCAATTGGGATTAATGTAGAGAGAATTGTACTATACTTATACACTAGCAACCGGGATTATTTTTTTATCCGAGTCGGATCTAAAAAATATTCCAAGATTTCGACGTGCACGTGCACGGGACCTATAACTCGCTTAACCGTCTGTACTGACTTTATCTCCGACAAACTCTCAAGTTATTTTAAGTAAACTTTCGAACGCAAATAACTAAGTGATATATGATTTTGATTAGGCTCATCAATTATAAATGCAATATATCAGTGAATAACCAAGTTCAGTCACGGGCTTTTCCATTTCATCCAACGAGAACACACGTTTGGGAAACGTGGTCATGAGCTGCACCCGTTCGATCGGTTCGTCATCAAACTCGTTCGCTTTCTTCCACTCGGTATACGCAAACAGACTGCAAGAAAATGAATACAAAACTGACGACAATTTGCAGAAAAAAACCGAATAAAAATTATTATGATCAGAACAAGTAGATTTATCTAGCCTGCTGAACTCAACAATTAAATTTGAAACGCAGCCCTTATCAACAACAATCAAACACCAACCGAAGGTGGGACAACGGCTCATGCGGTTGAAAGGACTGAGCCACGCTTTTCAGTGTAGCACAATTCGTGAAGCGAAACTGAAAGCCGTGATTAGGAAAATTGCATCTACATTCCGGAAAATCAGCCTGACACAACTTGATATAAAAGGACACAAAAAATAACGCACGTTTATTTTGCACTCGGACGCATTGGAGGCAGAGCCAGTGGCCACAGGTGCCGCGATCGGGGCTGTCGGCTAAACAAATTAACACTAGATTATCAGTTGGGACATCACTCAGTAAGTCAGCCATTCAGTGTGTCAGTCAGTCAGGTGGGCAGTGCCCAGTCAATCAGTTAGTTAGTCAATCAATCAATCACACATCCATCCAGGGGTGGGCCGGGTTTTTTGGCGTTTTGCAGGGGGTGGGGGTAGCCGACCGAAAACCCCGTCCTACCCGCCCTGTCCGAAAAGTGGGGGGGGGGGGTAAGGTCGGGTAGAAGGGGGGTAGGAAAAAAAATTCGCAAAAAAGCTTCGTGACCCAGAAAACGTGTTTGTTCGAAAAAAAATTCTCACAGGCAAAATTTTTTGAAAAATGAGCCTCAAAATCGAGGTTTTGAGGCCGATTTTCTCAAAAATTTCGAGTAGGGGGGGAGGGGGTAGGCGACCTAAATTTTTGCCTAGGGGGGAGGGGTAGGCTACCCGCCGACCCTGAAAAGTGGGGGGGGGTAACCCCCTACCCCCCTCCCCCCCAGCGGCCCGCCCCTGCATCCATCTATTCGTGACAGCACTTAACTTGACTTATTATTTAAAATAGAATAGACGATAAAAAGTGGATAATAAAATAAATATATTACCCGACCTGAACAACTGGGGGTTTCTCACCCGACGCCTTCATTTTCTTCTGCTCTCTATCGCGTTTAATCTGGTCAAGGATCTTCTGCCTGAAACAAACATTAGCTAAATTCCAATTCCGCTAATGTTGGACTGGATAGAATTGCCCAAACGATTTCAATATAACAGGCAATTTTTTTCACAAACTATCAAACAATTCATTTACTGATTCTCGTCACTCGCATAGTAAAGTAATGTGCCGCATGTCTACTCCAGTGGTTTGGGCGCGGAATTCGCAATTCAGAGACCCCGAGTTAAAAACCTGGCAGGAGTGACAATCCCTGACGTTTTACACTGTGGTTTCTGCCATTGCCCGTCAATATACTCGACCTCGGTAATTACGAAAACACCATTCTGATATAGTATTAATGTGTCTTGTTGCCTTTAGTAAAACAGAGCCCAAGTAAAAAACTGTTCAACTCACTTTGCGAGCGCAGTCTCACGTTTTTCACGTTTTCTTGTCTCAGTGATCTCCTTCATCTCCTGTTCAGCGAGTCTGGCTTTAGCGGCGACCAGGTCCTGGCCCTGCGCCCGCCGTTTCTTCTCCATCTCAACGGCCTCCTTCCTCTCTTTCTCCACATTCATCATACGTTTCTTCTTGATCAACTCCTCCAGACTGAAAAAAACACACCACATGATACAAAAATGTAACAGGACATATTTCAAACAGAAACGAGTTATAATCAATATCAGAGAGTTTGCTGACTAGAAACCGTTTCAATCTGAGCAATGAGGAAACATGCAAACAAATATCAAGAACCAACGTTCGTCGTTTTTGTTCGACCTCGGCAGGTGTGAGTTGTTTTGGTGCTTCGGTTGTCTCTGTGAAGTTTGTGTGCCCGGTGCGCTCGGCGTGGAGCGCTGCCTTATCCGTGTTGGCACAGATGTAGTTGCAACTCAAATTATATACTACCAGTTATTACCGTATGAACATTATAAGTGCATTTTAATTAAACAGTATCATACGACATAATGTATCCTAATCCTAAATATATATAGAAAGCAAGCAAATTTTTTATCCAAATGTTCAAATGATAACCAACTCGAGGCACTTGATCCCGGAAGCGACGAGCTCGGCTGCAGGTTGCGAGTCAGCTGTGTCGTCCACCAGAACACATTCCGAGCCACCGCCCTCACTCAAATGTTAGCGCAGTGTATTAATGAATCGTAAACGTCAGTTATCGTTTATCACAATAATTTTTTTATTCTCAAAAATTTTTTTTTCATTTATTCCGTGTAAATTATAATTTGGAAGAATGACTATACGGGAGTCAACCGACCCAAATTTGAAATCGTCCCACATACCGTATTATGAAAGGTGCGTTTGACAGTGGTCGTCAGTCATTTTAAGTCACAGTAAGAAATTGTGTACATGTCCTCCGAATTCGTGAAGAGACGAGCAATCTATGTATAAACTCAATCGACCAACGTTTCAATTGGCTTCTGTTCAGGTTTAGCTTGGGCACTGGCTTTACTCGCAGACTCAGCGTCCGTACCATCCAGTAAAATACATTCAGATCCGCCTGTCGCTGCCTCCGACTGCAAACAATATAATGAATAATATTTAGCTTCCAAAGTGTATAAAAATATCCTAAAACATGATAACATTAATGATGATATTTCACTTCGGGAAAAATATGTATTCTGCATATAAAGGATTACCACTAACTGTGTCCATGCTTTCGGTTTTTGAATTGAGAACAAGGGGTGCAGGCGCTGGTGCAGGTTGTGTGGCAGCACCCGATGCACCTTCAAACATGTGGTTGATCGCTGCATCAATTGAACGATTACCCGTCGCATCAAGTGCTTTCTGGCTAAAAACACAAAATATTATATGCAACAATTGCACTTCTTAGTCAAATCATAATTAAAATATACAATAATAATGTATAATAATAACAATATCACGATCCAGCAAAACAGAACCTCTGATCGCGATCAAAGCCCATCCCGACCATATCATCGATCATCGACATAATTGAAACAAGGTTGTGACGCGAAGACGGTTAAATAAATAAGAACTGTAACATAGTATTTCTGAATATTAAACAGTGATAAACGCACAACTTAAACAAAATATGAAATAACGATCACGCGATGAACATTTATAACAAGTGAACAGTAGAATTGAGATGTAGTAGAATGCGCCTTGTGGATAAACCACACCAACAAGAAAGATAATTACGAAATACAGAGGTTTTTCAATAGTTTATTTTGCGCGAACAACACGCATTAGAACTCTATGTACAGTAAGCACTGAACTCCTATTAAAAGCAATTAATATCTCATATTGACAAAATAAGTCAGTGAACCGGTTTGATTGAATTCAATCAGCAGTATACAAAAAACGTAATAAATTACAAACAAACACAAGAAGAATATCACATAATATTTTTAAACACAAATCAGCAAATATTGTTGCATTCATTTTATATAATACATGAAATGCAGTCTAATCTGCATTCTTTTCATACCAGATATGCACTGGTTACATACGGATGATACTTTTGAGATGCGAGAATGCATGATACTGATCTATTGGAGCGGCAATCACGATTAATGGTTGTCAGCCAATTTCTTCAGGTGGCCCTTCTTCGACATGGGCATTGTCGACGAGCAGCCAGTCCTCATCGCTGTTGTTGGTGTTTACAGATCGATGTCGTGTCCACATGCCCGCTGGCACACTCGATGTCATCGTGGATGTCAGGTGCCGTGCTAAACAATCAATAGATTTGATTACTTATTATAAAACAAGAATGCATCTGCTTAAGGTTCCACGATACTTCATTTGTTAACATTGCCGTAGCTTTAATAGACAACGAATGGCAATGGAGTGAGACAGGAATTGAAATAGTGAAACACCCAAGCAGAATTTTGGGTGGATTACGAGATATCCAAGAAAGAATATTTATGGTCGTAGACGGGACAAATACAGGGTGGGCCAAAAAAAACGACCAAGCTTTGATCTGATATAGAGGTGGCTGTTTTGATTATTTAAGCTTGTCGTTTTCAATAGATGTTAACAACATATAAACTTAGTTCTATCGAGAATTTCGTTAGGATCGGTTCGGGTTTGAGAGAATTGTGCACTTTTGACTGAAAAAGTTGCTCGCTCGTTTTTACAACAGCCATACACAGCGATATACGATGACGTGTCCCTACTGAAACATGGACTTCTGTTGTTTTGGGCAATTTTTTATTACAGTTAACCTTTTCCCGCAATTTTTTATTACAGTTAACCTTTTCCCGCGTGAAAACATAAGTTTCACCAAAAAAAATTCGCTTTGAAACTTGTGTGAAAATTTAAGATGAAAGAGTGAAAAAGTCGAATTTACTACAGTTTGGCCCATTTTAAGCGTGTTTTGAAATTTTTTGTCTTAACTAAGTTAGTTTTAGTACTATCATATGCTGTACTTGACAGTTTTGATAGTTTTTGTTAAAAATTATAGTCAACAGTTGTTAAAAATCTTGATTAAGTGACATTATAAGCCGTTGTAAAAATGCCTGAGATCTCGGGATGCACGTGCACAACTTTTGCTAAAATCCGAATATCATATTGAAAACTTCAAAAAAAAGTTATTTTGTTGTTAATATATGTTGAAAACGACAAGCCAAAATATTAGACACAGCCACCTCCAAGTCAGATCAAAGTGTGGTCGTTTTTTTACCCACCCTGTATAATGCTGACAATACTCCTTCACCCACAGCTACATTAATACCCGAGGTTAAACACTATTCTAAATCTTGAATGTTGTGAAATGTGATTAAATGTTACATAGAAGAAACGAATAGACAATCGTGACATCTATGAAATATTTATTAAAATAAATAGCATTATGAACCTAGCAATGTTCAACAAAATTGTTTGAGCGTGGGAATAGGGAATAGGGAAACGCTGTTCTACTAACGACTTGAAAAAAATGTTGTGCGGATAGAAATACAGGATTTTTATTTGACTTTTCCCCCAATATGAAAAATGAGTGAATGAAATTAGAATGCATTATTTAAAGTTTCCTTTCTTAACAGCTTAGCAACATGTTGACCTTTGGCCAATAAATCAAAAGAAGTCATGTTAATGTGCGAAAGCCCCCACATTGAAGTCACTAACGACAAATTTTATTTTTTCTGCGACCTTTTTTGTCCTTTTTGCTCAGTTTCTCTGTGTCTATAAATGGAAAGACGCTGAATTTCCGAGCACAGGACGAGGATGAAGTTTAATTTTTGATGCTCTCGTTATGGTTATCAAAAAATGAAAGTATTTTTTCGAAAGTTAGAAAATATTTTTTATGTATAACTTGCTGCTATTCGCGCAAAAACACTGATTCCAATGTTTTTTTTAAAATAATCGACCGACCCATTGGGTAGAGCAAGTATTTAGAGAAAAATAAAATACGTAGTAGTACCTCATTTTACTGTTACCTTGCCCTGAAACACAGGAGTTATCTGTTATGATAAAAGCAAAACTATAGAATATATACAAGAGTTATGTTATGAATAAGTAACCTCGACTTTGCGCTTCAGTTTCACAGCAGTAACAACTGAACGAGGGTGTAGTCGAGCTGGATGTGCCCCGCATGTACGAGTTGAGGGTGGCAGCAGCAGGGTTGGATGGCACCACCGAGACCGTTGAAGTCTGCCGACACACCAACTTTTATTAAAATCAATATGATATAGTGATAGAAATGCACTTCTCCAACAAAATGGTTCCTCAAAGCAGCCAATATACTGATGGTGTTAACCTGGCTGGTACCGGAAGGTCGAGGTGCTCTCCGAACGGGCGATGGTTGCACACCGACGTCTCCGTTCCACACAACTTCCAGTCGTGTTGCAATCTGTCTGGCAGTGTCACACATTTCGCAGAACATGAGATCGGGGTGATTCTGGTAGGTGCAGGCAGTGCACGCCCATACACTGCACTCGGTCGATTGGTGCGACGACGACTCACCTGTTTCAATGCCACAAACATTTATATATTTATAATATAACTCTATTCACACAAATACAATATATGATGTATCAATACCACCTTTTTACAATAACCAAGTGGGGATGTGGTGGGGCGTATTATTATTTCTGAAGTCGTGAGAATTAGTTTGGGACATCAAATCTCATGCACGGCATACGAGTTGGCAAATAAATCTAGTGGACTGGTGACTTCTTTAATGACTTTCATGTATGTATATCATGAAGATTGAAAGCTTTTCATGCGAAACCGCAAAATAACTTGAAAATATTGATCACCAACCACCATTGCATTCAGTGACCGACTGCGACATCCGAGCACGAGCTTCATGCTTGGCTTCCGCGAAATGCACTTCCTCCTTTAAACGTGCCACCTTTTGAAACAATTCGGCAAACATTTCAGGCTGTAAAAAATAAAATGTAGTTATTCAACAAAACATTATTCAACTCTTTTCAACGTTTTAGATATCTCACCTATTGCAGCCTCTCTCACGAAAAAAACACTCTATAATTGATAATGATAGTAGTTACAAAAGGTGATGGGATCAGTCAGTTTCAGATATCAAAGGAACCGTTTAGATTTTATTTGATTCAATTGTTGACGCAAAAACGGCTGGGCCGGCGGAAGCCGACAGAAAATCCCATCCTACCCGCCCAGTCCGAAAAGCGGGGGGGGGGGGGGGGCAAAGTCGGGTAGGGGGTAGATTTTTTTCGCAATATCGCAAAAGCCCGGTTTTTTGCTTAAAAATCTCCTATTTTAAGGTATAAACATCACATGAACCGCTTTTTTAGGTTTTAACCAAGAAAATTGACCCAGAAAACGTATTTGTTAAAAAAAATTCTCACAGCCAAAACTTTTTGAAAAAATGAGCTTCAAAACCGGGTTTTGAGGCCGATTTTCTCAAAAATTTCTAGTCGGGGGGTAGGCGATCTGAATTTTTGTCTGGGGGGGAGGCTACTCGCCGACCCTGAAAAGTGGGGAGAGGTAAACCTCCCTCCCCCCCAGCGGCCGCCCCTGATGCTATGCGTACGTATAGGGTTATATCGTGTATCTTCACCACACATGTACTCTCGAGTCTCGACCGCCACCACCTTCACCTAACCTAAACCTTCACCGAGAAACAGACCCGGGACTTTGCGATCCGAAGACTAACACTCAATCAACTGAGCTAGACGGTCGGGTTGACTTTCATGACGGCTAACAAGCTCTACAACCATCATCAAAATGGTTGGTCGGTCAGCAGAATATGTTAAATAAAAAAAAACAAGGAAAAAAAAAACAACTGGACCGTTTTGTTTTTTTTTATTCATTTTTTCTCTTTAATTCAGGATGGTTTCACAAAAAGCGCCTACGGTTGTTTGTGTGTGTGTTGTTTGTGCGAAAAAGGCAAAAGATTTACATGGTAAGTTTTTTGCAGGCCGATTTTCAACATTTCCGTCCACCAAACGCACAAAATTTGAAATGTATCTTTCGAACTGAAAGATACATCTGGCAAACGCACTAAATTTGAAATGTACCTACGCACTAAATTTTAAATGTACCTTTCGATTTCATCTTCGATACATCGTATCTTTCGATACATCTTTCAGTTCGAAAGATACATTTCAAATTTTGTGCGTTTGCCAGATGTATCTTTCAGTTCGAAAGATACATGTCAAAACTCTTGATTAGAAGAGTACCCGAGCATGGATGAGAGTCTAAACGTCATTTCAGATTTGATTTGCATAAAAAAATGGGCCGAAAGTGTTTAATGATGAGTTGATGACAAATCGAATCACCACAATAACAGTTTGCTTTTATTTCCATCCCAAAATACAAAGCCGAAAAAGTTTTAGTACCCGAACCCGGCGGATTGGTGGATCATAGCGATTATCTCTTACCCTTTCAATGTAGAATTTTTGCCAATGCCGAAAAACAATAAATTTCATCATTATTTTTTCATTGAAATTTTGAAGTTTTCGATGTTTTTCAAGTTCGTTCAAAAAAAATAAAACAAGAAAAAACAAGGAAAAAAAAAAAAACAATTGGGTAAATTGTTTTTTTTAACATACTCTGTCGGTCAGGTTGAAAAATTCTCCCTCATTCAAACTCTAACCGTTACTTGTACGGAACTGCGTTCTGCCTCTCATTCAAACTCTAACCGTTACTTGTACGGAACTGCATTCTGCCTCTCATTCAAACTCTAACCGTTACTTGTACGGAACTGCGTTCTGCACGGGCTCTCAGCAATCGAACATCACCGCGTAAATCGTTTAGATCGATCGCTCCTATGGCACCTTTCAAAGTGGCAAACCGAGTTTTCTGCTCTGCAAAACGATACTCGATTAGCATTAATTAAGATGCGTTGCACGTAAGCGTCAACCAAAACATCATGAAAATTGGGACAAAATGAAATTTTAAAATTTTCCAGATTTAAACGCAAATCGACTCAGTTTATTCCCGCGAACTCAAAACTATCTTTAGTTTACGTTAAAACCGCGTAAACAAGCCAAAATTGGCATGGCTAAACCGTGCACCCTAATTTCTCTATACAAAACATGCAAAATGTAAGGTCGATTTTCTCGTTGAGTTCCGAACGACAAAAAAAAACCGAACACATCATGAGAAAGCTGAGACTCTCAGCTACAAAACCTGCATAACTAGCGAATGCACTTTTGACTTTTTTCCAATTACCGTAATCGAAAAAATCATTTTTATTACGGTAATAAAAAAAGTCAAAAGTGCACTCGCTAGTTATGCAGGTTTTGTAGCTGAGAGTCTCAGCTTTCTCATGATGTGTTCGGTTTTTTTGTCGTTCGGAACTCAACGAGAAAATCGACCTTACATTTTGCATGTTTTGTATAGAGAAATTAGGGTGCACGGTTTAGCCATGCCAATTTTGGCTTGTTTACGCGGTTTTAACGTGAACTAAAGATAGTTTTGAGTTCGCGGGAATAAACTGAGTCGATTTGCATCTAAATCTGGAAAATTTTCAAATTTCATTTTGGTCCGATTTTTGGGTGACTTTTATGTGCATCGCATCTTAAATTATTGCAATGCAACCACTTTATTAACAGAGATTACTTTCGTGTTCCAAATATTGAATTTACTATCGCGGTCCGTGGTGTTGTTCCGGAAAAAATATGCATTTATTTATAGATTGCAGACTGGCCGGGCGGCTGGCTCACAAGAACAGCATTTTCTTGACGACAGTTTGCTGAATCACAACAGGGAAAAATTTTGCTTTCCTCTCAGCGGCGGCTGGCCGTCTGATTAATTCGAAAAGGGGTCTGCAACGCTACCCAACCCTTACTCTCCAAAGTAACAGCGTTTAGTACATTAAACCAACCGACGATATATGCGTTAACTGATGCCGGGTCATTGCAATCTACGTTGGGCACCATCGGATTGGCGGTCGAATTCAGCGAAGATGGCATCGGTGAAAATTGCTGCTCAATCTCTCAGTTAAAAGCCTAGAAATACATACGATATCAATATTAAAACTGGTGTTTTTAAAAAGGAAAAAAGAGGAACGGAACGAGAAAGCCAAGAATGACAAACGAATAAAAAAAATTCACGGCCTTACCCGCACAAAATATTTGTAAAACTTTTGGCTTGGCTAAAGTCTGGTCAGTTTCTCGTTTTCGTTACACTCCGAAAAAGTTACCGTAAACCTTTTGGCGTGCATTCAAATTTTGGCGCGCATTCAAACTTTTAGGGTCGTAGAACTATAGACACACTATAGAACTCACAATGATTCAGTAATAAATGTCTATAGGCTGCACAATTCAGGCGCCGCTTGAGCTAAAGTCTGGTCACAGTTTCTTGTTACTCTAAAATTTTTACCGTAATCATTTTGGCGCGCATTCAAATTTCGGCGCGTGTTCAAATTTATTCAAATTTTCCAGCTGCTCACACTACATCTGTATAACATGTTATTTTAACATGCCCAACTTAATATTTGTTCAGAATAAGGTTTTCAGGAAATTATTTAGTAACAAGATACCCTGACCAAGCTATACTAGCGAGGAGACCGCGAGCTTTTTGGTGTAAATCTAAGCGTGATTCAAGGACTAGTTCACTCAAATCACACTTTCTTTAATCGAAACCAATTCCTCAAGGGAATTGACCTCCTTTCTGATGCAGTACAAAGACTACAGGAAAGGAGCAGCCTCTACCCAATGGGCGAGACGGCCGATTAAAGAGCGATATACAATAGAGAAGCGCCTACGTGGTACAATTCCACTTTAGCGGTCCTTTCGAAAAAAATGGTGACAAAAAATATGGTGACTACTTAGTCACATTTTATTTATTTTAGTCACCACATATTTTCGGCGGTTTTGTCACCACAAAAAGTACTGACAACGGCCGTTGTCAGTACAAAAAGTACTGACAACGACCATTATCAGTACAAAAAGTACTGACAACGACCATTGTCAGTACAAAAAGTACTGACATTAGAAAAAAAATGTGGTGACAACCTATATAGTCACCACATTTTTCATATTTGTTGTCAGTACAAAAAGTACTGACAACGACCATTGTCAGAAAAAATGTGGTGACAACCTATATAGTCACCACATTTTTCATAATTTTGTTCACCACAAAGGAAGGAATCATACCTCGGCCACGCGGTGCTAACGGTCCAAGGTGGGGGCATAAAACTTAGGTTTCAGTGTAGGCTTAGGCTTAGGCTGTGTATTTGGCAAAGGCTTGAGCGCTGCGCGCCCAAGCCCATCCCATATACAGAGCCTAAGCCTGAGCCTAAACTGAAAACTAACTCTTAGCCTCATACTCGGCGATCTCTCTTCAAACGTACAGTCTGTGCTGCATGATTACAAACCCCACAGATTTTTCGAATTTGGTTTTTCTCGAGCAACATTACTATTCCATGTAAAGTTTTACTGTCTGCGAGCCCCCGATAACCTAACGTAAGGCTGGCTTGTCCGAGCGGAGCGAGGACAAGCGCGATAGGCCCCGCAGGGGAGATTTCAATGTTTCCTCCTGCACGTGTTGTAGCATAGCCACGTGCTGTAGAAAGCATGCGAGCGTAGCGAGCCAGTTATAGTAGGGTATATGCAGTTTAATTGCATCGGCTCAGTAGCACAGTGCAAGGGCGCTTGCTTAGCATGCGAGTGGCCCGGGGTTCGTTTCCCAGATTTTTGATAAAAACTGTAAACTTTCAAAAAAATCTGTGGGGTCTGGAAAATTGCGTCTGTGCTTATGACTAAGCCGAAGCCATACAAGCAATTAAAGTAGTGAACAAATGTTCAGTTTTCAGTCTTATTCACCTATTCAATTGTTGGTATGGCTTTGGCTTACTCATTAGCACAGACTGTACGTTCGAAGAGAGATCGTCGAGTATGAGGCTATTTTAAGAGTTAGTTTTCTATGATTTCTGAAGAATATTGTATTTCAATGAATCACGGTTTGATTAGAGTGAAAAGTTGAAGTTATTTGAAGAATTTTTTTAATAGAGATAAAAGATGATGAATTAAAGTATTGATCAGTAGACCTGAAAACGAAGAAGAATTGATTAGTGTACATAAAGGCGATTAATAAGTAGAAGGTAAGAAAAAACTAGCAAGATACTGCGACGGGATTAGGAGACGGGTAGATTAATAGAGTAATAAGAAAATAATAATAAAAAATAAGGAAATAGAAAAGAAAAAGATATATATTTAAGGATATTTACCAAGAATACGGAAGATAAAATTTAGATAATTAACACGATAAACAGAAATAAAGAAAAAGAGAAAATAAAAAGATAATAAGAATAATGAAACATAATAAACACAAAATAAAATCATCACAGTTCAAACAGGGTTTGAGTGAGTGAATGAGTGAGTGAGTGAGTGAGTGAGTGAGTGAGTGAGTGAGTGAGTGAGTGAGTGAGTGAGTGAGTGAGTGAGTGAGTGAGTGAGCGGGTGAGTGAGTGAGTGAGTGAGTGAGTGAGTGAGTGAGTGAGTGAGTTAGTGAGTGAGTGAGGGAGTGAGGGAGTGAGTGAGTGAGTGAGTGAGTGAGTAAGTGAGTAAGTGAGTGAGTGAGTAAGTGAGTGAGTGAGTGAGTAAGTGAGTGCGTGGCCAGTCTCAGCTGCTGAGCCCAAATAGTATAGACAGGGATCTCGAGGAGAGCCCTCGAGTCTCAGCTCGAGAGCCCCTTTATTTAATGTTAAAGTATGGGCAGGGCTCTCCTCGAGAGACTAGTCTCAGCTGCTGAGCCGGAAACAAGGCTATCCAGGAAAGCCCTGCCTATACTTTCACTACCCAGCTGGACGTGCACAGGGCCTGAATGTGTGGGGCCAGTGCGTGAGTGAGTGAGTCCTGCATTTTCATGCATGAAAAAAGTTTATAATTTTTTTGTGCGGTTATAATTTTTTTTTGAATTTGAATTTTTGGTTCGATATATATTGACTATTTTGACAGCTAACAAGAAAACCACTACAATAAAATTTAAAAAATAATAAAATGTATTTTGGATTCGAAATTATATAACGTGTTGGAAACTTGTGAGTGAGAGATTTAGGAAATTAGTGGAAGAGTGAGTGAGTGAATGAATCGGTGAATTCGTTAGTGAGTGAGTGTGTGAGTAGGTAATAAGTGTATGAGTAAGTGTATGAGTAAGTGAGTGAGTGAGTCAGTGGCAAAGGGAGTGAGCAGACGAATCAATGAGTAAATGAATGAGTGATTCAATGAGTGAGTGTGTAAAAGAGTGAGGGTGTGATGGAGTGAGTGAGTGACTGAATGAATAAGTGAATGAGTTAGTAAGTGAGTAGTGAGTGAGTGAGTGAGTGAGTGAGTGAGTGAGTGAGTGAGTGAGTGAGTGAGTGAGTGAGTGAGTTAGTGAGTGAGTGAGTGAGTGAACAAGTGAGTAAGCGAGTGAATGAGTGACTGAGTGAGTGATTGATTGAGTCAATGATAGAATAAGTGAGTGAGTCAGTGAGTGAGTCAGTGGATGAGTGAATGCCTGAATGAGTGAGTATGTGTAAGAGAGCGAGCTAGTGAGTGAGTGAGTGATTGAGTAAGTGAGTGAGTGAGTGAGTGAGTGAATGAGTGAGTGAGTGAAATAGTGAGTGAATAAGTGAGTCAGTGAATGAGTGATTGAATGACTAATTGAGTAGGTGAGCGAGTGAGTGAGCAAGTGACCAAGTGAGTTACTAAGTGAGTGAGTGATTGAGTCAGTGAATGATAAAATTAGAGAGTGATTGAGGGAGTGAGTGAGTCAGTGAGTCCGTGAGTGAGTGAAGATCTGGATGAGTGAATGTGTGTAAGAGAGTGAGCTAGTGAGTGAATGAGTGATTACGTGAGTGAGTGAGTATAAGTGAGTGAATATATTTGAGTTGAGTGAGTGAATGAGTGACTAAACGAGTAGGTGAGCAAGTGAGTGAATGAGTGAGCGAGCGAGTAAGTGAGTGGATGAATCAGTGAATGAGGAAGTCAGCGAGAATTGAGAGATTGAAAATTTGACTTTGAATTTAATGTACTTTTTTCAGAATCCATAATGAAAAATTTCAAGTTTGATTAATTTTTTGCGTGTAGTAATTTACCGAGCCACTCAAAAATTTGTGCGGGTTGGTATTTTGTGCGGCTCAAAAAATATGTTATATGACAAAAAATATGGGTGCGTTGTGTTAACGATATAGAGATTTGTTTACAAAAATAATTTTGCGGCAAAACATAATTTTAAAGAAAAAATGAGCGGCAAAAAAAGTTTGTAACACTTGAGCCACAGCTTTTAAAAGTTTAATGATTGAATAGCCATGGGAATCTTTGTTACATATCGTAAGTGAGTGAGTGAGTGAATGAGTGAATGAGTGAGTGAGTGAGTGAGTGAGTGAGTGAGTGAGTGAGTGAGTGAGTGAGTGAGTGAGTGAGTGAGTGAGTGAGTGAGTGAGTGAGTGAGTGAGTGAGTGAGTGAGTGAGTGAGTGATTAGGTAATTGAGTAAGTGAGTGAGTGAAAGATTGAATGAGCGAGTAAGTAATTGATTGATTGTGTCAAATAACGAATGATAGAGCGAGTGAGTGATGAGTGAGGGAGTGAGTGAAATAGTGAGTGATTTTGTGAGTGAGTGAATGAGTGAGTAAGTTAGTGATTGAGTGAGTGAGTGAGAGAGTGAATGAGTGAGTGATTGATTGAGTGAGTGAGTGAATGAATGAGTGAGGAAGGGAGTGCGTCAGTGAGTAAGCGAATGAGTGAGTCAGTAAGTAAGTGAGTGAGCGATAGGTGGTGGTGAGTGAGTGGGTGAGTACGTGAGTGAGTGAGTGAGTGAAAGAGTGAGTGAGGGAGTGGGGAGTGAGTGAGTGACTGAGTAAGTGAGTGAGTGAATGAGTGAGTGAGTAAGTAAGTGAGTGAGTGATAGGTGGTGGTGAGTGCGTGAGTGAGTGAGTGAGTGAGTGAGTGAGTGAGTGAGTGAGTGAGTGAGTGAGTGAGTGAGTGAGTGAGTGAGTGAGTGAGTGAGTGATTAGGTAAGTGAGTAAGTGAGTGAGTGAAAGATTGAATGAGCGAGTAAGTAATTGATTGATTGTGTCAAATAACGAATGATAGAGCGAGTGAGTGATGAGTGAGGGAGTGAGTGAGTGAGTGAGTGAGTGAGCGAGTGAGTGAGTGAGTGAGTGAGTGAGTGAGTGAGTGAGTGAGTGAGTGAGTGATTGAGTGAGTGAGTAAGTGAAAGAGTGAGTGAGGGAGTGAGTGAGTGAGTGAGTGAGTAAGTAAGTGAGTGACGGAGCGAGTGAGTGTTACATTATAGTTATTATTATAATCTGAGAAACGACTTAAAAAATTGAAAACCAGACGACAAATTCAAAACAAAAACTTTTGTAACACTTTTCCTCAACTGAGACAAGGCACCGAACAAAATTTTGTTGATGCGTTTTGCTCCTATAAAATTCAAGTAAAAAATAAATATTTATTACTAAAAAGTTCGGCTAATTTTTGTGATATTAGAAATAACTTGTTATCAATATTATTCCTCGTTTTTTTGTATTTATTATACCTCAGAACGAAGAAACGACAATTTCAATTCTAAGTTTTTTGTAAGATTTTTCTTATGCATGAAAGTTTGGTCGAGGACTTGTCTCGGGTGAGTTTTGGTCGAGGACTTGTCTCGGATATCGTTAACACAAAACGTCAAAATATGTTATATGACAATAGTGAGTATATTTTTAACGGAATTTTTTCTATAAAAAAATATTTTGATTATTTTATAATAAGCTAAAAATAAAGGTTATAATATCGACCATTTACAACTGCATAGGGCTATAGTCCGGTTGGATCTGTCATGGACAACTTACCGAAAATGAAGTCCGCAAAACTGCCCATCATACCAATGAACCGTCAGCTCGGACGTATAAACAACGAACAGATTCATGAGATCCACTGCAATCAGGTTTGGTCCGAGTTAATCTGGTATAATTCGTGGTATCAGGATTTAATATGCTTGCCACCTCTGCGGTGAGTGAGAGTGCATATCAGCTTCTCTTGGATTTGATTGCTTCTTGTGATCCATACATCACGAAAATTTATTCAACATTTTGTAGGACTTTGATTATCACTGGCCAGCAATTGGACGTGCAATCCAGTGTCTTCCGGTGGTTGGGTTCAACTGCAAATACCAATCTGCCACAGTATATAGACGACAATCCAATAAGGTTGGTGATGCGCAGCGGGTTAGATGGATGATTTTTGACAGAGGATGAATGTAACCGGACATAGTTATTTATTAAATACGTTGGTTGGTTGGTTCGATAGCCCTCCGATTCACTACATCGGTGAACCGCATACGTCAAGGATAATGAGGTTTGTGTTTGTTCTGATCTCACCAGGGGTCGGCTCGTGTCGTGAACAATTATCAGAAAAAATAATAGTCGTATGTATATGTACCGGCGGTCAATACGGCATGTGCCATGAGGTCAGTTCCAGCCGTTAGAATAGGTGAATGCAGAAGGTGAAATTTAGGCGTTATCGCTTCATCATAATAAAACTTTTCCGGTCAGATTATCACATTTGGTAGGTTTTGACTGAAAGTTATGTAGACGCAACGACATCGGGTTTGTTTGACATTCAGAGCCGATGTGCCACGTCGAGATGCAGTGCAGATGATGAGGCATCATGGGATGGCAATACGGTGCTGTCACAGGATCAATCTGATGATGGCGCCTGCGTTCTCATTCAGGTTGCTTCAGCATTGTATTATACAGTAGTTATGAAGTGTAAGTTACAAGTAGTTATTATTGGTTTCCGTATTGATTTTTTTTGAATTCTTATTCTTATGCTATTTACACTGTTGCTCATACTATTCTACATGTGTAGTGAAACGTGTACTTTATGCAATAACTGATTAAACACTTAAATATATATCCTACTAGCAAGTTATCATAGCGTTACGTTCTATATTTTCGCACTTTCAGTTGGCCGCTTTCAGCGGTGATGTGTTGTTGATCTCGACTCGATTTATGAAGAACGGTAAACTTCCAGCGAAACTATCGTGGCTGCTCGAAACGAATGAAGTCATTAAAATCGGACAAGGTTTGGTTTTCTCCAATGATAGTCCACCTATTCAATCGTTCACTCAGATTTTCAACCGTTTCTTAGTTTACCTGCATTTGTTTGTATTTTTTGACTTATAAAAAAACAGATGTTATAAAACACGTTTTGCATGCAGGTTTGGAACGCGATGGTCGCAATCTGAGTCGTTTGTATGGGCTGCACCTGTCAGCCTACGTTGACATTCGTAATGTGTGCGTGATGTGGCCTTGGTTGGTTTGTTAGAATCTGGCAAAAAACCAGTCATGAAACTGTCTTCCGATTGATTAATTTTTGTCGTAAGTTTGCGGTCATTTACAGGTTTGTTAGTCACTATGATTTCGAGAAGTTTGGCGTCCATTCGATGGGCAAGTTCTTCTTCGGCGAACGATTCGATATGCTCGGACCGACGGAGTTTGACGTTTTGCTACCGGACGATGCATCGCAACAGATGATATGTGCTCAGGAGGTACGTTTGTGCTGCAATGATTATATAGATGAACGCCTTGTTAACTGTTGTGATTGATACTTTCACTTTTAACATTGCAACTTCATTGATTTTCAGTTGTTGTTGGTGGGTAAAATGATTTGTTAATCCTCAGAGAGTGGTAAAAAGTTTCTTATTTTTGTTTACTTGATATGTGAACGGGGGATGCCTCTATGCCTGCCATGAGTTAATAATGTTCTTCAATGGTTAGGTGCTGTTGAGCCTGGACACGACACTGTACTGCCTTCTGCGATGTCTGGGTCTGACAGTGCCGCCGGACTGGATGCATCGACCCGACTTTGGTCGTCTGGTTCGGGTGTTCATCATTCAGCACTGCGGCGCACAATTCCTGGATGAGCGCACTCTGACACCGAGAATGATGTTCACGCTCGTACCAACCACTGCCAGACGACATCTCAATAAACTCGTTGTCAAAGAGGTTGCTTTACACGTATTTAAAATGGAAATTTACTTGGATGCTTTGCAACCTTTTGAAAGCACATTCACATTAAGAAAATAAAATGGAGATAGTTTGCACCTATCATTATATTGGACATCCAAATTTGAATTGAAATAGATTCGAATGGAATACACATAGCTTATACTAAAAACTATGCTACTTAACTATGTTTAACGTTACGAAGGGACCTGATTCTAACTTGATAAATCTCATACAAACTAAACGGAGTGTTGGTTTGTTTATTAAGATTCACTTAGAAATTAGATAGAGCAATGAACCTATCATACTTCAATAGAAAAATTAATTGTTTGTATAATAAGAAGATATTTGCAGCTGAACAAATGGCATGGACCGGCGGGTGCCAACTACCGGCTCGTGTCATTATGGGCCTGGCCCATACCACGCAACGAACGATCTCTTGGACGGTTCATTTCCCGTGTGCCGGGTACAGAGCTTCCTTGTGACGGTTGGTTACGTTGTAGGCTATTTTCAATTTTATAAGGCTACACATGCGTGTTTTAATGCATTTTAGGTTTTGTCCAATATTATGAAGCTAATACAATAATGCTCTAGTGCAATACATCATTTCCAATGAGCTGTAACTAATGCACTCATGTTTTAATGCATTTTTCAGGCGGTAAACCGATGATCGTTATCGACATGAATCGACTAAATCTAGTAAATCATACGGACAGTCCCAAATCCAGCGCCAGCAATGCCAGCGATCATCGTAAAGTCAGTACCACGTTGGACTTTGTGGTTGGTTTTGTGTTGTCATTACCGAAAAAAGTCCATATCCCTATGCTATGTTTTCATGCTAGTGCGATAGGAGCTTTTTGCATTTACGTTGAACCGTTCACTTTGATCCTATCGAGCTCAAGGGTTTATTCAATAATGTGAAGGGGTTTGTATATACGATATCTATTACGAACCAAAGTAACAGGATGGTGTATTGTTATGTCTGTTCAATGTTGTTGAACTATTGTGGTTTATTTAACGAGTTTGTTTTCACTCAACATGCGATCACTGCAGAGCATACCCTATGTCGGCATGGACGTCACGGTGCGTCGTCGACGTCGTAAACTCATCAAACTGCGCGTCAGCTTCACTTCACTACAACGATCCGGTGGTGGAGACGGAACTGGTTAATGATTGAATTGATTATGTAGTAAAAATTGTATATAACTTACATAGCGCACCCATTTTGTGCAGTGCAAACAGTTTTGTCCTGGAAGTTCATGTGATTTTCGTACATCGAAAAAAATTCAGGTGGATGAAGAGTACTAAAAATACATATAGATTCAACTCATTAAAGAAGATAAATGATTCAATTGTTTTTTGATAAATGGTAATCTTTTGAAAGCATTGCACGTTTCGATTATACAATAATAAAATAGTAGTTGTTTTAAGTTGTGACTGTCAGGCGTTTGTGTTTTGCAGGTGGCACACTGGAGACACAAACGTTGATCAGCGACCAGTCTGCCGCCACCGAATGGGCACTCAACAACCTGAACCTGATTGAGAATGCTGCTGCACAGACTATAGGTTCGAGTTTTTCATGTTCTCATCAACCTCTTAAATTGGTAGCCACAGGTCGTTATCGGTCTTTGAATGCACCCAATCAGTTCGAATAGTTATCGTTACCATGTAAAGAAGAAATTATACTGGGCTGGATAAATGGCTAAATTCATTTCATGATGTTCATGTATGTAAACGCATTTGATCAGCGTGAATGTAAGAGTGCAGTTATGTTAACCAAGTTAATCTGATATCTGTAAACCCATGAGCCATGAGTATTATGGTTTCAGCTGCGTTTCGCGACCACCAGGCATGGAACGATGTGGATGATTGTAAGGCATCCAGTCGTCAGACGTCTGTTGGATCGACCAACGGTGGTGCGGAGGCAGAGGGGGTTAGCATGGCTCAAGCAAGTCCAACATCTTTGATTATCAACTCGGCTCAGCTTGGAATCAATCAGTGTCCACTTTGAGCTTACATAATAATCAGCTGAATACAACACTTTCAAAGTGACGGATGATATTACTATTACCAGATATTCAACTGAATACCAGTGAATAAACTTTCAGTGTTATGAACTGGACGATGAAACGCCAGCTCAAGGGCAGATATGGGACGAGCAGTCGTTGGCTGAATACAATGAATTCGGTGCTGCCTGGGTGGAGCAAAGACTGCAGAACATTAAATCCAATCAAACTGGTTGGTTGTCGTTAAAAATATTTTTCTTCGTGTTGTAAGAAGTTACGATACGATAAGAAATACCATCAAAAGTTTTCTTTTAGTATCAGCTCCAACAGTCGACTCGTTGTTCACCGATGGAGCAACAGATCGATACGATCGACGTCGAAGCACCGATCCGGAGCAAATGTGGAGCGAGTCGAATCACACTCAACTCATGATCACACAACAGCAAACTGAGGTTAACACCGTAAAAACTCAAACATACAAATGTAAAAAATGCGTCCTTAATTCCCCACCGTTCAATATTAATAAGAACACAATATTGCTTTATTTTATCTCAAATGATTTTTAGCTAATTTTTTTAAATCATTTGACATTCTTCATTTTATTTCAATTATGTACTAAGCTACAACTGAGTTATTAGTCATTTCGTGTGCCCGATTCAGCCTAATTTACGAAATAAAACTATTATATTGGATGTTTTTCTCGTGTTCAGGTGTGTACGAGTCTTTTGGACACGGTGCCGATGGCTGTGGGTGACTCGGAAGCTGTTGGTCTGGCTTATGTTCCACCGGCAGCGGCTTACATGCCCAACTGTATTCGACACCATGTTACACCGGGAGAAATATGGCCAGAGGCATGGGTGCCCGTTCACTGCTGTCTGCAACAACCCGCAACCGTTCAAAACTGATATCATGTATACAGGGGTGGGCCGGGTTTTTTGGCGTTTTACGGGGGGTGGGGGGGGGGGGGGGTAGCCGACAGAAAATCCCATCCTACCCGGCCTGTCCGAAAAGTGGGGGGGGAGGTCGGGTAGGGGGGAGGTAAGGTCGGGTAGGGGGGGGAGGTAAGGTCGGGTAGGGGGGGGGTAGAAAAAAAAATTCGCATAAAGCGCTTGTTTTTGCTAAGAAAATTCTCTATTACAAGGTATAAACATCACATATACCGGTTTTTTTCAGGTTTTAACCAAGAAAATTGACCCAGAAAACGTGTTTCTTCGAAAAAAAATTCTCACAGCCAGAAAATTTTGAAAAATGAGCCTCAAAATCGAGGTTTTGAGGCCGATTTTCTCAAAAATTTCGAGTAGGGGGGGGGGTAGGCGACCTAAATTTTTGTCTAGGGGGGAGGGGGTAGGCTACCCGCCGACCCTGAAAAGTGGGGGGTAAACCCCCCTACCCCCCCTGCGGCCCACCTCTGCATGTATAGCCACCCGAATAAATTGTGTGACACCGTATTTTTTTCTACAAGCTATGAAGCACACGAAAATTTTATCGACAGCTAGGCTTCGAACTGTGTAACGACTACCACGGCAACTATCGTGTAGTTTAGAATAAAAAATCAATTTTCACATGCGACACAATTTATTTTTCTGGCTCTATGAACAATATGTGAACATAAAATGAATATGTGCATGTAAGTCAGATCGTCAACAGTCAACAAAATCAAATGGTGGCCGTGTTTTTTTACGTTATCTAATGTTGCTTGCAATCAAAATGTAAATGTACGCCTAGCCGTGGGGGCCACCCCGGCAGTCGTGTGACCGGTCACAACATCCCCACAATGTTTTAATTTTCTGCTGTATATAATCCTTTAAAATTATAACTTCAAAAATGCAAAACCATCAACTTTTGATCTTGGTTCACCGTTGTTTTGTTAGAGCTCGATAAAATCGAGGTTCTCCTAGTCGTTAAAATCGTGTTTTAAATTTTTGTATAAATCGGAAGTGTTGTTCATATGTTAGGTTGTGTTACTATGTGTTTTTGATTTATGATCTGATCTGAATGTTTCTCGGTTGCAGAAGCATAATCCTATTCAAGTCACCAAAATTACTATGTCGTTTCGGGTCATTATTTTATTATTACCTTATCAATCAATGATTCTATCCTCAGGGTTGTGACAACAACTGCCAGTTGCTCATTTTCAATTGTCCCATAGTTGCCTTGTTACCTAAATACTAATTACATTCCTCCAGTTATTTTTTTTCTTTTTATTATTATTATTATAGTTTTGTTTATGTAATGAAGAATTTTTTGCCGATGACTTGAATTTCCATTTGTTTATCACCTGTCGGTTTACTCCGGACAACGTACTTCATATTTACAAACTTTAAATGTGATTTCGCGTTCTTGAGCATCGAAGTTTTGTAAGTTTTCATTCAATAATCAAGTTTTAATGCGAAAAAGGCTGTCTTTACGTATTCAAATGGCACTCCATGACCAGACCAGTTTTGAGAATGAGCGGGAGCGCAAAGAAGCCGACTCCGGGCAAACAGAGTTCGCTGCTGAGTTTCTTTGGCAAACCGAAGACAGATGGTGGCGCTTCGACGACTCCGACTCGACCGAAGCCAACTCATAATCAATACAAAACACCGAAAAGTTAGCCGATTGGTTGTCGTTAAGCATGAGATAAGATGTGGAATAACTAATAAATAAAATACTTAGAAATGCTGGTTATAGGTGTAAGTTTGATCATGTTTCAGGTGAGCAGTCTGCAGCCAAAAAGATACCAAAACCCAAGGCTCCGGCTGAAGATGATGACGATGAAGATATGCCAGTGGTGAAGAACAAATCCGGTTGGGTTTCGGGGTGGTAGGGTTTTTAGGGGGGGGGGGGGGGGGGGGTGGGGTTAAGTGGCCATGCAAAATCTCAACTTATACCTGTGTTGCTTCCTATCAGAGTTTTAACTCGTTTTCAGCGGAGAAACAGCGATCATCCGAGATGGGTGCCGGTTCGTCTGTCAAACCAAGCAAAAGACGGCGTGCGGTTATCGATGATGACAGTCCTGATCAGTGTTTAGTGCCTTTGCTTTGAAGTATCTCGCATCTAGGTATCTCTTTCATAACATAGACATCGTTATTTTGACACATTGTCACTGTCCATAGTTGTTTTGTTATTCCGAAAAATTGAATGTTAATTTTATATCATGTATTTGATTTGTGTGAAATTACTCTGCAGCTGAATCTGACGCCGAGTTCAAAATGGAAGGCAGTGATGACACGGCGTCGGAAGACAATTTAAGCAGCGGGGAGGAGGAGGAGAGTGTTGACGCCATTAAAGCAAAAGTGGCCGACAAATTGGTCGGTTATTCACTTGTGGAGCGGGGAGTGTAATTCAGGATTGTATTGCTTTTCGTTATGCATGGAATCCGTCGTGAACTTCCCTGTAAAAAAACATTCACTGACATATTCTACCATTATTACAGCAAGAGCATGTATTACAACAGCGTTGATTGCACGTTTAATCGCGTCAATTTAATGCACATGAATAAATTGAAAAGGCTGGTGGCTTTCACTTGATACGAACAATCTTATTTGCAGAAAAAGAAGTTGGCCAAATCGAATGCCGGCCGCTCATCACCGATCACTACAACTCCAAAGTCTGCAGCCAAACGTAGTAAACTGGCAGCGCCATCCACTCCGTCCGCTGCGTCCTCATCAAAAGCTATCTCTAATACGAGTCTGTCTTTCCTTGGCAGCTTCCGAGCTGATCAGGTTAACTATTTTTTTAGATTGGATTGGTCTCACTCTCATGAATACCAATAGAGCTGGTTATGGTTTTTAGGTTAGATACATTATACTAGAAAAATATGCCCAATTGCAGAAGTAGAGTTTTGTAATCAAAAACGCAGCCCTTCACGGAACAACGTAATGAAGTTATGATAAAATATACTTCACATTTCACATGTTACGATAGTTTAATTATTTATGATTGTATGCTTGTCAGGACACGCCAAGCAAGTCGACTGGCACTCCATCCAAGTCGGATGCAACTGCGATCGGTGGTACGGTGTCATCAGCCCAGTCCATTCAGCGCTACAAACACTTCGCTTTCGAATTTCTCAAACCAGAAAATATTCGGTTGGTATCAATCAACAGTAAAAAAGTAAATAGTAATTGTTAGTTAGTATTAGAGTTGAATACAATGTCTGAGTAGTCTGTTAACCGAACCGGGTGATTATCTTGGTAGTCAATTAACCGAATGTTGTTTGTCACATCAATATGTACTCTATCATAAATTGTGTTGGTTGGTTATCGTTCAGTGATGCCAATAAACGCCGTCCCACCGATGACCAGTACGAAACAGGCACACTTTATGTGCCGGCTGATTTTATCAAACAACAGACACCCGGTCACAGACAGTGGTGGAACATGAAAACCAAACATTACGATACGCTCCTCTTCTTTAAGGTTAGTTTTACGTGATCTATTTTTTCCAACGTGTATTTTATAACGTTTTTTTCAGGTGGGAAAATTCTACGAGCTGTATCACATGGATGCGGTGACTGCCGTACAGGAGCTGAACCTCATGTATATGAAGGTTGCTCATTTTATTTTTTTTGTTAGCCCACAACCAATCCGATCGTTCGCTCAAACTGAACTCAACTGCCCACTCAAAAAGTATCCTTATAATTTAAATAACTTCCCTTTCTGGTGAAAAATGTTTTTTGCCTTTTTAGGTCACTCTAAAACTTTTTATACCGATCATCGTATGTTATTTTAGTTAAAAAAATCTAAATATTCCCGGAATTTTGTTGAATTAACTGCCCTTTTAGGGTGACTATGCGCACTGTGGTTTCCCTGAGATCGCGTATGAGCGGTTTGCCAACCAGTTGGTGGCTCGTGGGTACAAGGTGGCACGCGTGGAACAGACTGAAACGCCTGCAATGCTCGACGAAAGAATGAAGGCTGATCGATCAGGTACTGCCGCGCATTATGAATTTGACCGATTTTGTGAATCGAATGCCCATAATAAAACATTAGCTTGTAACTCACTAAATAGCGATACTGTCACAACTTGGCTTCAAGAAGCACCTAGGTCAGTCTTTTTCGACCGGCCTGCTGTGATTACTCCAAAGTCGCGTCAAACTGATTTACTTCATTAGCATAAAAGCAATTTGTGGGAAAATAGCTAAGATTCGAGATTGCTAAATTAGTTTGTTGAGCGTGTACAAAATTGTAACATTGTGTTGATATTGAGGTGGTGCCCGTGAAAAGGTGGTTCGTCGTGAAGTGTGCCGTGTGACATCGGCGGGTACCAAGACGTTCAACGGCCCGTTGATCACTGACAGTCAGGTGCTGGCCGACCACGACATTGCTGCCGCAAGGTACCTTCTCGCCGTTTATGAGCAGGTAAGATGCATACATTATTCATATCTGAAAAACCATTATGTCGCCTGTCAAGTTAAATAGGCGAAAACTGGTGGTCCTAAGTTCGAAACCTGACTTGAGACACAGATTCTGACATATTGCTTTGGGGTGTCTGCTATTGCTTTCCAAAATGATGATACAGCATGCATTCGTAAGTTTTAATGCAGTCCGAAGACATGACAGTTATTTTACAGCTGGATGTCAACGAAACGTCGACTTACGGCGTTTGCTTTGTGGACACAACTGTCGGACACTTCTGGGTTGGCTGGCATCTTTGATTAAGGTCTTTACGACAAGTCCGTAACAGAAGTTTCCGGCTCTTTGAATACAGATTGCAAGTTCAATAGTTGGCGAATGTTTTGCGTTGTTTATCATCGAAACTCTTAGGATTCAGCGTTATACAACTTACGATCAAAAAATTCATAGAACAACATGTGAACCGTAATTGAGTGGTTATGTTTGAGGTTGGTCAATTCACGGACGACGGTGCCCGATCAGGCCTGCGCACCCTGCTCGCTCACTTTGCACCCGCCGAACTGCTAACCTGTCGCAATAACATCAGTGTTCATACAAACAACATTCTGACTGGCAGTGTCTCATCCACAACACCAAGACATGCTCTCGTCAAAAACAAACACTTTTGGACAGCCAAGCAAACCCTACAGGTCAGTGTACGGGTATCTATCTACTCCTGTAAAACCTGTATGTTACCTCCAATCCAATCTTAATTTTTTTCAAGGAAATGTTGAAATAGGCCTGGTTTTATTCAGGAGCTGCATTCGGCTCGATACAGCGCAAATGGATTTGGTTCATTTGATGATTGGCCGACAGCGCTGAAGTGCATGCTGGATGAGTCGGATGGCACTCACCAGACGGCGGCAGCTGCTTATGACATGGCCGTGTCCTGTTTGGGAGCTGTACTCTGGTTCATTCGTTTTTCATTGTCATTTGTATGCCCTAAATTAGAGGAAATGAATCGGGCCCTTTAAATGACTAATTATATAGTCGTAGCGTAGTATGCAGAAATCATAGTTTTGTTCACTTGTATTAAATTGGATTGTCGTTTTTGATGATTGATCGTCCATGTTGCAATCGCTATTACCTATGGGTTTGCGAATTAGCGATGGGTGAAAACCAGCGATTATTTGCAGGTATCTGCGTCAAAGTCTGATCGACGTGGACATGCTGAGCATGAGACGTGTATCCGAGTACACACCCACTGGTCAGGCTCAACACAAAAACACCCAGGTTTACCATGCTACTTTAAATTTTATGATTCTGAGTTTAGTCGTTGATTCTGAGGTATCAGAAATAACATGAATAATATAACCTTTCTTGTAGCTAGTTAGTCTACAAAAAGTTTTTATGCATGTGCGAAAACTTAGCAAACGCAAATACTTGATTATTGATGAGTATTGTTTGTATTTAGCCAGATCAACAGCACATGTTATTGGATGGTGTGAGCATCAAGAACCTGTGCATCGTGCCACCCATTCGATCGGCCGGTCAGGCAGTGATCACAGCCGACGGCAGTCTGTTCCGGGCACTCGACCGATGTGTCACCATTTTTGGTTAGAATCTCGGTTACTTATCAATGTTTAGTCAATTACGGTCGTTTACAATTGGAGGAAGATTTCAAAAAGATTCCCGATAGGCTGAAAACATTGAATTGTGATAGTGCGCAAATGGTTGATAACATGGCAGTGTTTGTATTGCAGGCAAACGTGAGCTGCGTAGTTGGCTGTGCGCGCCACTGTACCAGGTGGACGCGATCGTGCGACGACAGAACGCCGTCCAGTGTCTCCGATCGTTGGACCAAAAGCACGTCAAACACATCACGTCTCAGCTCAAGCAGCTACCCGACTTGGAACGACTGCTGCAAAGGTTACAACACTAAACATACAACCCGATGCCATTCAATACTTGAATTGAAATACTCACCATCTCTAAAGCCTCAGCATCCCGTTATGCCTCTGCATCTCGAATGCTTCAGCATCTCTAATACCTCAGCATCTCAAATGTCTTCGCATCTCTAATGCCTCCCCATCTCTAATATTGTTTATATTTCCGACTGCACTCGTTCGGTCTCAAGTACCGGGCATCTGAGCATCCCGACTCGCGGGCCATCATGTTCGACGGCGATAAATACAACAAACGCAAGGTTACTGATTGATTCAAAAACATAGACGCTTGTTTTGGCTGTGAAAATTAGGGTTTTTAAACGTCCTATTTATTAATGACAGCCTTTCAGTTCCCTGGGTGGTTAAATTGTTAATAGTTTAGGTTCTGGACCTTCTGGCGGCGCTGAAAGCATTCGAAACGGTTGCCAGTACCATGGACTATGTATGCCAGGCAACCAATATTGAAATAGAGCAAATGTTAGTCTGCAACCTGTATTGTTGATTTTGTTCCTAATGTCAGCAATCAGTTAACCAGTCATGTTTCAGGCCGGAACTACTGCGCGAATTGTGCTGTCATGCCAACATGTCAACTCAGGCCGGCAAGTTGCCATATATACAAAAACATCTGAAACATTTCAAGGTTATCCAAGCATTTTTTATGACTAAATCACTACAACATTTCTTTTAAGAAAGCTTTCGATCACGAGAAGGCGCGTGCGGATGGTGTGATCATCCCGGCTCGTGGAGTGGACGAGAGCTACGACCAAGTATGCGATCGACTCAATCAATGCGAAAAGGCATTCGACGACTACCTCAAGGAGCAGCGCAAGTTCCATTCGTGTTCTGTGAGTGATCCATTTGTTTGGGTTCTCTCATAATGCTAAATACACGTTTGCAGATGACTATTTGGGTAAACAATCTTTATTATAAAATCAAAAGCATGATGCGATTGTTGGTGATGTTGTTGCAGAACATCAACTACTTTGGCACGGGCAAGAATCGGTACCAACTTGAGGTGCCCGATGCCGTGGCCAGTCGTCTGCCTTCGTCCTACGAGTTCAAGTCGCAGCGTAAAGGTCGGCACACATTGTCCTCTTAGAAACAGAATTGCAATCAACTATTGTTTTGTTAGTTAACATATCTTAACTGGTAACTGCCATTATTAACTATTAACATATATTAAATCGTATATATGTTAATTTCTGATGAAGTTAGCTAAATTTCAGGTTTCAAACGGTACAGCACCCGATCGATCGATGACATGTTCGCTCGATTGATGCTGGCTGAAGAGGCTCGTGATGTCGACCTGAAAGACATTCTGCGACGAGTGTTCGCTGATTTCGACTCCCAGTTGGTTGTTGTTGCTCTTTGGTTGCTGTATTTTTTGGTGCTCTTGTCTTTAAAAAGGATTGGGTAATGTATGGAAAAATTATTACCTTGTTATCCGGGAAAGAGTCTGGCTTCTCGTAGGTTTTCTTTATGCTGTGCTGACTGCAGTGTCGTTCGTTCATCTTACCTTTGTGTATATTCACTTGCTAAAACTAGTCATGACTAATGTTGTGTTCGTGTATGATCAACCATCATGATATTGCCGTGGACTTCGATGCTAAACTCGCATTAATTGGTAATCGGTGTAGTAATTAGTAGAAGTCTGATTTTGTTAAGCTACGATGACTGGCTGAGCTCGGTGCAGTGCTGTGCCCAGTTGGATGTGTTGATGTCGTTTGCCAAGTACGCAGACTCGGCCGGTTGTGCCGTCGTCATGCCCGAGTTGGTGCCCATCAACGACAACACTCCGGTTAATCCACATCTGTCACATTATTTTGTATGCAATCTGGTTAACGTAACAGTTTTTTATACATTTGTAATGCAATGGTTCAATATTGTAGTGTGGTATAGCCCATTCAGAGTTTTCTTGTTACCCAGGGAATTCATGGCGCGCAATTTCTGGCGCCACTTGAGTTTTTCGTTAAACACATGACACATCAAACAATATTGCACTTAAAATTAATGCGGGTTCTAAGAAAAATTAAAAGGATAACAAAAACTATGTATCGTATCGATTCGTAATAAAGCTTTAACATAATCTTAGCCGTTGATCGAGTTGGTTGACGGTGTGCACCCGTGTCTGGTTGGTCGAATGACCAGTGGTGAGTACATTCCCAATGATGTACAGTTAGGTGCTTTCGGCAGCAACCACCAGGTTTGTTGTGGTCATTTGAAACTTGTTTTTTTGCAACCGTCCAATGAATGCTTGGTTAGCAAAAGTTTATTGTATGGTATCTCTATGAGGGGAGTGTTTGTATTGAATGTTATCTATTTGAGCCGTGTGTCAGCCTGCTGCTGCTCACTGGTCCGAACATGGGCGGCAAGTCGTCGTTGATGCGCACCGTCAGCCTCATATCCGTCATGGCACAAATTGTTGGTTGTTGGCATGTACCGCAAACGTTTTACCGATCTTTTCGATTACTCTCACCCCAACTATATGTACTTTTGTGGTTCCATTGTAGTCACTATTTTGTTTTATATATCAACGTTACTCAAATTCTTCTGTTAGTTTTTCTAATTATCTATAAATCTGGATTCTAACGTATTTGCTAGTTTCTTGGTTCCTTGCATCCTTAGTTTTTGGTTGCTTGCATCTATCGAAGTAACCAACTTTTGTGTGTTCATGCGTATTCAATGATATGGCAATAGTGTTATATCTCAAATTCAGGGTTGCTATGTGACTGCATCGCGTTGCCGAATGACGCCGGTGGATCGCATATTCACTCGCATCGGTGCCTCCGATCGCATGTTGGCAGGTTGGCTGTCGTTCACACTAGCATGTATACTGTACTTTAATAAACTGTTTTTATTAGCGTAGCAGCATGATGTTAAAGTTAAATGATTTAGATTGATCAGCTTGAAGCATTGATAAAAGCGAGTTTCCGGGATTGCAGGCCAGAGTACGTTCTACGTGGAGTTGAATGAGACGCAGCTGATGCTCAATGCAGCCACCCGCCATTCGTTGTTGATCGTGGACGAGTTGGGACGAGGCACGGCCACTCATGATGGCACTGCCATTGCATATGCCACACTCAAACATCTCGCTCAGGTTAACGCATTAGCAAAACAACGGTTCTCCCTCTTTGGTTCCAAAGAATGGATTTTGTTTTTATGGTGTAGGTTAAATGGCATAAAAGGGGCCGATTCATATCTCTTTGCAGAGATTACCCTCCCTTTGAAAAGCTTGCTTCGTTCATCAGTGGGTTACTGCTGTTCTTGTTTATTCAATCATGTGTTCACTGTTCTTAAGCCTAATCGATCTGACTTAGTTGTGAGAGTATTGATTGATTACAGGAAACAGGTGCCCGTACGCTGTTTGCCACTCATTATCACACGTTGGTGGACGATGTGGCCGAGTACGACAGTGTCAAGTCTATGCATATGGTCGGTGCCACAAACATTTGCTTTGTTTCAGTCACAATTAGTCAATAAAAGAATAGCATTTAGGCAGATCAACTAATAACCCTATAAATTCAGGCCTGTATGGTCGAGAACGAGAACACGGAAGATCCAACCGACGAGGCCGTAACGTTCCTGTTCAAGTTGACCGATGGTCCGTGTCCCAAGAGCTATGGATTCTTCGCTGCTAAACTGGCCGGACTGCCCTTACAGGTTGAAACTGAAACTGAATGAAACTGAAACTGAATGAAACTGAAGGTTAATTGGTTACTTCAATCTGCTTATTTTCGTTTGCACACTATCAATTCTGAAGCAGAGTGTATGCAAATAATGACTAGACTAGCCTGGATTAGGTTAATGAACTCAACATTTAGAAGAGTTTGTTAAAATCTACATGGATTTATAGAAAGTAATGTGGTATTTAGGTTGTCCGAAACGCGCACTCGTACAGTCGTGCAACGTTCAGTGCCCTTACCGATGACACCAAGAACAAACTGAAACAGTTGTGCCACCAACACAACGATGACCAGGCACTCGCACAAGCAGTCATCGCTTGCTGATTGATATATGTATCTTCATTATTACTATTATTCATCTGCACTTCACTATATTCACACATTTCTCATTTTAGATATTTTGATAGCTGCTATATGTTAAAACGGACTCAATTCAACTGTTTTTTTATTTGGTGTTCCGGCTCTCACGTCATACAGTATTTGAAATTATTGATGTTTGCAGATTGACACATGTAATTTTTACTTCAACATTTTCGGTCACTCAATGTGTCACTATTTTTGGTCATGATGGCTCATTATGTTTTAATTCAATTCCCGGTCTCATATTTGGTTGATAGATTTTTGTTTCTGGTTTCTGGTCAACTTTTCTCTTTACAATGGTAGTATCAAAAAATTATAAGAATAAACTTAATTTAGTGCGGCTATATGTGTATGGATTGTCGAAAACACGTATGAATTGTATTACATTTAACGGACAAACATGTGACATGTCAAACAAAACACAACGTGAAATACAAAACCAACCAGCCATAAGCAACCTTCGAATGGATGCATCCTACATAAATAGTCATCAAGCCACCATTACCTAACCAGTACCAAGTTATAAATAAATACGCTTGTCAGCGTTATTATGCAACCAATTGATGTAGTCTAAATAAAACTGCGAAACGAAATTAGTAAATGAAATGAAAGTAAATGTGTAATGGCATTGATATCTCAAGTGATAGTGACAGTGAGTGCCGTGTTTGTGAGCAGCTGGTTCATACTGCTTCCCATCCTCTATCTCGTTCACAATGCATACAGCCTCCAGGTCAATATCAATGGTCAAACTCATTGGCAGACGTGGAATACAACCGTTGGTTGCTTATACATTACAATAATGATTGTAATTCATCATTAATAAGCACTTATCAATAAAGTTATTAATTAAAATAAGTGACTTGGATTTGATGGTTTCACTTTTGCAGGTGCACTCGCCAACGTTCGATTGTGTGTTGTCACCCCGAGGTGGTCTCAGTCAAACTGGTAATGATGACGAGTGTTGTGCATGCGATACCAACATTTATGGACACTGTTGTTACGAGATGCAAGGTTTTACTAAACATTCCTCATACTATAAAAAAACTCGCGAAGCTAACCAATTTATAGGTGAAGAGTTGTGTAATTGTCGTCGATTTTTTTGTTACGAGATGCTTGGTTCACTGTTTTACAAAACAATCCTCAAATTACAATGAGGTAAGTAGGAGCTCTGGGAGCAAACTATTTTTTATATAAGAAGCGTTGTGAAATGTTGATTATTGTAAACGTTTTGCTCAGAAACGACGAATGGAACGACATTATCGATGAGTTGTATGCTACAAGAATGTGAGCAGGCCGACCTGTGGCAGGGATGGTACGTGCTCGCCATCATACTCTCATTCGTCGCTGAGGTTTAATTCATTCATTTCATCAATTATAATATTCTTGTCCGACTCATCAGACTTGTCACTGAACTAGAATACAGTTTTCTGACAATCGGAAAAACATGTGTGACTGAAAGACCGTGAGATGATCCAACAAGTTATGTGGATACACTGCATTTTGGTCATACACTAGTTTCCACCAGCGATCTTCCCAGCAGTGAGAACATAAACCGATTAAAGCGGTCTTTGCGTGTATGATCAAACTTGAATAAATGATTTTTAACGTTACATAAATTTATTCACCTCAAAATCGCCTTATTCCGCCAACTCTCCCAGGTACTCGGTATGTTGTTCGTGTTTTGTATGCTCGCCCCCAGTCTGGCGGAACAGGTGAGTGAGTGAGTGAATGAGTGGGTTAGTGAGTGAATGACTGAGTGAGTGAGTGATAACGAGAGCAATCAGGGAGTGAGATAATTATACCACGTGAATGAATGATAAGATGCATGTTTTTGGCTTGGTATTAAGTCAACCACCACTGACTTCAACTTTCAGAGTATCGTGGTAAATTGTGTACGACGACTGATGCAATTCTCGACCAGAGATGCCAGACCCCTGGCTTCCGAGGTACTGCGATCGATGATGATGAAACGTTGGATGAGGCGTCTGCGCAAATCACAAGCCAGCCGACTTGTCAAACTTTGATCACCAAAAGTCAACTAATGTAAATGCAGTGCGGAAAACCTTTTTTTCCTGAATACAAGTTTACGCATGCAAATCCATCTTTTTTCCTTCTGACAATTTTAGTTAGTTCTGTATGTTCCCATTTCCTATTAAAAATCGATACCAATTATGACAACCAAGTATAAAAATATACGATAATTTCAACTCACAGATGTGTTCACCTTTTTTGTTATACAGGCTACTGTGATAAAGTAAAAGACATCGGTTGTGATAACGTCGGTTATTTAGTGCGTTAAGTAAGTGGAAGACAAGCATAACACGAAAAGTTCCCTACTGCAACATTTTGAAAGATTGATATCATACTTGAAACCAGGATCTTGCCAACATGTAGCTTGGCTCTACTCCGTTGTAAATAAATTGTTATGCAAAAGTTCATGATACTGTCGGTTCAACAGGACCACTGACTGCCTGTACCAAACTGAATGTATCTGCATCGGCGTCAACCGAATCCACACCTACATACATACACAGATGTACAGCCCACGTCCCTGTTTGTGCGGCAGTGATGCTGTCCGACTTTTACACACGGTAATATATGTATCAATTAATTACGAGAAAGCACCTTTACTCAATTATCTTAGTTCCACACCTGGTTCGAGGTATTTTATCACCTAACTTTTACTTAGCGTACGAGTTCATAAAACTTACTCTTCATCGTATGTAGTTGAACGTATGCACCTGCGCAAAGCACAAACTCGTGGATCAAACTGATATCACCTGTTTTTTGTAGCTGATCAGTTTGATGTGGGTTGGCTGGGGCTAACGACACGATACATACCACGTTAATGAGTGAGTATAAGTAATGGCATGGTTGTATTTTACCCAACCAAATGGCTTACTGGATTGTTAAATTCCTAAATAGTATTACAACCCTGGTTTTTAGGCGTTAAATAGCCCCGTTACATAACCCTGAAATGTGCATGCGCACCACCGCTGAGCCGCACAGCACACGCGCACTCACACACTGCGACTGCCCACACCATTGAGACATAGTAAGCTCAGTATTTCAATTTTGAAATCTTAAATGAAATTTTTTCTCGAAATAATGTTTTCAGAAAAAAAATCGTGCGTGGTAAAAGTGTTAGGTCGAAATATTTCGCATGGTGCGTTTACGGTCAAGCTATACATACAGGGTGGGCCAATAAAAACCACACAACTTTGGATGGTAATAACTCAGTGACTAAGAATCGGAATGAACTGCGGTTTGCATCATTTGAACTGGTATATCTTTGACTTTCATTCACATAATTATTATGGATGAATCTCAATTTTTCAAGAGGATATCAAATTTTTACCGAAAAGTAGCAGTTTTTTTCGCTGAGAACCTATACAATTTCATTTTTTACAATAATAAAGTTATACAAAGAGGACAGAAATGACACTTAAATTTGAGAAACATTGTTTTTGTTAAGTTTCAGACACATAGAAAGCATATTAAAGTTGATCAAATGCTCAATATGGACGTTCTGTGCTCAACGCTCAACAGCCTGTTTTCTATCATGAATGGTAGTTTCATGTTAAAAACAGTCTGAGTTAGTGAAAATATTGTTTTAAAAAGATTCGTTAAGTAGGTTCTAGTTGAATTACGCTGAAGAAACCAAAACAGTTCGTCTGAGCCGTATAAAACATTTACAAATATCTATTGTAACCCTAATGGACGAAAACTCCCGCCCGGTTCAAAAACGGTATTTTTAAGAAGTTGTTGCGTAACTTCTGATTGCATTAAAATTTTTGAATAAAATTAGAGTAACAAAATTTCAAATATATACTGATTAAAATGACGCACACCTTTAGTTAATCCGATTCGTATTCACAAAGTTATTAACCTTCAAAGTTGTGTGGTTTTTTTTGGCCCACCCTGTATGTTACACGTGTGTATCTTCCTTCAGTACAGCAAGTACGTTACACGTGTGTATCTTCCTTCAGTACAGCAAGTACGTTTCACGTGTTTATCTTTCTTCAGTACAGTAATTATGTTATCGTGTACATGTTCCTTTAGTACAGCAAGTACGTTACACGTGTGTATCATCCTATAGTACAGTAAGTAATCTACATACATACACGTCTGTATCTTCCTTCAGTACAGCAAGTATGTTACACGTGTGTATCTTCCTTTAGTACAGTAAGTACGTTACACGTGTAAATGTTCCTTTAGTACAGCATACATACGTATGTTACACGTGTGTACTATGTATCTTCCTTTGGGACAGTAGGAATAATATGTTAAACGTGTGTATGTACACGGTGTCCCAGCGAGGTGTAATGATTGAATTTTTTGAATAACTTTCACAGTGTTTTAGATAACGACCTAAAATTTCACATGTTAATAAAACAGTTTTCCGCTAATACGCCGAATTTTAAAAATTTTGATTTGGTTCATTATTGCCTGTTTATGTTCATAACGCTATCGCATTTTAGAGATTTTCACCGAAAATAAAAATTGATACAAAAGAATGAATTTTTGTTTAAACTAGTTGATTACCCGTTGCCAGCAACTTATGATCGAGTTTTATAGGAACCGAAGCTTCACGGGAAATCATGAGATGCATATACTAAACCCGTTGATTTATCTTGTTTTTCCTGTTTAGACAAAAGTTGCATTCTGTGACATTTACCCGACCCGTAAATTTTTTTATATCATCCAATATTCGAAACTACTTCAGTTGAAAATTAAGATAGATTCTTCCGTACTGTTCAGCAACACAATCCTGTGTTTGAGTAGAAACATGTCAGTTATGTGATTGAATGGAAAAGGCAAAGGAATTGAATAGTTTTATTTTTTTACTCATCCCCTGAATCGTCTCATAAAATTTCGATAAATATTGAGATAAATATTCCAACAAAAATCGTGATAAATGACTCAACCATCACGTCCCAATATTGCTCTTCCATTCCGAAAAACTCCATTCGTCCCGTTAAAACTTTCGAAGATAAATTTTATCCGTGACCGGATCCGATGATTAAAAGTGAAGATAAACTGAACCAACCCAACCCTGTCCAAAGATTAATTGGTTGAAATATGTATTTTTTGCTACCTCAGTATTTTTGAACTCGTTTCGGCGGTTGAGCAGAAAATAATGAAAAAAAAACATCTTTTCCTTAGAGCCCGTTGCACTCGTGTAAAAGGCAAAAACATTTCATCTGTTATGAAAGGCTTGACATGACTTTTGATTCATGTTTTCCGTTAGCAATTATGTAACAGCTCAGACGGTTTATTATGTACGTTCAGCAGTACAGTAGCACAATGTGCATTCAGTATAATTATGTAGTTTATTTATAATCGTTAACCCTAATTTTTTCGATAAACATTTTGATAAATTATCGTTTTAGTTTCAATAACACCACCACTCGTTGTTCGAGTATATACGTACATGTAAATTATGTAGTTGAACTAATGACGCAAGTATAAACTAACTACAGTTTCAAGACGTCAAAGTTACCCAGATATTAAACATTCTCATCCCGTGTTAACATATCAGTTAACTTTTAACACACCAGAAAAAAACCTGAATAAAAATTCAATCATCTCGTTTATTTATTTGCTGGTTTGAAAAAAAATCTACCCACCTGTTTGAAATGTCTCAAGATACGTTAGTTCTGTGACCGAGCCGTCGATTAATACAATAATAAAGAATTGAAGATCAATTGAATTGAACCAACCCAACGTGATTCAAAGATAGTTCTCTCTGATACTGCTACCGAGAAGAATGTCTCTTTATTGCAAAGAAAACAAGCGTCATCCATTGAATTGTTAATTTAATTAATCGAAAATGAAACGTTTTGTATACCCGTTGCCGGCAACTGTGATTCAAGTTCTACAGTAACCATCGAATTAAATGAAACCATGTACTTCAGTTAAACAGTAAACAGCACAGCCATACAACCAGTTGTTTGAGTGAATACAGTATTAGATACGTGTCAGTTATGAAGTTATGTAAGTAGAATATGCAAAGTATAAAACGGTCCATTCAAAAACATACCATAGCTGAATATTTTTATTTTTTCATCTCATCTTGTTAAACCTCTCACTTAGCACACCAGACAGAAAAATGTCCAAAAACCTTACCATTAAGGATTCCACGTCACCTTAGGACCACTCATTAACAGGAAATCATTATTTATCATGGTTTCCCAATTTTGAACAAAAATTCCAATCTGTTGGATTTACCCGGCCCGTTAGAACTAAGTTTATCATTAAATATTTGAACCTACTTCATTTGGACAGTGAGGTAGATTATCCTTTTCTATTCAGCAGAACCCGTTGTTTGAGTAGATATGTATATATGTCAGTTATGTCATTTAATGAAAAGTGCAAAATAAAAAAAGTTTTTTTACATAAATTAACTATAGTTCAAATACGTTAAAGTTACATAACGAATTTTTTTTTCATAATTTCAGGTTTGTTTAAACTGAATAGTTTTGTTTTCTTCTTCATGCCGTGAAACGTATCAATTGAAACAAATGGAAGGTAAACATTCTAACAAAAAAATTAGGTTCAATAATCAACCATCAAAAATTAAAGCAGCATCGTTTGCCGTCAACAGAAAACTCAATTAGGTATCAAGCTATAGGCTAGCGTAGTGATGCCATCCGGCATCCGGGTAAGCCAGTTCCCAACTCCGCAAAGGTTTACGGGATCGTGATTTAGTCAGTCAGTCAGTCAGTCAGTCAGTCAATCTGTCAAACCGAAAAATTATTATGACTGTCTGGCGATTATGTCAAACTATAGTCGGTCAACAAAAACTTATGCAAAAAATATTACACGACAACCATCAAAATGAAGAAAATAGATGATCGAACTTGAAACCTTTTGTAAGCTAACTCGGGTTTTGAATACCGTTTTATTAAATATCCTTAACAACTCAATTAGGTACCAAGCTATAGGCTAGCGTAGTGATGCCTTCCGGGCCCAACTCAATTAGGTATCAAGCTCTAGGCTAGCGTAGTGAATGATGCCATCCGGGTAATGCAGTTCCGGACTCCGCGAAGATTTACGGCACCTCAATTTAGTCATACAGTCAAACTAAAAAAATATTACGACTGTCTGGCGATTATGTCAAACTATAGTCGGTCAGCCGTTATGTTAGGTACCAAGCTATAGGCTAGCGTAGTGATGCCTTCCGGGCCCAACTCAATTACGTATCAAGATCTAGGCTAGCATAGTGAGTGATGCCATCCGGGTAATGCAGTTCCCGACTCCGCGAATATTTACGGCACCTCAGTTTAGTCAGTCAGTCAAACAAAAAAATATTACGACTGTCTGGCGATTATGTCAAACTATAGTCGGTCAGCCGCTATGTTAGGTATCAAGCTATAGGCTAACGTAGTGAGTGATGCCATCCGGGTAATGCAGTTCCGGACTCCGCGAATATTTACGGCACCTCAATTTAGTCATACAGTCAAACTAAAAAAATATTATGACTGTCTGGCGATTATGTCAAACTATAGTCGGTCAGCCGTTATGTTAGGTACCAAGCTATAGGCTAGCGTAGTGATGCCTTCCGGGCCCAACTCAATTACGTATCAAGATCTAGGCTAGCATAGTGAGTGATGCCATCCGGGTAATGCAGTTCCCGACTCCGCGAATATTTACGGCACCTCAGTTTAGTCAGTCAGTCAAACAAAAAAATATTACGTCTGTCTGGCGATTATGTCAAACTATAGTCGGTCAGCCGCTATGTTAGGTATCAAGCTATAGGCTAGCGTAGTGAGTGATGCCATCCGGGTAAGCCAGTTCCCTACTCCGCAAATGTTTACGGGATAGTAATTTAGTCAGTCAGTCAATCTGTCAAATAGTCGGTCAGCCGTTATGCAGAAAATATTAAACGACAACCATCAAAATGAAGAAAATTCTCTCTGATACTGCTACCGAGAAGAATGTCCCTTTATTGCGAAGAAAACAAACGTCATCCATTGGATTGTTAATGTAATTAATCGAACATGAAACGTTCTGTATACCCGTTGCCGGCAACTGTGAAACAAGTTCTACAGAAACCATCCAGTTAAAGTCAGTTGAACAGTAAGGGAATTTCTCCTTCCATGCACAGCCACACAAACGTCTCAATTGAAACAAATGGAAGATAAATATTCGAACAAACATTAGATTGAATGATTCAATCATCAAAATTTATAGCAGCATCGTTATCCATCAAAATGTGTGAAAAAAATATGTAAAATATATCCAAATTTCTCGCATAAGAAAACTTTAAACGACAACCATAAAAATGAAGAGAATAAAGAATCGAACTTTTCAACTAACTCGGCGCGTTGAACGACTACGCTACGTAACCGTTGCTTAAAAGAGGAATTTCTTACCTTATAAAGCTCATACCGCTGCTGTCAAAATCAGTTCCACAGTTGACAGTAGTGTTAGGGCGCGTTCAGAGCCGTCTTGTGAGTTTCTCAAGAAATTTTTGGTAGCAGATGACCATTGGGAAACATCCAAAATTAAATTATTCAGCCATTCTATAAACTTTTTAAAAAATTCAAGGTAAATAATCGAATTTAGGGAACAACTTTCATGCAGGATGGAACTTCAATTATGAGTTTTCCGGTTGATCATCCGCGACTCAAGTTTTACCAAGCATTTTGCCTGTTCATGCAGAACTGAAACCTTTGGACAAGCATACATACATACATACACGACCCAAAAATTTTCGTTGTCAAATTTATATATAGATTTGTGTCG
>OZ038443.1:16731623-16893546 GCA_964036265.1 Daptonema setosum
CCTGTCAACCTGGCTGCAACACTATTTACTACCAAACAGTGAAAAAATTACTTGAATTCAATTGTTTTCATAGAAGCAAGACGTTAAATTGTGACGATAATAACGTGAATATCAGCGATATTAACGGAGTTATTATCGCTGATATTCACGTTATTATCGTCACAAGTTAACGTCTTGCTTCTATGAAAACAATTGAATTCAAGTAATTTTTTCACTGTTTGGTAGTAAATAGTGTTGCAGCCAGGTTGACAGGTAAATCTTTGCTTACTTGCTACGTAGCGCAACTGATGTGAGGTTGTTGAGTTATTAACGTGGTTAATTACGGGTCCGTTATTAACGATATTACGAGTACGTTATTATCTGATTTTATTACCACAATATGGCGTTTTAAATAACTAAACTTATTCAGTGAATACACGGAATGATTCCACTCTGTTTAACACATCAAACATTAAAATCCATGGTCTAAGGAGCTCAGAATTTCAGTTATTACGAACCCGTTATTATGATAGTTATTACAAACTCGTTAATATCGTTCTGTGCTACGGGTGTAAGTAAGCTACATACACGTCTGTATGTTCCTTCAGTACAGCAAGTATGTTACACGTGTGTATCTTCCTTTAGTACAGTAAGTACGTTACACGTGTACATGTTCCTTTAGTACAGCAAGTACATATATGTACGTTACACGTGTGTATCATCCTATAATACAGTAAGTATGTTACACGTGTGTAACCTCCTTTTGTACAGTTAGTATGTTACACGTGTGTACTATGTATCTTCCTTTGGGACAGTAGGAATAATATTTTTTATTTTACGGCCGATCCAGCAACATGCCTGTTTATGTTCATAACGCCATCGCATTTTAGAGATTTTCACCGAAAATAAAAAGTGATACAAAAAAATGAATTTTTGTTTAAATTTGTGTCGAATAGCAGGAAGAGGTATATTTCAAAAGTCACTGTACATTTTTCATTCAATTAATTGCTTTTTTCAAACTTTTTTTATCCGCATGTTTTTTCCAACATTTGCTAGAAATTGCGATTCTGTTTTCAATATCCAATAGAAGATGGAATAATTGATCAAATCGAAAACTGTTTCCAGTACTTCAGATTTATGGTATTAGCAATCAATTTTGCATGTTTCAAGCCATATAGTTGAACTAGCCATCAGAAAGTTATTCAATGTTTCATGCGACATACTTGGCTATAAAGTGTAATTTTTAGGCATGTTGCTGGATCGGCCGCCGTAAAACACGCAATAATGAACCAAATCAAAATTTTTAAAATTCGGCGTATTAATGGAATATTGTTTCTTTAACCTGTGAAATTTTAGGTCGTTATCTAAAACACTGTGAAAGTTATTCAAAAAATTCGTTCATTACACCTCGCTGGGACACCCTGTACATATCTTCCTTCAGTACAGTAGTATGTTAAACGTGTGTATCTTCCTTTAGTGGAGTAAGTATGTTACACGTGTGTATCTTCTTTTAGTACAGTAGTATGTTACACGTGTGTATCCTCCTTTAGTACAGTAAGTACGTTACACATGTGTATCTTGCGATAGTACAGTAAGCATGTTACACGTGTGTATCCTCCTTTAGTACAGTAAGTACGTTACACATGTGTATCTTGCGATAGTACAGTAAGCATGTTACACGTGTGTATCATCCTATAGTACAGTAGGTATGCTACACGTGTGTATCTTCCTTCAGTACAGCAAGTACGTTACACGTGTTTATCTTCCTTCAGTACAGTAATTATGTTACATAGGTGCACATGTTCCTTTAGTAAAGCCAGTACGTTACACGTGTGTATCATCATATAGTACAGTACATATGTTACACGTGTGTATCCTCCTTTAGTACAGTAAGTATGTCACACCTGTGTATCTTTCTTCACTACAGTAAGTATGATACACATATACATGTACGTATGTATCTTGCGTTAGTACATTAAGTTATTAAGCATGTTCCACGTGTGTATTATCCTATAGTACAGTAAGTAAGCTACACGTGGGTATCTTCCTTCAGTACAGCAAGTACGTTACACGCGTGTATCTTCTTTCAGTACAGCAAGTATGTACGTTACGCGTGTGTATCATCCTATATTACTGTAAGTATGTTACACGTGTGTATCCTCCTTTTGTACAGTAAGTATGTTACACGTGTGTACTATGTATCTTCCTTTGGGACAGTAGGTATGTTAAACGTGTATATGTATCTTCCTTTAGTACAGTAGTATAATAAACGTGTGTATCTCCCTTTAGTAAAGCAAGTATGTTACACATGGGTATCTTCCTTCAGTATGTTACACGTGCGTATCTTGCGTTAGTACAGTGAGTATGATACACGTGTGTATCTTGCGTTAGTACAGTAAGTATGATATACGTCTGACAGACTTTTATTAGAAAATCTGGTCTGTAAAACTATCGGATCACAAGAATCCGATTTTTTCCAATTTTGGATTATGACGGAATAATTCATGAAATACGAAAAAAACGTGTTTTCGATTAAAAAAACTAAGAATCCGAAATTCCAAAATTTTAATTTTGGATTTGTCAAATAAAAATGGTTTTCTGGGTGAAATTAAAAATAAATTAAGAAAGTATGTTATTATTCATCATATAAATTATTAATTGTCATGATAAGGGTTTTCCAACAGTTATAACACTTGATGCACATATTTTATTTATGTAATACACCTTTGTTTATCCGTGTTCGTTTTCATAATCCAAAATTCGAAAAAATTTGAATCTTGTGTGCCGATAGGTTTACAAATCAGGATTCTAATAGAAGTCTGTCAAACGTATACACGTGTGTATCTTGCGTTAGTACAGTAAGTATAAATGAAGCACGTGTGTATCTTGCGTTAGTACAGTAAGTATGATACACGTGTGTATCTTGCGTTAGTACAGTAAGTATGATACACGTGTGTATCTTGCGATAGCACAGTAAGTATGATGCACGTGTGTATCTTGCGTTAGTACAGTAAGTATGACACACGTGTGTATCTTGCGTTAGTACAGTAAGTATGATACACGTGTGTATCTTGCGTTAGTACAGTAAGTATGATACATGTGTGTATCTTGCGTTAGTACAGTAAGTATGATACACGTGTTTATCTTGCTTTAGTACAGTAAGTATAAATGAAACACGTGTTTATCTTGCGTTAGTACAGTAAGTATGATACACGTGAGTAGTAGTAACACGATTTGGCCTACAAATTAAGTACTGAAATTAGGCACTTTTTCTGAATCCGTGTCGGAAATGAGGTGCCTTTAGGCTTCTCATCCGCCACAATTGTATTGCTTATTAATCAACTCCGAAGACCGAGTATTTTGTCATAAATTTTTTATTGTTTTCATACATTTTCGACATACAGAAAAAAGAATACATGATAGAAGACAAATCACAAATAAAGGATAATTATGATTAGTATTTCAAACTACATAACCCCAAGGAACTGAATTTATTTTAATCACACTAGGAAGATCAAGTGTTTCTGGTGCAACAATGCGACGACTTGTAAAGTTTAGTTTCACTTGCTTCTCCGAATCGCGCTGTTTTATGAATCCATCATCAACTGGTTTGAATATACATCTTTGTAGACCGATGTCGGGCACTTTAGTATGTACTGCTTGTTGAGGTTCCTCACCGAGTATTTCCCGTACTTTGATAACCGCGTCACCATTTCCGTAATGTTCCTCTGACGATCCAGTTAACATATTCCTCATCATTTTGTAGTCGACACCGCCTTGAATTCCTTTGAATTTAACATCTTCCCAGCCATTTTCGTCAGCAATCGCATATGATTTCGAGCCAATTGAACAATATTTTGTCAGGCGACGTCTTGGTTGGGTACATAAATTATACTGTCAGTGTCATAATATGCAGTGCGGGACCCAGCTAAATGCAGATAGTTCAGGAGTTCTAGTCTTGCCCACGAAGTTACAAATGCACCGAGCACAAGATTGTTGAATGACGTTGGGTTATCTGTTTTTGTCTGAACCATAACCGAGTTACCTGGTAGTAGTCGTACTCGTTCCAATGCTCCTTTCTTATATGCAACAGCAACCATTGAGGCATCGTTCAAAATCTTTGTATTGCTTGATGGGTTTTCACAGTGCTTTCCCCAAGTTGCATTCATCAGAGTTTTACTCATCGCACGTAATGACTTGTTTAGTGAAACATTAGCTGGATTGATATAAATTCCACACTTTGACTTCAAGCTAGCTACGTATGCTTGACGTGCATCTTCAGTGTCACATGATTCCGGCCATCCTGAGCTCTCAATTTTAGACTTCGCCAATGTACGAATATACTCAGCGTACAGTTCAGTTGATGATTCAAATGTCCAATATTCAAAAATGTGAATGATCCTACCATTGCACTCCAAGAACTTGTTAAGCTCAGCTGAAGTGTAAACACCTGTCAAATAACGTTGTTTCTGTGAATGCGTACATATAGCAACAGAGTGATCTGCACTTGAAGCACATGCAAGGCAATTGGCAAAGACTAAACGTTCTCCGACTCGAACAGGTAGAATCGGCCAAAATTGTTTTGGGTCTGGATCAACGACACAATAATAAAATCCAAAGTCAACAGTTTTGGAGGCGTACAGTTCAGTATTAACTTGATCACCGCGAAAACGTTTAAATTTTCCAATAGGCAAAGCACATTTACTCTGAACATAGGGATATAACGATACAACATCTTTGTACATGATTTTATATTCTTTAGTAGTTTCAACTAATAGACTGCAGGGACCAGTTCGTCCACCGAATACTCCTTCACGTGGTCTCAAATAATCTGTTTTCAGTGGATTGTTGTTGTCATATTGTTCAAACCACGTTCGTAGTGTTTGATTGTTCTGAAGTTCTGCGTTCAATTGACATTCTTTAGTGATGACGATTTTGTATCCCGCGTTAGTGACCATACGATTACGATCCAAATCCGCTTCTTCAATTTCACGATATGTTAGTTGTTTAGTAGGATGTCTTGCATTTCCATGTTTGCGCTGACATTCACAGTAATGCCAGTAACAACCGTCATAAAAGTAAGCTGTTTTGGTTGTCGGATCATATCCGTCAGCAGTGATTCTGCCAATCAGTCGTTTCTGAGTCTCAAGCTGAGGTATGGTTTGTGACAAAGCCCACATGTATTTAGAACCTGCTTTACTTTCTTGTCTGATATCCAAACAATTAGTATCACCGATTAGTTGTATGCTGTTTTCAGTCATAAATTCCGTTTTATACAGTAAGGCGCAGAGACTCGGAAGGCCATTTGAATGAACGAATGGATCAATTGTGGTATTGAATGATGACATGAAGTTTTGACGAAAGCGAGAAACCAGCTCCCAAGTTACCATAACATCTCTTTTACAATATTGGATTAGTTGATTTTTCATATCGAATCTGTCTTCGCTTATGCGATGAATCATGTAGAACTTTTGAAATTCCTCTCGTCTTGCTGAAGACATCTTTGAATAATCAAAATCGTCCTTATTAAGTCGTAAACGTTTGTTCCATGTATCAAGATTCAACCTTTTAATGGGATAAAATGACTTTTGTTGTGTTAGCCCAAACTCACGCGCGCATACATGAAGAGCTGATGGCAGATACAGATAAATATCCTTACATGTGACAGATGATGCTTTCAACACTAACAGTGACTGACCCCGCAATAAAACTTTACACGAAATTTTTCTGTTGATTAAATTTTCAAACAAAAGCACATTGTCAAACTTACTTCCACAAAAACTCAGTACCAAACAGTTGGTTTGTTTCAAGATATAATCCAATGTAAGAGATAAACAATCAGGTCCAGAAAAAGAAAATTCACGATCTGAACAACAGCTGCTAAGTTCAAAGTTATCAATACAATTTTCACAAACTTTAACACCAACAGACAAAATTGGAATAACTTTTTTAGAAACTGGATCGGTAACGGTCTCAAAATCAAAAATTATGTAATTTTGTTTTTCAATCGAATGCTTTATAACTGTTTTCTTAACAAAGCATACATGATCCCATGGAAAGTAACCAGTGCACATTTTACAGTAAGTTTCGCGACAATGATGATTATCAGCATATTCACGCAATACTATACGACCACATTGCGAACATTTTGATTTTATTTCACAAGTACTTTTCATATGGTTTATAAAACATGACTCTGTTCTAAATGACATCTGACAATGAATACAAGAAATAATAGATTTACCAAAAGTTTTACATTTTATGCAAGTACAACCGTTACCTTTTTGACAATCAGATAATAAATGATTACTAAAACAATTTTGGCCCTTAAAGTTTAGCGAGCAACGTTGACAATAGATAAACTCAGAACCAGATCCACAGTTGGCATTGCAACGGGAGCATTTACGTTGATTCGAGCGACAACCACGATCGTGGCAAAAGTGCTTGCCACGCTTAATATGACCACAGAAACACACACATTTTGATCCGATATACCGTGAAACTTTAGGGCAGGCCAAAATGTGATTATCAATAGCTACGACAAACATCTTTTCAATATTCTTAACACTATGGTCATAAACAATGCTATGAGATGGGGTGATGATAATCAGTTGCTTGTTAAATTCTGAAGACACAATATTACCTATTTCACAAAAATCTAGAGTCGTAACAGTAGGTTGTGAAGGAAATTTCGAAATCAAATCAAGAAAATTCTTAGTCAGTCGTTTTCGCATGTGTTGATGTGTTTCTACTAAAGTAAGACATATTGAGGCAACCAGACAGTTTGTTATAATACCTCTACATTAAAAAGACCAATTTTTTTATGAATGATTACAACTAAATAAAATAATTGATACTCTATTTATGTAAAGCTACAAGATTATTATGTAAAAACCGTTTGTTTTATGTTAATTTCAACTAAAGAAAGGAAGGTACAGCTTTTCGTGGTATATTTCTATTCAATTCCGACAATTCCGCTAATTAAATTCCACAAAATAATTTTTTTGCACATAATAATTCGGCCTGAATGGATCATATTTTGTTTATTTGACGGTTTTTGATAGGCAATTTTGTTGGATTCTTTAGTATTTTTGGAATTGACTGATTTATAATTTGTACGCCTACTTAGATAAACAGTTTTCTTGAAATTCTATGAAAAATATAGTATTTTCCAACTAACTTACGGTTCACACTGATTTAATTGAGTCGCACCAACAGTTTTATATGGTATAGTTATTATAAAATTTAAGTATACGTGATACAAGTGTCCACAAATTAACGGTTTCGTTTCTAAAATACTTACTAACTAGTCCTAAAACAATAAATATCTTGTTATGAATCATTAATTTGACACATTAACCACAAATTTATAGATATTCCCAGAATATTTGTTGAAAAAACAACAGATTTCGTATGGAAATACGAACAAACTATTCCTAAAACACTGAATTACCTGCTTTTATTTTTCATTTGGTTAAGATTCATTGAAAAATATAGTAAATTTTGAAGTATATATTGAGAAAAACAGTTTTGTACTGAAATGTAGACAACACTGTTCTGAAAACACGGAATTATTTAGTTAAAATCATCAGTTTTAACAAAAATTTATAACGAATTTATGAATATTTTTGACGCATTTGCTGACCAAATAACAGTTTTTGCGTAGAAATACAAATAATTTTTTTTTCTAAAACACTGCATTTATCGGTAAAATAACGGTTTTAGTATATAAATTTAAACAAAAAGACCTTTTAACACTAATTTACTCAATTTGAATCAGTGATTTTATTTTATTTCTTAACAAAATACAGTTGTTTTTCATCCATTTTATAGATTTTTGTATTGAAATGCTAACAAAATAGCCCATAAACGAGTTATCAAGTGATTTTAGTTCCTTAATTTGATGCAAATCGTCACAAAACACATTTATTTTCAGTAGTTTTCTATTCAAAAATGAGAAAATAGTGTTGAAAATACATAGTTATTTGTATTGAACGTTTATTTTTGATGCATTCATTAAAATAAATGGATATTTGTGATGCATTTATTGAAAAAATCGAGGGTTTTTGTTGGAAAATGTAAACAATTAATGAAAAAACTAGATTTATATTAAATTTGCCCTTGTTTTGAATTTTTTTTAAAACAAAATTACGAAATGTTTAGTGTTTATTAACAGTTTTTATTTAAAAAAACAACAACCATCAACCACCACATACCACCATGATAGTCCATGCGGTTATTTATGATTTTTTTTTCACCTCTCAGTGGTTCGCTGTGATGTATCTAACAGTGGAAAAGCGGATGAGAAGCCAGAAGGCACCTCATTTCCGACACGGATTCAGAAAAAGTGCCTAATTTCAGTACTTAATTTGTAGGCCAAATCGTGTTACTACTACTCACGTGTTTATCTTGCGTTAGTACAGTAAGTATGATACACGTGTGTATCTTGCGTTAGTACAGTAAGTATGATACACGTGTGTATCTTGCGTTAGTACAGTAAGTATGATACACGTGTGTATCTTGCTTTAGTACAGTAAGTATAAATGAAACACGTGTGTATCTTGCGTTAGTACAGTGAGTATGATACACGTGTGTATCTTGCGTTAGTACAGTAAGTATGATACACGTGTGTATCTTGCGTTAGTACAGTAAGTATGATACACGTGTGTATCTTGCGTTAGTACAGTAAGTATGATACACGTGTGTATCTTGCTTTAGCACAGAAAACATGTTACACATGTTTTTAGTACAGTAAGTATGAATGTACGTATCTTACACCTGTGTTACACTGGCATACGGTTAACGGGCGGCCTACTCTGTTTGTAAGTGAGCAATTAGGCGTTTTACTACCATTTACGCACCAGATTTGCTACGACGTAAAATCGGCACCTGTTCACTATTACTGTGCACCTGTGCAGGACATTGATCCGGACGAATTATTTGAGTACAGCTGGATGTATCAAGTGGGCTGGCAGATACGTCAAACACTTGCGCCTACATCTACCATAACCCTAAATATTTGTTTACTGTACTGTGCATGTCATGTGATCCTGAAGCATGTAAAGTAAGCTGTACATTTATACTCAAAATATCAATGTAAAGAAAATGGGATTCTACTATTTACTAACTCTAAGTCTCATTTTTACTAAGTCTTCCAGGGATGGGAAAAGTTATGATTAAAATAATGTTTGCTGAAACCCCTCATTTTTACTACTATGCTTGCCCGAGCATTATTACCGTTGAAGTCTAAAAACAATATTCGACCAACGCGACCAGGCAAAACTGAGGCACGTGTTGCTGCATATACACAACGCGTGTTTTTTCTCAAAATCATAAGCGTTGGCTATAGCAGGGTCTTCAAAACTAAACGATTGTTTCTTAATGCTAATTGTATACAAATCATGTCAGTTTCTTACGCTTACATCCCCTTCAAGCTGGATAGTGTTTTGGCACAGGGCCCGGGACACCTACCGTAACGCTACCGTAACGCAGCCTTGCCCACACACGCACGCAAGCATTGCAGCACATGAAGGTGGCATGCAGCCATACCGAAGGTGGCAAGCAGCTCTCAGGCACATGCAGGCATAAACACCTGTTACTACTTGGGAGTGTGTCGTACGCCTACCATAACATACCTACACGAGTGCGTACTACTGCCCTATATAGTCGTACTTACTACCAGCCTACAGTCATTCTGTGTGAGCTGCTGTCTGTGATCGTCGATTACGGTAGGTCGTAGTCTGCAATACATTGTGGATGCTTTATCGTTGACCATTACATTTTGGCATATACACTACAACATAGGAGTTGCTAGGAACCAGTGGAGAGATATGTACATGTTACAGTAGCTGAAAAGGGGTACATTACAGTAAGATAAGTAGGATATACGTTTTTGACAACTCGTTAGCATAATAACTGCGTGCACGCGAACACGTTGAACTAAGAAAATTGTTCCTTCTTACAGTTTTCCCAGAGCCAATACCTGCGTACACCAAGATTCCAACACCATCCATAATGTTCTCCAAAAAAATTGATCCTGAACTTCTTTCCGCCGATTCGTCATTCCTCATTTCCGCACGACGTCGGGAGCTTCGCAAGCTGACGTCGACCAAATCACCGTTAGTTTTTGTTAACCTTACATGATGATGGTTAATGTTGTTGTTGTTGTTGTTGTTGTTGTTGTTGTTGTTGTTGTTGTTGTTGTTGTTGTTGTTGTTGTTGTTGTTGTTGTTGTTGTTGTTGTTGTTGTTGCTGTTGTTGTTGTTGTTGTTGTTGTTGTTGTTGTTGTTGTTGTCGTCATGGTTGTGACCGTATATTAAAATTGCAGTGACCACGTAAAACGTCCAATGAATGCATTTATGGTATGGTCCAAACAAACACGTAAACGATTGGCTGAACAGAATCCTGGCATGCACAATGCGGATATCAGCAAATTGCTAGGTTATAATTATTTTTTGTTATTCACTAACTCACTAACTCTCTCACTCTCACCTACTCACTCACTCACTCACTCACTCACACACTTATTCACTCACTCACTTACTCACTGACTCACTGACTGACTGACTCACTCACTCACTCACTCACTCACTCACTCACTCACTCACTCACTCACTCACTCACTCACTCACTCACTCACTCACTCACTCACTCACTCACTCACTCACTCACTCACTCACTCACTCACTCACTCACTCACTCACTCACTCACTCACTCACTCACTCACTCACTCACTCACTCACTCACTCACTCACTCACTCACTCACTCACTCACTCACTCACTCACTCACTCACTCACTCACTCACTCACTCACTCACTTACTCACTCACTCACTCACTCACTCACTCACTCACTCACTCACTCAATCTACTAGATCATTCTATACTAAAGCGTATTTGTTGTTTCTGCCAGCAATAATATTGCCCAAAACGTCTGATAACAAAACATCACTGGTCTAAACTCAGTTCGGTTGACACCATAGTTTAACGCAGCACATCATGGGATGATGATGATTAATGTGCGTGTTAACACTGATGGTCTGATGTTTCATTATCAGAAGTTTTGGACAATACTTTTGCTTGAAAAAAACAGCATACGGGCTTTATCAATGTATTTAAAATATGTACAAATATCAGGCGCTGAATGGAAGAAGCTCTCATACGCGGACAAGCAACCATTCGTGGTACAGGCCGAGTACATCAGACTCGATCACATTCGACGACATCCCGACTATAAATACAGGTGAGCTCGCTCATTCGATCAAACATTACCATATTATTAGTTCTTTTGTTTCGTATGTAAGAAAACCGTGTAATCTAATAAACCATGTTGCTCAATAAAGTGAATTGAATCAGGCTTACTGTACATATTTGTGATTGTTTGCAGACCCCAGCGACGTCGTTCACTCAAGTCGAGTCGTTCCACCGAGGATCAGCCGTCAATCAACGAGTACAGTCAGTTAGCCGGTTGGTTCAACTATCCATTTTTATATGGAATAAACTTTTTTTATTTATATTTTATAATAAAATATATAATATCATAAATGTTTATAACATAGCATATTGTATTTCAGTTAGTCCTAGTTGGCTGTCATCACCGGGTTCGATGGACAACGGCAGTGGAGAAGACGAGTCACCGATCATGGAAGTGCACCATGATGTGCAGTCAATGAGGAGGACGTTCCGGTTGGAGTCATTAAAACAACAACAACAACAACAGCTCTATCAACACCAACAACAACACCAACAACAACACCACTACCAACAAACACAAGAACTGCGACAACATGAGATGTCTATGCCTTCAATTCAAATCGATGATCTGTTGGTGGATGTTCATGAACTCGGTCAATATCTTATGCCAGCTGATACCGAACACCAGTTAAAGCATGAGTGTCAACCACATGATAATCAACAACAACAACAACATCATCAACACCAACAAATTGACTATCAACAACATCAACATCTGCATCAATCGTTGTCCCACTCCGAAGCGCATCTCAACCAGATTAAAAGGTCCGTTAATCAAATATTATGTACTAAATAAAGATCTAACTCACGTTGTCAGATACACATCTATTGTTAAAAAGTATAAGCTCGGGCAAATTTCAAGTTCTATATGTTCAACTCAAAATGTTTTCCACTTATAAACTTTGCCTTACGCTCCAACCAAATTAAGCCCGTGATTTTTTTCAGGAGCTGGTGGAGCGAGCTACCGGAATTGGTCTTCTGAGCCAAACTTACATGTCTCTATGATGGATTTTGGTTTATGTGATTCGTTAATCCATTAATTTTGTTACACATTTGTTCATTCATTTTGGTGGTTTTTATTGAAAGCACTTTTTATTCAAATTATCACACTGCACCTTATTGATATATGATTATTATAAATATAACATAATTTATATCCATTATATGCATAAGGATTAACGTGTGTATGTCACCAAACTTTGATATGTATAACAGATTTTATTAGATCATCAGAATCATTATAGAGTTACTACTATAAATACATAATTACAGGGTGCCCTAATAAACATAAACACACATTATTAATTGACTACAGTAAATGGTTTTGTACGTATTTATCACAACCTAAGCTTACTGCAAAACATTTATAAATACATGAACTTGAGTTTGAAAATGACCCACAAACTTGTTCATGACCTTAATAGCTGTGATTTGGCCCATTTGATAGGAGTTCGCCCAGTATAAGGAAAATAAATGCAGGTATGTATTGACGCATGAAAACAAGATAGGAGCAGATGTTAATAAAAATATACAGGCACATTGATACAGTGAAGCATCAGTTCTTTGCAATGTTTATATATGTAGTAGTGGCGGGGTGCACAAGCCACACAAGTGGCCTGCAACAATATTCTCATCAATTTAGTTCATCGGAGAATAGTTAAATAGGGACGAATCAATCTTGTACATATGTAAACGTGTGGAAGTCAACCGAGAAAGTTGCATTTGTTTCATACGTTCAATTTGATTTCTTTTTCAATCGCTGCTTGGATAACTAATTGACAGATAGGTATAGCAGAGTGAATGACTACCCTGTCTATTAATATGTTACGGAGTTAACGTGTGTACCACTGAATACCAAATGTTCCCTCAGTAAAATAAGTTTTTTTTCTGTTTATGAGACAAAGATAAATATTCCACAACCAACCTGATTAAGCGATTCTAAAGCATTGATTAACGCAATGATATGCTGCATTATATTATTGCGCCTAACTTTATAAGATACATACAATACATACTCAAAAACAACGCATTATAAAAACGGTGTATACCCATTTGGGCGAATCCCATTTGGGCGAAAACCACTTGGGCGATTCCATTTGGGCGAATCCCATTTGGGCGAATACCCACTTGGGCGAATACCCACTTGGGCGAATCCCATTTGGGCGAATCCCATTTGGGCGAATGTATATGAAACAGGTCATGAAACGGTTCACAAACGCAAAGAATATCTCGATGTGTTTCACTCATGTTGTACACAAGTGAAATTTGATTCGACTAACGATTTACATGCTTTCAGACGTTTCCCCTTAGAAAAATAATTTTCAAAGAAGTTGATTTTACCTGAATCACAACAGATACGCCTGTCTAGTCTAGCGCGTATGGCGCCAAGAAACTGGAATTTTGAAATAAATAATCGGGGTCCTTTTGGAATGTGGGACCTTTCGTCCGGTGCTCGTTTCGTACCTGGGACCACCTGTTTCTTGGCGCCATACGCGCTAGACTAGACAGGCGTATCTGTTGTGATTCAGGTAAAATCAGCTTTTTTGAAAATTATTCTTTCTCAAGGGGAAGCATCTGAAAGCATATAAATCGTTAGTCGAATCAAATTTCAATTGTGTACAACATGAGTGAAACACATCGAGATATTCTTTGCGTTTGTGAACCTTTTCATGACCAGTTATATTCGCCCAGTCAGGATTCGCCCAAATGGGATTCGCCCAAGTATACGTTCGCCCAAGTGGGTATTCACCCAAATGGGATTCGCCTAAGTGGAATCGCCCAAGTGGTTGTCGCCCAAGTGGGATTCGCCCAAATGGGTATGAACCTATAAAAACATGGAATGAATGAACAATGAATGGCAGAAACACCCAGAATATAATACTCCCAATCCAACAAGATTATATTGAAAACAAATACGAACTGGGTGATCAGACCAATCGAATTCCAAGTTCTGACATTTTTTCCTCGAGTCATATTTACAGGTAATAATTTAATTTATATACGATCTCGGCCTTTGCAACCCATTACCTGTCAAAAAGACTGTACTCTAACGATGGTGAGATCTGAAAAAGCGCCCAAAATTCGAATTGACTTACCTACATTATACAATTAAAAATGAGTGGTATATGTTTGTTTAGCAATAATTCTCGGCCACTTGGACTGGTTAATATTTGTTGGCATGACCACCTACTCACCTCACCACAACCCACCAACTGTACTCAAAGTCGTGTTGACACTGCAACTGGTTCACCGTCAGTTCCCACAACCTCAACACTAGTTTGGATGAGATTTCACAGTTTAGCTAATTCTGTAAAGCAAACTGTGGAGTCTTACATCCATATTTCATTTTTTATTAATTTAATTTCATAGTTTGTTATCAAAAACGATTTCTTAATCTTTGCATCTTAAAAAACGTAGTGCTTTGGTTAATTTCGCATACATTTGTATTTTGAAAAAACAAGTAAGCTTTCTTGTACAGATTATATCTCTAAATTAAGATTATAGTTAAACAATAAATTAAATAACTTTAGTTTACCATATATTTTTCATATTCACATAAAATCTGGAACACACTACTGTATTTATTTGCATTGAATATGTTGAACAAACTCAATTTACAAGTCATTGAAGTACATCGATTAGTTAATGAAGGCGTCTATTGACATTGTTCCACACCATTCTTTGCTGTACTTGCTTTCAGGTTACGGTAAATAATAGAATAGTCCCAGTCATTCCTCAACTACATACTTTGCTTAGTCATTGACGGTTCACTCCAAGCTGAAAAATCTACTCATTTTTCCTGTTCACCAAAGTTTGAACACGGAAAAGGCCATGTTAGCTGCTTGATTCAATTGCTAAGCAGTTATGTAGATGGACTCAGAGTTCGAAGAAAGGAAGCTCTTCATCGATTTCCTACTGAATGCAGCCACGCATCATTTGTCAATTTGGGCTACTTCTCTCATAAAATAGGGTGCACAGAAAAAACTATGTAGCATTCATCGACGAGTATTCGCTGTTAGCTAAAATGAGTTCTCCATCTTCTTCAGCAGACGAAACTCCCCGACTTTCAATAACTTGTACTTTTTATGTATATCAATTCAATATCGGTTCCCAAAACTGATGAACACCTTTTTTAAGCTTGTAAAACATCATGTATTATTGCCTAAAAGCATTGTCTGTCTGAATCTCAAGTCCTGGCCAGACAGACGGTCATATATATGTAGTATTTCAGCTATGGTGATCTAGATCAGTTACGTTTGTTCAATGACCAATGACATTACAAAACATGATCTGTTTATGTCGCGTTTGTCTAACAGATTATCTTTGCTTGTTAAAGTTGCATGTTTTGGTTTTTATTTGTTGTTTATTTTTTTATCAGTTGTAGTTTTGCAGCTGAGCTTTATTTATTTATATGAGCTTTTCTGCATTAGTCATAGGCTTGGCGTCATCTGGTGACGCCGAGAGTTTTGTGACATAAAATATATCGGTATAAAAGACAATGTAACATGTTGAGCACAATTACTCAACATTATGAACATCATTATTAACAACATCTCGTCATTATCTGTTACTACCATCATGTCTTATTTGCCTTTGTTCGTGGTGATCACTGTACATATGTACTGCTGTTTTATGTTTTACATATCAGGTTGCTTACCACTACTGTATCTTACTTACACCGGCTCTACTTGTAACAACGCACATCGAAGCCTCATTTAATTCCAGCCCCCACAAAAGCTCCGTATACCGAAAAAAAAACAATTGGATCTTATAACGAGAGGATACGGGATATTAACAAGATACGTAAATATTTTCACTCGAGAACAGACTCAGTTTATAATTTGATTGATTACTGTCGCACTGCCGGGTAATCCACTCCCAATACTCTTATTCACAAACCCGTTCAAAATGCTACAGGGTTTGAAAAAAAACTTTTCGTTTTTGTGAACGAATCTTTTGATTTATGTTGTTTTTAATTCAATCGAATAATAATTTAAACTTATGGGACATACGCAATTCAAAACTCCCCCTTAGTTTTTCATTTACATCGAGTGTGCAAAAACCTATTGTGCTGAACTAGAAAATGTTTACCCAAGAGATTCACCGAGCCGTGACTGAATGCAAAAAAAACTATATTTTGGTAAAGGTTCCGATCATAAACGATACGCAATGTCAAGGTGGTTGATTTTCGGGTCAGGCGGTTCGGATTAGAAACGAACATGTTCAAAATTGTTTATCTTTATAAATCAAGCGGTTCAAAATCATATGCTTATGAACGTTTTTCAAACTTGCATTGCTTGAATATATTGAATGAATGTATTGTTCGTGATAGCAGCATTGGGTTCAGCTTATGCTTTACCACATATCCATCTACTTATTATTTTTTGACCATGCAAAAAGAATTGTTTATTTTTCAAATCGATTGTTCTGTCTGGAACCATTCAAAGTGTCTGACTCCACCCCTAGCTTGTTTACAGAAATCAAACATTAGGCAGACATACATACAATAGTGGGTCGTCAAACCTGTTCAGATAATGTTGGGTAACAATCAACTTATACACAAACATTGTATTGCACCATATTTGTATTGGATGATCTGAGTTATGTACATTATGCAATTGAGTCAGTATCTGATCCGGTACACAAATACCTAAATCCACTCACTCGTCTGTAAGCGGATGAAATAAACATCAAATTAAAACTGGTATTATATTCCATAAATATCCTAGTTTGAAACGTGGTACAGTAGTGAGTAAAATATGCATGTCCTTTCATGCCTTTACAAATTCCTACCTACTTGAAAAGTTTTAACCAGCTTGATTTTCCGGTAAAATGTCAAAACTACGCAAATACTCTGAATGTAAATATATGCGGCGATTTAGATGAGTGAGAACTTTCACGCATGTAATGTAATGATGGTATATTATTGTTCATAAACTGTGGTTTGGTTACGTCACAAATTCACAGAAAAATTTTGAGGCTTTACAAGAAAAAATTCGGTCTGGTGCGTTTACGATCCATGTCTATGTACTTGGCACAATATACGAATTTATATGATTACTCCTCACTCACTCACTCACTTACTCACTCTTTTAAATACACATAATGCAGCATGTTTTTCCTTCAGAAGTACCGAAACACGCATTCAGCCGGCAGTTGCTGAGTTTCGATACGATGTCTGTGATCTCACTTATTCCACTCACACTCGCTCTACTGCTCAGTCACACAAATGCTCAAATTGGTTGGTAAAAAAGTCGTTTTGTTCAACAGATTTTATTCCTCTGTTTCCCGAAATATTTTGATTTTGACACACCGGCTATTCTCACAACTTTTCGGATTCAAACTTACTTTAACTATTTGCTGCATGACAATCATTGGAACCGTCCTATATGAAGGAAGCAGAAGTTGATCAACTGGATGATGTGGGCGGTGAATGTGGAGTGCAATGATGTCTGAGTATGAACATGTATTTCATTATGTGAAACTGCTTCATAAACCTCACCAGTCACCGGACACATGTACCTTTCCATTTTACCCCATCATACATAAGGTGCTTACGGAGTCTTCAGAGTTCTGTTTAAATGGTTGATATTTGGTTGATTGATCGTGGCCTGTAAGTACTGTAATAACTGGTATACCCCGGGTACCCCTTGCTGCATGCACTCGTCTGTTGCAGTCTGTCCGAACGGGTCAGGATTGGCAGACGGGTTCTGTTTCGGATCGGTGTGTGGTCAAGGCTACCAGTGTGTGAGCAATGTGTGCTGCAGACAGGCACAACAACCAACTGTTGCACCCAATCAAGGTTGGTACACCACACAACTCAGTCAACTTTACAAACCATAACATAATCGATCAAGTCCCTGTCAAGTCTGTGGAAATGTTCCCGTGGCAACGTGACTCCCTGGCGCATCATGTCGACATTGAGGTCGAAAATCCGTGTTTTTTTATGTTGTTTTTAATCAATTGCAATTTCTACTACCCAATTGCACTGTAAACCAAATGGCCCCAGCGAAAACTTCAATAAAGAAATAAAATTTTTCATGATTATATATTTATGGAGTTAGTAATCGACCCACATGAACAAGACTTTCAGTGTGCCCGAATGGTGCCACATCAGTGGGTCCGTGCTTCAACGGTGCTTGCGGCAATGGGCTCGTTTGCATAAACAATCTATGTTGTGCTGCTACAACCACAGCCCCTGCAACTAGTTGGTTACTGTTGTTGTTGTTGTTGTTGTTGTTGTTGTTGTTGTTGTTGTTGTTGTTGTTGTTGTTGTTGTTGTTGTTGTTGTTGTTGTTGTTGTTGTTGTTGTTGTTGTTGTTGTTGTTGTTGTTGTTGAAGTGGCATTTCACATCACATTTCACCCGAAAATGGTTTCAAACCTGTTTGGATGTAACATTTACCCATACACATCTAAATCCTGCTCCACCTGCATTTAAACCAATTGCCTTAGTTTAAATTTATTTCAAGTCTTCTAGTTCAAATTATACTTACAGTACCTTTTACCCCGCCTAACCAGGTCTAACTTGATTCAACTACCTTTTACCCATCTAGAAACGATCGATTGCCCTTTTTGGTGATTTAAAATTGCACTTCAATTATTACATTAACTTAATACTACCCATTTTAGCGTGTCCCAATGGTGCAGCGTCAACGGGACCGTGTTTCAACGGTCAATGTGGCAACGGATTTACTTGCATTAATAACCTTTGTTGTTCGGGTGGCACGCCCGCTAATGGTTTTTATATTTTAATAGCGTTCCTGCAAACTAATTCAATCGGACTCAAAATTGCAGAGCATCATGTTATTTCAATGACCCGTTTTTGTCATCATCCCAAAGTTTGCATATTTTATACAAGTTTTATACAAGACCCAGACACTTCCATTTATCCGTTTATATTAACATATTTACCCAAATACACTAGGCTGACTTCAACCTTTTTTGTTACCGAAATCATACCTGGGATAATCAATACATTTACCCACTGGCTTTAGCTTGCCCCAATGGTGCCGCATCAGTCGGTCCCTGTTTCGCTGGTGCCTGCGTTAATGGATTAATATGTGTCTCCAATAATTGTTGTCCATCAGCGGCACAGATATGTCAGTCAGTCAGTCAGTCAGTCAGTCAGTCAGTCAGTCAGTCAGTCAGTCAGTCAGTCAGTCAGTCAGTCAGTCAGTCAGTCAGTCAGTCAGTCAGTCAGTCAGTCAGTCAGTCAGTCAGTCAGTCAGTCAGTCAGTCAGTCAGTCAGTCAGTCAGTCAGTCAGTCAGTCAGTCAGTCAGTCAGTCAGTCAGTCAGTCAGTCAGTCAGTCAGTCAGTCAGTCAGTCAGTCAGTCAGTCAGTCAGTCAGTCAGTCAGTCAGTCAGTCAGTCAGTCAGTCAGTCTGTTATGTATGTAGTATGTTTGTCAACTTACAGCCTGCCCTAACGGTGTCACGTCAACTACGCCTTGTGTTAATGGTGCATGTACCACCGGGTTATCGTGCTTCAACAACTTTTGCTGTCCCGCTCCATCAATAAGTGAGTGGATTTAGTTTATAACACCGTGTTTCATATTAACGACTTTCTTTCGACGAATCTTTTCAATTTAGTTGATTTTTATTTTGTTTAACATGCTTCACATCAGTTTTTATCACTGACACTGTATTTTAGTTGCGTTTTAGTTGCAGTATATTTCGGTCACTTTTGATTTTGAGAAAGTGGTATATTTTGTGATGTGGCAGTATTTTTTTATTAATATAAAGCTTGTCCAACGGGTTTAACGTCGACCACGGCCTGTAGCAACGGTGTTTGTGCTGCTGGACTTACATGCTTCAACAACTTCTGTTGCCCATCGACTAGCATCAGTTGGTAATCATTACTCAATTCCACACTCAATCTATAACGTATGTACACCGTTCCCTGAATCTAACTCTACCAAAGAAATTACAATAATACATACTAACAAATATAACAACCAACTATAAAAATACGCATTTCCAGTTAACCGCTGCAAACATTTTTATACTACAGACTACTGTACAGTATATACTTATGTAGAATAGAATAAATGTCATTCAATCATACATATCATAACAATCATATAACCATTCTCTGGACTTGTGTTCGAAGAGGCGGTAGTAATGTATTAGTGTGTACGGTGAATCGAGGGCGTGTTTGTGATGATTGCAGCCTGTCCATCGGGCGTCACTTCATCATCACCTTGTGCTCCCAACAACGTCTGTTCAGCCGGACTAACATGCTTCAACAATTACTGCTGTCCTTCAACTTTTACTACCACTCAAGCACCGAGTACTAGTTAGCTACTAACTCACTAACACGATTTAACTAAAAATGAAATTTACTAATCAAATTTTCAGCACTAACTCATGCTGCTACTTTTATTTGGCAAACAAAAATATTGGTTAAAAGCCGCACACCAACTACAGATACATTTACAGCGACGTACCTTGTTGTAAAGAATTTCAAACCGAGTTTTTTTGACGTAATTTTTCACAAAAAACTAATCAAATTACTTAATTATATATTTTTGGTATGTAGCGTATATGTATAACGATCAATCGCTATTAAATCTAATAATTTGCCATTAACAGCATGTCCAAGTGGTGCGGCATCAGTTGGTCCGTGCCTGAATGGAGCTTGTGGCAATGGACTCGTATGTATATCAAACAACTGCTGCCCAACTCCTCAAATAAGTCAGTCAGTCAGTCGTTCAGTCAGTCAGTCAGTCAATCAGTCAGTTAGTCAGTCAGTCAGTTAGGCAGACTGTCAGTCAGTCAGTCAGTCAGTCAGTCAGTCAGTCAGTCAGTCAGGCAGTTGTTGTTGTTGTTGTCGTTGTTGTGTTTGTTGTTGTTGTCTTTGTTGTTGTTGAAGCGGCATTTCACATCACATTTCACATTTCAGCCGAAAATGGTGTCAACCCTGTTTGGATGTAACATTTACCCATACACATTTAAATCCTGCCCCACCTGCATTTAAAACAATTGCCTTAATTTAAATTTATTTCAAGTCTTCTAGTTCAAATTATACTTACAGTACCTTTTACCCCGCCTAACCAGGTTTAACTTGATTCAACTACATACCTTTTACCCATCTAGAAACGATCGATTGCCCTGTTTGGTGATTTAAAATTGCACTTCAATTATTACATTAACTTAAACCTGCCCATTTTAGCGTGTCCCAACGGTGCAGCGTCAACGGGACCGTGTTTCAACGGTCAATGTGGCAACGGATTTACTTGCATTAATAACCTTTGTTGTTCGGGTGGCACGCCCGCTAATGGTTTTTATATTTTATTAGCTTTCCTGCAAATTAATTCAATCGAACTCAAAATTTCAGAGCATCATGTTATTTCAATGACCCTTTTATACAAGTTTTATACAAGACCCAGACACTTCCATTTATCCGTTTATATTAACACAAGAAAGAAAAATGCCCAAATGGCATAATGGGTTGGAAATATGTATGGTTCTTGATGGAGCTTATCGTAAAAAAGTGAGAGACAAGAATTCGATGGCGTTACAGATTTTTCTCATGAAACTTGACATGCTCAACGAAAATAAAAAATGAAACGTTAGGCCTGCTGATGATTACTCATTGCAAAAACCATATTCCGGACTTTCCACGAGGAATTATGTATTTTATAGAAAATTCTTAACTGCCAAAACACCTTGACACACTAAATTTAATTCAATTATTTGTTTTTAAAAATTGTGTTAATAAATTTATTTCAAATCTCCTAGTTCAAATTATACTTACAGTACCTTTTACCCCGCCTAACCAGGTTTAACTTGATTCAACTACCTTTTACCCATCTAGAAACGATCGATTGCCCTGTTTGGTGATTTAAAATTGCACTTCAATTATTACATTAACTTAAACCTGCCCATTTTAGCGTGTCCCAACGGTGCAGCGTCAACGGGACCGTGTTTCAACGGTCAATGTGGCAACGGATTTACTTGCATTAATAACCTTTGTTGTTCGGGTGGCACGCCCGCTAATGGTTTTTATATTTTAATAGCGTTCTGCAAACTAATTCAATCGGGCTCAAAATTGTAGAGCATTATGTTTTTTCAGTGACACGTTTTTTCATCATCCCAAAGTTTGGATATTTTATACAAGTTTTATACAAGACCCAGACACTTTCATTTATCCGTTTATATTAACATATTAACCCAAATACACAAGGCTGACTTTAACCTTTTTTGTTACCGAAATCATACCTGGGATAATCAATACATTTATTTACCCACTGTACCCACTGGCTTTAGCTTGCCCCAATGGTGCCGCATCAGTCGGTCCCTGTTTCGCTGGTGCCTGCGGTAATGGATTAATATGTGTCTCCAATAATTGTTGTCCATCAGCGGCACAGATATGTCAGTCAGTCAGTCAGTCAGTCAGTCAGTCAGTCAGTCAGTCAGTCAGTCAGAGTCAGTCAGTCAGTCAGTCAGTCAGTCAGTCAGTCAGTCAGTCAGTCAGTCAGTCAGTCAGTCAGTCAGTCAGTCAGTCAGTCAGTCAGTCAGTCAGTCAGTCAGTCAGTCAGTCAGTCAGTCAGTCAGTCAGTCAGTCAGTAATTCAGATAGAAAAAAATATTAGTACAATAGCAAAATGATCAGTCAGTATCAGTAAACAAGTCCAGTATAGAAAATCTCACGTATGTAACTTGCGACATTCTGCGTGGCCTTTTGTTCTTGCTACACAGCGGAGGTATTTGAAATAAAACAGAAACAGATGATAACACGTACTTTTATTTTGTAAGTTTTGTAGATACATGGTCTTGCAAAAGGTTGCAATAACATACATTTTGCAAGTTTCTGTATTTGGAAGTATGTGTGTAGTTGGGAGAAACCATGTACACCCACTATAATTATTTCATTGATCAGTTAGTCATTGCCTAAGTGATAATCTGAGTATTACTGTTTTGGTGAGTTCAGTTTAAGGTGGATGCAATATGGTTCAAGTATTCTATGTAGGTAGTGACCGTGGTTTCAGCATGCCCGACGGGTGTGTTATCGTCAACCCCATGTGTGAATGGGGCCTGTACGACCGGATTATCGTGTTTCAACAACTTTTGTTGTCCGCAGCAAACAACCCAAATCAGTTGGTTTACTTGCATCTATTGTTCAGGTTTATTGGTTCACTCATAAACAATCTTAAAGTATAGTTCATCAGTATTAGATTACTCCAGTCAAAATGCAATTTTGTACATATGTATGTTGTTCCAGCATGCCCGACGGGTGTGTTATCGTCAACCTCATGTGTGAATGGGGCATGCACGGCAGGATTGTCGTGTTTCAACAACTTTTGCTGTCCGCAGCAAACAACCCAAATCAGTTGGTTTTTTCATCATTTAAACAGGTTGATTGGTTTGTCCTTACTCATGCCTTTACCTCGCATTCCACGCTGCTCTCTTCGTTTTACGTATTGGCCTAACCATGCTTCAGCGAAACAGAAATGCGAAACTTTTCAATTTGACACCATACTTTTTTCTGTTTAAAATGTTTTTTTGTGAATGAAACTGGAACACGAAACAGAATACACAGCTTCGGGTTGAGTCCAGTTGAAATGAAGTATGGCATGCCCTTCAAAGAAGTCCACAGTAAAAAGGACGATTTTTCACATAAGTAACTTTTGAGACGTTCAACCATTTTACTTCAACCTCTTGATCCTGCATAAATTATACAAGCCTGTGTGTGCTGCCGTGAATCCCATTTCATGTTGTATTTTCGTTCTACACATGTTTGATTACACTCATAAACATGTATTCTATCTGCATAACTCAGTGTGTCCCACTGGTGTCTTCTCGGTCACCCCGTGCACCAATGCATTTTTCTGCTCTTTTGGTCTGACGTGTTTCAACAACTTTTGCTGTCCACAGGCCGTCACAATCAGTACGTTTTAGCATCAGACACAGTCAAAATGCAATTTTTTATTTAAAAAATGAGTAAAAAAATGAATTTCATTTAATCTAGTCAAATTTAAGCTCACTCACTTACTCACTTACTCACTCACTCACTCACTCACTCACTCACTCACTCACTCACTCACTCACTCACTCACTCACTCACTCACTCACTCACTCACTCACTCACTCACTCACTCACTCACTCACTCACTCACTCACTCACTCACTCTCTCACTCACTCACTCACTCACTCACTCACTCACTCACTCACTCACTCACTCACTCACTCACTCACTCACTCACTCACTCACTCACTCACTCACTCACTCACTCACTCACTCACTCACTCACTCACTCACTCACTCACTCACTCACTCACTCACTCACTCACTCACTCGCTCATGCTACAGCCTGCCCAACCGGTGTAACAACATCAACACTGTGTGTTAACGGTCAATGTTCAAGTGGTCTGGTGTGCTACAACAACTACTGCTGTCCACCAAGCTCATATCGTTTGTGGTTGTTGTTGTTATTGTTGTTGTTGTTGTTGTTGTTGTTAACTTTTAAAGTAATAACGACAATCTATATCGTTAAAGGTTGTCCAACCGGTGTTACAACAACAACGGCGTGTGTAAATGGAGCTTGTGGCATTGGACAAACATGCATTTCTAACTATTGCTGCCCATCGCAATCGTCATACAGTTAGTCACAGTCATTTAATCTACCCTACTTTATGAACTAGCAACCTTTTTTATCCGACCGTTTTAAAACAGCCAAAGTGGGTCAGTTTCAAGTTTTTTATAACGGACACTGGGTGACAATTTTGTGTTTGAGCGTGCCCGACGGGTGTGACTTCGACGACGAGTTGTGTGAATGGGTTCTGCTCATCAGGCCTGCAGTGCGTCAACAACTACTGTTGCCCGGCACAGACATACAGTTAGTCATATCAATCAACCGGTAGGTCCTTAGGTAAAGTGATTCCAGAGGTGGACTGTTAGGTGAAGTGATTCCAGGGATGGACTGTTAGGTGAAGTGATTCCAGATGTGGACTGTTAGGTGAAGTGATTCCAGGGATGGACTGTTAGGTGAAGTGATTCCAGGGATGGACTGTTAGGTGAAGTGATTCCAGATGTGGACTGTTAGGTGAAGTGATTCCAGGGATGGACTGTTAGGTGAAGTGATTCCAGGGATGGACTGTTAGGTGAAGTGATTCCAGATGTGGACTGTTAGGTGAAGTGATTCCAGGGATGGACCGTTAGGTGAAGTGATTCCAGATGTGGAATTTTAGGTGAAGTGATTCCAGGGTGGGTTTGTTGGGTGAGGTGATTTTAGGATTGAGTTGTTAGGTGAGGTGATTCCATGAGTGGGTTGTTAGGTAAGGTGTTTCCAGGGGTGGACTGCGCTAGTTGAGGTCATTCCAGGGGTGAGTTGTTAGGTGAGGTGATTTCAGGGGTGGGTTGTTTGTTAGGTGATGTAATTTCAGGGGTGGGTTGTTAGGTGATGTGATTCCAGGGGGTGGTTTGTTAGTGATATGATTGCAGGATGTCCTACCGGAGTAACGAGCAGTACTCAGTGCGTCAATGGGGCATGTCCAGTAGGGCAGACATGCTACAACAACTACTGCTGTCCACAACAGACAACGATTGCACCAGGTTACTTTACTACTCACTCAATCACTCCATTTATTGGAATACAAGTTGTCCAGTCCATTTTATATATTCCAAGTCCAAAATTAACTCAAGAAGTTACTTACAGTGACATGTCCGGGCAACGTATCTCCTGTTGCGGCCTGCTTCAGTACCGGTACATGTGGCACCGGGTTCTATTGTTTCGCTGGATATTGCTGTCGGCAGAGTTGGTGAAACACTAAAACACTAAACCATATTTGGTTTGGGCGGTAAAGTAATTTAATGAGTCGGTGAGTGTGAGTGTGAGTGTGAGAGTGAGTGTGAGTGTGAGTGTGAGTGTGAGCGTGAGTGTGAGTGTGAGAGTGAGTGTGAGTGTGAGTGTGAGTGTGAGCGTGAGTGTGAGCGTGAGTGTGAGTGTACCCATTAGTTATGTATACCGTCTGTCAATCAGCGGGGTTGGGAGTTGTTGAATGGTACTGGCATTTGTAATTGAGTGGGTGTTTCAGGCACCAACTACTGTCCCCAACAGCAACTGGCCATCTGTCCGTGTTCAACTGGTTGTCCCACCACCTCATACTGCTATTCCACACAACAAGTCTGCTGTCCGACCACAAGTTAGTCACTATAACTGTCTATCAATCAATCAGTTTTCTATCATTGTTTCGGTGTTGCAGCTTACACATACACTACTGTCAATCCCTATTATCCATACACGACCACACCAGCTGCTGCCGCTAGTCAAATTCAACAGCAGGTTAGTGAGTGCATGAATATTGACTGATTGAGTGAGTGAGTTAATGAGTGAGTGAGTGAGTGAGTGAGTGAGTGAGTGAGTGAGTGAGTGAGTGAGTGAGTGAGTGAGTGAGTGAGTGAGTGAGTGAGTGAGTGAGTGAGTGAGTGAGTGCGCGGAATTCAGATCCAACAGTACAAGCCGATCCTGATGTATGCGGTGAGCACCGAGTCATCCTCTCAGCAGGCCAAGTCCATTCTGCAGTCGTACAGTAGCGTGCGATCGTACGTACTCGATGTGAACAATGGTGGATACCAGGCGACCATCACTCAGGTTAGCTTCCGGTACCGTTAGTATAAAATGATACCTACGTCAAATTAATTATAAATTTTTTCTTAATCTATTAATTTAATATAAACGTGGGTATATGGTTATAAGGTTAGGAAACCTGGTTCAACAAAATTGTTTCCACAATCCAAATTTTTTTACATTTTAACGAATCAATAATAAAATTTTTTATAAAAAAAGTAATATGAGTGTTGTTTTGCAGCAACTGCAACAGGTGACTGGTCGTTCGACTTATCCACAGGTGTTCATCTGCGGACAGTTCATAGGAGGTGGTTTTTTTATTGACTCTTCAGCTCATATACTTTTCAATTAATTACGACTTTTATGGACTTTATTTATATAAAGATTATGGCTTTATTTTATTACGACTATATCGTGATGTGTATGTATAGGGTGTCCCACATAACTTGCAACATTCTGCGAGACCAAAATTTTTTTTGTGGTGGAGCTATTTCAAAAATTAAAAAAGCAAATGATAGCCCAGTTTGTAAAGTTTTGTTTACCGCCTACCAGAGGTTCATTGTACAAACAGTTCTCAAGTTATGGCAACTTTTCCAGAAGTAGTCATTTAGAGTTTTTGCTCTGTTTTCGGGGTTTTTAAAATCGTTCTAGAAACATATTAATTCATTGAAAAGTTAACATAAGACTGAATTGAAGTGATAATTACTGACAAATGTGTTTTTTTAATCATCGTAGGACATGTTTATACGTTGGATAATCTATCAAAACTACGCAGAAGTCAGCAAGAGACATAAAAATCACAAACAGACCCAGTACCGATTTATTCTCAAAAACTTATTTTGAATCGGAAAACTACTTTTTAACATTCAATTCAAAGGGAAATGATCAGCTTTTATTCTAATCGATGAAATGAAGCCGTAAAAAAGGTTTTTAACCGGTACTGTTGACGACCGGGCCGGCCCACTGAGATTTTAAAACTGAAAACGACTACTTTTGGAGAAACGGATATATCTCGATCTGCGTCTCGATCTGCGTAATAGCTATGAGCTTCTAGTATGCGGCTAAAAAACTTTATAAAATGGGCTTTCATTTGGTTTTTTAATTTTTTAAATAGCTTAACCAAAACGTTTTTCGCGATCTCGCAGAATGTTGCAAGTTACGTGGGACACCCTGTATGTGCTACTGTTCAATTTACACAAACGGGTGAAACTTTACCGTTTTTCCAATGCGACTAGAAAAAAGGATTATATTTACATTTCATAGATATTGTAATCAAGAGAAATTTCGCTATGAATGGGTTTAATTGATTTATAAGAAAAATATTTTTTCCTCAACTGACCGAGTCACTGAGAAACTAACGGGCTTTGATTCAGGATACACCGAACTGAACACACTGCACCAGTCCCGACAGCTTCAGTCACGTGCCCAGGCTTGTGCCGCCAAACAAAAACTGCTTTCGTGAAACAATGATTGAGAAGATAACTAATATTAAATAGTGAATAAATGTTTAATATTGTGATACGAATAGTGAAGTAGTGACGTATATAGATTATATATTTTTGTTGTTTAGTTTTCCCCCATTTTGTAGTGATTTACTTGTGTGATGACTCAACGTCTAGCCTCCCTCATTACTGTTTAGTTGAATTTTAGCAGATAATATGCCTTAACCTATGCCACTTGTCATTATTAGTGCAATAAAAATGAATGATGTTTGCGGTTTGCTATCCCGACTAGTATACACTATATGTACCTAAACCTAGCTTGAGAAAATTGTGGAAGACTACAACGTGTACTAACGTTTGGATTCGGAGCCTTTTTGGTCAACCGTATGTACATTTAAATAATATTGAAAAATATACATATCATTAACCATGTTGAGTCAAAATTATCGATTATCTTAAAATAACAAGTTTTATACAAAATGTGGGGCTTTTCATGACAGATAAGGAGTTCGATGCTTCATTTGTATACATACATGAAACACAATACAATGCACATCACGACGTAAAACACATTTGCCACAAATTACGTAGTTCATCCGCGGAATTCAGATTCACATATCGAAGTCATTTTTTGAATTTAAGAAAATTATAAACTGACTCAAATCGACTTGATCACCATAGTAAATATTTGAATTGAAATAATAATAATATGATAGTTAAATGTACCAAAAGTGACTGTAATAGAGAGTCTAGTGACATTGACGCTCAGCAAACATTTCAAATTTTGAATCATCAAACTTTTGAATATCGAGTTCTATGTACTTCAGTATTCGTCATCGTCGTTGAACAGGGGTTCAGGCGATGGTTCCCTCTTGATATCTGTGTCCAGATTCCAATCAGGCATTTTATTGCCCTTCCCATCCGTGCCGGGCCTGAGTCCTTCCAGCCAGGCCTTCTCCTCATTCTTCCTCCTTTCTTCCTCTTCCCCCACCAAACCAATATCATTTTCCCCCTTCTCTTTTTTGCCTTTCATTTTCTTCAAAGCCGCATTTTCGGCCGCCACCTTTTTCTGTTTGATCTCTTCGTCGATGTCGTAAGTCAACTCGTTGGACTTGAAGTTCAGCTGGAAGTCGGGCTTGGACTTGTCCTTAATCTCCGGTCGGATGCCTTGCAGCCACATTTGCTGAAAATAATAGTGTTGGTCAGAACGATAACCGGTGAAAGATTCCGTCATACGTCTGGCTGTATGAAACATTGAATCAATCTAAATAATAAGAACCCTAGTTAACTAACTAACTTACTAACTAACAGAAAGTTGTCTATGCCTCACCACTCACTCACTCACTCACTCACTCATTAACTCATCACACACTTCGATCTTTTTATCCCTCAACGATTTGCGTTCATTGGCGGCAATCTGTTCTGGAGTGAGTCGAGTCCACGTGATCTGCCCATTCTCACCGACCACCTTCTGCGCGTTGTCATTTTTGTTGATTGGATTCCTTGGTTTGCTGAGATTCTCAAAGTAGGTCTTGCGTTCGGATGCACTGAGTCGACGGCGTGGCTTGCCGTTGGCCGAGACTACTGACCCATTGACCGAGGCAGTGCGGGCTGCACCTGAAACCATAAGGTGAGTGAGATGTTGGTACCTTATCATTCACTAGCCTGAAACTGTTCTTTAATTACTGTTGGTACAAACTTGAAATACATACATAAATGAATCAAATGATATTATGCTTCGATTTGAAGATTTGTTTTTCATAAACCCCGGTTATTTCTTTCCATTGTCATTCCCACTAGTCACATGGCAATGATAATCCCCCTTAGTCAGTGTTATTTCATTTCAGTTGATATTATTCAGATAGCTTCCTGATTCACACAATAGTATATTGCTCTCCCTAATTGATTGAATGTGTGAATCGGTGTATCGGCATTGTTGTTTTCCACCTGCACCAATAGATACTTTTGCACCTGACTCTGTAAACGATCTCTTGTTTTTCACAGTAACATTTTGAAAACTAAACTCACATGTAAACAATATGAACCAATTTTTCCAATTTCGACTAGTGAAGACAGATGCTTTGCGTTTTCTTTGAAAAAATAAGATTTTGTAAGTCACGATGCTACTAATTGTACATTGAAAAACTGGCTCGATTATAAATTCAAACAATCATCTTATTTGTTTCGATGTGACTAAATAAACTTTCAGTGAACTGGATTACAGCATACCACAACACAATATATGAAGCATGTGACTATATGAAAGACTTATATTTAAGTAAAGACAATGGACATGCGGTAGACATCTAGGTATTTATAACTGTAGTTAGATCTAGTCAGGACATATTATAGTTAATAGCAATGTTTACATTGAAAAAATGCGAATAGCGGTAACTGCAATCACTGACCGACCCGATCGAGAGGAAGAGGAATTCCTTTAAAGAGGGGGAAATAGCAGTTTTTAGTTAACTTTACCTTCACATGAACGTACATTTTAAACTTTCCGGAACTGCCTAAGAGGTGGAATTCTGTTTCGGTTCTTCTCTCGTCCGCTAGTGATTTTAATTAAATTAAGTGTGACCCACCTGTCAGCGTTGCCACGGACGTCGGCTCGGTCGATTTGCTTCGGCTCGTTTTGTTGGGTGACGACTTTTTAGCCTTCTTCTTTGTGGTGCTCATCTTCTGTTATCTGGATGACGTTATCATGGAACACATTGACGAATTTAAGATTGGATTTCGCTGAAATTGTTTGTTATTTATTTGATAAACAGCAACTTGATACGAATACAGAGAAACAGCTATGAGAGATAGTGGATAAGTTGTGACAGGGTGGGCTTTAAAGATGTGACACTCTGTTTGTATCTATGTATATTGGACAAACGGCTGTCATCTTGTAGCCACACCTGTCACATCTTGCCGTATCAATATCTTCAGAAACAAAATAACAGATAAAAAATACAACGACTTTTACACTAAACCTTGTTGGGCTTGAAATGGTATAGCAGATTGTTTTCAGACTGAAATAGCTTGAACAAAGTATGACTGTAAACACGCATACAAGCACACAATATACCCATACTTGACCAGTTTGCCATGCCACTCATGTATTATGTACGTACATGTACCTTCGGCCACTACCAATCGATCACTGATTGTGTTTACCAGAATTTTCGGCCATAAATACAGGGTTGACCAGTAACTGAGACACTAAATCATTCTGGAGGTTTTCAGTACTAGCAAACCTATAAACTTATAGTTTCTAATGGATATTCACAGGATAATAACTTAATTTAACTGTTTCTTCAGGATAAGCCATGAATGAATGTTATGAAAATGCGTGCGAAATTTATTTGGTTGCGTAAGTTAACGAAAAAAATTAGAAACATCTGAAACAGTTGTTGAGATAGAACGAGCAAAAAATTGCTTTTCCCCGGCACTTTGTAGTAAAAGCGGATAATAAAGCTGTTGTTTGATGGAGTATCGGACTGACTGTGTACTATAGGATAATTCAGACTCATACATAATCGTTGTACTCTTACTATGAACTATAGTAATAGTTGTACAACCGCACTCAAACCTTTGAGTATTATTACTACTATTGGAAAACTTAATTTCAACTACATATATGGTGTTTTTGATAGAGGGATTTAATTGAATGATTTGTCAAGACTCGAGGTCGAGATATGCGTCAAGAAACTCTGGTTACAGTCACAATGTGTTTATGGTTTACGTTATCATGCTGCCCAGACCAGTAATTCACAAGTTATAGTTCATTAGTCAGAATTCAGTTTCGTTTGCAGCAAAAAAAGTTTCAAGAGTTGTCTTTTGACTGACGCAAATTTTTTAAGTCCGTTGAACACTGCAAAAGTTAGACCAAAAACAAAACCGGACTTTCAAGTGGGACACCCTGTAGATCGTAATTTTTGCCGTTTTGTGACTATGGTACATTCCAAGAGAACTCAGTTTAAACGACGAAATAACTGAAATGGATCTGACATGAGCTGGCACGGATTAGGGTTGGCCATCTAAGTTGGGTGGGCAAGAATGTGTCATGCAGTGCCAACTGGGTCGGTGGTCACGAGTGCCGAATGCCATGTTATCGACTGTTGCCATGACTGTATACCAGACCATCACTGACGGACGAGAAGGAGAGACAAAAGTATAACTACCCCTCTTTGGCGGTTTCAAAAAGTAGAAAAGTTTGTTCCTTAAGAAGGTGTAAGTAAAATGGCCTAATTTCAGCCAATTTTATCTTTTCTTTTTTGATTTCTTTTTGTTAGGAGGATTGGCTCGTCCGCCAGTGCCCTACCACTACCATGGTGGTAGACCATCACATGCTTGGCTTACTTTGTTCATCATCGCACTGTACCACCGGTACTGGCATTCCTGCTAAACACCATAATCACACCAAATTCACCCGCCGTTTTCTATGAATATTGGTTGATAGGGAGTTGGGATTCCAGGGTTTTCCCAAATGTGCTCCGGTAAAAACGAAAAAAACACACAATCTTTGCAGTTTAAAAATTTTGATTGTGACTCAGAAACAAATGCGAAACCTGTATTTTCCACTTTATTATGTACTTGTCATTACAGTCCGGTTCATTTTGTATGGGTCATAAACAAGCACGTTAGAACAAGACACGAACAACTCTAGGATATTGATGTAAGTATCTACAGTACTTCTTGGTTCTACTTGCCATCTGAAACAAATCAATGCTCTACGCTCTAAAAACCACTGTGTTTTTGAGAATGCAAAAAATGTCCCATGAAGAGAGCAATTTTTAAGCCACGTTTTGCTTTTATCTCCATGCAATGATTAAATATTACGATGTCCATCATCCAACTGTTTATTAGTAAAAGTGCTTTTGTTACAACTGATTTAAAGCGGGCAACATTATGAGCACTGAATCTGAACTCACTTAACAAACTATAAAATATAATTATGAAAGATACATGAGTAAAAAACGATATGTACGTGTACATTGATGGTACATACAGTAGATTGTAACAACAAACAGCATGCAAGTGCAATGTATTATTCTAAAAACGAAGTTAATTTGATATGCTTGTAAATAGTGTGTTTAGCACACATACGTAAAGTTACATAATAGATAAAATAGAAAGAGGTTTGATAATTAACTCCAGAACGTTGATTAATAAAAGCAAATCAATCGCATATATAATTTATTAAATGGCTATTTCACGAATATATCACAATGCTTTGCAGCAATCATACGATGGGAAACAAAAGAGTTGTTACATTTAATGCATCTTTCCGTTGATGTGGCTGCTCTAAGATACAAAATTTAGAGTTGAACTGAATCGGCTTACACTCATGTTCAAAACACAACTTCACTTCTGGCCGAACAAACAGTTCAGTTGGTTGCAACACTCCACTGTAGGACTGTATGTAGATGTATAACACACCCGAACACAATAACCGTCGCAATCACAAATAAAAAAAAAGTTCTGACAAGATGATTGATGATAATAATGAGGAACAATTGGGGCAGTTCACTTTTTCTTGACCTCATTAATGACATTATGTGGCGAGTGATGTTGTCTGACTCCATCAATGTTTCCCAGCCTCTGCATCGGTTGCATCACCGACACACACGACACGGCGATCTCTATCGTATCCGGTCTGAGTTCGGCGCACTCCGAGTCGAACACGAGCACCCGCAGTCGGATATTAACCTCCTCGCACGCGAACAGACGCTCCCCGGTTACCGAAGACGGACAGCGGCAGTGCGCCTCGGGTATGGCCGCCGGGATTCTGCAAGTTGAAATCAGTGGTTTATTGAGCTGATAGAAATCATTACAGGTGATGCAACCTAACTAATGTAATAAAGTGATAATGGATATGAACCTGATGGGATCGTAGTTCATACGCCAGTACCAGGGACAAAGAGCGCTATCCATCAATGTGATCTGACCGGGTTGTGTGTTGATGACGGGGATGTTCTGGCAGTTCGACGAGTTCTTGTCTCCGAGTAGCAGTGGCTGCAGCACGAGGTCGTCTTCCCTCAACTTTAGTGGCTCCATGTTGGGTGGTTGCAGCAGTGCCAGATGATTGGATGCCTCGTCTCCATTCAGTGTCCATTCGGCAAACGGACGTGAGTGCATGCCATGATCAACGTTGCATGCACCCGAGTCACGCTTTCTGGCATGATGTTTGGGTGAACACACCACAAGCCCAAACCAGAATGACGCCGTTAGCAACAAGTATGTGGTCATTGTCAGTATTGTCATCATTCGCTCATCTGCAACTAAATAAATAATTAAGTTACTTAATAAAAATAGTTGACTTAATGTCTTGCTTTATATGTTCCACTGCGGAAAGATAACTAGATCAAGTGATCAATCATATATATATACATATGTATGTATGAAGCTACATACACAGTCAACGTCACCTCATTAGACATGGCTTACTTGATATATGGCTTAATGACTAACTACGGAAAGATAACTGGTCCAAATGATCAAATGATGCATATATATAGATGGTAATGACACCTGAGGGATCACCACTTCTTAAACAAAGCTCTTAAGTTCTGGGTGTGGATGATATCAGATTGCCATCGGTGCTGTCAACACAAATTTATGACAATTAAAGTTGCCGGTTTTTTATGGTAGAAAGTATAAACTGTCGGTAAAGGTGAGTTAGTTTTATAAAACGTTAATTAGCACAATTCTTGCGATTCACTGTCACACACATCCAGCAAACAACTAGCGTACATTGTCACCTGTTCGTATCTCAATTAGTAGTTCAGTGAAAATACGATTTACCATGTGAATGCCTGACAAATCAAACAATGATTATTAGTTAGTTTTGTGAAACTCATGTACATCTCGTATTGTTAGTTAGGATCATTGAGCGCTAAACTGATGAGGAGTATGAATACCTTTTTCTATAGATCAAGACCGAACACCAATGTACGTAGTAACATGTTACATGGAAATGGAAATAAATCGAGCTTAATAATATAAACCGAACTTAATGAAATACTATTGAAATGGAGGACGAGTTGGATGAGATGTGGGTGAACGGCACACAGAGCTTGTGTTCGTCAACCGGTCAAGTCGTCTTAGAACGGTCAGGGAAGTAACTATGAGGCGAATGGATGCTTTGACGTCATCAAGTGTAATTAATGTAGCTCTCAATTATGTATGAATGCCCAACAAGTGTAAGAAGCAGTGGACAGCATATGATGTAACGACAACCCGTATGTCAATACATTATATAACAGTTTGCATAACTTGATAACTGACGCAACGGGATCATGATCGAGGTTTACAGCACTTAAACAAGTAAACGGTTTATATAAATGGTCTGGTAGTTAATGCAAATCCGAAGTTTAGTTAACAACAACATGAACAGGATGAAAGCCGCTAATTAACCTACATAATGTTGTTGACATGATAACAATTTGATGGTACAAGTGGTACCGTTTGCCATTAGAAAAATGTTGTTTTGTGCTCAACCAATTGTTATGGATGTTGTTGTTGTTGTTGTTGTTGTTGTTGTTGTTGTTGTAGTTGTTGTTGTTGTTGTTGTTGTTGTTGTTGTTGTTGTTGTTGTTGTTGTTGTTGTTGTTGTTGTTGTTGTTGTTGTTGTTGTTGTTGTTGTTGTTGTTGTTGTTGTTGTTGTTGTTGTTGTTGTTGTTGTTGTTGTCGTTGTTGTTGTTGTTGTTGTTGTTGTTGTTGTTGTTGTTGTTGTTGTTGTTGTTGTTGTTGTTGTTGTTGTTGTTGTTGTTGTTGTTGTTGTTGTTGTTGTTGTTGTTGTTGTTGTTGTTGTTGTTGTTGTTGTTGTTGTTGTTGTTGTTGTTGTTGTTGTTGTTGTTGTTGTTGTTGTTGTTGTTGTTGTTGTTGTTGTTGTTGTTGTTGTTGTTGTTGTTGTTGTTGTTGTTGTTGTTGTTGTTGTTGTTGTTGTTGATGTTGTTGTTATGGTAAGGTTTCGATAAACAGTTGATCGTGCTTTTATTATACGGTTTCTTTCGTTCCTAACTGCGTAGGTTAAAAACCCCGTCTTTCTTAATGACATTTTCGTTCGCAATGAGCTCCCGATGGATGTCTTATTGTTATATTTGGTCATGGCAACTTTTTTCATAATTAACGATATTCCTAGAAATCTTACTTCATTAACATTGAACGGTGTAACAGGCCAATATGACATTTATTTTATCAGAAAAGTGAAAACACTACAATCTACCTGAAACATAAGTGCTTAGGATAGGCGTTCAACACTTATCACGACGATTTTAATAAGTTTCAAGGCAACGACACAGTTATTAGTTTTGATTACATTTCGCCTCAATTAACTATACCTTACAATATATGTATAACTAGAAAACAAATTCAATGACAAGATAATTAGCTTTTCAAATTAAGAAGGTAATCAAACTAGTCGTCAGACATTTAATAGCCATTAACCGCTAATTATTTGCAGATGGAAACACCCAACATGTTGTCGAATGACCTTAAACTTTGAGTAGGGATGTTTATAAAGTGAGAAGATGATCACAGAAGTTGCACTTGACTGCACCAAATAAGATCAAGTCCAGATACCAGGGACCATGAACCGGTGAACCGTAAACCGTGTCCAAATAACTGGGGCTTACCAACTAATCCCGTTTCATAAACATTTTCACAACGATTACACGGAAACAGCAATAAACAAAAGTGAGCATTTATTATAAAGCGATTGACTGTGCCCAGTGACAGAAAAGCAAATCTGGGACCAATTGACCTGGGCAGACCAGGGTGGTTAGAATCACTAGCGGACCAGAAGAGGAGAATGGAATTCCATCTTCTTTGGCAGTTTCAAGAAGCGGAATTTGTTTCTTGAGGTGTAGGAAAATGGCCTCCAAGCTTCCTTTGAAGAAATTCTCTCTTAAGAAGTTTGACTCGTCCGCCAGTGGTTAGAATAAAATACTCTGCTGTGTACTGTAAATTGCTAATGGATCGTGAGAAACAGACCGTGCCTTTTTATGAGTCAAATCAAGTCCTTAGAGGCGACAACTTTCAATGGCATTCAGGTTTGAGTGCTTTAATATAAAACACTGACCACCATTAAATATTAAAGCTAAATCAAATCTATCAGTTCTTACAACAGCATTCGAAGTAGAAATCCCAAATTATTCGTTATACCGTGAAGTATCTTATAATGATACTTTTACTTATACAAATCAGATGATCAGATATGTAGAGGTTTGGATTTGATCTACGCTGTTGTCTTCTGAACTCTGAAATCTTATACATGAACCGTCGGCTGACGTTATAGGATGATGATTGGAACTGAACGTAAGTCTTCTCCGTATGGCAAAGGCTGTTATCTGATAGTTGTTTATGCTTAACACTACGATGGCTTACAACAATACGTGCGCTGTACGATTTTAGTCCTGATTAACTTCCGGAATCATGTTATAGATGAAACCCTTTCTGATTGGTTTGATATCAGACGTGACGGTTTTCTTTTTTAATGAAACAGTTTATGTAACACTCCATGATACGACTTTGTTTGACTTGTATATCACGTAAACCAATCTTACAGATTCCTTACAAGATAACACTTGGCGTTTGATCAAATAGCTCACCAAACTCAAATTCCACAAGTGTGCTAAAACGACTATTGTTTTACACGAGAAAAGACGGATGAAACTTATTAAGACAGGTGCCTTTTGGTACATATATGTAACTGAAAGTCGATTAATCTGGAATTACATCGTATGCAGCAGATTAACAGGTGAACTTGTAGCAGTGATTATAGTAGGTTATTTGATTCCATACCATAATTGTGATTGAACCCGCATGGCAGCTTAGTGAGTGACACAGTAAACCGATTGATGATATGAAGAAGACCAGCAAGCACTCGATTAACTGGCATAATTGCATTTTGTTTACTTTGTTGAATACTGTGCAGTTGTGCGTTCAGAATATACGTTTTCTGGTAAGAATTCTTCTTTCCATAAACTGTATAAACTTCATTCTTGGGGTTGAGTTATGTGAGTATGGTGGAAGAAAGAAACTAGTGATGTTTTCTTCATTTCGGCTAACCATTAATTTGTTTGACCAGTGACAAGCCAACAATAAACGGTATAAATCTTGATCACAGGCCTCATATCCAAACAATCTTGGTTCATATTGCGCACGTTTACATGTAAGAATGTTCTGAGTGTCTAAAAGTGAATAAAACTAAATTTAGACCGAGAATGAGATTGAAAAGACCACGTTGGTGTCTGGATGTGAAAAGGAGGCATGGACATGGTCAGGTTGACGTCACCAGTTTTATAACAATAACAGCGCCCTGTCGGCATGATCCAATTAACCGCTACTTGGTGCCCTTCATAATCAGATTGAACATGATGATCGCCCACACCTCTAGCGGACAAAAAGGGGAGGGAAAGTGGACTTACCCTTTCTTTGGCGGTTCCAAAAGGTAGAGTTTGTCCCCTGGGTGTATGTAAATTAGCCTGAAACTCCCCCCTCTTTGACAAGTTCCCCTCCCTTTGAAGTTTTATCTCGTCCGCCTGTGGCCCATCCCATACTTCCCGAATATTGCCTCAAATGGTCACAAACCAAACCCATATGCCTAAGTTTTCCAAATATAATCACAAAACAAACCCGATCGACTTAAGCCCCGTTTATACTCCCTCGTTTCGGCGAAACGTACGGCGAAACACGCACCGCAACAGAAACACGTTTATACTAGTTTCGCCGAAACGAACACCGCAACCAACACCGCAACGGATAGCGAAACAGTTTGTTCCTGTTGCGCCAATATCAAATTTTTTTGATATTTGCATACCGCAACATGATGAGAAAAATAAAAAAGAACTTTGAAAAAATTAAAAAGGTATTCTTGAAGTTGTTTTTGCTAATTTGAGTCAATATAACTAGTTTTTAGGTTCAAACACACCTATAAGGGTCTTCAAGCCTTCATTCTTCTTTAACTTCCTGTATCGGCCAAATCGAGCTGATTTAAGCGGTTTTTGACATTCGAAAAGATCATAGGTCTTTTCACCATTGTTGAAAACCCTTAGATAAAGTAATTGAAGTAAAATCATTTCGATTGTTCGCCCCTCCGCCGTGCAAAAATCTGAAGAAAGCATCTGAAGAAACGCCGCCCGGCCGCCGAGCTGAATTCTTATTTTTTATTTTTTATTTATTGTTGGGTTGTCTCATTCGGATCAAGACTTCGCCGGGTCCCAATCACGAATGGTGCTTGCCATAAGGCATGTCATGGAATCAAATTCCAAGTTACTCCGTCGGATGTTCAAGGCATATTCTTTAACGACCATCAGCCAGTAGGTCACACTTCTGTTTGACTGCCATAAGGCTTTTTGGTGACGGCCCCGGGACTCGAACCCGTGTGCGGCCGGCCAGGCGGTTTCAGAGTCTAGCACCTTAACCACTTGACCAGCGAGCCGATCGCAATTCGACCAAAAATAATCCGTTTCTCGAACTTAAAAAAATCACAGATGTTTTCAGGAAGTCAATAAACCCACTGAAAAGTTTTCATAAGGTTTATGTTATTGCGTAGTCTGCCACCGACGTCAATAGCTCGAGTGGACTGCGTGCACTATAACACGGGGGCTTATACACGTGCATGCATTATAACACGCGCTAGTACTCAAAACAATCAACAGTAGTGGGACGGGCCGAGCCAGCGGGCCCAGAAAAAATATAACAAAAATAAATTCCACGGTTTTTCTTAGGTATTCCATCACAAAATAACATTTTCTTCAGAATTTTTGAATTTTTGTTGCGCTGTTTTGAAAAGTGTTCATGGTTGTTTCGGTATTGTTTCGCTGTCAGTTTCGCTGTTCTGTTTCGGTGAGATTGCGGTCTCTGTTTCGGTTGTTGTTTCGGTGTGAGTATAAACGGGGCTTTACAGTACGTGTGCCATACTTGGTCACAATCACAAACCAAACCCATATGCCTTCGTTTTCCATATATAATCACAAAACAAACCCGATCAACCTACAGTGCATGTGCCATACTTGGTCACAAACCAAACCCATATGCCTTCGTTTTCCATATATAATCACAAAACAAACCCGATCAACCTACAGTGCATGTGCCATACTTGGTCACAAACCAAACCCATATGCCTTCGTTTTCCATATATAATCACAAAACAAACCCGATCAACCTACAGTGCATGTGCCATACTTGGTCACAAACCAAACCCATATGCCTTCGTTTTCCATATATAATCACAAAACAAACCCGATCAACCTACAGTGCATGTGCCATACTTGGTCACAAACCAAACCCATATGCCTTCGTTTTCCATATATAATCACAAAACAAACCCGATCAACCTACAGTGCATGTGCCATACTTGGTCACAAACCAAACCCATATGCCTTCGTTTTCCATATATAATCACAAAACAAACCCGATCAACCTACAGTGCATGTGCCATACTTGGTCACAAACCAAACCCATATGCCTTCGTTTTCCATATATAATCACAAAACAAACCCGATCAACCTACAGTGCATGTGCCATACTTGGTCACAAACCAAACCCATATGCCTTCGTTTTCCATATATAATCACAAAACAAACCCGATCAACCTACAGTGCATGTGCCATACTTGGTCACAAACCAAACCCATATGCCTTCGTTTTCCATATATAATCACAAAACAAACCCGATCAACCTACAGTGCATGTGCCATACTTGGTCACAAACCAAACCCATATGCCTTCGTTTTCCATATATAATCACAAAACAAACCCGATCAACCTACAGTGCATGTGCCATACTTGGTCACAAACCAAACCCATATGCCTTCGTTTTCCATATATAATCACAAAACAAACCCGATCAACCTACAGTGCATGTGCCATACTTGGTCACAAACCAAACCCATATGCCTTCGTTTTCCATATATAATCACAAAACAAACCCGATCAACCTACAGTGCATGTGCCATACTTGGTCACAAACCGAACCCATATGCCTACGTTTTCCATATATAATCACAAAACAAACCCGATCAACCTACAGTGCATGTGCCATACTTGGTCACAAACCAAACCCATATGCCTTCGTTTTCCATATATAATCACAAAACAAACCCGATCAACCTACAGTGCATGTGCCATACTTGGTCACAAACCAAACCCATATGCCTTCGTTTTCCATATATAATCACAAAACAAACCCGATCAACCTACAGTGCATGTGCCGTACTTGGTCACAAACCGAACCCATATGCCTACGTTTTCCATATATAATCACAAAACAAACCCGATCAACCTACAGTGCATGTGCCATACTTGGTCACAAACCAAACCCATATGCCTTCGTTTTCCATATATAATCACAAAACAAACCCGATCAACCTACAGTGCATGTGCCATACTTGGTCACAAACCAAACCCATATGCCTTCGTTTTCCATATATAATCACAAAACAAACCCGATCAACCTACAGTGCATGTGCCGTACTTGGTCACAAACCGAACCCATATGCCTACGTTTTCCATATATAATCACAAAACAAACCCGATCAACCTACAGTGCATGTGCCATACTTGGTCACAAACCGAACCCATATGCCTACGTTTTCCATACTTGGACATGAAACAAGATCTTATAAAAGTTGGTGATATTCACAGGATGTTTGAAAAATGGTCCTGCGGTTGGGCCAATTAGTACATATGGAACAACTAATACAAAACATTATATCCAATTGATAGGAAATAATGGATTAATGGGGATAACTGGGTCTCTAATAATAACTAAATCTGGTTGCTAATGTAACTCAATAACTGAGCTGTGCAGTGGATGAACGCGAACTGATTGGAACATGACTGTTAGAACGGTTGGCTAGAGATTTAACTGGTGTCACTGGTTACATTAACTGATGCTTTGTAACATCGTTAGTGAGTAAATAGCTAAAAACTGAACTAATTAAAACAAAAAATGCATACGACAAAGAGTAGCGTGGGTTGTCGACTAAGCATGTAAGAATAAATAGAATAAACTACGTCTATGAATCAAAAATAAATACCGATACCGAAATGTCCATATTTACAATTCGTTGCCCTGTGTCTTTTACGGCCACTTGTTTATCAATCGACAGTAAATGTGCAACGAGCTACAAAATAAAGTAATTGAATCCCATGTGTAATTAACAGTCGACTAATTGGTGTTAAACGATGTAATGATGCCATTTGTGCATACGTGGGTGTTTACGATCAACGTTTAGTTACGGTACATTCTTGCCTTTATCACTATGCCATTTTCTAATGTTTTTAAACATTGACATCGTAAACACTGTAATCAGGATAGTGGATTGTGGTGCAATGGGAATGCGTGTTTGGTTGATGACGTGCCTGACCACAGCCTGAAATGTGACGACGGTGGTCGGTGTGTCGTCGGTCACATTGTCCGTCTGCTCTTCTTGAAAACCGTAATCTGACATTCGAAAGAGCGGCGAACAAATCATCGGAGACGATAGTTATATTCTATATGATGATGTAGGATGACGAAAACTTTGGTTATTGATAAAAATGCTGAGACAGTATACACCATACATACATGCAGAAGTAACTATACACTTGTTGGAGGTCAATTTCTCAAAAAAATTATATTGAGTATTATGCACGTTATTATACCTTAAAAAACCGATTCTGATGTCTGTTTGACCGTATCTTGAGATATTTTCAATTTAAAACAGGTTTTTCAGTTTTTTCATGGTTTCTCCTTTTTTAAACGTCTTCAAGTGACATCATGATCTGATAAAAATCCTCAATAAAGGATAAGAAGTGTATAAAACGTTTCACTTGATGTATCTGAATGATAATCAAATGATTTCAACTTCAGAATATCCCTATGGTTCAATTCGATATGGATAATATGGTAAGGCCAGTGTTCAAGATGCCTGAACCGATTTTCGCGGTTTTTGGATTATTGACAAGTTAAATGTTTTAATGGACCCTATGGTACTAAAATAAGTCAATAAACATGAAATATATTGTTTTTAATTGTTTTAAGCTGAAAATAAGAATTTCTAGTTTTCCCATTTTCAGACTAAAATCGGTGATTTTCGTGAAATAATAAGCAATTATTCTATTTATTATGCATGAATGTAAACTTACTCTCCTGTTTAACGTTTAAGAATATTTTTCTACATTCTATATTACATACCAACATCAATTTTCGTCAAATAACAGTTGATATGGCGAGATAACTGACAAAAATCACTGAAAACAACCGAAAATATGGCGAATTTCGAGAAAAAGACGCATAACTCATGAAATAAATTGTTGTAAGTTAAAATAAATAGCAGAATCAAAATTTTCAGGTGTTTTAGCATCTGTTTGGATTGTTTAATCATATTGATGCAATATAATTTTTTAGAGAAATTTTGCGTCAACAAGTGTACAGTTACTTTCGCCCCACCCTGTATACATGCAAGTAGGATATCTCAATGTGGTCTCTGCAAAAACTTGGATCTGCAGAACGCTCTTAAGCAAAGCGACAACCAAATAGAATACATATGTAGATATACATACCGGATGGCCCGGCCCGCCCGCATGTGTAAAACGAACAGATTATACAGTATGTACCTATGTAGATAGACCTTTCGATAATCTGTCGGGAATCGGGATAGACTTACCGGGACCGACTGTGAAACACCTGTCCAACGTGTTTCACGAGTTATACACAAATTTTCAAAAAGACATTTTTCTCTTCAACTCGCTGAGTTTATAAATGTAAAAATTTTCTCGTTCGTTTTCCATCTGTGTTTGTAAATACATTGGTTTGTAACTCGTGGGATGATTATCGGACCACAAAACGGGAGAAATTTTGGGAAGTTTGAACAATATCCAATCAGACCATGATTTCACACGTTCCGTAACCCTTTGGGCCACCCAATACTCTGTCAATTGATGCAGCAGCATTGTGGTATGTAGGTCAATATATGTATACATATGATGTGGATCGGAACAAACATGTCATGTAGGGTTTGTGCCACCGACGCCTTGTTGATCTGAGTGGGCGTAAGAGGTGCCTTTCCCACGGTGGGTGTCATTACGATCAGGCCTGATTGCAATCACCTTCATACAGTACCATTCAGCTCAAATCAATGACCTTAACTGTGGGGCGGGTGAGCCCGGCAGGAGGCGTTTTCAACTTATTGTCTTCCAACTTCGCTCGTTTTAACAGTTTCTTTATTTGAACTTGAAATAAATGTCGAAGTTGAAAACGCCTCATGCCGTGAGTGCAAGCATTGGTACTTTCTGCAATAAACACATGATATATAAACAAGTGGCTGCATGTATAGTCTATTCATCGGGTTAAGAGTGTCTCGAACCACTCAAGTTCTTCGCGTCAATACCTTCCATTAGTCACAAACTGCCACGAGAACATTGAATGAATCGTTTTTTTTCAATTCAGTTTAGTTAATGAAAGAGTCTACGGTGTTATTGGAAACCTCATTCATAACTTCTACAAAATCCGGAAGTAGCTGTTGGCAATGGCAACTCAAAAAACAAAGAAGTTTGTGGCACGGAAAGATTTCACACAAAACCAAATAAAGCTTTGTTCGCAAATAAAGCCATTAAACAATACAAAGTATGTTTGAAGCATTAACCCGATAATTATGTTTATAAACTTTCGTCAGTTTTGATTCAATGGGGAGTTGAAGATTTTAGAAACGAAGCGGCTCATTTCTCGTAAAATTTACCGTAACCTGATAAAACAAACATTGACCAACTGTTGTGGTAACGGAACCAACCGTATGCTAATACATTGTTGCTTCCTGCATGTCACCTCGTATCCAAGTTAAACAGATATCAATTGAGCATAGTTTATTTAAATAAGTATGTTGCAGGATTACATTACAACATGAAGAGTGCCACTTGTTTTGAAATATTCAAACGAAAACAATTGCGACTCACACTCAGTATACGTGGGCTAATTTAAAACAAACAAGCCAAGAACGAAATCCCCAAATTTTAGTCATCCACTATTTATTCAACCCGATTAGCGAAACAGGCACCGTAGCAACAAGACGTCGACTTTTTTTTCGAATGCCGGTTCATTTAATGGATTAACCAATGACCTGGAGCAAAAAATATTATAAACGGATATATACATTTTCATATATGTTCTATAATGCCTTCAGTACCCTTTATTCAACAATATCTAATAATCACTCTTGCCTGCAGCTTGAGTCAGTCGGGTGCTCAAGTTGATTGCAGACTACTGTTGCGCTTCTGGTCTACAATAATTTCAAGCCAGACAATGAAAAGCTTGAAAGTTTTCCTTCCGTAAAAAATTTGCTCATACAGGAATTCATTTAGTGGGGTGTGAATTCAAATTTACTGTTTCAGAACCATTTTTGGTAGTTTCTGTTGAACTGAGAAAATTTATGTATGCTAATTCAATTAATATGGAGAATACCCGAAAATTATTCCACATAATGAAGCCAAAACAGTATCTTGCTTCCGAAAGTCCAACTATGTAGCGTATTCTCCAGTAGATTTGAGAACGTACGTATCTTCAAGCCGGCAGCATTTATTGATACTGCAGCACAAAATTCATGAAAACGGAGAGTGGCTTTTTAACAAGCTTCAGTCAAACATATAGATGATCACTGGGGAAATCTCAAATTCACAATTACAACCGCTGTAGGGGTGCTGAACTCCGTACAATAACGGAGTAAACTTTCACCTTGTTTCCCACCATCACCAATGTTATACATACCTGTGGTTTTTTCAATGTTTGGACCCAAACCGTTGACAAAATCGGACAACTGAAACATATTTGAAATGGAATTGATTTGATTTGATCTGAACTGAGATAGAAAGAGAAGTAGTCATTTATAAAAGAGTTGAGTCAATGATTAGTGTCAGATTGATTGATGCTTGGTTAACAGTGATTCGATCCGTCATCGATTGACGTCGTCCATTGGGCTGGTTTTGTGTGTGTGTTCTCATGTGATTTCATGTCATCTTGAAGATCTTGAAACATTTCATTCATGAGTATATTGTGGTTTTGCTGTAGCTGAAGTTCTGCATCTTTAATACGGAAGGGAGATAATTAACCACTTGTACATATTTACCTTTCTAATCATTTGATCGGTTTGTGATTTGTTGCGCAACTCACCATATTATAGCTAACACGTTATTTATTGCGAACTCGACAACCCACTAATTTTTTGCCCATTCACATCACATTCAAACGTAATGCAAAAATAAAGAAATACCTTTTTCCCACGTGCATTTGCTATAATAATAGGTTTCATGTGATTACAAGGTGTTAAGGCGCATGAACTGAGAGTACCAAATCTAAATAGGTCGTTCACATTCAACTTGCTTAAATTGATCCAATATGCCGGTTCCCACCGTCAAATCCTGCCAGAACATCTAAAACGGATCTCAAATAATTGGGTTTCAACCAACGCGATTCCCACACTTGATAGATTCAGAAAAATATGTAAATATGCAAATTTTATTCAGTTGCAACAAAATTTACTTGAGCCATTCCCAATGCATTTTGTTGCTCAATCAGACTCCAATCAGAAGTACCATTTTGAAACCAAACTTTCGACAGTGTTCCGATCCAACAATTTAACACGTTCCCAAACCCTCCAGGCATATAAGCCCGAGTGATTCTTACCCTAGAACCGTAAAAAGTACCATTGCGCCGGGATTGACTTTGCAAACGCGCAAATGACGTAGATACATGCAAATAGAATACTTTAAATATGGTATGTATGCGAGCATGTTTGATGGATATGACGATACACGGACAGGAGGGTTACAAGTTAGAATACAACAGACAAACATGGTCACATGTAACTTGTCACCACGGTGGCGGAACAAACCCACTGGACGCTCACCGCAATCGGCCATGATCGCCAGTTTGAAAGCCGAGTTCGAGTACTGTATATGCAGAGCAGTTACATTTATCGAGACACTGAAATTAACTATGACCTGCTTACCAGTTACAACATTGAGTTGATCAGCTATGTATGTACATCCCCGTGTTACAGGAGAACCAACCCCAATTTCAGGATAAAGTCACCAAAAGCAGGTGAAAGATCCAAGCTCAGTCTGGGAGAGCATAAAATCATCTTTTTTCTTTTTTGGGAAGATTGCAGGGTTCAGACGAGTTTTTGCGATGCGCCTTAACGGCGGGCGGCCCGAACCCGAAATCGAATCGACACCCGGTAATGCGGAGGACGACCCTGGCAATATGATAAATGGATGTGTGCAATTGGCATGTTATGACGTCATAACTGTTGGGCACATCCACCGTAAACACCCGCTCACCCCACAAACCAAAATAAAATCACAAACTTAATCGAAGAGCCTGTCAATTATTATTAATAATTTTTGTGTGTATGCCCTTTGCACATAAAAAACTAAATCTTTCAAATATGTTAAACCTAAATTTAACGTTACATATGGATATAAATTCTGCGTAACCTAGTGGATTGTACTGATTTTCCAATCTAGAATACATCAGAATTAGTGTTTCGCTGAATGTAATCGGTTCACAGATAAATATTATACACGAGATGATAATTCAATTAATGAAGGATGTTGAACGTGCATTTCATTGGTATTTCATTGCCATTATAGACTTACCCATTATGAAAACGGTTACACACAGGTCTTTTTGAATGTTAGCGAGTTTTGGTAGTTATTCATAAATAACGCGAAGCTTGGTTAAACGGGAGAAGTTTGGTTTGCTACGAGGTGCTACCGTAACTCAACAATAGTGGTCCCATTATGCCATCCACTCATCATAATTAATCGGTTTGCTCCGTTGAATACGTCGCGCCATCCCCTTATAATGGCAGTGAGAGTTTGTGTGTAATCAAGTGGCCTGGTGTTTAGTTCATGTTCAGGTAAAACATGAATGTATGTAACTGGTCTGTAGTGGACTGCACATCATAACTGGGTCTGGGCTCAAGTGCATGCGTCCTTGCCGTCTGCCAAACTCGATTTCGGGTCTGCAAACCTGTAAACCGGGTACAAACTCATAGAAAGTGCAGGGTTATGACGTCAGACATACGGAATCTGATTGACCGTCTCACGTCTCGTTTGCAAATCTAAAAACTTAACTTTGTAGGTTATTTAAGCGTGTATGCCATCTGGGATCCACAGATCCTCTGTCCTGTTTTTTTTCACCGTCTGACAAAGTTTTCGGAAATAATAAAAATATTGTAATAACTATTTATGTTCGAGGAAGTTACCTTTTGTGGAAGTGCGAGTTTGAAAGCAGTAGGGTAGTAAAACAGGGCTCTTGGCAGTTGGTTGTGCAGACGAACGACGGCCTGTCAATATTATGTACCGACTGGCTGACTGGCACTTACAGATGTTTATGACGTGACGAATAACCCGGTTTATTACTTACATCCAGCGTAAATAAAGCCCGTATGTTGTTTCTGCAAGCAAAAGTATTGCACGTCTGATAAAGAAACATTACTTGCCTCACCTCAAATCTGTTGACACCATAGCTTTGTGCGTGTTAACACTGAAGGTCTGATGTTTCATTATCAGACGTTTTGGGCAATATTTTTGCTTACAGAAACAACATACGGGCTTTACATACATATTGCAAACTCGCATTCCTTGCTACATATGTATATACTTCAAACTTTGATAAATACAAGTAGAAAATCAGTCTATTACATATTGTTATCAATTCATCTGGAGGCTTGATTCGATTGCTTACCATTTTTCACGGTGATTTCAAAGAATATTCTTTGCATGACTCTTTTGCAGACGTGAAATAATGGCCACTGATATCGTTGCATACAACGGCATGCAAAAGTGAAATATGGTGGGCTTTCATACTTGATCTCGTAATCAGTTCAGAATGTGGAACATACATAATTTATCTGGGACTCTGTAGTCTACGTCATGTCATGGAAATTAGCTATCAACTTGATGTTTGCCTGATAGTTATGACTATATTTTTACACATTCATTGTCGTCACGAACGTAAGTTTCTACTTTTTCATCCTGCTTCATGGCTGAAATCTGGGTAGATGAATTACAGTCTTCACACCACCGGAACGCCTTCACTTGTTAACTGTAATTGATAATAATCCAATTTTACATTTCATACAATTGCTACTGACAGTCGGGTGTTTGATTCAGATAAGTTGGGTGCGGTGTGCGACTCATTAAAACACAGGTTGCCACAACCAAACTGTAACTGAATTGTCACGGTCGGCACTCGTTACGGCCAGTCATTCAGCTATTACCGTACCACCCCCGACACTCACGATCGCTTTACAGCAACACCACATCCTAACGAACAACATAAACACGGTTTGGCACACAAACATTACAATCCGTTGACTTGTCAGCCATTGTCGCAAAAACATACTTACAATGAATGCCAACTTAACCGAATATTTGTACTTCTGATCGACCGCTGGCAGACTCCGTGAGCAGCGGAAGCCGTGGCACAAAACTCACATAAACACGATGGACCTGCAAGTTCAAGTGAAACACTTGTTGACAATAGCCATGTACTGGATGGTGTCGTCACCCACTGACTCTGTGCTAGGAGACCCTGGGATTCCAGAAGACCGACTCCAGAGACATCAACAGATGGAGTCATTCCTTACTGGACAGACAGGTTGATCACTCATCACTTTTACAATTAATATTTGCTTGGCTTCTTACAACATACCAAAATTAAATTTACTAGCCTTAAAAACTTACCTGTCTATTATGATCTGACATTTAAAATATCATTTGTCCATTAAAATTGTGAGCAAGTTCAGACACGTGTTCTGGCGTGTACTGTCCAACTGCGACCAGCGTTGGCTCGGCAGATGACCACCCAACTGATACAGAATACAAGTGCATCAGTACATGGCAACTATGTGACAACAACTTCAACTGTCCTGGTTCGTTGTTGTTGTTGTTGTTGTTGTTGTTTTTTGTTGTTGTTGTTGTTGTTGTTGTTGTTGTTGTTGTTGTTGTTGTTGTTGTTGTTGTTGTTGTTGTTGTTGTTGTTGTTGTTGTTGTTGTTGTTGTTGTTGTTGTTGTTGTTGTTGTTGTTGTTGTTGTTGTTGTTGTTGTTGTTGTTGTTGTTGTTGTTGTTGTTGTTGTTGTTGTTGTTGTTGTTGTTGTTGTTGTGGTCGTGGTATATTAAACAGAAAACATGAGAATTGAGGCAGAGTACCGTTTACTGTTAGGCAATGGGAGAAACTAACATTCGGCTTCTATTTTCGGCAATCTAGAAAGTGATTATTGATGTTTTAGATCTTTATCACATTGGTTTCATCACACGGTAGCGCACTCTTATTCTGGCACAAACTCATATTTTTTTCTTCAAATTTTAAACAATTATTTTCACGAAACAAAATATGAACTATTTAAAAAAAAGTTTTGTTTTCTCATGCGAACTAAGATTTCACAATTTAACGAATGCCTGGCAGCTTGAAAATTTAGTTCTGCTGACATTGACTTCAAATGTAGTTTATGTTCATTGAAATCTATGTTTATTTCAGCGGGTGAAGACGAGGACCCGGTGCAGTGCCTGTTTCATAGAGCGGTTGGTGGAATTAATATGTGACTGAGTCTGTGAATAAGTGAGTGAGTGAGTGAGTGATTGAGTGAGTGAGTGAGTGAGTGAGTGAGTGAGTGAGTGAGTGAGTGAGTGAGTGAGTGAGTGAGTGAGTGAGTGAGTGAGTGAGTGAGTGAGTGAGTGAGTGAGTGAGTGAGTGAGTGAGTGAGTGAGTGAGTGAGTGAGTGAGTGAGTGAGTGAGTGAGTGAGTGAGTGAGTGAGTGAGTGAGTGAGTGAGTGAGTGAGTGAGTGAGTGAGTGAGTGAGTGAGTGAGTGAGTGAGTGAGTGAGTGAGTGAGTGAGTGAGTGAGTGAGTGAGTGAGTGAGTGAGTGAGTGAGTGAGTGAGTGAGTGAGTGAGTGAGTGAGTGAGTCAATGAGTGAGTGAGTGAGTGCATTGGTTTAATTACAGAACCGGAAGGATATGAAACGTTTGCACGACATGCTGCAGCAAATCACCAATCTGTTAATGTCCCTAGAACGCAATACAGACAACCGCAAACGCTCAGTAGATAATACGAACATGTGATCATTTTCCATAACATTGTGATCTTGCCCATTGGATTTGTTTTTTTGTGACAAAATCTTCTAATAAAATTGACAATCATTCGTGGAAAAAACAACAGTGTGATTCAATTTCAAGTGATTTTTATTAACCATTGAACGATGATCATGAAAAAACATAGATTCAGTTTTTCGAATTGAAAGTAAAACAAACATGTACTATTGCTATCTCTGAAAATTATCATCAATAATTTCCCACTGTTTACTATCATTTACAAGGAGTTAAGCGCGGAAACCAGCTACACCCAACATTTTCCATGCTTTATCTGTTGTTAATTAGTAAAAGTGATGATGATGACGATGATGATTATATACATGTATGTACACAGTTTTGACTTGATCAGTGGTGCATGATGACCAACTACATACCTAATCCACCATAGTAAGATGCATGCACACACCTGCCAGGTTTAGGCTTCACTATTTCATCTTGGATTTCGTGTAGATAAGCAAAACTGATTTGCGCTACCATTAGTTTGAATGTGGCTTGCACTATAATACTGTTTGTTGAAGATAAGTATGCATCAATATCAGGTGGTGTGTAAAAACATTGTTACGAATAAAGGCAAAGCAGTTACTAAACTTTGAGACCTGAAGAATTGGTCAAAACATCACTTAGTAAACCTTTCAAACTTTTTTGTTTCTGTTCTTGAGCAAAGTTTGATGTTTAATTGATGTTGTTGAATCAAGCACTTACTTGACTGTGATTGAGTCGGGCACGGTAAATTAGCGGTTATGGCCGCGAGCGTCAGTCAGGTTGTCCGGGGCAACGACGGTAATCAGATGCATCACTGCATCACGGCACGCCACGTTTGGTATATAGAATATGTTAACGTGCCATAATACCAATCATCATTAATACTTAGTGATTTCAAGGCATTATATGTTTGATTTCCTGGTATTGCTTCAAATCAAAGTCTCTATGAACGTTTCACCATATGTTTTTTGTGTTTGACAATAATGATTAAATAAAGCTTTAGAGCATCGCGATGGCCGTCAAGGAACGCACTGCTCAACAGATGGGTAATAATGGTACAATTGACGGCACCAAGTTGTTGCAAGCTGCTGCCCGTGTCGTCGTCGAAGTGTTGTGGCAGGCAGTCGATGATGTACACATCATCAATACAAACCAACATGTTAGTACAATGCTGTTGTTGTTGTTGTTGTTGTCGATAAACCGTGTTTCTTTGCAGGAAATGATTACAACTGCATTGAAGAAAATCGTGGCTAGCGATGAGTTAAAAGTTAAAACAGTGACAAAGAGCAAATCAGCGACCAATATGACCACCAAAATTCCAAGAAAAGTCAGCGCAAGTAAAGTTAGTTCTATTGTTAGTACTCGTTGCATCATCCAGTGACACGAATATTTATCAATTCACTCACTCACTCACTCACTCACTCACTCACTCACTCACTCACTCACTCACTCACTCACTCACTCACTCACTCACTCTCTCACTCACTCACTCACTCACTCACTCACTCACTCACTCACTCACTCACTCACTCACTCACTCACTCACTCACTCACTCACTCACTCACTCACTCACTCACTCACTCACTCACTCACTCACTCACTCACTCACTCATTCACTCACTCACTCACTCACTTACTCACTCACTCACTCACTCACTCACTCACTCACTCACTCACTCACTCACTCACTCACTCACTCACTCACTCACTCACTCACTCACTCACTCACTCACTCACTCACTCACTCACTCACTCACTCACTCACTCACTCACTCACTCACTCACTCACTCACTCACTCACTCACTCACTCACTCACTTACTCACTCACTCACTCACTCACTCACTCACTCACTCACTCACTCACTCACTCACTCACTCACTCACTCACTCATTTACTCACTCACTCACTCACTTACCCACTATATCAGGTCAAACGTCGTACCCGCAAGCTGCGTCAGGTACGTCCATCGAGCAGTGCGGGCCAGAGCAATATTGATTGGCCAAGTGCCGGTTCGTTTGACAATGCCACGGGACGCATGAAGATCATTGAATTCATTGAAAAGGTGGGTTTATATGTAAATTATGAGGTTCATTTATTCAAATTACGGGGTAACGTTCTTTACACAAGCGTAGATGAAACAAGCAGGGGTACCGTTACATTCACCGAAAATTATCTCACCGAAAGTCAAGTCACCGAAAAACATGTCAAGGAGTTTGAACCCATCGAAAATCAACTCATCGAATTTCAACCCACGGGACGTCAACTGACCGAAAGTTTAACCCAATGAAAATAACGTTATGGTGTTTAGACATGGGACTACCAGCAACACGGTTTGGACTACGAAGTGGAGCACCTGTATACCGCACAGCTCTCCGGCACTAAACGATATAAATACAGAGTTGGTTACCATTGTCATCAGTTTATATTATATGAACAGTTGTGTATTTCGTGTCACATTGACTGCATTACGTTTGTCACTCTGAATTATCAGAGTAAACTGGAAACTCTATTCATTCGAAGATTTTAATTTTGGATCGAAAAATGATTCACAGTGTTGTCCGTGTTTAACAATAGACGAAAAACATATAGTAGATTTAAAAGTAAATTAAAAACATTTTTGTGATCGAATGTTGCAGGTCTGTTGGTCGTGGCAGGACAATCGACGTCCCTCGTCCCGTTCCACGTCGTGCGTCTACTTCAACATTGATGTGCTGGATAACTTGGTGAGTGCACAGTCACATAACTTTCTTATAACTCATAATTCCCGATTGATTATTATGTTCTGTTAACTTTAGTGTACCATTAGTATTTTACTTACTGCCCTTTTAACTGCTATTGTGTTACTACATACAGGGTGTCCCATTTAAAAGTCCGGATTTTTATTTTGAATAACAATCGCAATTTTCCTTCGATTTCAAAAAGTTTTGCGCCAGGTTATAAACAATTTCTGGCTATTTTGTTTAATTTTTAATTTTTTCAAATCGAGGTTGCAAATCGATTTTTATGGAAAAATTCCCAACATACCAGTTTTTCACGTTTTTGTACTCAAGTCGGCGGTTTTTAGACGATAGCGTGACCTTCATTAACAAAGATTTATAATTTAAATCATCCTCTCAGTTCAATAACGTTTTAAACTTAATATCATACGGAATACTGATAAATTTTTAGCACTCATCAAAACTAACAAGCTGTTGCTCTGACAGTAACCACAAAGCACTCAAACTTCGCATCGGCAAGCATGCACTTGCGCAGGGAGCGTGGTTTTTCCTTCCTGTGAGAGATTAACTTACCCAGCTTGAAAAAAAATTGCTAAATAACGGTAAAACACGGTGAATTACAATATTCTGCTTTGGAAACCACCACATCATATCGGTGTTGAGTATGGATAAACCTGATGTGCAAACTTTCACAAAAGGAAACCCAAGCTCCCTGCGCTAGCGCATGCTTGTGGATGCGGAGTCTTAGCAGCATGTTGGTTAGATGATTGTTACCAATTTGATTGTTATCCGTCTTATAACATGTTTTTATCTTATTATTCAACTGAAATGATTTCTTAAATTATCAAAATTGCTTTTGTAACGCTCACGCTATCGTTTAAGAAGCCACCGACTACAGTGCAAAAACATGAAAAAGGAGGGTGTCGGGAATTACGTCATAAAAATTGATTCGTTAAGTTGATTTCGGAAAATAAAAAAATAAACAAAATAACCAGAAATTGTCTATAACTTGGCGCTAAAATTTTCGAAATCGACAGAAATTTACGGTTTTTATTCAAAATAAAAATCCGGACTTTTAAATGGGACACCCGGTACGTCCAAAACGGATAATTGTCGTTCCCTATATGATTCAATAGGGATATTGTAAAATGTTGCAGCCTTCGAAACCGGTACAAGTGACGTACACGTTCCAGAAGGACAAACTGTTGCATCGGTTGGTTATTCTCTTTTATTAACAAAAAAATTCATTATCTTTAATCTGATGCTTCGCTAACTATTTCATTTCAAGGATCTTTAAAATCTTAGATATTACCATTTTATAGCTTTATTGTTAATGTTTATTATTATTATTGTTTTAGCCCGGGTCGATCTCGTTACCATACCACGTTTCTGGCACAACTTCGGGAAAAAGAAGCAGCTTCGGCAATATCGTCGCACTCTACGTCCACTTGATATAATGACTGAAACCTTTCAACTGGTCATTTAAAAACCTCAACCACATCTACTACAGCCTGGACATAACATTTCAACAGAACGTCTAATGGTCATTGATATGACTTCTGAATTATTTTAAGTATTGGTTTAAAGTAGTGCGTTGGATTTATAATTCGAACGTCCTTAGATCGGAACTTGACACGAGTCAAATTTTGACGAGTTGTTCTGAGATTCTACCTTTGCCTGTCGTTTATTGCAGTTTCTTCCTGACCACTACGAACACGTCAATTGGATGCCGATTGTAATCATTTTTTTCAGTTATGGAAAAGTCTCAATACATAGTTTGAATTTGAATTTTTAAAAGTCACACAGTGAAACAATACACATGTACAAAGTTGCTTTTTGTTGTATTTTCCTTTGTTTATAAACCAGACCGTCAGCATCTTTTTTATAAAGTGTTATACATGTGCTCCTTTCAATCCTACACATCGCATGTTTGCTACTGTTTGTTACACATTTCAACACAATGAAAAATGTCTTACAAATCACTCTCTATTGCAGAGTATATTGTTCGTGTTTTAATGCAGTACTGTAAAATGAAAACTTATCTTATTTTATTGATTCCATGATGGGATACCTTCAGAATTACAATGTGATTAATAAAAAAATTTGATATGAAACTCAGCGAAAAAAAAATTATAAAAAGTATTCTATGACGCGATAGAAGTAATATTCCCATATGAACTTTTATTCATTCCATCCGATCAAAAAAAATCAGAAAAAGTAAATTTCACTACACGTCTACACGCCACTGCTGGAAACCATAAGGTGTCTCATTCGGATGTAAAAATATTGGGGTTCGAAATGACTTCTGTAAAAAGGCAATATTTTGTTTAATGTTTTCAATTCATTGATACAGCAACTCTAGAGCAGAATGTAAAATTTTGTATTTAGAAATCCATTGTTAATTTGGGCAATCTACATCTACAATTTTAGAAGATACCTATAATTTTTAGAACGAACTAGTATATCGAAACTCAAATCTCTCTGTCTTTCAACGTCAATTTACTTTTGCTTTTATTGTAATCAATATAATAATTTCAATTTCACCCATACATTGTCGTCGGGCGCGTTTCGGGATCACAAAACGATTAGTAGGGTTACTAGGTTTATGGGTTTACTAGGTTGCTTTGTTTATGCAAGCCAGTTGGGTGCCTACATATCATGCAGTATTCTACATACAGTATGTATGTATACCGCTCAATTTGACTGCCTGATGGCCGATATCACCATGTGAATTGGTAAATGGTAGAACGTGTTCAGAACTTCTTTACCGGCATTGAATAATATCCCATCCGTATATATTTTGTTACTTGAATGAGGGTTATAAAAAACCGTAATATTGACTTGATTTTAGTGCAATGTTTTTATGTATAACAGCGCCCACCTTCATCAAGTACATATATATAATGATTGATTTGATATGATAATGATGACGTGATCACAGTCTATCCATCAATTACAGTACTGGACAAAAATATATGACAAAATTCTCGAAGCAATGGCAAGTGTGTGTACAGCTTCAGCAAGTGGGTCCACTTCGCTGGTTAGTTGGAGTCGCCAAGGTTTTGGCTAGCTTTAACATTTTCAACCAATCAACGAAGAGGAAATAATCTCTAAAGCTTAACTTTTCGTCCTGTACTGTATGTACGTGTACATACATAAGTATAACTGTTTGATATGATATTAGTGACATGATCACAGTGTTATATGTAGAACTGTTGGATGTTATTATATCAAATTAGCCAAACGGACTGCAGTAGCTGATCAGATCGCGAATCTGGCAACCATTGTCGCAGCAGATCGACTTCATTTCAGAAAGTGTGGGCGGCCGATATCCGAAGGGGGAACGTTTGTGGCTCACTGAAATATTGGCATCATTATTAATGGCACATGTTATACATAAATATCATCATAAAATGAGAAGTTTAATTGGTTAGATAATCATGTCTGTGAAATTAGCGCACAGGTTTTTTCGCTCATACTTATACCAACATACAAGGTTGAACAACTGGATTGAACCACGAAAGACCGTACTGTTAAAGAATGACAGATACTTTGTAGTTTGTTTTGAAATACGGACGAAACAAGCGCATTGCAATAGTGCCATCCAACTAACCATATTGTTGGATGGTATCCCGTTTACGGCGTCTCTTCATCTCACAAGCGATTGTCCATGCCATCGTGAACGCACGACCACCGGCCGGACACAACTTGATGGAGCCAAAGTCTGATGTGTGGCACTGCAATTACCATACATGGTCATTTTATAAAAATGAAACAATATAAACTTTAATTACATATTTGTATTCGAAACCAATGATACCAAAAAATGTTAATTACATATTTGATTTTGAATTCGACATTCGATTTGTGAATACATTAAGTTGAACCGTTAGGGTGTGATACATGAAATCCTGCGCTTCAGATTCTTGTTTTTACTGTTACCCACAAAACAGATGTTTGAGTTATCATCACACGTTCAGATGTTTGATGTATCACACGTTTGGGATAAAATAAGTAATTTGAAGCCAACCTGAGTTACACCCATTAGCAGCAGTAGAAAAATAGAGAATATATAGAAGGGTGGTGGTCGTAGTGTTGACAAATACTGCGTGGCCCACATTTTCTGAAAAGAAAGTAACAAAATTACAAACGAAAAATTTCATGATTTATGGTCACAATATTAATGAAGTCGCACAATATTAATACTAATAAATGTAATGTATCGTAAACGTTTTTCACTTCGTAGGAAAGTCAGATGGCTTCCCGACCAACTGAATGTCTACAAACAGTGAACATATGGGACAGTGACTAAGACAATCTGACAAACTAGACAATCTGATAGGAAATGTATGTAGATGCAGAGAGTCAGAATGGTACAATGTGACTATGTATGTGATGAACGTTCAATTTATATCAACCAAAGCGACCATTCTCACAGGAAAACCAGGTATGTAGTGATTGAAACAGTGAATTCTGCTCATTAAAAATTAATGACCACGTAACCGAACTTTTCTATGGTTATGACTATAAAGGACTGAAGCGATAATAGGCTTGCCGAACGTTTTACAAAAGATGAGTGAACTTTCCAGAGTTGGTTAACCACGATCTTGAGTTTGCTTATGACACGAAGAACATGTTTAATTGGCTTAGATAATAATTGTGAATAGGAAAGCAGCGGTGATTAAAGTGGACGTCAGAGCTCATTTGGGGTTGATAATGGCGGCTCGTATAACGGGCAAGTAGATAATAAGTGGAGCAAGTGCCGGTGCCTATATACCCGTTGTGATATCACAATCGGTGCTATGGTGCCTCCCACGTATGTATGTATCACAAGTACTGTTGTTGGCTGTTGGTGTCAGTGCCATCATCATACTCACATCATTGACTCGATATCATGCAGGTTGGTTGCTTGCTCCGTACCTTAGATTTGTACTGCACCACTATTAGTAACCCCAGAATATACACGTAATTATACAAATGAAAGGACTGATCGCTTCCTGACATGTGGCAGTGGCATAACAACATTTCCGACTGTATGAGCGTTATTCAGAAGGCTGAGTATTCCAGAATAACTGCTTGACTGACTGATGGTAAAATACATGTGAAGTGGCTGGTATTGCCTCAGACAAGCATACAAATTATATATGCATGTGCTTATGAGAAAACATCGGTGTTATTAATCTGCGTAGTTGTGATTTGAAGCCTCATGTTGGCCCCTGAGATTGATCTGATGCTTTATGTGGGCATGCACTTATAACCCATGAACAGTAAAATAAACAAATTATGTTAATGTTTTTTCTGAAAAAAAAAACATGTATTACTACGTGCAAAATGAACAATATGATCAAACAATCATACAGTATTCAAACTACTGTTTACAACACTTAAAATTCAGAGGACAACTGTTTGAAGGTGAACAATAGAAAAGTGTTGCATGTATGTAAGTTTAGCCAATGTGGAATGTACTTGGGAGGTTAATGTGTACTTGGGATGTTTATTCAACACTAATGCTTATATGATAATAGGCTGTCAGCTTGTTGCTTGTTCAATGTAGTCAACAACGATGCCCGTCATTACCATGAACACATCACGTCTTGAAAACAATCGTTGAATCACCAGATAATCTGCATTTTACATCCATATTTAGCCAGTTAGTCAGAAACTTCGGGGATAAACCTTACTTGGTGTGCATCATATTTATATTGATGTACATCACTAATCATCAGATTTTATATATTACCTAAAGTGTTGTTTACTGATGGCAAAGGGTGATGCCACTCCTGCAAGGCTGATTCACCTGGTTGATTATCCATAAATAAAAGGAAACATTGCAGCATTCGCGATTGAACACAAAATAATTAACACAAATGTAAAATATTAATTATTGTATTAAATGAGATATGACCGATCATCGCCTGAGAAGATACTGTGAATCAGATTATGATATGAATACGGTAGTGGCACCTTCAATCTTTTAATAAGATAACATATTATTTTGGCACCTGCTAAATTTAACTTGATTCCTTGTAGATTATCACTTGAGTTCAACTCTAGAAAATTCGGTGTGCAATGTTAGGAATGTTTTAAATAAGTTGGCAGTCGTTCCTGATTTGAGTTATGAAACCTTTACAGTGCCTGATCAAGTGGCAAGGCTTCAGTTGTCGAGGTCATTTACTACATTTCAACTCATATCCCATTTGAGTTCAAACGGAAAATGTGTGTACGGCTGCATACTATTTTATGACGCAAAAATTACAAATCCAATTAATATAATATGTTAAACATCACTGTATTAACCAAGCGATTGCTTTGATTACATTTATGGTAAAACTGACACAATTGAAAGTGGAGTGGAAATGGTCAGGAGCTTTTGTAACTGTTGATTCCCATTCCAATACAGAGTGACACTGTGGCAATGTCCGAGCGAAAATAGAAATGAGTCATAACACACGATACACAAAAGGGTTGTGCAATCTTCTTAAAAAATCACGATAGTTGTATCTCAAGTAGGAGTCAACATGACCCAATTACTGGTCAATAAGGAGGCAATGTACAACGATTGGCCGTTGCAATTTGCAATGGTACTTGGCATTGTTTATAAGCCCAAAATACTTAATAGAATAGATGACTCAAATGTTCATCAAAGTAATCTGCCTTGTTCAACCGGTTCTCATCACTTTCGTCAGACAAACTAAAATCATGTACATCTGTATGTTTGGAAAGGTTTATCATAAACCGACTATACATATGCAAAGGGTTGCAAATGGAATGATAATAACGTAAAATGATATTTATTTATTTTATTATGATTCGTATGTAGAGTATCTTGAAAAATTGCTCCGTACAGAAGCATAATATGAGATCCAGACCCATCCATTTATTATGCGTGTAGTTCGGACATGCCACGCCAGGAAAGCACGCTCGCCACGCTTGGATACCAAGTCACAAGTATATATAGTGATATAACGACAGTTCAATTCACATATATGTAGCAAAGTTTATAACTGGTAACCAAAGGTTTTGTCAATAAGCTGTTTCTCGTCCCGGGAATCGAACCAGGACGATGGGCTTGCGAGGCCGGTGCCTTCACAACTAGACATCGGAAACAACAAATAAACTTATCACTAAACGGTCATCCTGATGTTTGTTTGAGTCAATATACAGGGTGTCCCAGCGAGGGGTTCACGATTTGTTTTTTGAATAACTTTAGTATGCGTTGAGCAATAATCTTAAAAATTGATATTGTAAATACCTATACCTTAAGAATTTTTTGCCTTTTTGAAATTTTGAAATTCGTTGATTACAGCCCGAATTATAGTCAAGTGAAAAAAATCTCAATTTTTGAACGAATTTTCTGAAGAATTTCATTTTGAAACATATTTAAAATTAATTCAATAGTGATTATACGACATATATATTAGCTAATTATGCGGGAAACAATAGAAAAGAAAAGCTTTATTTAATATGACCACCGGATTTTATCGATACAACCATCTTTTCGAGTTTTCAGATCGAATAATGCGTTTGGTCGCGATTCTGTAGTGATGTTTACCATTTCCAATAAGATCATTTCTATGAGTTCTTCCACTGTGACCATTTTGTGGGTATAAACTAGTTCCTTGAAATGTCTTCAAAACCAGTAATTAGTAGCTGTTAAATCGGGAGTTCTTCCACGTTCGACCCATTCAGTGAAGTGATCGCGCACGCAGGAACCCTGCCCTCCTCTGTGGTGAGGCACCGTCAGCTTGCATGATCATCAGTCCATGAACGAATTTTCTAATATTTTCGAGATGCTGCAGTAAAAAATGGTTGAGCCTGTTCAGGTACTTGTCACAAGTTACAACTCCATCAAACTTCAAAGAAAAACGATCAGATCAAACCGCCGTACAAATTGGCCCACCAAACGTTGATTTGGGTGCCTGCCTGGGTTGAGTGATTTCAGGATATGGTGGAAATATTGAGTAAGACATTTCTTTTGCATCGTTTATAGCATAATATGTGAATATATTTGTGGTATAACACCATTGAATTAATTTAGAATATGTTTAAAAATAAAAATTCTTCTGGAAGTTCGTAAAAAAATTGTGTTTTTTTCAATCGACTATAATTCTCGCTGTAATCAACGAATTTCTAAATTTCAAAAAAGCAAAAAATTCTGAAGGTATTGGTGTTTACAATATCAACTTTTAAGATTATTGCTTAACGCATACAAAAAAGTTATTTGAAAAACAAATCGTGAACCCCTCGCTGGGACACCCTGTATAACACGAGTGTCTCTAACTAACCATCCTCATTAACACTGCTTCTATGTAGGATGACACTTTGGACGATGGCATGGTGGATGGCACGACTCGATTACGTTAATGCCATTTTCTCTCAGAAACACATTTACTGTTAAAACTACGTCTCTCATATTTGAACTTTAAAAGAACATGTACATATTTTACATGGGAACCTTTCATGATAAACCAATGAAGCGCGTTGCTTTCTGTGGTAGCACACTGCGGTCGGTAATGTCTCGCTTTACTCTCAGTGAAGTGCAACCATTATCGAACACCACAGTATTATCTATTTTTGTTTAATTTAATGCTTGCTCCTTCATATCATTCCAAATTAAATAGACTATATGCAAACGTTGAACTGCAGGAAATACCAGTATAGATATGTACATATCTATACTTTCAATCACATCAGGGGTTCGCCAGAGTGAGAGGAGGCAAACGCTTTATTAGGTCTCAATTCAGACGCTTTGGAATATAATCTGCACAGAAAGAGATTACATACATGATTACCACCTACACAATGAAGTTGAACTTGGGGTTTGTGTGATCTGAGAATGCCTATCAAAGCAGTATAGTATTTGGTCATACAGTAAATCGATGTTTTATAGACTCAATATTACCTTTTAGAACCACTTTAAAATTTTGTCATCATACGAACCCAATTCTTGTAGTCGTTTTTTTTGAATCCATAACTCGCATTTATGCAGAACAAAATGTTACAAGCAAATTTTTTAACGAAGTTTGACAGCACTATAAACTGTGACGTTCAGATAGAGTAATGTAAAGGTGTATTTCAGATGAGGAAGTCGGAAAATGTACATGTTGGTTTATGGCATTCGAGTTGGTCTGCTGTGTTTCAATCCAAAAACGGATTGCAGAGCACAATGTCGAAATGAGTGCACTCGATACGCTTCATAACTTACACGTTTTAGGGTTCCAGCATCAGCTGATTCCATCGCAGCCCGCTACAACGAACCATTCTACACTTTTCGATTACACTCTTTTTACAAGGAAGCCATCAAGCCACATCAATACCATATCAACACTGACAGGCTATGGAAGAAACCACAGAGCAAACGTGTCCGGGTGTGTGTCTCACTCAAGTCAGGTTTCGAGCTATGTAGGACCATCATTTTCGAGGCTGGCGCATCACTCACTAGACTAGACAAGCGAAAAAAACCTACGAACTCTAATTCAGATTACGGATAGATTAGGGTTACTTTGTTCGATATTTATAAAAAAACGTCGGTACCAATGAGACTTTTCTATAAAAATAAGTAAAAGTACACAGGCATTCTGGAGTGAATAGCAGCCTGATCAGATCATGTTGCAGAATTGGAAGAGGAAAGCTCATTAACCAGCCTGGTAACTGACGAAGCCAGCACATAAACATACTGTAAATACACGCTACGTACATATGTGTCATGTTTAGGGTAGTTAGAATGGAAATGGTCGCAGATTTCTAACTTTGAAGCCCAGAAAATTCCCAACCAAGCTATCAAATTATCGCTTTGTTCCATTTTTAGCACAGCTAATACTACAAGAAAATGACTCAGAAAATGTGAGCTTCTTGTTTATATTTGTAAGCCACACGGGCTTCACAAATTGTGTTCTTATGAAGTTCTTCTTCTTCTTAGTATTATTATTATTAGCTTTATAATCCTTTTAACGAAATCAGTGATATTAAAATTAGGCAAATATATGTATTTTTAGATATTTCAATATTCTGAAGTAATGATGATGAATTATTATTTGTAAATATGTTAATAATAATCATAATAGAATCTTTAGAAGTGTATCTGGTACGCAATTTAATTGTTGAAAAACGGATCACGAAACCAGAGTAAACAGATAATTATAGAATGCTTATTCGTGAAGGGATGATAATGTTTTTTTTGTAAGAGTGCGTGTATTTATGTAATCTACACGATAAAAAAAGAAAACATGTAAAACAAACATTTAAAAGAAACATCAGAGTAACCAATGCCAATGCTTCTTCATCTATTTCTAAGAGAGTCTTGTCTATATGAGTTTATAATTCTCTGTTCGTCAGAATAGTTGATGAGATACCGTCTGAGACGACCAACTTGGGGAAGTTACATGATTGAGTTGAGAAACTTTACGGTTTCTTGTGCCAATCAATTAAACACAGTTTGTAACCATTTTCCACGCCACCCGCAGGCTGCAACTATTTCATAATTACGACAGCATTTTTGATAGAATGTGATGCGGTCATTTAATGCATAAACAATCAATGTCTTGGTTGAGTCATGTCCATGTGGCGGACGACATCGATCTGATGGCACTGCTCGATTACATGCAATAACCTGGGCACACACTCTACCGTACCCATGTACTTAGCCTTCATCAAATAGCCATTTCAGTATCTGAGTATTCCGTAAAGGTGGTAATTTCCCGAATATGTTTGCCGCCATCTCAACCACCAGTGAAGTAAAGTGATGGAGTGGGTTTGCAATCAACCAGAGGAGTTGCCAAGTGCAAGTGCCTATTTATACTGTTGAGTGTTTTTGATGGCGTGAGAGTAGTCTATGACGTTAGCAGAATACACCCAATAAACACGTAATTGTTGGCTGTAACAATCAATCGGTGATGATGAGCTCAATTAAAAATGTATGGTATTGCAGCTAGTAACAATGTTCAATCATGTTATACTTACAGTGCTCCATTCTGGTGGGAATCACTGGGCTCATCAACACTTAATCAACTCGGTTTTTACGTAACCTTTACCGTTCTGAGCAGTTGTTGAAACACATAAAAGTATGCTAAGTTTTTATAAACGTGTGTTATTCTATATAACATGTCGTACAACCGAAATGAGCATCTATGCACATGATATGAAACCGAAGAGACAAATGAGAATATGAGAAAGGTACACTCATTAGCCCATGTCATATGCAACACGACACGGTTATATCAACTGACAACCTAATATCTAACTACAACATATAATATACCGTTTTCAAAAAAACTGTAAACTGTTTATTTTACGTTTCTCTACCCTATTATATATAAGAACGTTGTATTGCAGATCATTAGCCTGGCCAATCAACCGTTCTGTTGTGATAACAAATCTGATTCATAAAAACCCTAGTATACATTATTTGAGATGATTCAAAAATGTTTATGTGCTTCGAATATCAATATCATACAGCAATACTTTTGTTCGGGTTCATTTGAATTGACTGGCCAGTGGTTTGATTGATCATCTTCTGTTTGCTCATACTATACTTCCAAGTCTTTATACCGTGCTCTACTACTCATTCTCTGCACTATTCTATTTATACTCAAAAGTTGGTTAACTGCAAAAGCTAATGTATTATTTTTGCTTGTATATGTACATATATACAAAAATAAGTTCCTGATGCCGCATTGTAATAACGGGCTCGTTCAACCGATCAATGTACACCATCTAACGAACCAGCAATAAATTAGTTGTTTTGAATAGGTACTCGGATCAGTGATAATCACTTGAGTTGATATGATGATCGCTTTATAGTGCAATCAAGCATCCCATCATTAACTAACCACTCATCTTATACCCATTCAATCACACATCATTCGCTCCATTGGTCGTGTTCGAGAAAACAACTATCTGGATTCTGGACGGATAATCAGGCATGCATTGATCGTTAATAATGACGATCCCGACCAAAAACACCGGCATCTAAAGTACGATTCAAGATCCGGGTTTCCCATTGATTACGGTATGGTATGTGTTATTAGCCGGCTGTAGTATGGCGATCAACTGAGATAATGGCTGTTTACAACTTTTGTAAAACATACTCATGTGTGTATGCATGTATTCTTATGATTTGATATATTTTTATCTCATAGAAGTTACAAAACCGAGCATTGAGCTCCTGAGTGTTCTATCACTGAGCTTAGTCTATTCATGAAATGCCCTGAAATACAACGTAGTAAGTGAATGCGTGGTTGCTTGGATGAGCGAAGTGAATGATTTATCGAGCAAGTATTCGGGAGTAAGAGAGAAATAAGTGAGTGGATGTGTCTTTGACTGTTTGCGTGAGTGATTGGACGTGAAAGTGGATTCATGATCTTTCGAAAAAATCATGAGACCGATACATAACGAGACACTGATCAAATGATCTGATACATTATCATAATCACTCATGTACACACATTCAGGCATTATTTATGCAATAACCATAATAAATGATTGAACGAGATTTTTGCATGCTGATCGACATGCTGTGATGTAAATTGCATAAATCACGACGCTCAATACTCTATTCATATATAATCAACGGCGTACGTGAGAACTTTGCTCTTCTACATGTTGAACCAAAAAAATCTGACACTTTAACTTCGCCCATCAAATTTTCTGTTGCGTGTTCCAAAAGTTGAACAACAAAAAAGTTAGAGATAATGTTTTGGCAATTGTGAACCAGCACTCAGTTGTATACCTTGACTCAGCACAATTTTACAAATTCAACCACCACATACAACCACTAGCGGACGAGAGGGGGAGGGAAAATGGGATTTCCCCCCTTTATGGTGATTTTAAAAAGTGCAGTTTGTGCCCTAGGGTGTAGGTAAAATGAAATGATCTAATTTCTGCCAATTCTATCCTCTTGGGACAGATTCCCCTCCCTTTGGGGATTTGGTTGGTCGGCCAATCATACAACACTCATTAATTATCAACATCCATCATCTTGAACCTCCTTACTTTTTAACCGAATTTTACCTTTACGTTAGAACTACCAACAACAACTATGTATAATACTAGAGGTTACACAAACCAACAGTTAACTGATTTATCAGGGTTTCTTTAACTTTTAACCATAGTAATAATGGTTAGAAGGTTTCCTTATCGAAAACCGTAATTTCTTTATTCACAACGTTTTCTCGTGTATTATTTTTGACACAATAAAAAAATCACAAAAGTCCAAAAAATCAGGTTATTGAAGAATTAGATGATCACATCCCCATCATGGCATAATGGCTGAAAGTCCATCAAAGATGGTGACATATGTAACATCAGCGTCGGTGGAGTCAACCACGTTTTCCGATGTTGTTGTAGGTAAACCTGGTGTTTTTGTTATCGAAATTACTTTAGCAGTTGAAGATGGTGTTGTGGCCATTGATATGAATAACGACCTGTCATAAGTTTGTGTTTTGTTAGTTTTTATAGTCAAATCATCGCCGACCTCATTTATGCGAGATGCCGACGCAGTAGTGTTGAGCTGTTGTTGTTGTTGTTGTTGTTGTTGTTGTTGTTGTTGTTGTTGTTGTTGTTTTTGTTGTTGTTGTTGTTGTTGTTGTTGTTGTTGTTGTTGTTGTTGTTGTTGTTGTTGTTGTTGTTGTTGTTGTTGTTGTTGTTGTTGTTGTTGTTGTTGTTGTTGTTGTTGTTGTTGTTGTGGTTGTAGTTGTTGTGGTTGTGGTGGTGGTGATGGTTTTCGTTGCGGCAAAGTACCGTTTTTGCTGCGATGTAGCCGACAAATATCAACGCGAATATCGCAGTCGCAGCGAGTATTGCGAATGTTAAGTTGATGACTGAAGGGATGGTAGGATGGAGGTGAATCCAACTTGAAGTTGGTTGAGCTGAGCGACGGCTGATGATGACTGTGGGACGGACTGATGGACAGCTTAAAATATGTAATTCAACCGTTCGACTGACAGTCAACGCTCACTCACTCACTCACTCACTCACTCCCGCCAGGCACTCACTTCCTCACTCACTTTCTGACTCACTCACTCACTCACCCACTTACTCACGCACTCATTCACCAACTCACCATGACATCTGCGGATCCTTTGTCACCGTTTTTGTAACAGCAACATTTTCGTCTGGATCGGTGTCGAAAAGAGCACCATCGGAAAGCAGCAACCAGCCATTCAGACCAGTATCTGTTTGTGCAGCCCATACCGATCACTAAAATTATGGTTATTTTAATAACAACAACAGCAGCAGATACAGTAACAGCAAAAACAACAACAGCAACAGCAACAGCAACAACAACAGCAACAACAGCAAAAAAAACAACAACAACAACAACAACAACAAAAACAACAACAACAACAACAACAACAACAACAACAACAACAACAACAACAACAACAACAACAACAACAACAACAACAACAACAACAACAACAACAACAACAACAACAACAACAACAACAACAACAACAACAACAACAACAACAACAACAACAACAACAACAACAACAACAACAACAACAACAACAACAACAACAACAACAACAACAACAACAACAACAACAACAACAACAACAACAACAACAACAACAACAATGAAACAAGCACACTAACTCAACCACATTACCAGACACGCAATGCCCATCCAGTAGATCTGTCGATTTCTGACCGTATAATAGTTGGACTCGATGTCATAATCGTCCAGACTGGAATACTTGGATCTGGTTTCATACAACACAGCTTTGGTGATGCGACGTTGATATGAGGCAGAGTCAGGGTGTTTGGATGTGGATGGATGTTGGTCGTCGTACCGTATTACCTGGTACAACAGTGTGCCATTGGGCCAGGCACTGTTCATTGTGCCAAGAGTGCTACGGCACAGTCTGCAAGTATTATCAATTATGTATTCATCTAAAAAATGTTCTAAGTATAACAAATATTCGGAGATAGTTTTACATCGGCAAAAGTAGAAAATTAAATTTGTCATTTATCTAGGATAATTATCTATATACCATAAAAAATATTTTCAAGAATATTTAGCTTTAGATTAGGTATTACTTTGCTAGATAATAAATAACTTAATGATAAACAATTTATACACCCGAAGACCAAATTTACCTTTCAACTCTGTTACAGTTGAAAGATGCTTGAGAAAATTGACTTGATAACGACAAACTAAATGACACTTATAAACAACATCCCGCAGGGAAAGAAAACACTGAAATTATAAAAATAACATACAGAAATTAGAAGCTAACGTAAAACCTAACTGTTGAACCTGTTTTGCAGTTTAACGTGTGCGCCTGTAAATATTCATAGCAGGATAATTAAGATTTTGTTGTGTACATGTTATAGATTATATTCATATACGTTAATTTCGTCTGTTATAAGCTATGCATGGTTTCATGATGTGCAAAGCTCTTGTTTCAAACAACAAATAGAAAACAAACGAGCAGTGCACCTAATTCATCACTTCTCTTGCAAGCGGTCTGAAATAATTTTCAATAGCGAGACCAACGTTGACCAAGACAAGGAGGACAACCAGACAACTACGTAGTAGTAAAAAAGAACGTGACTGAATTCTAAATTCAATTGACACAAGAGTCAGATGCAGTTATGAACGTTCATAACTAAACGTATATAGATTTCAGTAAACATGTACAATCAAAAATTTTATAAATCGATATAATTTTTATGATTCGAAACGAATTGGTTAAATGAATAAACTTATTTCAACGTTTCAAAGACACCTGGACCAGGTAATGTGCACTTAGAAACGTGAATACCCCGGGCATACTGTACAGACATACAGTACATACAGTATGTACCTCCTCCATAAAAGAGCATGCATGTCAACGTTTAGCAGTATTTCCTTCGGGTTGGTCAAGCATAAAATTCAAACTACGGCACTAAGTCGTTTATGGTCGAGAATGTTTTCCTGTTTGGTCATGCTTCAGTAATATATCCCGGTTTGTGATTGAAGAAGGTAATTGGAATAGGCAGAAAATGACAATCACAAATACATATCTACATATATAAAACAATGACAAGATCAGGTAAAAACAAGTGAGTTTCCTGAAAAAAACCGTCACTGTTGTCACGCACTCTTGCTTTCACGACTCCTACACCAACCACCCAGCGAAACACATGAAATTAACGACGAATGTAATTGACCATGACATTCGACAAAATATACAACAGGGCACTACTGCTTCAGGGCTCAGGCTCACGTATGTATTTTCATACTAACAAGCAATTCTCAAATGAATAATGACAACAATGTGGTGACGTGCATCGCATCATTCTATGTACAGGGTGTCCCATTTAAAAGTCCGGATTTTTATTTTGAATAACAATCGCAATTTTCAATCGATTTAAAAAAATTTTGCGCCACGTTAAAGGCAATTTTTGGCTATTTTGTTTTAATTTTTATTTTTTCAAATCGAGTATGCAAATCGATTTTTATGACAAAATTCCCAACATACCCGTTTTTCACGTTTTTGTACTCAAGTCGGTGGTTTTTCGACGATAGCGTGCGTGACCTTTATAAACACAAGATTCATAATTTAAATCATCATTTCAGTTCAATAACGTTTTAAACTTGTTGTAATACGGAATACTGATAAATTGTTAGCACGCATCAAAACTAACAAGCTGCTCACTGACAGTAACCACAAAGCACTCTAACTCCGCATCGGCAAGCATGCACTTGCGCAGGGAGCGTGGTTTCTTCTTCCTGTGAGATATTAACTTACCCAGATTAAAAAAATTTCTAAATAACGGTAAAACATGGTAAATTACGATGTTCTGCTCTGGAAACCACCACATCATGTCGGTGTTGAGTATGGACAAACCTGATATGCAAACTTTCACAAAAGGAAACTCAAGCTCCCTGCGCTAGCGCATGCTTGTGGATGCGGAGTTTTAGCAGCATGTTAGTTAGATGATTGTTACCAATTTGATTGTTATCCGTCTTATAACATGTTTTTATCCTATTATTCAACTGAAATGATTTTTTAAATTATCAAAATTGCTTTTGTAACGCTCACGCTATCGTTTAAGAAGCCACCGACTACAGTGCAAAAACATGAAAAGAGGGGGTGTCGGGAATATTGTCATAAAATTCGATTCGTGACGTTGATTTTGAAAAATAAAAAAATAAACAAAATAACCAGAAATTGTCTATAACTTGACGCAAAAATTTCTGAAATCGACATGAAATTGCGGTTGTTATTCAAAATAAAAATCCGGACTTTTAAATGGGACACCCGGTATTTAATTACATACGTCTTTATATCCTCTTTCTTTACCGTACTTTCTTCAATTAAATTACCATTGGCGGCATCGAGCCCACAGACCACTAAAAACGTGATTATTATGGATTGTGAGCAGCCGGTTCACTGTCTTCTTGATTGTGCTGCCCCAGTTACACTTCCGTATATTCATCGCAGCGAGTGAGTGAGTGAGTGAGTGAGTGAGTGAGTGAGTGAGTGAGTGAGTGAGTGAGTGAGTGAGTGAGTGAGTGAGTGAGTGAGTGAGTGAGTGAGTGAGTGAGTGAGTGAGTGAGTGAGTGAGTGAGTGAGTGAGTGAGTGAGTGAGTGAGTGAGTGAGTGAGTGAGTGAGTGAGTGAGTGAGTGAGTGAGTGAGTGAGTGAGTGAGTGAGTGAGTGAGTGAGTGAGTGAGTGAGTGAGTGAGTGAGTGAGTGAGTGAGTGAGTGAGTGAGTGAGTGAGTGAGTGAGTGAGTGAGTGAGTGAGTGAGTGAGTGAGTGAGAGAGTGAGTGAGTGAGTGAGTGAGTGAGTGAGTGAGTGAGTGAGTGAGTGAGTGAGTGAGTGAGTGAGTGAGTGAAGTGATTGAGTGAGTGAGTGAGTGAGTGAGTGAGTGAGTGAGTGAGTAAGTGAGTGAGTGAGTGAGTGAGTGAGTGAGTGAGTGAGTGAGTGAGTCGGAAGTGAGCCAGTAAAAAATGTAGTGAAAAAGTGTTGATAAATACGCCCAAAACGTATATCGACTCCATCAGTATTCTAAATTTGTAGGAGTTTCCTTGTGAAAAGCTAGTTTTCTATGAATTATGAACAGGCATTGCAATATGCAGCATGCGGGTTCAATTGGCCAGCAGTTGCGATTGCAACCAACAATACTAATCCGATTGTGGCGGTTGCGGAAAAGTTAACTTTTTGGCGGCTGAATATGGTATTTCCGGAGAGGTAATTTTTGTGTTGTTGTTGTTGTTGTTGTTGTTACAATTAATCATTATAATGGATGAGCACAGCACAGAAGAAATGGGCACACTTTTTTCTGGCGAACTTGCGACCGAAGTGATCGGCAGCACAATGTCCCCTTTGCCCTTCTGCTCCACCAGAAGGAAAATTGTTCCCAAAAGGATTTTCTTTTAAAACTTTTGTTGCAGTCATGTTATTTACGACCAAAATGCGTTTTTTTAAATGTGTTAGCCAGGGATGTATGCTCGATTACTGATTTGTTGCTGTATACAAATAAGGCATGGGTAATGAGCATTGTCAACTAACCTATGTAAATGGTTTATGTAGTTCATGTATTCTACATACGTAAATGCCCATATTGTATTCAGCCGCAAATGTTGGTGCATCGTATAATGATTGTAATATTGCCATACATGTGTTGGCCTTTTTGAAAGCTTTAATAAATAGGATGCGCGCTTTATTCAGTCATGTAAGTACGTAGCCTGCTACAGTCAAGGCAGACAATGTTCAACTCTTACTAGTGCCAGATTCATGACGGGTCACATTGGGTTAAAACAAGCAGGACTTCTTGGTCTGTCTACTCAGCTATTGGCATTGACGCATAAGGAAGCAGTAAATAGAACCATATTTAACGGTTCCAAAAAGTGGAATTGGGTGAGTGAGGTGTGTGGACTGTAATAAATAATGCAAAACTTTAGCCGTATATGAGGTGTTAACCCTTTAAAATATGGAATGGATTAAGGCAATAGACCTGCCAAGAAGCTGACACCAATTCATGATGCACTCACATCTTTTTCATCGCCAACCATTAATCATATTTGTACTACGGATATTTTGGGTTTTTTTACTAAAGAGTTACGAAGTTTATGAATATATGAAATGGGAATAACTAAAATCTGATTTAAGGAGGACTTTAGATGATGTGGTCTTCGGTCAATAACCATGTACATAATATTACATACAGGTTCGGTGTAGGCGTGCATTTCACATAAAATACATTTATCGAATTGCTACATACGACATACGTATATTTGACTGAATACCAGCCAGGATGGTTCACTTTCGACTGAATGACGTCAATCACGTACACAAATATGAATGCCCGAACGCGTTCCAGTCAATTTCAGATTTCGGATTCACAGTTCCGTTCCGGTGTTCCCATCCGGTGGAGACTGACTGGGGAGGAGAGTTACATCAAAATCAATTTTATTCACTTCAATGGGCGTATAAACAGATCATTTGTAAACATATTCATAAATATCTTGAATTACATGATTGACTTCACATCATGAACTTGGATTCAGAAATCGGACAAATTGAACTGTAAAACATGCTGCTTATTTGGCGAACATTCAGCTTATAAGACTGGTACAAGAAGAAATTATAAACCCTCATTCTGCGATCAAAATTGAATACTAATTCACTTGTGTGCCACATTCAGTTAATGAAAAAAAATCTTTGGTTTTTAGGACATTTGCTGAGTCGAAAAGCAAACAGACTTACGTATATGAATGCACATATGCATGCATTTATCGAAGAATGTATACGTAAATTAAATTGACAGCTGTTTAACAATTTTTTTTACATTTGCATGCATTTATAATTCAACGTCTGCACCTGTATAGGTGATAATTTATTTGAAAAAAAATGTGAAATCAAGACAAATGAAATCTATAAAAAACATTATAACAGCAGCTAAAATAACATAGTAAGAATGGTTATTAATAAAAGCGAGGATCTGAAAGGATTTCGTGTTTCTAGCATAATAACCAACCACGGACAATCAAAGTTTGATCGCCGTGTATCACCACCGTTATTAAAAAGGCCTGATCTAATTATATGAAAATCGAACTCGTGTCCGGGCCCTGTAGCTGGACTCAGTCTGTACTCATCGCAAACTCGCAACATGATATGTACAGTATTTTTATCTTAAAGGAACTTCAGTACTGAAAACTAAAATTAACAGAACATTTTTATATCCTAACTGTAAAATGTATGACGTTATCGATATGCAAATGTGGTTGAAGAAGATGTACGAACATACATTATATGTATACATATTTTAAATACATGGTGCTGTATACATACTGTACATGTATGTATGTACATATATGTATGCATGTACATCAGACGGTACGCCGTATAATAAACATGATTATGCATTTTTATGATCATGGCTATCGAGAATACGGTTGGAATGGTGACGATTTGCAAGGATTACGGCTTTTATAGTGCATTCCATGGCACTTTTCGGACCGGCTCGATTAAATTTTCCAGATTAGTCCTAAAACTTAACGCCTTCAGTATAGGGTTTGAGTTCAGCATACAGTGGATTGGAAGAAAACATTTTGAATTCGTTGTTATAATGAATGGAATTTGTAACTACCAGTAATTTGTTTTATTCCAATAAATGTCAATAAAGTTTGGGTGCTAACTTTTTCGAATTTTTTTTACTGAAGTTGCACTGAGTAAACACTCATGTTCAACTATAAAAATCAAGTATAATACATGTCCATCAATCTGACTGGTACACCAAACCCCAAGTAACTTACAATTATCCTATAAAAACGGTTGTTTCAACGTGAAACTTCAGTCTAAGAAAAAGTGTTCGAGTGGCGATGTCTAGACAGTTATATTTTTGGAACTTACGGCAAACACACCTCGGTAAAAAGACCATTTCATTACTGAACACTGGAAACTTGGCTCTCGTAAATCTTGGTTGCCGGTTTGATGATCAGTGACAGTTACATTCTTATTCTATATGGTCTTATATGGAATGTCTGACACTGGGTTACCAATCTTGTTCAGATTGAATTTAGCAGCAAAAGTCAACATCAACAATTCCGGTTGCATGCACATGCTTTTAGACTAGTAATTGAATAACAAAACGATGACGACTTTATTACTTATACTGTTTTGTTTAATGTAATCCACAAAACATTAGCCATAAAAGTTATCCAAACAGTCCTGTCATTGTGGTAAAGGACAGATGACCTCGGTCGACATCATGTCATCGCGTCCAGTTGACACTTATGTATATGAAAAGGATGTCTGCCACGGAAGCGCTAGGTCACTTTAAAAAAGTGCCGCTCCCAAAATAAAATGTGTAACTTTCGATGGAATGTCGTCATAAACGTCAACACATAAAACGAGTATTTTGTTCTTGCTGTCGGGTTAAGTTAATGGTAATTTATTTGTGTTTTTCGTGTTTTGGACCGAGTTGACAACTGGAAGTCTGGAACTATGGCATATGTAAATTTCTGAGTACATAATGAACATGTCTTTTATAGCGCTATAAACAATAGTTTTCCTCATTTCTCCATCGCGTTTACTTGATACATCCTATCACGACTAGCTTTGGGTAAAAAACCAAAAAATAGTGTTTGTATGGAAAACATTTATAACATGACATAATAGCACAGATTACATACATAGTACATACTGTATATTCCATTATGTAATGCCATTGTATGTACCATTGTTTTTTCTGCAGTAACTGTCCAGTAAACCAACAGATACAGAATAATCTAATAATAAGTATGAACGTATAAACGCATGTGATCTTGATGTGCATATCCTGTACTTATGCTGGAATGCAGGCTGACAAAGATTTAATATGCCGTTTGAATATGATTGATGTTAAATTGTGTGCCCTCTTGAAAGAAAATGGGTAAAAGAGTAAGTGAAAGGATCAAGAAGCCAATGTATACAAGGCGGAAGCGTAGACTTATCACCGTACGCGGCTGCGGCATTACCCAAGAGACCGTTCCCGGCAAATAAAAGTGGAATATTGTATATCTGATTCACCACTTCGCTAAGTACCATCGAAAATTCCGCCTGGAGCTTCTGAAACTTGCATTATGAAAAAATCACGGGGAAATTATTGATCACTGTTTGCGTGTGTTGCGTACACGACACCAACGTGAACAACACAGTACTTCACGAGACACTGACTCACTGACTCACTCACTCACTCACTCACTCACTCACTCACTCACTCACTCACTCACTCACTCACTCACTCACTCACTCACTCACTCACTCACTCACTCACTCACTCACTCACTCACTCACTCACTCACTCACTCACTCACTCACTCACTCACTCACACACTCACTCACTCACTCACTCACTCACTCACTCACTCACTCACTCACTCACTCACTCACTCACTCACTCACTCACTCACTCACTCACTCACTCACTCACTCACTCACTCACTCACTCACTCACTCACTCACTCACTCACTCACTCACTCACTCACTCACTCACTCACTCACTCACTCTCCCACTCTCACTCTCACTCTCTCACTCACTCGCTCATGCACTCACTCACATACACACTCATGCACTCACTTACTCACTCATGAACTCACTCACACACTCCCTCACTCATAAAAACCCTTTCTTACAAATACAGTAAACCAAAAAAAATACGCTGGCACTGCAGTATCTCCGATCCAAAACTAAAAAGACAAATTCCGTTGCTTATACGGTAAGATTTGACCTTTGCAAGTTGTAACGACGACGATGCTTTCATCGACAAAAAACCGATATAGTGAAATAAAATATTAAAATGATTTGAAAGTATGATATAATATTATAATAGGTCTGAATGGTTACATTTTAGAATGCTGAGGTCGGCGGCTACAGATCTGCTGCGAAAAGCCGCTAACTCGCAGGCAAAATGCGTAGTTTCGGCGGCCTTATCGACTGTGCAGCCCGAACTGAGCCCACCAGCAGTTAAAGCCCATTGTTAGCAATTTTATTTGAGCTCGAACAATAATACGGTTGCTTGCATCAACAGATGATGCGGTTCTCTCTCCCCTTTGCTTTTTACGGAATGGTTTGTTTGCAACTTTTAATATAACCTGTCAAAGGAAAGGGGGAGCGGCAGCAACCAGCCGCCGATGGTTTTCCTCACTTACTTACTCACTCACTGTCATATTCACACATTGACGTACTCAATCGACACTAACTCACGTACTCTCGCGCTCATTTATTTCTTGGATCTCTCTTTCATTTACGTATTCACTCAATCAATCGTGTAATCACTCGATCACTCGGGTCAGGTGTCGAATCGGGGGTAAAAAAGGCATATACCTATATGCCGATACGCATATGCCAGTTGGCATATACGTATATGCCGATACGTATATGCCAGCATATACGTAAATGCTGATACGTGTATGCCATCGGGTAGCCTGGCATATACGTATATGCCGATACATATATGCCGCCGCAGGGGTGGGCCGGGTTTTTTGGCACTTTGCAGGGGGTGGGGGGGGGGGGGGGGTAGCCGACAGAAAATCCCATTTTACCCGACCTGTCCGAAAAGTGGGGGGGGGGTAAGGTCGGGTAGGGGGGGTAGAAAAAAAATTTTTTCGCATAAAACGCTTGTTTTTTGCTTGTTTTTGCTAAAAAAATCTTCTATTATATGGTATAAACATCACATATACCGGTTTTTTCAGGTTTTAACCAAGAAAATTAACCCAGAAAACGTGTTTCTTCGAAAAAAAATTCTTACAGCCAGAAAATTTTGAAAAATGAGCCTCAAAATCGAGGTTTTGAGGCCGATTTTCTCAAAAATTTCGAGTAGGGGGGGGGGAGGGGGTAGGCGACCTAAATTTTTGTCTAGGGGGGAGGGGTAGGCTACCCGCCGACCCTGAAAAGTGGGGGGGGTAAACCCCCCCTACCCCCCCCCCCCCCCCTGCGGCCCACCTCTGTATGCCGGCATATACGTATATGCCGATTATTGGCATATACGTATATGCCAATTATTGGGGATGATGACAGTTTTTTTTCAAACGGATCCCACCTCCGCGCTCCGCGCGGTGTTAACGCGCTTGTCCTCGCTATCGCTCGGACAAGCCAGCCTTACGATAGGTTATCGGGGGTTAACGAACAGTAATACTTCGAAGGGAATAGTAAAACTTTTAAACAAATCGCAAAACGGGCGGATGAGGGGTGGTGGGACCCACAGACCCTCTCAACAGCCTAAAAGCTAACAACTAACTTTTGGCATATACGTATCGGCATATACGTATATGCCGCATATACGGCTGGCATATATGTATCGGCATATACGTATATGCCGGCATACATGTATCGGCATATACGTATTTGCCAATACATATACGTATCGGCATATACGTATATGCCGATACATATATGCCGGCATATACGTATCGGCATATGCGTATCAGGCATATACGTATATGCCTTTTTTACCCCCGATTCGACACCTGCCCCGATCACTCCATCTTCCTATTTATGTAGTCGGCTTACTTTAAATGTGAAGCCTCCCTTGCTTTATTACACAAAATTTAATGAGAGAATCGCAATAGATTTAAAAATTACCAAATTCTTGTTGTACAGCAACGGTGCGAAAAATTGACGAGGCTCAAGTGAAGAAGTTGATCGATTACGGCAAATATGTGGCTGAATGTCTGCCCAAATTTGTACAGAAAGTGCAGGTTCGTTTTGGTAGTAGTCTGTGTTGACAATGAGATAGCTAATGCTGATTATTTGGTCATGTAAATTACGGATATCAGGCTTCATAACAGGTGAAACTTCATCTGCGACCAGGAGTGAGAAAGGGGTCCATTTATTCCTTCGCCACGGGGTGGGTTATCTGTGACCTGAGTGAGACACACATCCAAGGTGTCTTGTGACCCGACTCAATGAAAAGTACCTCGAAATTGGTCTAAAACGATCGAAATCAGTCGCGCGGTTTTACACCATAACTTGTGTTATTGCAGAGGCGGGCCGCTGGGGGGGGGGGGGGGGGGTAGGGGGTTTACCCCCCCCCCCCACTTTTCAGGGTCGGCGGGTAGCCTACCCCCTCCCCCTAGACAAAAATTTAGATCGCCCACCCCCTCCCCCCCTTCCCCTACTCGAAATTTTTTAGAAAATCGGCTTCAAAACCTCCATTTTCCAAAAAATTTTGGCTGTGAGAATTTTTTTTTCGAACAAACACGTTTTCTGGGTCAATTTTTTTGGTTAAAACTTGAAAAAACCGGCAAAACGCCAAAAAAAACCCGGCCCACCCCTGTGTTATTGTATAATTTTTTGTTATTTTCGGCCTATCTAAGGTATTGCAAGAGATAATAAACCATTCATTTTAGTATTCTTCATTCAATACAGCTTTAAAATTTAAGATTGCCGCTGGTGATGAACTGGAGATTCTGGTTGCTCCGACCGGTATCTACCCGGTGATGTCTTTCCTGCGTGGTCATCACACGGCTCAGTTCACATCGTTCTCACTCTGTACTGCCGTTGATGTGCCGACCAGGGTCAACCGATTTGAGGTTATCTATTCTTTATTTACTATTAAACCACTTATCTCGATAATTCGTTCGGTTGCCTAGCGAATATCGGTGTCGTTTGTGAAATCTTTTCATAATCTCGTCAAATTCTTTCTGGATTAGGTTACTGCTCTGATACCTACATATGTCTTGTATAGGTTGCCGGTTCTATCGGAAATGCCTGTCTTTCAAGGGTGGGTTATTTGAACGATTTGAGGCATCTAACACTGACAGCGAAGTCTCTGATTATAAAGACAATGTTTAGTAAGGTTAATATGATCAGTTTAGGCGAAGATTAAGGTTTCTGGTGCGACAATATTCATATAGTGTGTTAATACAGATGATTACAGTAGACTGCCCGAGCTTTATATTTATTGTATACTTATGTTAAGGTGGTGTACAACCTGTTGTCTGTTCGCTACAATGCCAGAGTGCGTGTCAAGACCTACACAGACGAACTGAACCCGATCGAATCGGCCACTCCTCTCTTCCTCGGTGCCGACTGGTATGAACGAGAGGTTAGTCATCATAGTTGAAGGTGCCGTATCATCAATTTGGTGGTATCCTTATGTCAATTTGCATGAGAAAAGTTCTTTCTCCGATCTTTAGCTCGTTTGGCCTTAGTTACCTTCCATCGCAATTTAATTTTTTTGCAATGCAACTTTTTTCAAACCAATATGTTAGGCTTCACTTCAATCAACCACCAGAAAAATCCGATAATCTATAGTATAATTTTTATAGCGTCCTACATGTTTATGCAATCAAGTCAGTTGTATCTTGCATCCTAGCATGTTTGTTCAGGTTTACGACATGTACGGCGTCTGGTTCAATAATCACCCGGATCTTAGGCGCATTCTCACTGACTACGGATTCGAGGGACATCCTCAGAGGAAGGACTTTCCGTTGAGCGGATATCAGGAGGTTTGGCTTCATAATATAGATGAATCGAACTTCTTTATTCAACTAATTAGTTGAAGCCTATTCATGCTTCAATTTTATTGTTCACAGCAGCGAAGGTAAAAAATTTTGGTTTCTTTCGGGTGTAATCTCGGCGACCAGCCTGAATCAACCTTGGTTTATAACCGTCAAAACCCCAAGTACTCTTCATCTTCAGGTTCGCTACGACCCAGAAGCGCGTCGAGTCGTCTATGAGCCCGTTGAGCTGGCACAGGAATTCCGCAAATTCGATCTAGAAACTCCGATTGAGACGTTCCCGGCTTTCAGAGAATCAACGAGTACGTCAGCGTATAACGTTGTGGTGGACAGGACAGCCGAGACAAAACAGAAGATGGGCATCAAATGATCGTGCTTATTGGCTCACATGCTTATAGTCAGTGCAACTGAGATACATTACTACATTGAAATAAGTAAACAGATACATTTGCTTTCGACATATTGCATTTAGATATCTGTGTGTATTTGTGGTTAGCTAAGATTGGGTTGGCAGTTGATCAGACTTGTTCAAACCAATTACATGTGTATTTATTATGCCGTTTACGAATAATTGAGCAGCAGCAGTGTAACTTGAGTATGGTTCACTCATAAAAAGCCTGAATCAGTTACTATTCATTTGGTGACTAGGACTACAACTTGTGTCTGTATTTTGCATAGTGTTATTTTTGGGATTCTTAATGGATTCAAGTAGATATTTTGTATTGTCAATAATGGTTTTTGTGTATAGTCTTAATTACAAATAATACAATTTATTACTTATATCATCATTGCTTGTGAACTTTTATTTCAAATTTTTTATAACAGTTTCGAATAGATACTATCACATTGGTAAGAAGAGGGGACTAACGAGGTTCAAAGGTTTCAGATACACTGAAAATATTCAGTTATCATGAGTCAACACAATAAAACTTAAAAATAAATTGAGTGCTTGGTTAAATAATAACGACTAACTGAATGTTGAAATGGCATAGGCAAAGACATATTATAAAATTATTATGGTTAGGAAAACAGCCATTTATGATATGCATAGATAGAATGTTACAAAAAAGTATACAAACCGATGAAGCCTCTACAATGTGATTACGTACTTAATGTTATACCATAGTTCATGTAAGCCATCAACGATGCTTTATTGAACGTTACGTTGTTATCAACTCGACTCGACATTTCTTTCCTGATCTCTCTTCAATAACGAATCCTCATCCCCACATCCGACCGGAATGTTGGTGGGTTTAATGTGCTTTGCTGTTGACTTACCAGAGTTGGATGTGGTTGGGAGCAGCTTTTCTAGGTTCATGCAGGGATACTCAATAACGAGTGCGATCCCCATACCATATACGAAACCAGCCACCACTTGCGGCATAAACAACACCAGTATGTGGTAAGGGTGGCCCTGAAATATATCATATCATTGCTGAATGCTGATCATGTATAAGACTTGCTTAGTGAAATAAATAAACCAACCTATGTAATAACACTAAACATATGTACGCTTTCTTATCTCCTACTTCTTCACGTTAGTGTAGTCATAGAAGTTTTGAACACACAGACACAGCTGTCTGCTACTTTCTCACGATCAGCTTGCCATTACTAAGACATATTCGTCGTTACTCTGCTCCACATGCCTCTTAGTTGTTAGTGTACTTTATTTGTAGGCAGGGGTGGGCCGGTTTATTTGGCATTTTGCAGGAGGGGGGGGGGGTAGAATTTTGAAATCTCAGATTACCCCCTCACCCCGAAAAGTGGGTAGGGGTAGAAAAATTTTTTTTTCGTAAAAAACCCTTGTTTTTGCTAAAAAATCTTCTATTTATAAGGTATAAACATCACATATACCGTTTTTTTCAGGTTTTAACCAAAAAAATTGACCCAGAAAACGTGTTTGTTCAAAAAAAATTCTCACAGCCAAAAATTTTTAAAAAATGAGCCTCAAAATCGAGGTATACCCCCCCCTCCCCCCCCCCCCCCCCAGCGGTCCGCCTCTGTTTGTAGGTGAAGTTGACTGACCAACCTTCCAGACATACGGTACGCCTTGCATCAGGTGAAGGCCCATTATCGGCAGAAAACTGTACAAGTAGCATCCATAGCTGCCGTTGGCCAGAGGAACAAAACCACGCCAACTGAGAAGAAGGTTTATCCATCCGGATGGTTGTAAAATGCAGGATACTATGATGAATGATACTCCAATAGCGAATACTGTACGATTCAATGCACCGTAGATGACGTTGTACGTGTACCTGTTGTGGCAGACAACAACCGCATTAATATCATGCCGGAACGAGTTACACAAACACAACAAAATGAGAATTTCACATACGTAACTACATACGTAATGTACATAACGTAGCTTCCAAGTTCAAATTCTATACCATTTCATTTTTATCTATCACACACCATCAGTCATTAGATACTTGCACCCAGTTTTTTATCCGAGTTTGTACTTACGACGTTTAGACTATATTATGATTTTCACTCACTTCTCTTCCAGTTAACCTCACTCGAGCATTCACTCCACCATCCACTCACCCGACCACTCATTAAGTAAATTTTTCAATACTCATTCCCTCACTCAAACACTCATTAATTGAACCGCAATCACTCATTCACTCAGAAAACCACTCATAACTCACTCACCCAATCAATCAATAACAAATTCAATCGTTCACTTACTCACTCACTCACTCGCTCACCAACCACGGCCATCCATTTATCATCGGGTACAACCCGAATGTAGCCAGTAACGAAAGCGCCATGCCCAGGGTCATGAATCCGGCAGTCAGATTCAACATTCCACTCACTTCAGGCATTTTTAGTGAAGAGGAATGTAGCTGACCACACCATTTTCTTAGAAGAAATCCTAGTAGAATCCCAATCACATAGGGACCGATCCGGGTGTGTGGACGAATGTAAAGCTGTTATAAGTATGGTTATTTGTATATGAATGAATGAGTGGATGAATGAATAATTCAATGAATGAGTGCATGAATGAATAATACAATGAATGAGTGAATGAGTTAGTTAGTTGAAGAATCACTGCTGAGTATACATACATATACTGAAAATGTTGACACCACCTGAAACTGTTCAGTGCAGTACCTTTTTCTGTAAAATAAGTGAGCATTTCATTGAAAGGTCTACAGTGTTAGAATCTGAGTAGCGAACCTGGAAATAGTATCCGACCACGTCTGGATTATAGTTATCGGGCATTACATGAGCCATCATTGTACCGGGGTAGTTGTACTCAATGAAGAAGTACGCTCGAATGGCTGCCGATACCAACACTGTGATCACGATCAGACTAACTCCACATGCCAGCCGGGTTTTGCGCAAAGTGAGCAGAAATATTGGGCTGAAATTGAATATGTATAGCCTATCCATGGTTTCTTGTTACTCAAAATGTTTTTGGCGCGCAGTTTGAACTCAAACCGCATAAAATTCCGTTTTTATAAATTCGGACACCAGACGAACGATGCGCTAAATTCATTGCATATGTGGGAAATAAACTTCAGTAACAAAATAACGTGACTAAGCTATATTTTTGTTTCTCCCATTTACTCACTCACCTGATCACATAGAAGCACCAATCGCAGTTCACGTACCACAGCCAATTCAAACAGAAACTGTCGGAGAAGGCGGTTATTAGAAGAAGTTGTTGCCACCAGTTGTCACGGCACATGATCCGAGGGTCACCCAGTGGCCAGTTGGCATGATAGTGTGTCACTGAGTAACGGGCTAACACTGAAGTTAAAAAAAATTTGTCATTCATGTTGTTTTGCAGATTAATCGTTTTAAATTTTCTAATATTGGAAAACTATATCTACGCTCAAAAGGGCCGAGTTTTCGAAAAATGCAATTCAATTAGTACTGAGTTTAGTTTCACAAGATCCTGACCAGCTGACTTATTCGTAAACTTGATGGCCTCTGTATTTACTAACTTGTAAAGATAAAGTAGGCATAGCTCGGCCACAGTCGTACCAGACGGTGTCGGTAGAATTTCAGCCAGAACCAAATGGAGTTTTCTTCATCTGAAGACATCAAACTTCGTCAATACACCAAGTACATTAAACAATCAATCATTCGTTTAATCCCTCACTTCCTCACTCACCAATACGTCCAAAGTAAGTGTACGCTGTCAGACAACCACTGAGCATGAAAAACGTATCGACAGCCAAGGCATAATTGGTTACAATTTGCCCAAAAAAATTATTAGCCAGGTCGTTACGCCAAGTATCCAGATCTTGGATGAAGTAGTTGGCCGTGTTTAGACTGTGACCGAACACGATCCACGTCATGGAGAGCGCTCGAATACCTGTCAGTGAGGGAGTGGGTGGGTGGGTGGGTGAGTGAGTGAGTGAGTGAGTGAGTGAGTGAGTGAGTGAGTGAGTGAGTGAGTGAGTGAGTGAGTGAATAAGTGCGTGAGTGAGTGAGTGAGTGAGTGAGTAGGTGAGAGTGAGAGAGTCAGTGAGTGAATGAGTGAGTGAGTTATATAGTGAGTGACTGAGTAATTGAGTGAGTTAGTGAGTGACTGAGTGAATGAATGAGTGAGTGAGTGAATGAATGAGTGAGTGAGAGAGTGAGTGAGTGAGTGAGTGAGTGAGTGAGTGAGTGAGTGAGTGAGTGAGTGAGTGAGTGAGTGAGTGAGTGAGTGAGTGAGTGAGAGAGTGAGTTATGTACTTAGTTAGTTAGTGAGTCAGTCGTATACCATAAGTGTGTAAAGCCCGTATGTTGTTTCTGCAAGCAAAAATATAGCCTAAAACTTCTGATAATGAAACATCAGACAATCAGTGTTAACACGCACATTAATCATCATCACCCCATGCTACACTGTGGTAAACTATGGTGTCAACCGAGTTGAGTTGAGGCTACTGATGTTTCATTATCAGAAGTTTTGGGCAACATTTTCGCTTGCAGAAACAACATACGGGCTTTCGTCTGTGTTGCTGTCAAAAACGGATTTTATAAAGGCACTAAAAAGTTTCCGCAAATTATATATTATAGCTTTTTACACCCCAATGTTTTGACCCGGTGTATGAAGTTGTTTTGCCATCAATAAGAACGATTTTATAAAATGAAAAATAAAATAACGTGGTTTTTATGTGTTTTATTTGTTTCATACCCATATGCATGAAGTGAAGACTATGCATTCTGCCATGTGTAATTGAATCCAATGGATTTTTGTGCCGCTTCTCCTGTAGATGGACTGAAGCAATAACATGTCCTAGAGCAATGGTCAGAGTTACTCCGAAATTATTAACATAATCCTTTCGGCGCGCATTTAAATTTCGGCACGCGTTAAATCCAAACTAAAAATTTCAGTTTTTCACATTTACAGTACATGTGGAAAACATACTAATAAACACACCCAATTCGTTTTTTGTATAGTAATTTCAGAAAAAAATATTAGTAAAAAGATACCCTGACCAAGCTTTTTTTAATGTTGAGTTGTCTCACTCGGATAAGACTTCGCTGGGTCCCAATCACGAATGGTGCTTGCCATAAGGCATATCATTAAATAAAGTTCCAAGTCACTTCGGATGTTCAAGGCATAATCTTTAACGACCCTCAGCTTGTAGATCACATCACACTTCTGTTTGACTGCCATAAGGCTTTGGGTGACGGCCCCGGGATTCGAACCCGCTTGCGGCCGGTCAGGCGGTTTCAGAGTCTATTTTTTTTATAGCACCTTAACCACTTGACCAACGAGCTGTCTCTGCTAAAACATTCTCCATTGGAACGGTAGTTCTGATTGTGTGATCTTCCATATCAAAACGATTTCCAACGCCCGAAAATGTCACCTGCAAAATATTACGATATTCTCTCTCGTCTTCACCTTAGTTAGATAAACTTTTTAATTCTGGGTACATTCTCAAACCTCAGATTTTATCACAAATGAAACGAGTTAAACGGTTTCACCGGTAGCATTCGCTATTGTAAACATGCTGCAGCCAATCAGCGAAGTATCAGAGGCGGAGCCTATCACAAGTCATTTTTAATCCCCGTGGGAAAGCCGATAATTTGCATCAAATGGGTGGTGGGAAAGTTATGGTTCCCACGATGCCGCGTTCGTTGATCGGAAGGCCATGGGTCGCAGTCATGTCAGTTCTTCAAGTTGTATTCGTTATCCGATCACGGCTACCGCATATTTTTGCCAGCAACGCGATGCAAAACCAACATATTATCTATAATTACCCGTATCGTACGCCCACGCCGGTTGGTTATCGTATTATTTTTATTATCCTGTCCGGCGTCCGCCTTTTTTCATTTTACTTATGTATTTTGTATGTGAGATAAGTTTTGTTTATAATGGTTAGTAGAAAGACGAGAACCTACTGATATGAGGGCCGTATATGTACGTACGGTTGGAATACAAACTGTTCATACCATGTTTCATAACCCCTGACACCGGTACGTTTGTATCATGTAATTTCGCATGACAATTCATTATTTACGTTTGGAAATGTAAGTGTCGCTAAGTGCTCACGTCTTACCTTACGGTAGTTGATCGCCTATAAAAGCATGTGTCATAGTTACGGTATGTAATAATACGGTACATAGTTGTCGTTTTTGTTTGTAACAGTTTGTGGTGAAGAATGAAATTTGTTGTATTGCTTTTGAACATTTTAACATTTGCAGGACCATGTTGGATCGGTTGCGGTTGCGGGTCACCACATCAACTCGTCGGTACCAGTACCACTGACACCTAGCGAATGGACGTTGGCCTGTTCCTACTCCCTCCTGTTCCTGCAGGTACTCTCTACTCTATTCTTATTCTTCAACATTATTCAGTTGTTATGCCATAATAGCCAAGTAGCATACCAAGTCACAATAGTGAAATAACGGTCATCCGATTTACAATGACAATCACTGATCATCAACAACGTTCTTGAATGCGCTGTGTCTCAACCCGGGGCTCGAACCAGAAACGTCGGCGAGCGAGGCCGGCGCCTTAAACCACTTGACGAGGGAAGCGACAAACATTGATTGTTTGAATGATTCACAGCTTGAATATTGTAGGGAGCAATAGGCAAAAGGGCATCAGTGAGTCATGGACAACAGAGAATGCACAATTTGTCTGAATGCACCGATTTAACAGAATCTTATATCATTTGGTTTGATATGACCAGTGGTTCACTAATTTACCCCTCGTCTCGTCCCACATGTTTTATGATAACTGAACGCATTTTCAGTACCACCAGCAACAACAACATGGATTACGCCATGTTCCTGCCCCGTTCCGACCGTGGCCACCACCCCCTTCTCCACCACCAACATGCTGGTTGTCATCACCTCCACCTGCGTCGTGCCATGTTACCCCGGCCCGTCCCATTGTAAATAACAAAAAGTCATCGACTAACGGTGTGTTACTAGAACAGGGTAGATGTCGATATCTACGTTGTTGTTTGTGTGTGTTCGCCACGGTTTGTGGTTGAGTGGATGAATAAATTTTTGTTTTGCTGTTGAACGTGTTTACCATTTGCACTTTGCAGGGTCATGTCCGATGAGCAGGTCGCTGTCACTCACTGACCGCCAGCATCACAGGCTGCAAAGACAGCCACATTCATACATCAACGACAAGAAATGCAACTTCTGTTACAACAACGCCCGATACGCTTACGAAATGGTGAGTATTTTTGTCATAAAAAACTGTTGTAATGGCCTTAATTTTCTTAACTTCAGGTTGACTTCATTTATGTCCGTGAAGTGAAAGAAATCCGTGATTATTCAAAATATAGGATGTATCAGCTTATTTTCATTCTTATTTTTAATCACTGACTGTGACTATTATTTTATTTAAAGAATTACAACAACGAGGACTTGTCCCGAATGCGCGGCCAGGGCGTGTGGGATCACGACTGCAAGGACGCGCATGGAAACGTTGTGTTCGTTCACATTATCACGTTTACTTTTTATTGATTATTGTGATAGATGAATGCGAATTTTTTTACTTTCAGTTTATAGCGCATTTATTTTAGCTGCTTATCTTAAATAAAATAGATGTGTGGTGTTTTCTATGTTTGATTCGTCGATAAGTTGATTTGCCACTATCGATCGATAGAAATTCTGCACTTATATCCTTTGCAGATGCCCGGTCCTGTTCAAATACAGGTGCGAATTCTGCGGTGCCACGGGTCCTCGAGCGCATACAGTGAGGTATTGTGAGAAAAAACGCAAACACATTCAAGAAACGGGCGTTAATTGTCGAAAGTCTCGATCCTATACATTCTGATTCAGATTGAAGGTTTCACTCGGCTATGAACCCGAATGAATACTGTAACCGGTGTGTGGCTATGGTAATAAATAGCTTAGTTTGAATTATAAAGGAAGACCAGGAACTATAGTTATTTGTTGTATATTGCAAACAACTTGTTTATTTGTGTTGGGACGATTTCCTGTTTTGTTTTCTCTTTTTTGTGTGTTAGTTTTACACAGGGGTGGGCCGGGTTTTTTGGCGTTTTGCAGGGGGCGGGGGGGTAGAATTTTGAAATCTCAGTTTACCCCCCCCCCCCCACCCCGAAAAGTGGGGGGTAAGGTCGGGTAGGGGGAGGGTGTAGAAAAAAAATTTTCGCAAAAAAACCTTGTTTTTGCTAAAAAATCTCCTATTATAAGGTATAAACATCACATGTACCGGTTTTTTCAGGTTTTAACCAAGAAAATTGACCCAGAAAACGTGTTTGTTCGAAAAAAAATTCTCACAGCCAAAATTTTTTGGAAAATGAGCCTCAAAATCGAGGTTTTGAGGCCGATTTTCTCAAAAATTCCGAGTAGGGGGGGGAGGGGGTAGGCGACTTAAATTTTTGTCTAAGGGGGGGTGCTACCCGCCGACCCTGAAAAGTGGGGGGTAACCCCCCCCCCCCCCAGCGGCCCGCCTCTGGTTTTACACTACACTACTTGTAACCTCATCACTGATCCTTTCATGATTTCATCCTATGATTTGCTCACTTATTGGTCTTGTCATCTCTTCAAAGTCAAAACCTTGTCTGTAATATATGGTTATAGAATATTATATTTTTCAAACAACATTTTTAGTATACAGATAACGGAGGAGATGTGGAATAATAGATCGAACATTTTGAATCTGTCCTGTGAAATGATTCCTCCACTCAATTGAGAATGCTCTGAACTGTTTCTGTATTTCACATATACTCGAATTTTTTGGTTACGCCTTTTTTCGGGAATTTTTTTTTGTGTAAAGCCTTTCCCTCACCCAGAAATTGGCGGTCGATAGCAGCAGTTTGGGTTGAAGAAAAGGTTTTACACACAAAAAAGTTCCTAAAAAGAGTCATAATCATCTTTCTAAGAACTTTTCTGTGTGTAAAACATTTTCATCAACCCCAAAATGCTGCTTTCGACCGCCAATTTCTGGGTGAGAGAAAGGTTTTACACAAAAAAAAGTTCCCAAAAAAGGCGTAACCAAATAATTCGAGTATACTTGGATATCGTTATTCTACGGCAGATTGTCGAGTTAACCTTGTCTGCTCAAACCATATTCTTGCTACTTTGTCTATATGTTTACTTAACAAATAAATTATAGTTGTCTATCGGTCAGTGCTCGGTGATATTCATATGTGAGCGGTTCTTCCAGTAATATCTAACTAACATTCAGAAATACAATTTTGATTGTGTGAAATTTATGTTCAATGCCATAGTTGGCTCGTTATGCAGGCATCGGAAATGGTAAGTAAAGAGGGCCACTTCTTTTCCGGGAGTTGTTTCCAGCTAGCCAGCCGTCAGGAGGCCGAAATTCGAGACGGCTACTCGTCACCGGATCAATTGTCTTCATATCTGGTATATTTTTTCCAGACGTCTATATAATTATACATGTTATGTCGATAAATGGAGTGGATTTTTTTTTAATTTACCTTTCATTATTTTGTTAATTTATTACGCAGCTGGAGTTTTTAGTTTCTCTGAGTGACCGCGGGCCGCATCTACTCGTATTTTTCGATGGTTCCAATTCCAAGAAAGATTTCCATAAACCTGATGTTATGACCAACCATAAACGCATGTGATGGCCGACTTGGGTGGTGCCTGACAGAGTCGTTCAAAGTTATCCGTTAACGAAAAGCATTCGGCAAGTTGCCGACCCAACTTGGATGTGAAATCGTGATATCGACATGCAATGGAAGCGAGCACGGGTAGAAAGAGAAGTAGTATGAAGAGGGCCAGATCGAACAGGGGTAATGGTTGCTGCAATTGAGTTTTATATTTAGATACGTTGAAATAATTGTGATTGAATCAGTCAAAGACGTGGAAGTGAGTCGATCGTATAATTAATGGTTTAGTGCACTTACCTGGTACCACATGGTGTCGTATCGACTGGGTATACAGTTAACAGTACTTGCATTGACCATCATCTCGCTGTCTGAGTGGTCAGTCACTGCCACTCGCAGCCATCCATCCATCAGCTGTTTGTGACTCGAGGCACACGATTTCGGTAGACACACACTCACCGTATCACGTTCTCAAATTATTATTTAATTACCATTATTTATATTTTCAAATTCATATTTTAAAAACAATACATTAATAAAAAATGTATCATTGCCTGCTTGGATTACGGTAACTTATTCATACGTAGTTGCGTTATAACCTGATATACAGTGGATGATGCGACTTCTAACTAAACACTGTGAAGGAATAAATAATTAAGGAAGTTAAATAAATATAGTTAATCAGTTATATGTTGACGAACCAGCTGTATTTGGTTGGCTGCTGTGACCATAACAGAATATAGATGGATGCCGTCCAACATCGGTCGATGAACTGCCCGACCAGGTGACGCACTGCAGGGCTCTGAAATTATGATAACTGGAGCTTAGGCTAACTGATTATGTGATAGTATATCTGGAGGATAGGGTAACTGATTGATTGATAGGGTAACTGGTTTTTTGATAGGATAACTTGAGGATACGGTAACTGGTTACTTTATAGGATAACTGAAGTATATAGGGTAACTGGTTATTTGACAGGATAACTGGAGCATAGGGTGACTGGTTTTTTTGATAGGATAACTTGAGGATACGGTAACTGGTTACTTTATAGGATAACTGAAGTATATAGGGTAACTGGTTATTTGACAGAATAACATGGAGCATAGGGTAACTGGTTTTTTGATAGGATAACTGGAGGATAGTGTAACTGGTTAGAATAGGTTTACCGACAGATTGATACATAACTGTAGTTTTACTGGAGTGGAATATAAGTTAACAGACTGTCTGATAAGGAATGATAGATACCGTAACTGGCTGATTGATAAAATGAAATTATGTATATTTGATTGGAATGTTAACCTGAGCGACTAGAACGGTGACTACTTATTCATAAAATTATGAATTGGTTTGGTTCAACGCACCAATCCAGAAGACTAACTTGTACACCCATTTGCTGTGCTCCACATTCAAGTATTTCTTATACGTGCCAATCGCAAACGCCTGCAAAAGATTGTCTTCCTCCAGACGTTGTTGATTGTTAACCGACGAATTGTACATCCATTGGATCAGATCTTGAACACACACATTGGACGACAACAACGTCGTATTTTGTTGGATCGGGGACGATTTTGATAGAAATTTAGCTGTGTCCAGGAAAAACTCCCTCACAAACGGACGATCGAACGAATGAATTCGGCTATCTTTGTTGTTGTTGTTGTTGTTAACGTGCGTTTTGGTGTTGATGTTGTAGTTGTTATCGTTGTAGCTGTTGTTGTTGGTGAATGTGGCAGAGGCTGCGGAAGCGATTAATAGGCAAACGACTGAGAACAACAGGTGAACCACATGAATATGTGGCGATTTCATGGTTCTGCAATTTATTTAGTTCATGGTTCTGTAATGTTAGTTTATCTCTTTTTCTTTCCATTCTTCTACCATTTCACCACCAAACTCTTTTTTTTTCATTTATTATCAATCAATAAGTTTTACATAAATACGGGGGATGTTACTTATACTGCCAATTATGCACATGTAGTAACTCAATAACAACATCTTACTTCAAAACATCCGTTCTGTGAATGGCGGCTTAACAAATCACTCCAATGCGTCGAAAATACATGGAAAATGTACTAAAATACCTAAATACTATATGTTATTCGTTTACTATTTAGTGGACTTAAATTTGACAATCTGACTGAATACATCGGAGTTTATTGCCATGAGTTGACCAATACATGAAAAGGTTTGACGGACGGATCTCACCGGATTTTCGCAAACTCGAGGATGTGAGAAAGAAACCTGCGGGGATTACTCCAAAGAAACGAGCAGATTTTTTTTCACACTAACATGGATATTGAATGCTATATACGCGTGGGAAAGCTGTCTTTTGCAGATCAATGCCAGATATGTAGAGTGTAAAAAAAGATATAAATGTAATTAATGCTAAAATTTCTGCAGCATAAAAACAATAGCAACATTAAATTTATCTGAGATTAAACATTGCCGCATTGTGTTTGCTGCGAAATAAGAAGGTTACTTCTTTTTCTGCATAATTGTATATGATGTGACACAAAAAGTTGATACATTGACATATAATTTAAAAATGTTATAAAAATATGAATAACAGCTGTTTTGACTCACTTCATTGAGCACGTGCACACGACGCGCATGGCAGCACTTTTTATATGCGGGAGTACTTTATGGTCAATCACGTTTATACTATAATAAGTATATAATAAAAATGAAAATAATCAGCAGTTTTACACTGGCTAATACACAAATGTGGATTTTGGAATGGACCAATTTGTACATGTGGGTATTTACGTGCATTATAAAGTTTGAAGTGGATGATAAACATAATGATGACATACGAAAGCCAGATGCGTCATGCCTAATTGAATTGATGTCAATCCCTTCAACTCATCATTTACACCTGTCATTTTTGAATTAAGAAACCAGCAGATTTACACGTTTGAGGCTTCGATCTACGTTTTATCAGTTTGCTATAATCGGATAATATTCATACAAGTGAATCACGAATACACGATTACAATGCATATACATAGAACAATTGAGTCATTGTCCAAAATCCTAGTATATATTATGAAGGGCGTGATAATCATCCAACATGTATATTTATATTATGAGCCGAAATTACCAACGAATTTCATGACATGTTCGAATCGAGCGTATAAATTAGATGAAAGTTGACCTTGCAGGACGTAGTTGCATGCACAGGATAATAAAGTCAGATTCAGTGGTGAATGAATGAATGTATGTATGTATCGAGTACTGCAAGGTACAAACTACATTTACAACTCACTAATTCACTAATAAAAATTGTTTCACGTTTTTATTAAATCTCAAATTTTGGATTTTTTACGCGGAATACAATCTGTGAATGATATGAGTGAGTGACAGAAGTATAATATAATATGAGTGAGTGCGTGAGTGAGTGAGTGAGAGAGTGAGTGAGTAAGTGAGTGAGTGAGTGAGTGAGTGGAAGCTTTTAAAGTTTTCATTCACTTCCTGTTTCACTGCTGACTGATCCAATTATGCAGGATTTTAACCCATATCCTTGTATAAACTTTTATCCCGCATGCCTGTTTGATCCACTTAGGTTCGCCTAGCCTAGCGATAAACCAATTGCGAAAAAACATGTAACATTTACATTTTTTCAAGTCTGAGTAATATATTAGTATATAGTAGTAGTGAGTTATGTAATCGGCCAGCCTTGACACTATAGCAATATCGATACTGTATGAGAAATTTTTCAGCTATGTAGATGTACATATGACGAAAACTAACGGACACATGTGACTGAAAATATGGCCCGGCTTGTATTTCAAGTTAAAATGATAGTGACTACATGAACAAAAATTTAACTTACCCCCGTGAACTGCTTATGTAAAATAGTTGGAGTTATATTGAATCATGCCTAGATGGCTCAATTTCATTATTCAAATGCTACTGAGTTCCATTTGTTCGGTCGTTCTGTTTCACTGCTTATTGACCCGTTTTCGTAAAGCTTTAGTATTCGTTATCCAGAAAAACTTGTCGTAAGCTCAATTATCCCATTTCATTGAAAATTTAGTAAAATTTATATCACTCATGCCCGGTTTGATTTACATGGCGATAAACCAATTGAGTAATATGTACATGTAAAATTTATATTTTTTAGTTTGATTGAGCGTCAGTGACTCGAATCCACTCACAAACGAAGTTTTACGCTAAAATTTACTGCTGGTTTACGGTAGTTTAACCTTTTTGTGTTTATTGTGGAACAAAAATACATTATATGACTAGATTCTCATATCACGTTTTCTGATACTCTTTATTAGACATTCACCTATATATATTTTTGACATAAAAAGTGATTTAAGAAATTTATATATATAAATACTGTACAAACAATAAAACAACACCAATATTTTCTACATGTTACTTTCTACGTACATAGATCTTCGGGAAATATGAATACAAGTTTAGTGATACTTATAAAAAGACACCAATTCGTTCAAGGTTGATGAAAACTTTCTGAATCTTAATCATTCACACGGGCTTATCACCAACAAGGTGAGATAAGAAAAAAACTAGGACATAAGAAACAATTATGTACATATATTAAAGGTTTTATCAAACTATCAAATTTATCATTTATTTCGAGAACAATGAAGCTGATACTGAGGGCTATGTATGTAGGACAACGCTCAAACATTGGTTAAGTTAGGTCAAAAACTACATTTATGAAGTACATATGAAAGCACTAGTCTGTATCTGAATATGATTCATTGATTATTTGTAAATAACAATATTATTATTAGTTCTACAGACTGAAATTCCGTTATGGAATTGAAAAAATTATAAAAAGAAGAGAGTTCAGACAATTCATCGAACAAAAAGTAAAGCTCCGACATAATTGGCATTTGCGCGATAAATATGTATAAATAAATAGCAAATTTAATTTAGTGTTGTGTGGACAACCTAACGTTAAATGTAACGTAGGTTTAACTTATTTTTGGCCTTATATCAATTTGAAATACATGGAAGTCACAGTGAAAGCTATATGTAGCTATAGTACAATACTTTTAACGAGTTATACTGTATGGGTTACGTGCAAACAAACGCCTAAGAAAATGGTCTTTTGTATAATATCTTTGTTCTTTTTAGTTATATAATTATCATGATTGAATGGAATACACTAATAATAAATTGAAAAGAAGACAAAGCGAGACGAATCGACAAGGACAAATACGAGTTGATGTGATTAATGGCGAATAACAATGAAGAACCGGTCAGAATTCAGTGTGAGTACCCAGTATTCAGTATGTAACAAACATGGCAATTTTCTCTGATGGCATAATAACTCAGTACATGTGAGTCGATCAATATGGAACAAGTTTTACAAGCCCGCATCCAACCCAATGCACAATAATCTTAATGTTAATTATCTTTACGTTTCTATATGCAAATGTAAATAATTCCGTCAACTAAAAAACCAAAGATCCAGATTTAGTTTGAGCATGAATCAGTCAATATAAAACTTTACAGTCAGCAAGTCAGTTTGTTGTTCGTTCAACGTCAGTGCTTCCGTTTATTCGACTCCTTGGCTGACGGACCACAATTGTTGAATTTAAGATTAGTGATGTCGTCCCGAAGTATTTCGACGTCATGACGTACCTGAAATGATAGAGTGATCTATTATTATACTGACTTGCTAACTCACTCACTCACTCACTCACTCACTCACTCACTCACTCACTCACTCACTCACTCACTCACTCACTCACTCACTCACTCACTCACTCACTCACTCACTCACTCACTCACTCACTCACTCACTCACTCACTCACTCACTCAATCACTCACTCACTCACTCACTCACTCACTCACTCACTCACTCACTCACTCACTCACTCACTCATTTATTGACTGACCGGCCGACGTACTGACTGATTGACTGACTGACTGATTGACTGACTGACTGACTGGCTGACTGACTGACTGACTCTCTGGCTGACTGACTGACCAACATCTTTCAGAAAATCAAGCGCCTTCTCAATAGCGTCTTCCAAAACATTAAACGAGTTGAGCTGATCGGTCGGTTCGGTTGCCGGTGCGACGAACTGCTTAACCGGATCGAACTCGAACGCAGCGTTGTGCCGATTCATGAAACTACAATATCATTGTCAGTATGCACATATTTATATGTATACATACTGGTACTTCAAGTTCTATATTTGATGAATGGTTTTATGGCCGAATACAACAGCAATCAGTAACGTCACAGGGTGACCAAAAGTTCATGTAAATTTTTCGGTCATATTTTGCATGTGTAAAATAAAAATGCATATTTCACGAGTTATACAGAACGTTTTAAATACTTGTTTGCTAGTCTTATAGTTTCATCCACTCACTGAGTGAATGACATCGAGGAATCAAGACATATGTAGGTACATATAATGATGTTTTGTAGGTCCCGCCGAGCCTGACTTAACTAAATTCATAAAAAGAGGTGAGTACCAACCATTGGTTGATGCGTTGACCGTTATGCACCGTAGATGTTACAGTCAACAGCGACGCACACATCAGCAACGTCAGGATACTGTAACCAATACAAACTGACCAGGTTCCAACACCTATCATTGTTCTTCGAAACATTTTGCAGACAAATTAAAGGTACGTAATCACTGGTTTGACGTTTTACTATCAATACAAAGTGAAGTGATATACTTAAAAAAGTCATGTATGTACATGTTTAAAAAAATATGTGAGCCATAACCAACCAAACTGTGCAGACAATGGTGACTACGGCTGCCACACTCAGTTCCAGTGGTATCGCCTCTCCGTTGTTGGAAGGGGTTACCGATGGAGATACTTCAGTCAAATATTAATCAGTAAATAAAGACAAATAAACAAAATATTAACGTAATTTTTAATGGTGTCGTTTTGTGAGAATAATCACAAAAACGGCAGATCTATCACTTATCAGCTAAATATTCAGTTTCAATCAACTTCGATTTAGTTAGAAACCACTGCTTTTATGCTGTAACCACCACTGCGAAAGTTGTTATACTATAATTTTTTTACAATATTGCAATATGGCTGCTTCACCATCAAATACCAGCATACCTATATAAGTTTTAGTGACAGTCTTGTGGAACTGTAAGTGATCATAAATATTCATTCAATAGTTGCTGAAAAAATAATTAATGGAAATTTTTATAGACAATTTTTTTAATAGAAATTTTGTCAATATGCCACAAGTCATGTGGCTATGTAAAGTGTAAACTATTAAATTTCATCAACCTTTCCTTTCAATCCTAAATGACGTTCTGGCTTGTCGTCGCGTTGAACTGTTTTGCTGTCCTAGATTTTGTACGGTCAGTTTGGTGTATTTTTCATCTACGAAATCTTCGTCACTCGATTCTTCAAAAAGAGATTCATCCTCATCGACTTGTGTGCTCTGGAAATGTACCTGTATGTGAGTGAGTGAGTGAGTGAGTGAGTGAGTGAGTGAGTGAGTGAGTGAGTGAGTGAGTGAGTGAGTGAGTGAGTGAGTGAGTGAGTGAGTGAGTGAGTGAGTGAGTGAGTGAGTGAGTGAGTGAGTGAGTGAGTGAGTGAGTGAGTGAGTGAGTGAGTGAGTGAGTGAGTGAGTGAGTGAGTGAGTGAGTGAGTGAGTGAGGCAGTGAGTGAGTGAGTCAGAATGTATCAAAGCAAGTGAAAGACACTACCTTTGCGGTATTTTGTATTATTGTTGGCACAATTTGAGCCAATTCTTCCGGTAAATCGTCCACTGCAGGTATTTCGGCGGTCACAGGCAGCACACAGGCTATTGTTTTCTCAGGTGTACCTTATTAATTAATTAATTAATCAATAATTATTTAAAGACTCGTGGTAATGGTAATTTTATGACTGATCGAGAGCCATGCTACATACATAACTAATGCCATTTCACTGATTGTCTCGCTTATCAACCAACCCCAGTTGCCTTTAGACCGTTCGAAAAAGGTAACAAGAAGCTGGAAGGTGTTGTCCCTACTAATCAATGACCCAAATATATACAAGCTCGTTTCAGTTTTTATGCCGACTGCATTCGGAAAGAAACGGGCGGTTTTTTCTTTGGTGATCGCTTCTACGGATCGAAAAGGTACCGATATCTGAAAAAATACAGATGAATTGGTCAGTGAGTGCATTGTTATCATTCAGTTGCTAACCGTTTTCTTAAAGCCGAGCAGATTAGAGTAGAAATTGACCCAGTTTCGCGAAACGTACAAGTGACCTTGGATCAAGGCTCCTTTATCCGTTACGTAAGCACAAGAGAAACCTGAAATACATGTAAGTATTAATTTACCGGTTAACTGACACAAAAGTTGATGCAGTTCATGACCCCTGTACCAGTACGTAACTAACGACAGACAAGATGTTCCCCATTGGGTACTTCTGTGAACAATTGATGAAATCGTCGCTGTTTTCGCTTTTTGCTGACGCGAGTGGCTTGATCCTCCTGAAAACTGCATTGTGAGTACGCAGTATTTTTATGAGAAGAACACCAACAAACTGCCGTTTTATCTCTAATTGTACGAGTATTCATTATTTGACTCACCAGATCATCGTCTGTATGATGGCTGCTGGTTGCGGTTACGGTATGATCCGGTATACTTCCGGCCCCACTGCAAATCGTTAATTGTCTGACTAGTTACTGTTTGTACTGAACTGGTTAACTAATTTCTAGAGTGTTTTTGGCTGATTAGTGATTTACAACTGGACTGGACTTACAGACTGACTTATGAATTGACTAACTAATTGATGGAATTTTATGAATCGACTAACGATTCATCAGTGCCTGGTTTCACATCGAGCTCTCTTCTGTACCTCGATGACTCAACGTAGTCCGGACCAGCTGGGGAATTTAATAAAAATCCGTCAGTTATTATAGGATAATCCGTTGTGTTCTGATTCCGATAACGTAATTGTTGTTTATGTTGCTGTTGTTGCTCTTGCTGCTGCTGTGGTTGTTGTTCTTGCTGCAGTTGTTGCTGATGTTGTTGTTGTTGTTGTTGAAAATGTGTTTGTTGTTGTTGCAGTTGTTGGTTGGGAGGAGTGTAGTCATCCATGGTGATTAGTTCGATGACCGATCTTACATACGGCAGTTGTGGAGTACATCAGTCACTCTGTAATTAATAGTCAGTCAGACAGGTGTTCATCCAAACAATGCGGTCAGACAGTCAGACAGTCAGACAGACAGACAGGCAGTCGGATAATGTGTCTGTCACGTATTCAATCTGTCATTGAGCGCGAGTCAGACAGACAGTCGGATAATGTGTCTGTCACTGAGTCAGTCACTGAGCGCCAGCCAGCGCTGCGTAAGCTGAACAGTCAACAACGGCCAAGTGTCAGTCATCTGAATGTATTATACTCACATTCACTCCCTTCATCAAATAATACCATTATATAAACTTTAAATCAAGCAGAATCAGTGAAGGATGAACTTTTTTGAAAACTTCATTAGTTCGTTTTAATGGTTATTGTAGGCGATGAGTGTTTTTTTCAAATGGCACATTCCTGATTGAAGATTAGGTTCAGATTAAGTAACATGAGGGACGGAGGTATTTTAACCGGTTTGCTAAGTATTATATTATTCATTGACATGCGAACTGGATTTCTGATATTTTTTTTATACGATGGTTAATAGGATATGATTGTTAACTCCATAAATCCATAATGGCTTCTTTCTCAAGTTTTATTTTCTTCGTGGTTCTTCAAATTATACCCGGAAATGATGGAGAAAATATCTAAATGAGAAAATTGTCGCAGTAAGTGTGGTATATGGCATATGCAGAATAGTTAGGCTGAATTGACACCAGCGCCTACGTGAGGTGAACAAACTATATTTTTATTTGGATGTAATCGGCAATATTTGTGTTTTATCGCAATAATAAAACTATTATTTTAAAGTAAAAGTAATAGGAACCAAAATCAGCAATTCAAAAGTGAAAATGAAAACAAGAAGGAGAGCAACGGGCTGCAGCAGCTGGATTGTGCACGTTTGGCACGGACACACATAAACAGCTTCATTGCAAGTACGCAGACTGACTGGTATAGACGGCACATATGCACGCTCACATACACATTGCCTGCAGTTGGCTCTGTGTGCCCCGGGCTCCAATCTACTGATCAATACACCCGGGCACTGTACCATACATATATGTATATGTACATATTGTATATAGACAGGCAGTTTGGTTGGTTTTTCAGGCTTTCATACTTTCACAAAAACACTGGAAATTCATGAGCATGTTATTGTGGTAAAAAAGATACCCATAATTTGATGTAAAGAGTCAAGGGTGCTGCATTCAGATGACTAGTTGAGCAAAGCTGCTACATAAGCTGCTTTTTTCATCTTGATCAAATGAATAAATCGGTTAAATTTAGTCTACACACTTAATTTTGTGTTTCCCCCAAATGTGGTGGTTTATTTCAGACCAATCGAAATCCATGGAGGCATTTGACACTTGTTTCTTTGCGATCCTGAGATAACAGCATCCTTTTTATTTACCTGTTAGTTTTATACTGCACGCATATTTATCGGTTTGGTACCGGTTATGGTTAAATACGTAATTTTATAGCGCAGTCAGCTGGCCGATTGGGTTTTCTGACTGTAATCCGTTTGTTGGTGCTTTGGTGATGAGAGTAGACCCATCCGTATATATTTGGAGGGTCGGGTCTGAGTGGTTTATAATAAAGCGAATTACCAATAGGGTGTGTACTATAGTTACTATTACATTATAGTGTAATAATGTATTTACCTAAACCAGAGCCCGAATTTCTTGATGTGAAATGAAAATGCGTGCTCAATCCGTTGATTCCGTGCCCGCAAGTTTGGCGCTGAGCGCCACTCAGCCTGTCAGTTGTGTAACCCAATATTTCGACCCACATAATAAATAAATAATTTGTGTTACCTTTGTACAAAACCATAAGTGATTGGATGTGTTTACAAAAATAAGCATACATAAATGAGGTAAATAAATGAAAGACAAAACGTTTTGCCTGTATGACATACTTGAACATAATTAATCAATTATCCGGTTTATTCATGTGCAATAAATTGATACAGCATACCACTGGAATGTCCAATAATAATATATGGTGCATAATACGAAGGCACGTCATCGAACGTCTACAGTAATTCGTTGTCAGTTTGTCGAAATATGATACAGTATACATAATGATATGTATAGCTTTGCTGATACCAAGTACAGTATTTTTATGTCATGATAAGCCACCACCATGATAATGGAATATGAAACCCCATCTAGAGGAGCTCAGACTATCCTTTGCTAACGTATGAGGGAACGTTCTAGACCATTGAAGATGAGACAAAAAACGACTGAGCCAAGTGTCGGTCACGCGGCATTCGCGGTCAACAACAAAAAATAGATGAACACAAATGGCGGTCGCTTCCGGCAGTTGAGACGAGTGTGATGGACAACGATGGTCACATTGAACCCAGATTCTTGTACAGGGTGGACCATAAATTCGAACAAGTTTGACAGATACGCTCGTTCCTAATCAACTGATTTACTCATTCTAAACGTCAGCTTGAACTGATTTCACATTTTTATCCTCTGGTTATTAATTTGTAATGTATAGAGGCAAAGACTAAAGTAGTGGAATGATAGATTTTTCAAGACGACAAAACAACCACAGCTGAACTTGTGCAGTGCTACTGTATGTACAATCGACCGTTTTTGGCCAACTCAGTATAAACCAGTTAAAAGCGAATGTTCAGTGGGCACGGCATCAGAAAACTTTAAGATGATCCAAAGGTCCGAAATCCAAAAACACGCATCGTATCTTATATTTTACTTGAAAAATTTTTGAAAAAGGACTTGTTGTCTGGAATAAACAAGATTTTAAATTGATGAAAGAAAAACGTTGTGAATACAGTACAGACCCAAAGATTCCTCGTTAAAAAATAATCATACCATGTCATGGATTTTTATAAGAACGTATGGGTTTTCGAAAAAATTTCCAGGGCCGTTTTATAACTGGAGTATACTGTATAATAGAAGTATATGAAGTAGAGAATGTGTGAGCAATGGAATGTTAGTCTGAGAACATACGCCGGCCGACTGAACGTTTTCGGGTCACATTTGAACTGGAATTCGAGTTGACCATTGGAACTTGACATAACTTTTCGCTGCTTTTCCAGTTTATGATGGTGAAAGTTCTCTAGTTAGCGGAATGTTATGATGTAGTGCACCTAAATGTGATGTATATCCAGGGTTTCTCGTCAAGGTATGGTGAATGGTTTTTGTTATAAACTTTTGCAGAACTGCGTGTATCAATTAAAATGATCATATTTGACAGAACATTCATTGCGTGAAAGTGAACTGAAAGTGTTCTGTTTACGCGATACATTTACTATACACCATATAAAATTTTTAATGCAGTATTGAATTGTTGAATCACAACCACCAGTCACCACTCCTCACTGGGTCACCCTCACATACAACGGAATAACCAAATAATTATTGAAACCATTCAGCTAAGTATGAAGTTGAAATTCATAAACAGCACGTGATTGTAAAATGCATACTTAATAAGGTAATATAGATAATGGCTGTAAACTGAGAAGAGAGTAAACATCAAGCTTTTTCACTTGCTAGAAACTCAATTTTGTACTGATAAGAGGGGTTGGACGAAAAGCCGATAAAATGGCACTGATTAAAAGTAAATGTTCAGAAGAGTTTTTATCAAAAGAACGAAGAAAACATTTGATTGAATGAATCAGTGAGAAATATTGAGCTTGATATATTTCTCTTTTTTTGACGCTTCGGAATCGTGTAGGAAAATTCGTAATAGTTTTTACTTGTGATTAAACTTTTAATTCCTACAAGAATCGACATAAAAGGGAAAAAATATATGCTCCACATAATTGGGATGACTACTTTTGGGCCAATTATATATTTACCCAATAAAGTTGTTGCAACTGGTATATAAAATGAACGTGCCGTGAAGTGTTGCTTATCAACCTGAGACCTGTTGCGAAGTTGGGTTTTATTATGACCGTGGAGCTGGTTACAGTGAAACTTTAATGAGTTGTGGTTTCGACGGGTAGTCATTTATCAGGTATTAATATAAACTTATTCAACCGGAGCTGTAATCATTAGGCATTTTGTGTTAAGATTGACGAAATAGTGAACATAAATCGTCTGGTTGACGGAACTGATAATACCTTGAGTGCGGCTGTACTTACATGTTGACCAGGAAAAACTTGTCACGTTCGAGAAATTATTATGGAAAATGTGGACAAGTTGTGACACTGTGGCATAGCACATTCGGTTAGACATTCAAGATGATGGCTTAGAAAAAATTGGATTAGACTTTAAAAAAATTACGAAACAAGCAAGAGTTTGTTGGCTTATTATAACAGCAGCTGCATGAAAGACTACAGCAGAAATACTTGTGCGTTGTTTTTTTACTGTTTTACTAATTTCTTTTTATAAGGTAAAGTTCCTTTATATGAAAACCGAATCTTTTTCGTATAACCGAACAACTGTCATTTCGTCACTGAACACTGAAAGATGACCAACCAAACATAACCAAAGGTTCGCTTACTTCATTCATTGTATGACAAAACGAAATTCAATTCTTCTTAGAACATCTGTCATAATTCAATACACAATTAGTTTTTTTATAATTTCAAATGAATAAAAATCAGAACACGAGACTTTCCAGTAAATGAGCAAATTTTAAGATAACAATAATTTTTGGAATACATAAATACAGCATGTGTCTAACTCTCTAATTTAAACTAGCATAATTTGAGCAAGCAATGAGAGCGACTTTGACAGCAGGTTAAAATGGTATTTTCTTGTTGTAAGAACAAAACAAATATGCAGACTAACAAAACATATATACTTCCCATGTTTATCTTACAACAAAAAAATTCTAAATGATAACCATACTGAATATGTCAATCAGTTGATCATGACATTAGAGTATTGACCAGTAGCTAGTAGGCAGCGGCACAGTGGTAAACGATAACATTCAAGTAATATAAGATCGTGGCTTAACAAGATAATGGTGGTCCAACAGCGGTCTAATATAATCCATAACGAGCCGATCGGTCGTTGAACTAATAAATATGATAATATCACCGATAAGTTTCGACACCCCATCCGAATCTGTTGACTCCGACATCCCTTAAAGTATTTACGTACACGTACCGAGAGAACTTCATGTACAGACGACGAAACCATACCTGAAAATGTTGTACTATTAGAGGATTAGAGTGTTTATTGCGACAATGACGATTGTGTATGGTTTCCAAATGGATGAAACAATGTCGGAGCCAATTTCCAGATAATCACAGATAAATTTGTCAGCAAAACCCAATAAAACTGCAAAATTTTCGGGTCTTATCGCATTTATAGAGATTTCCATACCTAAAGGAGAGACTATTTCATAACTCCTAGATTTGCTTCTCCAGCATCTCACACTAGTAAGCAACATTTGGATTGGTTATCATTATCACCAAACATACCAACCATCTGTGAGACATGACAAGTGCTCATGGCAGACCGAATCAACTGGACGTCTTGAGCGGCAGCGACCACGCAGAGCCGGGACACGAGTCGTGACAGACACACGTCCAGCACACCCACGTACTTGCGACACAGAATCACCGAGTCAAGCACCAGCACCTTAATAGATACTCACATCAATTACATCATAGCACCGATAGCTTGAAAAGTCAACGAAACTGATATATTATTGATAAAGCAACGAACCCTGGTGTGTCGTGGCAGCTTTTTGCGGGCGTAGAGTGATTGAGCGGCATAGTAGATGGCTCGATGATTGGGATGTAGGCTGACGCCCCACTCGTCAAACGTCACCACCGTGTCCACGCCGAATTGCCACGCGTACTTTTGTACTATTTCGCATACCTTCAAAACATACATCTAATATCATCATGTCTCAACCAATTTTCCACCAATAATCAAGTTAGTGAAACTGTCAAGAACCAAAACTATAAGTCAACTTACGAGCTGTTATTCTGATTACGAGTTACATCATTCTAACCCAATGACAAGATACTGAAAATAGCTTAATTACCACCTAACCAGTTGTTTAGGCCATATCCATGTGGGATCATCGCGTAGATGTGGATGTTCGACCACCGTAACATTACGAGCCGGGATGCCCAGGTGCTCGCACGCAGACCGCAGTTCCTTTTTGCGTGTAAATGATTGACCTAGAAAACGCAGAGCGTAAAGTACCGTGCTGGGTCGTGTACTGTCATGTCACTCATTTTTACTACCTAGACCATTTTTAGCATTTATCAAAGCAAAGATCACCCTAAGTAGTCAAATTTGATTAACCAGACCAGCAAAACTATCTTAACAATAAGGTAGAGCAAAATAACTGTGCTAAAATAGCCAAAACAAACAGATGAACAAAGGAATAACAGGAAAAGAGAATGACAATCAATACCGAATTAACGAATCATCAAAAAGTACCTTTAATATATCCGCCACTACTGAGACAGAGCACATAGATGTCCCTGTCCGACCTGACCAGTGTCCTAATGGTCGGCCCAAAGAACATGGTTTCGTCATCCGGATGTGCCGTCACGAGTAAAACTCTTCGCGAACTCGTCAAAGTCGTCGAGCATTTGGTGGACAAATGCGTAAGATACCGTCTCAGAATCAGTCGTACAATAATGCTCACGATTATAGCAAACAGCAGTGTGAACAAGAACTGATGTTCTGATATCAGATAGACAGTGTCAACTATCATATCACCTATTGCAGTACGTACTACATCAATATCCATTGTAGATTAAGAGTCTCAAAACTGATCGTCAGTTCAAAGTTGCAGTATTTGGCCCACTAATATGCAGCTACAAAGGTTACGGGTCGGCAGTTGCTCAAGTCATCTCTGATTGCATTCAAACGTTGGGATTGATAGAAACGATATTATTGTTGTTGATCCGCAGATCCATTCTCAGTTGTTCCGGATGAATTTATAGGCGACGACTTGTCAGCCTCCTCGTCCGGATTAGATATATATTCGAAGAATTCCCGAAATGAAGCGAACTCGGAGCGGCCAGGACCGACTTTTTGACGTTCGGGTAAGTGAGGAGCGACTGTAGTTTTGATAGTGGACCGAAGTTCGGATGGCTAAAAACAATAAGTCAGAGATTTAATTTAGACTCCGAGAAGAAAATTATCCTAATTTTATCGATTCAATGGTACTCAAGGCAGAAAAAAACACAAAACTAACCGATTTAACTCGGAACAAAGCAGCGACACTCAAAGTGATGACGCCGACACCTGCGACTGAGTAGAAGGTTCCCCAGGCTAACGCACGTCGAGCCAGACGCACACCAGAGAAGTCGAGCGGTATCTCTTTGCCTGAACATTTTACATCAATTACAGACTTTTTAGACAATGTGATGATAAACAATATAAAATTATGGGCTGGGCTGAAACGTAACCAAGAGCCTTCTATGAATTTTCAAGGCTTGAACCCAAGAAAATAATTTAATTTGAGTCCCAGATTAATTAACATAGACTATTCTATTGACTATATAATCTATTCTATTGAATAGATTCGAAAAAGGGTTTGAAATACATTTTTTTTCAAGCAGATTTGCACTCCTGTTAGATTGCGATAATTTTAAAAGCAAGAATGAAAGTTTTATTCGCTAACCGTTCACGGTCTTCGTGACTCGATTGAAGGTGAACGCAAATCCACCCAGGTATGCAATGCACGTACAGGCACCGAACGCTACTATGCCTGCAAAAAGGGATACCTTGGTTATCGGTTTGGAAGTAACAGCCACGCCAGTGATTGCCGGTCTGGTCAAGCCATTTCTTTTCAACCTGCTTCCACTATTAAATAACGAATATTCTGTGACTGATGTCTTCATGTAAATCACTAAATCATGCCATATACCCTGGGGCCTGGCCTAAAGCACGAAACCGTAAAACTGGTAGGAAAGACATTAGTTTAAAAATTTATATAGAAAATGTCAGATAAACTAACCGATAATAGACTTTCTCTTGTCCAAATATGATCCGGTCTCTCTGTTGGTCAATTCACCAGACTCAAACAATTGAGATAACTCGTCACTTTCGATTTTTTTCTTCAACGTCTCAGATTTAGTTTCAGTGTTTGCCTCAACTCGATTGCTCACCAGATGAGGTGTTGATGATTGCTGAGCTCCGAGCCACTGACTCGGCCCGAGATTAAAATACCAATTTGATGATCTCAATGGATTTAATGATGTGGACGAGTTGGACGCCTCGGTGCTGCTGCTCTCGCTGAAAGCTGACTGCTGCATCGGGCGCACACCTAACCGAAACACGAACCCACTAATTATTGAAGCTGAGTTCTGAAACTATCAAGGTCTGAGCAAAAAAGAGTAGCACATAATTCAATTTGATTTGATGTGCTGATCTCAGGGAACGCCGCACCGCCGGATTAAAAAAAATTAGTGCGGCACAAAAGTTCTGTGATTTAGGAAAAGTTTACAGTTTTTAGGCACAAACTAAATTAGATTTGAAAATATAAAATGTGTGAAGTTGTTGGTAAGGTCAAGATGGAGGTTTATGGCATTGCCTCACTCACTCACTCACTCACTCACTCACTCACTCACTCACTCACTCACGCACTCACTCACTCACTCACTCACTCACTCACTCACTCACTCACTCACTCACTCACTCACTCACTCACTCACTCACTCACTCACTCACTCATTCACTCACTCACTCACTCACTCACTCATTCGCTCGCTCACTCACTAACTCACTCACTCACTCACTTACTCACTCACTCACTCACTCAATCACTCACTCATTCACTCACTCACTCACTCACTCATTCGCTCGCTCACTCACTCACTCACTCACTCACTCACTCGTTCACTCACTCACTCACTCACTCACTCACTCACTCACTCACTCACTCACTCACTCACTCACTCACTCACTCACTCACTCACTCACTCAATAACTCACTCACTCACTCACTCACTCACTCACTCATTCACTCACTCACTCACTCACTCACTCACTCACTCAATCACTCGTTCACTCACTCACTCACTCACTCACTCACTCACTCACTCACTCACCCACTCACTCACTCACTCACTCACTCACTCACTCACTCACTCACTCACTCACTCACTCACTCACTCACTCACTCACTCACTCACTCACTCACTCACTCACTCACTCACTCACTCACTCACTCACTCACTCACTCACTCACTCACTCACTCACTCACTCACTCACTCACTCACTCACTCACTCACTCACTCACTCACTCACTCACTCACTCACTCACTCACTCACTCACTCACTCACTCACTCACTCACTCACTCACTCATTCATTCACTCACTCACTCACTCACTCACTCACTCACTCACTCACTCACTCACTCACTCACTCACTCACTCACTCACTCATTCATTCACTCACTCTCACTCATTTCACTCACTCACTCACTTTTTCACTTACTTACAAGTTATAATATCGACTCTGCTAAAAATTGTTACCTTCTTTTTAGTTGTGAATCCAAAATTGCATTTCACGATTATGGCCCTGTGCACGTATAAGGCGCTATTCATACTTATTTTGCGATTTTCTGCGATTCACGCGCGAGTCTCGCGCGTGTATCGCAGAAAATCGCTGGAAATCGCAAAAAGTCAAAACTTTATCTTTTTCAAATTCTTTTGATTCTAATCGATAGAGGAAGTTGAACTGAACAAGAAAATGGTATTTTTAGCTCAATTCCATTCGTTTTCGAGTGAGAAAAATCATTTCCCAATCTGGGTTTGCGATTTTGCGATTTTCTGCGATTTTCTGCGATTCACGCGCGAGTCTCGCGCGTGAATCGCAGAAAATCGCAAAATAAGTATGAATAGCGCCTAAGCTTTGGGCTTATAATTATAGGAGATTAATCAAGTCACTACGAAGTGGACTAATCATCATAATGAATAGTCCACTATAGAAAAAGGGTTAAGAGCAAGCGACAAATTTCATTTGATGAACTTTCCACTCTTGAAAGAGGTTTACAAACAGAGGACAAATAAAGTGATGAACTTTCCACACCGAGGTTGTCGAAACGACAGTTGTCCGAAATGTCCTTTGTTCGAAGTTATTTGTTTAGTAAAACAGTAGTTTCCACTGAACTCTTTATGTGAACATAATATTGTCGAAAATGAACCATTCCAACATCAACCAGTCAGTCGCTCAGGCTGTCATCTTATCAAGTCTTTCTAGTCGTCTTCTCAATCGGTGACCACTTAATCAGTCATTCATTCCCTCATTCGGTCATCCATCAACTATGCAGTCTTTCACTCGATCAATCAGTTACTCACTCAGTCAATCAGTCATCCCATCAATCAGTCAGCCATCTTATCAACCAGTCTCTGCATCCACCAGTCAGTTATCTCATCAAACAGTCACTCAGTCAGCCATCTCATCAACCAGCCAGTTATCTCATCAACCAATCACTAGCTCAGTCATCTCATTAAACATTCTTTCCATCAGCCAGTCAGCTATCTCATCAACCAGTCTTTTCGTCAACTAAATACTCAGTCAGTCATCTCATTAACTAGTCTTTTCATCAACCACGATATCAGTCTCAAACCCAGAAGTTTCTGTCTCATACACTCATTAATTAGTACATCTACAGCTGTTAAAAGCTGCTCGTTAATCGTTTCTGTTTTTATTCACCTTCATTGTGATGCCTGTCTAAATAAAATGCATACTATAATGGAAGGGAACAGATAAACAAGTGGTGTGTGTGTAGACGAAATTTATCTGGCGGACGTATCGAAAATTCAAATGCGAGGGCACATAATATCCGCAGAACTACAATCCATAGAGCCACTTGGCAAGGAGCTCAGCATCTTGAGGGGAAGGGTCCTAATGCAATGCAAAGTATTATTTTGTGGTCGATGTTCTTTTTCATCTGACATCATGAGTTTTTACTGAGCAATCTTATTTTTTACTGATCGATCTAATCTTATCTACGTGCGTGTAAAAGGTTTCAGCTTCAACGAAAAATTTTAGGAAATCGTCAGGGACAAGGAAAACTGACCGAGAAATATGATCTGGCCAGTTCAGAAGATGGGCCTTTTTGTCCGAAAAATAGTCGCTAAAAAAGAAGACCAAAACTCCCACCACACATATCATACTAACAAGTACAAATGGTAATGGTTAAAACCAAACACAGCACGGTAATTATTCACAATAACTTATATGAATGTACACACCGTTGAATAACTATAGTCGACAGCAACACGATTTAAATGGTGGTCATATAGAATTTTGGACAAACGAAACAATAACACAGTAAATTACTAAAATGTTTTCGAACGGAATCTATTTGGTAGGCATAACACATTTGAAAAAAATTTAACCACCACCAGATAACTATAATGTGACAAACATAAATTAATTAAATTAACATACAAAAAATGAATTCCCGGTTCTTCCCTAAAGCTCATAAAAATATTCCACGAATTGCAATTTCAATCATAAGTAATAAGAACCATTTTTTAAGGTTATTCGTTGATAATTACGATGGCAGCAATGACATTTGAATCGAACACTAAACGTCCGACTGCAACACCAGTGGCGGGATCGAGAACAGTTTGAAGAACACCCTGTAAAAGAGGAAAATCAAACCATCAATACGACGATATTGATAACGATACACTAATTCTGTTCACATTTCTCAAGTATAAACTTATTCAACCACTTTAGTTGTAACTCACTCAGTTATTTTATCATCAATCACAGCAGTCATGCACCAAACCAGTCAATCATTCAGCAGTCACTCACACAATTACTCATTCTACTCAGACAACCAACTACTTCTGATCACGTAAAGCCCACAAATCATTCACTTACTGATTATTCAACTCGTCCCTCACTCGTTATAAATATTTCCAACCTAATGGAAGAAGAACTTTTATCAATACTATCATAATTCGGGTCCTCTGGCGGGATTTGAACCCACAGCTTCTGATCGAAATCAGACGTGTTACTTTAACACCACAAAGGCGAGTCCCAAACATGACGGCATTTCTGATAGTTCCCGAGAATATGTACAATAAGTAGAGAACAGCAGACTTAACGAGTGGGTCACCAGTTGAGGGGATGACTGGATGACTGATCACTAAAGCTAAACATGACCAACATAAGTTGCAACGAAAACTAACCGTTTTCAGAATTTGCTTTGGTGTTTCTTCAGAAACGATAATAAAAGTCCCCGGCGGTCGTTGCCGTAGTTTTCCTTCAAAGTCAGGGGGCAATGACAACATTTGACGTTAAAAAATACGATGTAACCGATCCACCGAAATTGAATATTGGTCGACCATTTGAGCCGATCTTAATCTTTTAATTTAATAAATTTTTTATTATTTAAAAAAAATATTTTTCAATGCTTTGAAAAGGTGTTTAAGATGCGATGCACGTAAGCGACGACCAAAACATCGTGAAAATTGGGACAAAATGAAATTTTGAAAAAAACTAGATTTAGATGCAAAGCGACTTACTTGACTCCCGTGAACTCAAAAATGTCCTTGCTTCACGTTAAAACCACGTAAACAGGCCAAAATTCGCATCACTAAATGGTGCACCCTAATTTCCCTATACAAATTAGGCAAAACTTTAAGACCGATTTTCTCATGTACTTCCGAAAAGATCGGAAAACCAAACACCTCAGGTTGAAGCTGAGAATTTTCTCTACAAAACCTGCCTAACTAGCCAATGCACTTTCGACTTTTTTTCAACTACCGTAATCCCAAACAACAATTATTTTTCAACTACCGTAATCCCTGTGCCGTCGTTAACGAAACATTAGGTTTTGCCATCAAAAATTAGTTTTGTGTGGATTATCAGAAAACAAATATTTTTATAGTCGATGACGCGCGAAAAACTCTAATTTAATGTTTCACACTGAATTCCGCTGTCGATGCAGCACTGGCATTCGACGAAATGTTCGTTTCTCTTATTTGGTTTTTGAGCTGTACTGGACCAATTTTCAAAAAGTTAACACCAATTGAAAGAGAAAATTATTCTCTTTCGTTTGCACAAATTTTTTTCTGAAAACAGCCCAAATCACAGAATTGCGTATAATAACTAATTTAGGGTCGACTGACGTTTTTTCGTCGACAAGCTAAAGCACGGTAAATCATTAGGATGTTTATCGAGAATTCACGCCATCAAAAATAGTTCCGTGTGGATCATCAGAAAACAAATATTTTTACTACAAAAATACTGAATTATGATTCTGTCCAATAATATATCAGGTTTAGCTCATCAGGTTTTTTTATCAGTTTAATTTTTGTATACATGTGATTACATGTACAATCAGGTAGTTCCCATGAGTGAATGTGAAATGCACTATATCCATATTTACTCCATTCTATTTCAACTGTGCACGCTACACACCGACATTGAGCACGTGGAGAACGACCTGAACTGCGCCAATCAATATAGGGGTTGAATCAATATAGAGCCATAACAGAGGTAAACGTGATATTTATTGTATATCGTGCATATATAATATAAACGTGTATTATTGGACAGTTTCATATTTCAGTAATTTTGCAGTATAGTCGATAATGAATTACTGTTCCAAAAAGGTGCGTGAATTCTCGATAAACTTCCTAATGATTTACCGTGCTTTATAGTCGAAAATGAATTACTGTTCCCAAAAGCTGCGTGAATTCTCGATAAACAACCGGATGTTTTAGGGTGTCACATTTTTTGTCGATGAACATTTCGTCTGTACAGGGAAGAGAAATCACTTTTATCCGACGAAATCTTCATCGACAAACAATGTGACACCCCAAAACATCAGGTTGTTTATCGAAAATTCACGCAGCTTTTTGGAACAGTAATTCATTTTCGACTATAGCTTGTCGATGAAAAAACGTCAGTCGACCCTAAATTAGTTTTTATTCGCAATTCTGTGATTTGGGCTGTTTTCAGAAAAAATTTTGTGCCAACGAAAGAGAATAATTTTCTCTTTCAATTGGTGTTAACTTTTTGAAAATTGGTCCAGTACAGCTCAAAAACCAAATAAGAGAAACGAACATTTCGTCGAACATTTCGTTTTTCGTGGAACAGTCAGTAATTCATCATCGACTATAAAAATATTTGTTTTCTGATAATCCACACGGAACTAATTTTTGATGGCAAAACCTAATGTTTCGTTAATAACGGCACAGGGATTACGGTAGTTGAAAAATAATTGTTGTTTGGAATTACGGTAGTTAAAAAAAAAGTCGAAAGTGCATTGGCTAGTTAGGCAGGTTTTGTAGAGAAAATTCTCAGCTTCAACCTGAGGTGTTTGGTTTTCCGATCTTTTCGGAAGTACATGAGAAAATCGGTCTTAAAGTTTTGCCTAATTTGTATAGGGAAATTAGGGTGCACCATTCAGTGAAGCGAATTTTGGCCTGTTTACGTGGTTTTAACGTGAAGCAAGGATATTTTTGAGTTCACGGGAGTCAAGTGAGTCGCTTTGCATCCAAATCTAATTTTTTTCAAAATTCATTTTGGTCCAGATTTTGGCTGACTTTTACGTGCATCGCATCTTAAAAAGTACTTTAATCCATAATGGAAAAAGTTTACCTACCGTAATCTTATTCATGAAGAATGTTACGGTAGGTTAATGTTTTTGTTAAAGTAATCTTCACGTATTTTCATTTCAGATGGCTGGCTAGAACCACCAACTTAGATAGAAGAAAGGTTCAGGATCAGGAAGATAATATAGGTAATAGATTTATTTCGATTTATAATTGTCTGAAAAACCGAGTAGGTAAAGAACAGTCAGGGTATCTTGTTACTAATTATTTTCTTGAAAATCTTATACTGAATGATTGATAAGTTGGGTATGTTTAACAATATGTTATACAAATGTGGTCTGAAAAGTTCAAAATTTCGAATAAATTTGAACGCGCGCCGAAATTTTAATGCGCGCCAGAAGGAATACGGTAAAAATTTAAGAGTAACGAGAAACTGTGACCAGACTTTACCCCTAGAATATGGAAAATTTATCAATAGCATAAGATGATGTTTGAAACCATTTCAAATGATCTCTCTTAAAATTATTTTTCACTGATTATCTTCAGCATTTTTGTGAAGTGGTATGATTAAGCATGGGTTTGTTCGAAGTAAAAGGAGTCATTATACTCCACTTTCTAAAAGAATCTCTGTATCACAGAACGAGATAGAAATTTTGTTCCGTTTCTTAATTCTCAACAGCCACTAGTCTAGATATTTTCAGATTGATTCATCATTACGGTGCCGAAACATCAGCATGTCATGTCCAGTCAATCATTTTTGCTTCATATCGAAGCAGAAATTTACTGACATCATCTCAGACACTCTTGTGTTGACTACTCTTAGCACGTCTGTATAATAATTATATTGCGTCAGTCATTCACGGACCAAATCATAGGATAAATAGTTTGTCAATAAATAGCAGACCCGAATGCGCTGTTGATTTTTTACCAAATTTTAATGTTTAGAAAAGTGAATCTCATAAAAAAATTCACAACGGAAAATTTAGACAAATACCGTTTATTTACCGTAATCCTTTTTTAAACCTTGAATAAATTTATGATTTTGATTACGGTGGAGAACTTATGGAATAAAGTGTTATCCGCATATCGAAATTGGAAACTAACGACCCTGAACAGTTGTGAAAACTCCGGGACTATTCATTTGTAAACCAAAAGTTTTTCGGGACATTTTAATCCGATTGTAGTGATCAAATTTGAGATCGGAAACTTTCGGAATAAACAGTAAGTTCAGTTTATTTCGAGAACAGGAATTGATCAACTAATTACTCGGAAATTCAGAGAGTCAATCATTCAATCAGTCAGTCACTCAAAAAGTCGGCCAATCAGCCAGCAATGAGTCAATCAGTTGATCAATAAGTCTTTCAGTCAAATCAGTCATGTCAATCGTTTATCAGTCATTCAATCGCCCCGTTCACGTATGTATGCGAGTTCTTTATCATTAAGTTGCGGCTTAAAGTTGATGTAGTGTAAAAGTATAGAGCCAGCATAAGCCGGCGTCCTCAAAGTAAAACCCAGAACTACTAAAATCCGGTAGACGTTAATTTTATAATAAGAAGCTTCGGCTTTAAAGTTGAGCAGCGGCTTAGCTAGAGTTCGTTTTGTCAAAAAAGTTAGATTACTAATCGCACCAAAGACCCGTTCTCTAAATGTTAGTAAGCTTCATTCTGAAGCCGCATCTACACTTCGAAAAAGGGGTTTTATTGAATTTCAATATTTAAGGGTTTTAAGTTAAAGCCTCAGCTCTGCTTTAAAAACATCGGCTTAAGGTGGTCCTATTCTTATACACTACATTCAGCTTAAAGCCGCGGTTTAAAAGTTGAAGACCTCGGATACATACGTGAACATGGCCAATATGACAGTCAGCTACAGACATTAAGCTATTCAATCAGACAATTAGTCCGTTAATCAATCGGTGAATCAATCATATGTCAGCCTGTCAAACATCCAGACAATCAGACAGTCACAAAGTCGGTTATTCACTCCTAATATCAGACAGTAATTCAGTCAACCAATCAGTCATACACTCAAACACTCCGCGTTATCTGAGTAAAAGGGCAATTCATCAGGAAATCAACCAACTGAGGCCAAACAGTCACAGAATACATTCCCATTGTAACAGAGTACCGTTTGAAATGAGCTGGCAGTTGCATGAATTTTTCTGGTTGTTAATCTAGTGATAATTTTCTACTGTTTATCAGCAAGAATCCCTGAACCGAACTATTTTTCACGGTGTACCCATATCTACGGGACTGTATAAAAGGGATCGTTCGTTTGCGGAAGTTTATTAGCGGAAGTCTTTTCTGCGGAACTGTTATGTGCGGATTGTTTGTTAGCGGAACTGTATGGATCGGATTTTTTTTCATCGGAACTGTTAAAATCGGATTTTTTTAAAGCGGAAGTCTTGCCAGCGGAAGTTTATTTGCGGATATTTTGTTTCCGGAACCGTTCTTTGCGGATGTGTTTTCAGCGGAACTTACGTCAGCGGAACCTTAAGTTCCGGAAATTGGTTTTGCGGAACTCGGTGAAGTAAATATTTTTTGCTATTAACATTTGGAGGGCCTATTTCATTGTTTATAAGGCTTCGGCTTAGTCATTAGCACAGACTGTTCGTTCTAAGCGAGATCGCCGAGTATGAGGCTAAGAGTTAGTTTTCAGTTTAGGCTTAGGATTAGGCTTAGGGTTTGGGGAGGGCTTGGGCGCGTAGCGCCCGAGCCCTTCTCCAAAGGCTAAGCCTAAGCCTAAGCCTACACTGAAACCTAAGTTTTATGCCCCCGCCTTGGACCGTTAGCACCGCGAAGCGGAGGTGTCCAGCGTGGTTTTCCACTCATGAAGGGTGATTTTTATAACAGTTCCGCTTTTGACGGTTCCGCTTTTTAAAGTTCCGCTTTTGACGTTTCCGATTTTAACACTTCCGATTTTTATACTTCCGATTTTATACTTTGAAATATCCGGAAATGAAAAAATCCGCTGGGTACAGTTCCGCTAAAAAACGATCCGGTCTATAAAAATCCGATTTTTACGGTTCCGCTCATAACAATTCCGCTGGGTATGGATCCCCACTTAACGGTTCCGATGCGAACAGTTCCGCTAATATAGTTCCGCAAATGAACGGTGCGCTTTTAAGAGTTCCGCTCCGTAGGCGCGATCATTTTTCACTGATTTGTCTGTAAACTTTTTCTGTGTATAAAATTGCAAATTTTATGATTTTTAGCAGAAACCGTAGAATTTTTCCCCTGGGCGTAGTGAGTGGAGTGGTCACCACACACCATAATTATAAGCCCAGGGCTTATAATTTACGTGTTAAAGTATATAAAATTATAAGCCCTAGGCTTATAAATTATTACTGAGGTATATATTTATAATAATTATAAGCCCAAAGCTTATACGTGCACAGGGCCTATGTTGATTTTTACGTAGGAGTTTCCTTGTCATTGTTATTTTGAAGCCGGCGGCGGCGGCGCTGCGTGCGGGTGGGCTGCGGGGCTGCGCCGCTCAACTTAACTTGAAAGTCGCCAATAAACTGTTATATCGTTAATAGTTATTTGATATCAATCTATCTGAACAAATTTCATAATTTTCAGAGTTTCAACGACAAATCCAGACCAGAATGTCGAATGAATCACCAACAACAAAGAATATTAATGGAACAGATACGGATGTTTCATCGTCGATTGAGAATGTGTTGCAGAATCCAAAAAGCGGCACTCAATCTCCGGATGTGAAGAAAGAGGAATGCACCGATGAAGTTTCGGGCTCAGACGAAGATGAAGACCGGGAACAAGATGAAGAAGCCGACAACGGTTTGTTCTCGAATTTCCTGGTTTCAATCAATTACAGTTTACGAAACAATTTTATATAGCTATTTAAATGAATCTCCCTTTTTTTGAAAACCATACCAATATAACTTGGTGAGATTAAAATCCCCTTAAAATTTTTGTGCTTAGATCACCGAGAGTGGCAACCGAAGAATAGGTGAATGAGATGAGATAGCGCAATGATATGCACCTTTATGAACTGTGCCTGTTTTAGCTAACTACTTCAACTTATTTTTCAGCTGAAAATCAACGAGAATCTGCCCCGGAGGAGGCCGCGTCGGAGACCCCGACAGAGGACAAGCCATCCACAAGTACGGTACCAGTGAGTTCATCATCATCGGTCACTCAACGTGCTGCTGGCATAAAACATAAGCTACTGCACTTCGATGGCGCTCTTTATCGGCGGCAGCGGGCCGCTAAAATTGTCAAACGTGCGCTGAAAAAGAGGAAGCTCAAGTTAGTTTATGTTTATTGGGTTACTACTTGAATGAGAGAGGAGGTTTTAGTACAGTTGTGAAGTTTTTCAGTCAAACCCATCATTCAAAAATATCGTTCTAGAAAACGAGTAGCCGATGACACAGATCCACCGGTGTCAGAAGATTTGCGTGAGGCTCAGCTGAGGGAGGAGGCTCGACTCGAACGCATCAGTAAACAGCGCAAAATAGAGGTTTCCCATAAACACTAACTACAACTGTTTATGTCGAAACATGTAAAACACAAAAATTACATACATAAAAAATATTTTTGAATCACCTTTGTATGTTCAAAAACTATATTCTGCTACACAAACTGCGGTGCTCCCTGAACTTGTCGGCTGCCCGAGCGGTTATATGATAGCTTGAATATTTAAGGTTGTCGATCTAAGTTCCGATGACGAGGAGGACTTGAAACGGTCAGCTGAAGAAAAGAAAAAGAAAGAAGGCAGGGAGAAAAAGAAGCGTTAGTTGTCTGCTTAGGAATTTAATAAACATGGTTATTAATCTTCTTTCATTTTTGAGTTCACGTCACTGATTCGAAGGAAAATATATGCGATGAAGTGTTAAAGTTTTTAGGTGATTACACGGACGACTGGACGAACTATCCTACCAAAGACGATTGTGTGCTTCTGAATGCGGGCCACGCAGATGGTGAACCTGACGTCCTGATATCAAAACCTTTGTCTGAGCTGCTAAAACCACATCAGGTCAGTTAACGATAGAATCGTTACAGTAATCCATGCGAGTCAGAGTCATACATGAATAAATTATTTATATGTTTTATCTAGAGTTTACCATCGTGGTTTGTGAGTTCTTACTTCTTAAGAGTCGTTGTCTGAGAAACTCGAGCATTGATGTTCACACCCAGCCTCGGCTTCCGCAAAATTTTTGATCCCGGGGGCTCATTCTTGGGTTGATGGGAGGTACTAAGGCCCTGATATTCCACATAATTTTTTTTCGTCATTGGTGCACCCTACTGCTAGTTAGAGCAAATTTTCATTTTTCACCAATTTTTTAGACGACCATTTTGAGGGGTGTACGGTCGATGGGCCATAACAACAACGTGTTTAAGAGTAATCAAATGGCTAATAGTTGTACACCTTGGGGGTACTTTAGTTGATATGCAACATGAGTTTAGGTAAATTAAATGCATTATTGATATTAATTTCAGCCATAATTATGAGAAAAAGTCAACATCAAAAATTTACATTTTTTCACGTTTTTGACCTTTTGACCTAGCAAAAGTGTCGGGCCGGCAAAAATTTTGTCTTTTTTAGAAACTTGATGTCATTTCGCGTCGTTTTGGTGAAGAAAGTAAAAAAATCGGAGGGCGGGATTTCTGAGATTTACCGCGCGTAAGATATGGTCCTCGATGATAACAATGTTCATACTCTGAATGCAATGCATAATCGGGCAACTTTCAATTGAGGATACAAATGAACTGTGGCTTAATTACAGTTTCACAACAGTTCAATAAATCATTTGAAACATCATACACCGTGTTAGTTTCAGTACAACTCTGTTTTGAGCACAAAACGTGAAAAAAACAAAAAAATTTAGAAAAAAATTTAATCACGTTTTTTGAACGTTTTTGGCAGTTTTTAGCTAAGTAGAATGCCCGGCCGGTGATTATTTTTTTGGTTTGGAAAATATCAGGTCATTTTGCATTGTTTTGTAGTAGAAAACAAGAAAATCGGAGGGCGGGATTTTTGAGATTTACTGCGCGTAATATATGATGGCCTTCAAAGATAACAATGTTCATACTATCAATGTTCATACTATCAATGCAATTCATGTTGGGGCAACTTTCAATTCAGAATCCAATTGAACTGTGGCTTGATTACAGTTTCACAACTGTTCAATAAATCATTTGAAACATCATACACCGTGTTAGTTTCAGTACAACTCTGTTTTGAGCACAAAACGTGAAAAAAACAAAAAAATTTAGAAAAAAATTTAATCACGTTTTTTGAACGTTTTTGGCAGTTTTTAGCTAAGTAGAATGCCCGGCCGGTGAATATTTTTTTGGTTGGGAAAATATCAGGTCATTTTGCATTTTTTGTAGTAGAAAACAAGAAAATCGGAGGGCGGGATTTTTGAGATTTACTGCGCGTAATATATGGCCTTGTAATGTATGGCCAAAGATAACAATGTTCATACTATGAATGCAATGCATGTTGTTGCAACTCTCAATTGTGGATCCAATTGAACTGTGGCTTGATTACAGTTACACAACAGTTCAATAAACCATTTGAAGCATCATACACCGTGTTAGTTTCAGTAAAGCTATGTTTTGAGAAACATGTTTTCTGGAAATCTTATGTCATTTCGCATTATTTCCTTACAAGATATATTTCATAACGCCTCTGGTTCACGCCTGTGCTAGCTGTGCGGGAGGGGGGGGGTATACGCTACGCTGGCAGATTTGAGGCGGATTCTACGCGGGAAACAGGTGGATTCTACGCGGGAAGTATTCCACGCGGGCGGACTCTACGCGGGTGAAGGGTGGACTCTACGCTGGAAGGATTCTACGCAGGCGGACTCTACGTGGGTGAAGGATGGACTTTACGCGGGAAGGATTCTACGCTGGCGGACTCTACGCGGGTGAAGGGTGGACTCTACGCGGGAAGAATTCTACGCGGGCGGACTCTACGCGGTTAAAGAGTAGACTCTACGCGGGAATGATTCTACGCGGGCGGACTCTACGCGGGAAGGATTCTACGCGGGCGGAGTCTACGCGGGTGAAGGGTGGATTCTACGCGGGAAGGATTCAACGCGGGTGGAGGGTGGCCTCTATGCGGGAAGGATAATATGCGGGTGGACTCTACGCGGGTGAAGAGTGGACTCTACGCGGGTGTAAAGTGGACTACGCGGGTGAGCAGTGGACTCTACGCGGGTGAAGAGTGGACTCTACGAGGGGATATGAACTGTACGTTAGTGGACTGTGCTTGGGTTGACTGTACACGGGCGAACGTACACGGCTGGAATGTAAAGAGTAGAGTCCTCTCGAGCTGAGTCCTTACCGCTCAGAATCCACCTCAAATCGGCCAACGGCCCAGTTATTTAGTTCGTGAAGTAAAGTAAAAGTAAAAGGGTAGTAAAATGAATAGGATTTCTTTTACCATTTACCTGACTTTACTTTACTTTTACTTTTACTGTTGCCATTATTCTAGATTTTACCGAAGAAATTTTACCCAGCCGTTCCATTGGCATTAACCTGAGTATAATACAAAATAAAATATTTCTTTGAAAAAAAAACTTTCTGCGGTTTATCACAGGATTATAATACGCTATAATACTATAATACGCTCTTCGCCCGCGTAGAGTCCACCCATCACCCGCGTAGAGTCCGCCCGCGTAGAATCCTTCCCGCGTAGAGTTCACTCTTCTTCCGAGTAGAGTGCGCACGCGTAGAATCCTTCCCGTGTAGAGTCCACCCTTCACCCGCGAAAAGTCCGCCAGCGTAGAAGACTTCCCGCGTAGAATCCACCTGTTTCCCGCGTAGAATCCGCCTCAAATCTGCCAGCCTAGCGTCTACCCTCCTTTCCGCACAGCTAGCACAGGTGTGAACCAGAGGCGTTATGAAATATATATTGTAAGGAAATAATGCGAAATGACATAAGATTTCCAGAAAAATATTTGGGCCCGACATTCTAAAAAGATGTTACCGCCAAAAAAATCGTCATAAAAAAATCTATATTTTACACTTTTTCTGCTCAAAAGCTTTACTGAAACTAACACGGTGACCAAAATGACCTGATATTTTCCCAACCAAAAAAATATTCACCGGCCGGGCATTCCACTTAGCTAAAAACTGCCAAAAACGTACAAAAAACGTGATCTAATTTTTTTCTATTTTTTCGTTTTTTTCACGTTTTGTGCTCAAAACAGAGTTGTACTGAAACTAACACGGTGTATGATGCTTCAAATGGTTTATTGAACTGTTGTGTAACTGTAATCAAGCCACAGTTCAATTGGATCCACAATTGAAAGTTCCCCCAACATGCATTGCATTCATAGTATGAACATTGTTATCTTTGAAGGCCATATATTTAGCACGGTGAATCTCAAAAATCCCGCCCTCCGATTTTCTTGTTTTCTACTCCAAAACAATGCAAAATGACCTGATATTTTCAAAAACAAATAAATATTCACCGGCCGGGCATTCTACTTACCTAAAAACTGCCAAAAACGTACAAAAAACGTGATTTCATTTTGTTATATTTTTTTCACGTTTTGTGCTCAAAACAGAGTTGTACAGAAACTAACTCGGTGTATGAAGTTTCAAATGATTTATTGAACTGTTGCGAAACTGTAATCAAGCCAAAGTTCTATTGGATTCTCAATTGAAAGTTGCCCCAACATGCATTGCATCCATAGTATGAACATTGTTCTCTTTGAAGGCCATATATTGCGCGCGGTAAATCTCAAAAATCCCGCCCTCCGATTTTCTTGTTTTCTACTACAAAAAATGCAAAATGACCTGATATTTTCCCAACCAAAAAAATAATCACCGGCCGGGCATTCTACTTAGCTAAAAACTGCCAAAAACGTACAAAAAACGTGATCTAATTTTTTTTTTATTTTTTCGTTTTTTTCACGTTTTGTGCTCAAAACAGAGTTGTACTGAAACTAACACGGTGTATGATGTTTCAAATAATTTATTGAACAGTTGTGAAACTGTAATCAAGCCACAGTTCAATTGTATCCTCAATTGAAAGTTGCCCGATTATGCATTGCATTCAGAGTATGAACATTGTTATCATCGAGGACCATATCTTACGCGCGGTAAATCTCAAAAATCCCGCCCTCCGATTTTTTTACTTTCTTCACCAAAACGACGCGAAATGACATCAAGTTTCTAAAAAGACAAATTTTTTGCCGGCCCGACACTTTTGCTAGGTTAAAAGGTCAAACACGTGAAAAAATGACAATTTTTGATGTTGACTTTTTCTCATAATTATGGCTGAAATTAATATCAATAATGCATTTAATTTACCTAAACTCATGTTGCATATCAACTAAAGTACCCCCAAGGTGTACAACTATTAGCCATTTGATTACTCTTAAACACGTTGTTGTTATGGCCCATCGACCGTACACCCCTCAAAATGGTCGTCTAAAAAATTGGTGAAAAATGAAAATTTGCTCTAACTAGCAGTAGGGTGCACCAATGACGAAAAAAAATTATGTGGAATATCAGGGCCTTAGTACCTCCCATCAACCCTAGAATGAGCCCCGGGATCAAAAATTTTGCGGAAGCCGAGGCTGGGATGCTCGAGTTTCTCAGACTGTGACTCTTAAGATGACTTAGTAAATCACAGGTTCTAAATGTTTCAAGATTTCGGGCGTGCGTTTCCTGTACGACAATATAATCGAGTCGCCGACTGAATACCCGAAAAGTCAGGGGTTTGGTTGCGTACTCGCGCACAGCATGGGACTCGGGAAGACATTGCAGGTTGCGTTTGTACTAGTAAGAACTAAGATTAGTCGTCCTGTTTGGCTGCCATTCCAAAACAAACATGTGGTATCATTGATTGATTGAGATAAATTGTGGATTGAAGGCGAACATTTTGTATCAGTTAATTGTGGTTTTGAATATTAATGTAGGTTGTGGCGTTTACGGACGTGTTATTTCGTTACACACCTGCTCGTCACGTGTTGTGTGTGCTGCCTAAGAACGTGCTGCAGAACTGGATGCACGAATTCGATCGATGGTTGCCGCTGGAGGTCAAAACAACTGCTCAGGCTGATGTCACAGATAAACAAGATAACCAAAAGGTTGCGTTCACTGCCCATTTTTTGTAACATGGTTCTTCCTATGTTCTTATACGTGTCTTCACATTGGTTGCGTAATTTCGATTATAGGACTCACTACCGACCGATGCGCCTTCGTCGAATGAAGTCATTGAAAAATCAAAAACTGCTGTAAACATTGACGAAGACGATATTCTAGCCAAAAGTGAAGCTGATGCGGCAATAAATGAAAATGGTGAGCAGCCGAAATCAGCGGAAGCTGAAAACCACGAGGATTTTGACAATGCGAAGAAAGAGGATTCGTTGGTAGGGTGTGAAACCCAGGAAAAGACTGAAGAAAAATGTGACAGTGAAACGGTGACTGCTGATGCGGAGGACAAAGGCAAACAAGAGAAAGATACATCAGAAGCAACAGAACAACCGAAAACTGCGTTGGTTCTTTAATGATTTCTTCATCATCTCATATGAAATGTAGATAATCATGTTTTCATGTAGATGTAACATATGATGGATCGTAATGAACATGTATTTATAGGGCCGGCAGTCTGTCTGATGCGAGCACCATTCAAACTGGATACCGGCAGTTCCCGGTGTACCAGCTGAATGAGAACCTCAAGACCATACAACAACGAGCTGACTGTATTTGTTAGTTGTTTTCAGCGTTTGTGGAAATCTGCTTATTCAATTTTCTAATCAAGAAAGATTTGTGATATAATAAAGAGTATGATAAGAGCGATGGCATATATTTGGTTCATCGTTTTTATAGCTGAACAAATTTTACGAATACCCTGATTAAAGACATTGAACAAATTTTACGAATACGCTGATTAAAAACATTGAAATCGACATTGAACATATAAAACGTAGGTGAATGGCGCTCAACTGGTGGTGTGATGCTGATCAGCTACGAAATGTATCGGTACATCGTTCAGTCGAAAGTGTGCAATCTGCTCGAATCAAGTTCGATAAAGAAATCGCGTAAAAGAGCGCATCGACAACGAACCAAGGACGGCAAGGATAAGAACGAGACCAAAGAAGATGGGGACGGAGAGAACATGGACGAACTACTGATTGACATCGAACACGAGGATATGGTCGCCACTTGGCTCAATAGTTAGTTTTATGTTACTTTGGATTATCATATGGGATAGAAATAACTTTATTAATTGATTGAATCGATAAAAAAAATTTGCTCTGTTTTTATTGGGCTCAGTTTTTCTCATACACTGAAAGGGTCGAATAACGTTTGGCTGTGACCGGCTGCCCCAACCGATAGTTTTCTCTGCCGGCCTGATTAGCGGCTAACCGGTTCGAGTTTTGAGCTCTTGACGGCTGGCTGGCTTGAAAATTTAGCTCGAACTTCGAGCTTATCTTCAGATAAGGCGGAGATAGATGCACCGCCGCATCACCCATGCTTTATTACTGCGTTATTAGTCTGAATTTGCTCATATTGCAGAAATGAAAGAAGCTCTGGTTGACCCGGGCCCCGACGTGATCGTGTGCGACGAAGGACATCGCATCAAAGAAGAGAAAACGCATATCACCAAGGCGCTCAAGGCCATCAAAACAAAGTAAGTTAATTTCTGGTCGTGAATGAATAAGATCATAGTTCTCGGGAGTACTGGTCGGGAATTGGAATGAAAATATAGTTGGGGGACGTCACCGTCACTGTTACGATCAACACGTCCACCCAAAAAGAAATGATTCCTGGGGTAGATGATAAAGATATAGATAAATGATCCATGATGTCTTTGGTAATGCAATCAATTTCAGACGTCGAGTGGTGTTGACCGGGTATCCGCTGCAGAACAACCTGGACGAGTACTACTGTATGGTAGACTTCGTTCGGCCCGGCTACCTCGGCAACCGCAAGGAGTTTCGTTTCATGTTTGAGCAGCCCATCAAGGCTGGTCTGCTGCACGACAGTACGCCTGAAGACATCAAGATGGCCAGATTACGTACTCACGTGCTGATCGACAAGCTCAAGGGTTTTGTCATGAGGTGGGTAGATTAATGCGATTTCTTCATTTACTGGAGCCATCAAGGCTCATATCAGAATGGTGTTATCGTAGTGGTCAGACAGGGAGTTTCAATTAACCAAAAGAGCAATGTCCGAATTCCCATGACAACGCGTCAGGATATGTGTCTCGACTCGGGTTTGAACCAGGACCAGGAGCATCATTTTTTGTTTGCAGTAATGGTTTACTTTTGTTGCAGACGTTCGGCCAACCTGCTGCGTGCCATTCTGCCCATGAACCGTGAGTACGTGATTCTGTGCCGCAAGTCACCGATGCAGCACCAACTGTACCGTCGGTTCATCATGGACTGTCGTGACCAGATCAAGTACTCGGACGAGTCCGATGCACCGATGATGGGATGTGGGGTCAATGCGCTTACTGCATTCGCTATCAGTATTAAGGTGTGGTAAAAAAATTATTTTTGTAGATCTAATTTTTTGAAGATGAAGATATGTATTGTTTGTAGATCTGTAACCACCCGGATGTGCTTTACAACACGATGACTAAGAAACTGAAGCTGGCTGATTGGCGGGATGACCTGGACATCGATGACAACGACGTGACCACCGATCAGGCAACGTCCACCTCTCAATCAACAAAACCAGAAGCCAAATGTGCACGCAAAAAAGGTGGATGCAGGAAGAATTCGAAGAAGGATAAGGAGGGCACATCAAACATGGACAATGGTTGGTGGTTGTTGTTCAATGTCTAATTACATTTCTGACAGGTATATTTATGTTTTTAACGATGATAACACGTATGGGTATTTTTCATGGTGAAATCGAACAAAATGCCATTATTCTGAATTTTAATTTAGTCGGTTTTAACGACATGCGATGCTGATTGAGTATTAGAGTGTTGTTAACAAGTCTATGTCTGTCATGACAAGTCTGAACAGTCTAAAATTCTCAGACACACTCTTTTTTGTTGCAGCTTCGCAGGCATCGAACTCCAACCTGACGGCTCCGTCAACTCCGGCCGACCCATCATTTTCACAACAACAATTCCCCATTACACCACAACAACAGTCATATCCCAGCCAGCCAACTCAGCCAGTAACATTTGCGCAGCATAATCAAATGTTCACATGTTCAACAACCTCACAACAACAACCGCAGCAGTTCAATGACACTTGTATGCCACAACAGATGAATAACCCAACAATACTCACACAACAACAACAACAACAGATGAATAACCCAACAATACTCTCATCACAACAACAACAGTTTGTACCCGTATCCACCGGTCCATATGCATTGTCAATGTGTCCACCCAATGTGTCATCCTTCAATAGCAACGATAACGTTGTTACCATCGGCAGCAGCAACAATATTGCAACATCCAACTCGTCATTTCCTCCCAACAACAACTTCCCCGACCAGGGTGATCCCAACTACAGTCAATTTGGCATGGCATCTCATTACAACAATGTGCCCTGTACTAGTCAGGGTGCGTTCTCAACCGTTAATAGTGCACCCGGTTACAATCAGGCACCAATGCAACAACAACAATATGATCCTGCTATTTATAACAACAATAACAATTTCGGATATGACCCTCAACAACAACATCAACAACCGTTCATGCCATCGCATCAACAACAGCAGACACCATTCTCTCCACCACTATCACAACCAAATTTCATGCCTCAACAGCAACAGTTCAATCCGTACGTCAGTCAGCCGGCACAAACCTACATCGATAACACGACCGGCTTACCTTCGAACTACTCGTCAATACCCAACAACACGTTCCCAACTCCATCAGGTAGCGTATACCCAACTCCATCCAATTATGCTGTTCCATTCCCGCAACAACAGCCCGAACCCGTACTCAACAGCGCATTCTCTAATGTGCCGCAGACGTTGCCGCCGGACATGCAACCGATTGTTCAACAGCATGATCATCATCAACAACAACAACAACAACAACAACAACAACAACAACAACAACAACAACAACAACAACAACAGCAGCAACTACAGCAACATCAACAGCAACAGCAACAGCAACAGCAACAGCAACAGCAGCAACAACAACAACAACAACAACAACAACAACAACAACAACAACAACAACAACAACAACAACAACAACAACAAGACAGTCCAAAAGCACGCCAAGTGCAATCCATTCTGGCTGACTTAATGAACGACAACTCTAACGTGCCACCAAATCTCAACTCCTGCTCATCAATTCCCCCTACCGAAACTGCTAATGATCAATCAGCTAATGGTGTGAATTCCAGTTCTAACGCAGAACCGGTCGAAACCGGTAAATCAGGTCCGACATCTCAAGAGGACCAGAACACGGAGGACAGCAATAACGAGTGGTCGTCACACCCAGCCAAATCCAAGGAGACGCAGAACTTTGATTGGGTTTGTTAAGGTTTTTGCTATAAAAAATTCTATAACAAGGTATAAACATCACATGAACAGATTTTTTCAGGTTTTAACAAAGAAAATTGACCCAGAAAACGTATTTTTTCAAAAAAAAAATCACAGCCAAAGTTTTCTGAAAAATGACCCTAAAATCGAATTTTTGAGTTTTAAAACCGGGTTTTCAGGCAGATTTTCTTGAAAATTTTCGAGTCGTAGATGGAGGGGGTAGGCGACCTAAATTTTTGTCTCGGGGAGGGGTGGTAGGCTACCCGCCCGACCTGAAAAGTGGCCCCCCAGCGGTCCACCCCTGGTTTTGATGAACTCTTATCAATATTTATTATTTTTCTCTGTCACTTTATGTGTGTTTATTGGATTGGTTTGTTTTACAGGCTCAGGAAGTACTGACGGAGAACGACTATCGTCAAGGTTGTGAGGAGAACGGGTACAAGATGCTGATTGCTCTGTCGCTTATTCGATCTGCTGTGGCGCAGGGACATAAAGTACTTGTGTACAGGTTGGAATGCACTCTATCTCAATCTACTCCTTCCATCAGCACATTCACATCGTTTGCAAACGTTCGGCTGAACCAGTATGGTGGTAACCTTTCTCTTTATATACCGTTCCGTCCCATTTATAATACACTAGGTTCTATTCTGTTTCAAATATGTATTTGCAAATCATTATGTGTATTTCAAATTCAAATTGATTCAATTGTTATGCCATAATAGCCAGTCGCCAATAATAAGTTGAATACCATTGTATTGTAAGTTGATGGTTAATTGCAGTCAATCGTTGATGTCGCTCGATGTACTCGAGTACTTTCTGTGCAACCGCACGCTCGAACTCAATGGTATTCCCACCGCTTGGAAAAAGAATCGCAACTACTTGAGAATGCAGGGCTCGACCTCGATTCGTGACCGAGACAAGCTCATTTCGCGATTCAACAATGAGCCGGATGTTTACTGCTTTCTGATATCAACTCGGTGAGTAGTGGTGTAGGTCTACTTTTTTGCCAAATTGAAGCTTATAGTAGCTTTTATCATATTTATTTCATCGAAAATATCTCTTTACCATGCGCAACTGCAAAATACGGGCTCGCATGTGATTATAGCTATTTGTATTATTTGTAGAGCGGGCAGTCTGGGCATCAACTTGACAGCTGCCACGCGTGTCATTATCTTCGATGCATCCTGGAATCCTTGCCACGATGCACAGGCCGTGTGTCGTATTTATAGATACGGACAGACACAGAGAACGTTCATTTACAGGTTGGCTAAACTTTACTCACCCATTAAATCTAAGTAGTCAACTTCAACTAACATAAGTTCTACAAATTAACTTTTTTTTCAATGCATGATTTGGTCAGGTAATATAATGTTATAATAGTAATGTATGTTTTAGACTGATCACGGACAACTGCATGGAGCGTGCCGTGTTCAACAGGCAGATCGCCAAGCACGGTATGTTCAGACGGGTCATCGACGACAAGAACACCAGCACCGTCGTCACTAAGGACGAACTCACCAATCTACTCAAATATGACGTTCGTTTCACTGAAATTACCAAAATTCTTGATTTATAATGTTATTAATGGATTCATGGTCATACAATACCTTTGTCATGTGTACTCATGTTTTTGTATGTCCTGGTCCTGGACCTGGCCCTAATGAAATGAAATGAAAAACTGATGATGCATTCTGAAATAAAAAATGCTATTTTATTGAAAATTTTGTTTTTAGTAAATTTTACATCGTCATGTAAAGTATATTTCTCATGTTTTAGGAAGAACTGGACGTGAACAAGTCAGATCTGAAACTGGAGGGTGACGTGGAGAAGGATGACTCGGTGCTGACTGAAACATTCAAAGCATACAGCCATTGCTTCCAGAAGGTTATTGCTCGATAATCATGCTCTCATCAGTTTTGAAAACATATTTTTAAAGCAAATTTTCCGTGTAAGTTACTGAATTGATACAACAATCGTATTCGTGTTGACGACTTTTGCAGGCACCGTTTCTGCATGAATCACTCATGTCCGACCGCGATGAGCAGCTATCAGAGACCGAGAAAAAAGAGGCACAAATGCACTTTCAGGTTAGCTATTCAGCGTTCTAGATTTTAGATTTTTTTGAATTATACTTCTAATAGAAGTGTGAGATACTTAGCTTGAATATAAAAAAAGTATAACTGGTGATTTAGCGTGAACTGCATAATACGGGTATCGGTGGTGCACCGTTTATGCCACTGACCGCCGGGCCGCAATACGGCAGGCCGATGATCGCTAGTCCACCCAACTGGAGTGGACAGCAGGCACGCTGGTCGGGTGCACCTCAACATTGGGAGTCAGTTTACATTTTACTTGGGTATTCATGTCCGTCATATTATTCTCAAAACATCTTTTTGTGCCTTGTAGGCTTTAGTGATGAAGTAATCCCATTTAAAAACAAAGAATGTGTGGTTTCTTTTTATCACTGTTGATTGTTTATTCAATGAACCAGACAGTTAATTATATTGTTACTTTTCTCTTGATTATTTAATGTTTGATTTGCAGCCATAGTGGCAGTCCGTACAATCGCAACCTGCCACTACCGTATCGTCGTCTGCCTCGTCCCGTCTGTGCCGTGGCTCCATTGCCTTCGATGGCTTCACCCCGGCCAATGTCCATTATATCCACCGGTGGTCAGATCAGCAGAAATCGGTTAGTGCTTTTTTGTTTGAGTTCGTGTTCGATCGGCGATGTCAATTCGTACTCAAACTCGCTTACATCACATTTGGCTATAAATAAACGTGGAGTTTCATTGGGGAGAGAATTAAGCAGACATTGATTTGGTGTTCAGGTCGGCGTCGAGTCCTCAGGTCGCTGGCTCGCAGACCGGAATCATGCAACCGAAACTCATCACAACGGCCTACGGTTCGTGCCTATAGCAGTATTTGCAAACAGTTTGAGTATATTCAGTCTAATGTTACTGATAATCAGAGGTGGGCCGCAGGGGGGGGGGGGTTTACCCCCCGCCCCCACTTTTCAGGGTCGGCGGGTAGCCTACCCCCTCCCCCCTAGACAAAAATTTAGGTCGCCTACCCCTCCCCCCTACTCGAAATTTTTGAGAAAATCGGCCTCAAAACCTCGATTTTGAGGCTCATTTTTCAAAATTTTCTGGCTGTAAGCATTTTTTTTCGAAGAAACACGTTTTCTGGGTCAATTTTCTTGGTTAAAACCTGAAAAAAACCGGTATATGTGATGTTTATACCTTATAATGGAAGATTTTTTTAGCAAACACAAGCGTTTTATGCGAAAATTTTTTTTTCTACCCCCCCCCCTACCCGACCTCCCCCCCCCACTTTTCGGACAGGTCGGGTAAAAAGGGATTTTCTGTCGGCTACCCCCCCCCACCCCCTGCAAAACGCCAAAAAACCCGGCCCACCCCTGCTGATAATGTATTGGTAATGTACGTGGTGATGTAATAATTCAAGTTAATTACTTGTAGATTGTGTGCTGAAGTCGGTAACGTATCCGGGTATGGAGCACCGAGTGCCTGTGGGCATTGATGCTCATTTGGTCAGGTTAGCGGCTCATTCCAACAATTACAATTTACAGCTGTGTTTATCGAAATTCTAGTTATAATTTGTCTAACCGTTTGGCAAAATTTTTTTCTGATTAATCGTTTCAATTTGAATTTTTTGTAGAACACCGCGAGGCAACATCTTTTTGCGGTTGCCTGATAAACACATTTTGATGGCTGATGGCAGTCCGTATGATGATGTGGTCAATCCGAACATATCCAGTCACTACAAACAGCCAGCAAACCAGCCCAAGCGTTAGTTCTTCTCAGAGGTGGGCCGCAGGGGGGGGGGTTACCCCCCCCCCACTTTTCAGGGTCGGCGGGTAGCCTACCCCCTCCCCCTAGACAAAAATTTAGGTCGCCTACCCCCTCCCCCCCTACTCGAAATTTTTGAGAAAATCGGCCTCAAAACCTCGATTTTGAGGCTCATTTTTTTTAATTTTCTGGCTGTAAGCATTTTTTTTCGAAGAAACACGTTTTCTGGGTCAATTTTCTTGGTTAAAACCTGAAAAAAAACCGGTATATGTGATGTTTATACCTTATAATAGAAGATTTTTTTAGCAAAAACAAGCGTTAAAACAAGCGAAAAAAAATTTCTACCCCCCTACCCGACCTTACCCCCCCCCCCCACTTTTCGGACAGGTCGGATAAAATGGGATTTTCTGTCGGCTACCCCCCCCCCCCCCCCCACTCCCTGCAAAACGCCAAAAAACCCGGCCCACCCCTGGTTCTTCTAGTTGTTGTAGATTTGTGCATTACTGAAAAAGTTTGTAAAGTGTAATGATATCAAAATAGGCTTTTATCATGATAATACGTTTCAGCAGTGGACTCATCGCAACGTTCCAATTCAAAGGAGACCCCTGCAGCTGGTTCCAATACGCACGCTGTCGTCATTGATCTGTCCGATTCGGAGTAGTTTGTTATAATGTGTTGTTTGTTGTCAAGTATGTTATGTATTCCAATATGTTATGTTGGTTTTTGATTATGTTTGTTTGTTCTCGAATATATATGTATATTCGAACTTTTTTGTGTGCTTAACTGACTGTTATATGCGGTAAAATTATGTTTTTAGTATCGTTTCAGGAGAACATTATGAATCGATTCGTTCCTTTTCCATTCCATTTCTTAATATTTACAAAACGATGTGTAAAAGTAGTTTTATCCGGTTTATCTGTTTGAACGAACTACTGGTATTGATGGGTTAGGTGTTCAATACGGTATTATTGTTATGTTATTTTATTTGTTTCTTACATTTTTTGTTGTTATATTGTTGGGTAATTTGTTGTACTATATAACAAATGCATAGTCTTCCCTCTCTAACTAATATTTTTTTCCGTTGTGATCTCCGCTTAATATTCCACAATCCATTTCAAATGTTATGCGCTTCTGGTGACATGACTTTATAGCTACTTTAACTGTTTTTACTTGTCTCATGCCCATTTTTTGTGTAGCAATATTAAACATTGTTTTTACAGCTGTGGCCCATTGTTTATAATACAATACAACCGGCTTAACTGCTCACGGGTCGTGGTGCCACTAATACCAAGTTTTAATGGGGAAGGTTAAGTAAACCATAGGTGCTTAGTTCGAACACACTCTCAATACATTAGTTCATGATTAGTTTACCATGATTTGATATCTGCATTGTTGTTTGTAATGGGCGATAAACTCAAGTTTATGTTTGAATTTGTGCTTGTTTTTATATTTGTGATCCTCTGTTATTATTGAATGTTCTCTTAATCGCTGTCAAAATAAGTTGTAATCAACCGGCTTTTGTAAAGTTCGGTATTAATATTATATTCGTTTCATTTCTCATCTTGTGCATTGCAGTGATTTTTTACTCTGTGTGCAATCTCATCGCTAATAAATCGGAGCTCAATTGAATGCTGTTGAAGAGATTCATATCAAATGTGGGTACGTACTAATCCCATATATATTTTACCTACTTTTATTTGAAATCAGTTCAGATTACACGGCATGATTGTTAGCTGAGTGGAAAGATTTAGTCTCATTAAAATTTCTGATAAACAATTTAGAGTCAGAATGAATGCTTTCTAGGTGTCTACGGTGTTTGGCGAGTTACTATTTAGTATTTATAGAACAACTCAGCAGAATGGTTCGGTGCTCGACGAAGGGCTATGGCAAGGGCTTTGAGCACTTCATGAGCAAAAAGGACTTCCATCCAAGTGCGTGGTGGAACCTGAAAAAAGTTAACAAATGGCAGTTATAATACATTTATCATGTCAAATGCATCGTCGATTTCAACATGTTTTATTTGATGGCTGATTAGTGAACTCAAATCATTTTTAGTTGTGTTTTCGAGTAAAATTATTTTTCAAAAGCGTAATAACTAACCAAAACTACAGATTTATGCAGCCCGCGAAAAACATCGACTGGCCGTGCAACGGGAGGAAGAGATGAAGGTGGAGTATGCAAAGGATCAGGAACGATTGAACAACAGGTTCACATAGTTTAATACACATCACCAACCTTTTGACATTTTCACAATCCACAAGTAAGACACTTGAAATCAACAGCATCATTTAGAAGTAGTAACCCATCTTCTCATAATCCTGTTTTCAAATCAATTTTTCAGTCTTTATGCCATAATAAGTTGATGCCATCTTTACTCCAGCAAACTTGGATACCAAATCTCAAATATAGTGAAATAAAGGTCACCATTGTTACTGTTTTGATTCATCCAAAAGCAAAAAGTAGAACAAGTATGTTATTTGAGAGCCCTTCTCGGCGACAAGAAGGCACAGATCGGGCTGTCGTTCATGTACGATGCACCGGCCGGAATGCACAACGAGCCACCACCGCCCAAGGAACCCAAGTACGAGTGGCAAAGAAAGTACACGGCACGCAGAGAAGAGTTGGTTATGAGCTGATGCTCACGAGTTCATTTACTACCTACGTAAATAACTCAGTAACTCACTATGTTATACAGATTGACAGGTTGTTCAGTTCAAGTATTATGTCATCTGATCAAAGATTGCAGTAAGCATAACTCCCGCACTTCACCCCGCACGTATGAATACAGTCAAATTCCGAAAACTACTAGGAATAGTCTATTATAGAAAAATATGCGCATCAAAATAATATATACAATTTTGAGATAAGTATTGGAAAGATCAACGGGTATCATAATTAACAAAATACTGAATGGTTGACAGACACGCGCGTGGACGCGATGACATAGTGGACAAGCCGTTTGCCATCCCAGTCAAGCAGGTGCACTGTACCAAGTGTGGCACATGGGGCATGCACCATCGCACTGACCGCGAATGTCCATACTTCAATACGTCTGGGGACAAAAACAATCCCGGAGGTTTACTATCAATCTTTTTCGTAAATGATTTTTGTGGTAAAGTGAAAGTGATTTACTGAAATCCCGGAGGTTTACAACCTGCCTTTTCCCCAATGATTTGTGTAGTGAAGTTAAGTGAAAATGGTTTAACTGACTGAATAATTGTGGCATATATTACATAAAAACGTACTTTTTTTAGTTTCGACCCGACCATCCGATATTGTCAAAAGTCACCGGCGAGAATCAAAGAACGACCATGCGGCTGTTGTTTCGGAAAAGGAAGGGGATGAAGATATGAAGCCGTCAACTTCTGCATGCGCTCAGACACCGTCAACAAGTAAAATGGAGGTGAGCGAGTGGATCAAACAATATGGCTGATCAGTTAGTTGAGCAAACAATATGGCTGATCAGTTAGTTGAGCGAACAGTCACACAGGCATTCAACATATTTCAGCAACTCACTCATGTCGACCACGTTAACCAGTGGAACCAAAAAATGGGTCAAGAGTTTGGGATCGGCCTAAAGCCAAACGCTCTTGAAATGATGGAACAAAATGAACGACTGATGAAGGTTGGTGGTGTTGTTGTTGTTTGTTGTTATTGTTTTTGTTGTTGTTGTTGTTGTTGTTGTTGCTACTGTTAATATCAACATGGTAATGCTGATGGTGATTATATGAGTTCAGGTCTCCTCTGCTGATGATAACGCTGATATGCTTGATAATGATCAGAAGAAGCAGATTCTGCAGTTTCTGTGTGCGCTGCCGGATAATGAGAGACAGCGAATCATCCGGTTGGCATCAATTTCGGTTTATTCACAGTACATTCGTGAAATTGTTGACCATAATTTATTGCTGTTTTTCTATTTTTTATAATATTGATTCCGTTACAGCGAAGTTTTCACCGAAACTGATCGTCTCGAGTCAACTGGTCAACGTGGACCACAACCCCTGACCAAAAAAGATAAGAAGGTGAAGGCAAAAGCCAAAAAGCGGGCTAAACAACTAAAGAAGCGGAAATTGGAAGAGAAAGTATCAATTAAAGTTAAAGAAGAAAAGCGGGTGAAATTTGAGTCTAACGAAGTGGATGAGGAGGGCAGACTTGACCCTGCTGATGAGGCGTTGGTATGAATTTTGTTGTTGTTTTTATTGTTTTTATTGTTGTGTTGTTGCTGTTGTTGTTGTTGTTTTTTTGTTGTTGTTGTTGTTGTTGTTGCTGTTGCTGTTTCAGGAATCATTGTTGTTGTCAATTTTATTGTGATTGCTTTCATTAACTGCTGTTATTTATTAAATGTTGTTAATTTGCAGTCATTCTGCATTCATACATGAGCAGGCGATGCGCGCCCGCATTCTCGAGCGAACTCGACTCGCTCAACAACGGCAGATGAAGTTTGCCATCAAACAAGTTGGATTGAAGTTTGCTGTTGTTGACAAATTAATAATAAGTACTCTTATGCAGAGGTGCGCCCAGATTCAAACAGGTCAACATTTTTGGAATTGATCCTAAATTGTTTTATAGAATATTAAAATCTCTGATTTGAGTGATTTTTTTGATACATTGGACCGTTGTAATTTTGTTGGATCAGAGGCGGCTGCAGGTCACTTGTCATTTTCAAGATGGCAGGTCTCTCATTTCTCTCTCCCTGAAACAGTAAGACAACTCTCCCCCCTTTTATCATAATGAAAGGAACATGCCGTGAACTACAGGAACCTATCTCAAAACGGGAATGGCCATCGGACAGAGAAACCGATGCCAACAACGGTCGTTCCCGTTCACCTGCCAGTGCCACTCCGGTCCACCGCAGCCCAAGTCCATCAACATCCTCACGTTCATCCGCATCCGATTCGTCTGAGGATGACTCGAAAAAGTCAAATTCAGAATCGGACGAATCCAAAACTGATGAGGAAAATGACAATGAAGATGATGAAGATTTGGATCCAAAATCTGATGGTGACAAGACGAATGGAGATCAACGATGGGATACTGTAGAGATGCGTTCGATTGTGGATTCTACCATTAATGACATTTTTGCCGGATTATTTTGATATCTGTGAAATATAGTGACTTTGTGATATTCTGCCATCAAATGATGTTTTTGCTCATTGTCAATGCTAAACAAAATGTATGTACAATAAACGTACAAAAAACAAAAACTTTAATTTCAGATATACAATCATCTCAACGGTATTCGAGTTTAATATTTTATTATTATTATTTGTAAGTTATCGTCACATATAACATTATTATCGAAACAAATCGCATAATATGTATAGTATTTTTCGCATCGTATATATGTACGTGAAAAGAAAAGGAGATGGTAACAAAACAAAGTATGTATATATTGAACCTGAATTGGTCGGGTATTGTCACAAAGTACTCTAATGTTAGATACTCTTGATTATGATCTAGACAACTAGATATGGTAAAAACTGCATGCGCCTGACCATCGGCTAAATTTGTTCGTCGCAAACTTGCATAATAACTACAAACCATGTAGGTAAGAGGCTTGGACAGTTTTTACCTGTTACTCGATTCATTAAATTCTTCGGTTATCATGCTGCGTTTTAGATAATAGCCTGAACGTTAACCCCATCGGTTTTACAAACCTTTGCCACCAGTAAAAACTAAATACCATACCGTGTATTCATTTAGCATTATCGATCAGGCAATTGAATCATTAATTCACGCCAGAAATGGTACAAGCTGTACGAAATAGACAAAATAGGTGATATAGCGAACGCTGTGCTGCACTCGTAATTAATGACAAGTTATCATCAAGTATATAATTGTGGTTTACCCGCATCAAGACTGTATAGAAAATAATAGTATGTCTTCCTGTATAACATTTATAAATGATTGAGAATTTACGGCAACTTCCTTCCATGTATCTGCTTGCCGTCAATAATTATCGCATGTTTCTCGAGATAAGGCTCATAACTTTACCGAAAAGCAAGCAGATACGGAAATGTTAAAAATATATCTTAAAAATCAATGCAATTTAGCTGTAGATTATGATATAACGAAACATATGAACTTGGGTGGGTCAGTTCCGCGAGAAAATATACCCAAACTGTTGTACGTAAGATAAGAGAACCGAAGTATATAAATGTACAAGAACGTGTCGTTTATACCGATAGAGCCAAGATACCAAACAGCGAAACGTGACTTGAGCCCCAGCCAATATAAAATACTGTAAAAACAGATTGTTTGCTCAGCCGGTCCATTCAATATTTGCCGTCCAGAAAGCATCTCAAAAAGCTGGTTTACCCTCCCAGACCGTCACAAAATGTTGCCAACTCTTTCCAGTCGTATCGAATTTCCCGTCTATTGCGTTCCGCTGCTTTTTTGCGTTAAAACTTCCATGAACGGTTTTCTAAAAGAAGACAGCTATTTAAGTGCGAAAAATTGCCAAGTTAGATTTTTTTACTTACTACAAAAATTAGCAGCGGCTGCACTATTAATAATGTTACCCACCCCCATCGGTATGAACGAACGCGCAATCACAAAGGAACAATCAAGTTTTAGTCGGTCAATATAGTGGGTTTGATGTCACCTGGTTTGATACACCCGGAATTCTGTAATTTATAGGCCGATTTAACGTTTCACTGCAAACAATCATGCAACTCACATACAGCAATATTATGTGCATTACGTTATAATTAGCTGCAGAAGAGTTGGCAATGATGTAAAAAATCTTGTTATGGGTACATAAAGAATGTATACAAATAAGCCACTGATAACAACAGCTACATGTAAGTAGAGGATATGAAAGCTAACACCATTTAACAATCAGCCCTTCTTACTCGAAAACTGTTCTGTTTAACCTTTTAATGTGCGAGGTTTTTAACGGTGTGAAATACCATGAACAAATTACACTACAAAATACTGATAAGCAAACCCCGGGTTCGAAGTACATACATGCTACAGCTGATTCTGTATGGGACTGCAGGCTCTGGTAAACTCGAACACTAATAATAAAAAGAAAATACTTTATAATGGCATTTTCAATTCATATCCTCCTAAAGCGCCGCATGTATCATAACACTATTCTATTTTTGATTATATTAATTGGCAAAGTAGTAACTGCATTCTGTTCGCAGATGCGTATATTTTTATGCACTCAACATCTTAATGGGAAAAATAAAAACTTTCTTCACTAAGCATCGTGAAACAGTTGCAGTTAAGGACCAGAATGCGTGTATGAATGCAGTATTGGTATTTGAATATTTACTGAAAAATTATGGTTGTTGTAGTTGCACCAAGGCCGTGATCATTTCTTAAACCAAGGGTGAAAACCCAAGAATTAGTTTGTATTTTCACCTGTGCAGCTCAACTTCAATGTAAAGATACAATAAATCAGTCAATAATTTTAAAACTCTCCAGGCTGTACAATATAAGGATATTGGCTTTGAACATCTATACACAGGCGGTAAGTAAAGTCACGTGGTGATTTTAGTACATTCTTTTATTTATTTGAAAAATATGTCATTGAAATAGAGAACATAACTAAAATTAACCACTCTTCTGAAACTTGGAAACAGGCGGAAATCGAAAAAGTAGTAATAAGGAAATCGGTAAAGTGGTAATAATACACCGTAATTGTTGTGTTTTGTAAAATCCTGTGTTGGGGCGTTGGGTTGGATCGCTTTACACGACCACTTGAAAATGGGGGAAGGGGTATAAAGGCCACAACCAAATCATACACGACGCGTGAAACTATAATTTCAATGTAAGATGATACATAATAAACAAAACGAGAAACGAGTTTACCGGCATCAGTGATGTTCACAAACGGTTATAAAGGCGACGATAAAGCAATCGACTGGCGGATGAATATTTAGACACATATAAACACATCTAAACTTGACGATTGCGCCATCGAAGGAAGGGGTACAGTAGATATTATACTATTTGGGACGTAGTGCGTTTGCACTCTTTACAGTGTAATGTACATGCAGTGTAAACTGAACGTTGTTATCGACTATGTAATCAATCTAAACCAATACACTGTAGCAGCAGTTTACTCATTCTGCAGCTTGTTATTGGCGACTAGCGGCTGGTGATGCCCATTGTGCACCACCTTTTTGTATGGCGAACCATTATTATTATTATTGGATTTGGACGAGTTCAGCTCGTGAGGCTTGTCATCCTTTGACGCTGTTTTTATTGAATTCAGTAGCGGATCTAAATGGTTATTATTCTCAATAACGTCTTCATTATCTGTCGCGTCCGCATCAAGAATGTCGTCATAGATGTCGCCATTGTTAACGCCTTTTGGTTGGCCAGTATCGATACCATCCGATGGATCGTCGACGCCTCGGACCACATTCTCGTCCACTGAACTGGACAACTTGTTGTTGTTTGGCACACAAACAGTGGACATGTCGATCATGGTATTGATGGATTCATCAGTGGTATTGTGTGTCGTGGACGACGACGACGACGGAGATGCCATCTGATCATTGCAAGCATTGGATGTTGTTGTAACGTCTATATCGTCCACGTTGTTGTGATCGAGTAAATCGTGATTGGTATGTCGACTATCGACGATTGTGGGCGTGGACGTGCCCGACTCGTATATCGAACCCGATGTGGACGGTTCGTGACTGTCGTAATGACTAGACGTGGATGGAGTGTCGTTCACTCCCGATGTGGACGCACCCACGTTCACGTCCGATGGAGTGCTCGAGGCTCCGCCGCGCATGATCACTTCCACCTGAAAGTCATTGGTTTATATCATGCGTTATAACGTACATAGATAATCTCTTTCTTGATTGATTTTACTGACCTAATAATGTATTTTGATGCCTGAACAATGAGTCATGGCTTCACGACTGTCTAAATTGCACTGTTATACAATGTTCTGACATTTTTAAATGCCCACCTTTTCACGTTGTGCGTTTTCCTCGTGTTCGGCAGCGAGTCGCAACGCCTCGAGGTGCTGTTCCATTTCGTGGATGGCAGTTCGCAGCCACGTCAGCTCACCGTTAGCTGAAATGCAAAACAATCGTGAAACATATATTATGTTTTCGGATAAGTTATCAGACAACAGTTATTAATTCAGGTTACTGAGAAATATGTGGCAAAATTCTACAAACCAGCAGCTCGTGGATAGGCAGCTCGAAACGAGGTGGTGACACCGCTGACTGCCATCACCAGTGCAGCTGCTCGAGCCTCCAATAATGTGGCCTGCAACATACAAACATGTACTAACTATGAATAAATAGTTTCTTATACGTCGTGTATTACCAGAACTCACGATTGCCAACTGCGTCAAAAACACGGTAAGTAGATTTTATATAAATAAAATACAACCGGCAAGCAGCGATAAAAACGAGACCGAAAGCAGGCGTTGGTTAAGAGTCAAGCAATGTTTTATGTGCAGAGACACAGTAAAATTTTTGAATTTATTAAAATCGACAGCAATTGTCTATGTATGTAGTTTACTCAGTATAATATTGATAAAGCAGAGTTTTTTTTGATAAAAATCCAAAGCTGTAAACAAAAGAAAACGGGGTTGTGCGGCACAAACTTGCAGTCCCACCTGTACACCACGTCTACTGCACAGGTACATGGTCCGAACGAGGTCATCGACTCTGGGCATGATGCGACGAGTCCAGTCCCTCACATCGTCCACTGCCTCCTGATGTGCAAAAAAATATTAGTTAAAAAAATCAAGAATACCCCAGTTTTAGCTTGATGAAACTTTGAAATTAGATACATACATATTTGAGTGAGTGAGTGTACCTGGTTGTTGGGCACCGGGTTAAAGGTCAGGCCAGACAGCTGGTCGGTGATCTGATGGCAGATGCGCAGGATGGCTAAGGAGTGGTGCACCAGACCACTCGCATCGTAGATCCAGTCGTTGTCTTGCAGGATCTTAGCTAAAATACATACATTATTTTTTGTCTCAAGTTTTATCGATTACTTGAGCTTACTTAACATTGATTGAATTGTACCCAATAAGTCAAAGTACATACTAAAGGTATCCTGCAAACTGTGTATTTCAGTCGTACGTACTGTATTTCAGATCTTCACATCGTTAAGTGTTATTTGAAATAATTTAAACAAAAACACCCGTAGAATAGATATACAACATGTTAAACAAATATAAATTAAATCAGCATTAAGCTAACTTTTGAAAACTTTAAATAAAAACCAACCAATATTGGGACTGAGCTGGAGCATGTCATCCACTTCGGATTCGATGTTGGGATTCATCTCGTTGCCCAGACCCTCGGACATGCCGTCCCGGGAATACTTGAGCATCGGCTTCTGCTCGTTCAGCCATCCTGCCGCGTTGGCCTGCGCTCTAAAATAATAATACACATGATTATTGTGTTAACTATGATATTGTAACCTTACTTTACCTTTGCGGCGTTTCACTGTGTACCAAATTAGGGTTTACGACCATTATAATGAACAGCCTATTCCTATTTATCTGTATTTTTAACGCAGTACGCAGTTTTTTTGAAAAAAATATCACAAAGAATAATGTTTGAATGAATATTTATATTGTTTGTAAATGACAAAGTGGCAAAACATGAACGAGCACAACTCTAAGTATAATGAACCTGCGATGTCGACAGAGCAGTATGAGCGCCAACAGGGAACCGACGAAGATGATGAGCAGTACGCCGATGGCGACTAAGACGACCAGCTCCATCGCCTGACCGCGTGTCGAATCAATGTCGAGTAGGGTTTACAACGGGCCTGAACGTTATATTACATTTAAATACGTAATATTTTTTTAAACATTCATTTAAAATAATTTTTTTAGACAAACATTTAATACACGAGAATTGTTTAAATATCTTAAATTCTGGTTTTATTGTGGCAGAACACATGTACATATTTGTGAGACGATAAATGACTAACTTAACACAATAGCACTAAACCAAGAATCCCAAAAATCTGCCGTTAAATCGGTTGAGCTCGATAATAATTGTTTATTTGTTAAGAAGAAAAAAAGGATATCAAGCCAGAAAAATGTGCCGTTTATTCATAAATCATAACTTCGGAAATCGGTACCAACCACCGACGGAGAGATCAAGGAGTGAGAAACTCGACTAATTGGGTGTACAGGCACCCACGTACATATCTACATATGTATTTACTCATGAGCATTGGCGGATGAGTGTCCTATTCTGTCCATTTGCTCAAGTAATATAAAATAGAAATAAGTTAGGCTTATATCTTGAAGCAGGAATTCCTAATTTTGTCACAAAATGCTGTTTCGGCTAATTATTTAATCCATCAAAGAATGTATTTGTGAGTGGTTGAGGATCATGTGAGTTGTTTTTATGTGCCATAACGGCGTACGTACTTTAACAGACACGGTATGGCACACGACACGACGGAGGTGTCGCTGGTGACTGGTACCGATGTATGGCATGTGCCACTATACACTGGGCACGTCTGTAGTCATCATGTACCCATTATACACTACTAATAGCCACAGTCAACCAATCATGCATGTCCAGCATTATCACGCGGATGAGCAACATTTGGAAACTTTGGCTTGCATTTTAAACAATGAACAGGGAGTATTCTCTCCTCTTATATTCCCCATTGAAAGAGTACATATCCGTGGCACTAACAATCCGCTTGAGTAATGTGAGTGGATCGTGGTCAATGGTAAGATTGAACCCGGCACCGGGTGGCTCGCAGCTGAGGTGGTCCAAGCTCTAGGCTCTACATGGCCAATCCATGCAATTGACGGCACACACCTGTTTTTGTGGTGTCCGGTACATCGGGGAACGCAGCATGATTCATGACCAATAATAAGATACGTACAATCAGGGACACCCTTCCTGCTAGTAACTTGTGCCACTCACTTTTCCATTACCGTAATGAACGTCATATAAAATATAAAGTGTTCGAATGTTCGAGGCTCCAGTTTCTCAGTCAGGTGGTCGTGCAAGGCACCGTTTGTCAGCAAAATATACATACATACATACTAGTTAAGGATTGATTTACAGGCTAGTACATGCGCATGTGTACTACAGTTAATCATGGCGCAATGCGGGTGGGGTTATGCAAAAAAGAGTTACAGAACACGGCTTAATACTCATTTTAGATTCGTAAACTTATCATAATCTAGAATAATTTGTATCTCATTTTTGTGGCTCACCTGATGTCATCACTATGACGACATTTACATACCTATGAACACGTTTGTGAACTTGGTGGTAAGTGATTAAAGCTGGCTAACGTCAATGATAAACGGTGGACCGCTATACTGCGAACATATGTATTACATTCAGATGTACGTTATTGTTTGACGAACTATTGTCATTATCAAACTGGTTGATTAATGAATCATACTAAGCGGCCATTTTTGGTTCGTATTAAGTGATGTTAATGAATTTTTTTAAGATTATATGTTTGAAAACATGGTTTTAACCTGTGATGTTTTTGGACGATATCAGGTATCAATTACCCTTGTTGATTACAGTTGTAAATGATAATTCCGGTAACAATATGTTGATGATAGAAATTGGAGGCAATGATCAGGATAAATTTGATCCAATTGTGCAATCAATGTCGATTTGGTTGTTCAATATGAGTTGTTGTGTGTTGTACCGACGACGTATCGGTAACGACAGTCTGAATCGGGCGTGTACGCATCCTCTCACATTTTGATGCGCCCTGAAAATTATTAAATTATTTGCTTTCACTGGAAGTCATAAGCTACATAACTAGTGAAAAAATATAACATGATCAATTGAATTTTTACAATAACAAAGCCGGTGAAGTGAACAAGGCCGGTAGAGACTAAATGATTTTTCGAATAAAGTCCTGATAATCAAAACTGCCGGTCGTTCTGAAGTGAACCGGAAAACTTAAAAAAAAACAATATGATGGCAACATTGGGATAGCATAAGCAGGGCTGCCAGCCAGTTCAAAACGCAGCTATGTACACTCATATTTGCACTTGCGATTTGTCAAACCGCGCGCACCGAGAGAAACCAAAAAAAAACAAGAAGAGTTTCGCGCTTCTCAACGTCGTAGCATTTGTGAGGTGAACCAGGTAAAGTTCAATACTTTCACCATAGTTATTATGGTATATATAAAAGGTGTATCACACATTTGTTGATTTTTCTATACAAGTAAACATTTGAAATATGTTGAATATCAGAATGCACATAAGATTGTGAACATGTTTCGTTATCCGCTATCGAGCGCGACGCAGCCCGACAAATCAGAACCGGTTCGGTTTGCCCGATGGGATGCACAAGAAAACTGCGCCCCTTAGTCTCAATGCATATTTGTTTGTTGGGTTAAAGATATTGGACGGCCGCATTTCAGTTTTTATCCAGGTATTCTAGTGTATTTTAACTTTAATATGAAAAAGGCGAAATACTGGTAACAGTAAATTATTTTTTTATAAATAACTGGGAGTGAACGAGAAAGCGAGCACGGACACATCACATACCAACGGGCTATCAGCGAACGATTCCCAACGGATTCCCCCACTTTTTGGCGGTTTCAAAAAGTAGAGCTAACTCCTCAATGTGTGGATAAAGTGGTTTAACAACTGCGGATTCCTCCCTCTTTGGAAAGATTTGTCTCCCTTTGGTGGTTTGGCTCGTCCGCCAGTGCGACGGACAGCAGTGAAGCCGAAGCAGGGACGCAATGTTGCAATGCCCGGTTGGGTACACACACGTTGTGGGCTGTTATGCACTCGCAAATCAGCTGATAGCAGCTGTTGGTCCAGGCTACATACGTACGTACAATACATCCATACATGGACAGGTCACATTGACTCGCGATTTTTTTGTGCTACATGCAGTCAGTACAGTAACAGTTAACGCATATTACCTATTGTGATTTGAGTTTCAGAAACCCAGCTGAAGCTAACTTTTTTAAAATTGCATCAATGACTAGATTTTATTCCAACTGTTTATTTCAAATTTTATGCCCTTGGTTCAATGCAAATTTAAACTTACGCACACGAAAAAACATTTTTATGAAATTGTGACCGATAAAATAAAATATAAGGATTACATATCTTTTAAATGATGGATAACTCAAATTAGTGTCGAAATTTACATTATAATAAGCATGTTGAAACAATTTCATCATGCATACGAAAAGTGGAAAATGTTGGTGGAACAGTGTTAAATGAGATACCGAGTCAAATCAAGGGAACATGCAAAGCGGACAAAACAGTCCATCTACAATATTTGGGATTGTAGTCGGACCCGGTGTCTGACAGACATTGACTGGCCGACAGTCATGTTGTAGTATAATAGCACTGTGCTCATACAGTACATACACACTAGCAGACGAGAACTCTTTTTCATCGTTTACAAAAAGGTACAATTTGTTCCCTGAAGTGTAGTTGAAATAGCCTGAAAACTGTTAATTCCTCCCTATTTGACGAAATTCCCCTCCCTTTGAAAGATTAGATGGTGTACATAAGCCAGTGTACATACGTCGAATACGTATAATACATGAGCATACACACACATTGCAAGGCTTGGCTTCTATCCAGCACCCGTCCACTACTAATACACACGCTTTTTACGTGCTTGTGCACTCACGGGCACGCAAGGCTCATTTGGTCGTTGTAGGTGCCAATGGCACATGGTATGTAAATACGTAATACCATTCAATGCACAACTGTCAGCTGTCTCTTGGTGCCACAAATAAAACAATTGAATCCGTAAATGTACTTTCTTAAAGTTCCGTGATAGCAAACATCTTCAAACTTTTGCATGTCTCAGAGGTAAGAAACACTTTGGGAGTCTTTTACAGTTGTACGAGCTGGACAAGAAAGCGCAAGTAAAAAATGGCGCATTTCACTTGTTGCAACGTTAGTAACCAAAGTGATAAAAATATAGTGGCCATTCAACAAAAGTTTTTCTATGGCTGTCACCTTGAATCGGCATTTCCGCTGGCCTGATCTCGAGTCAATAATCGAACGAGATGGCTGTCAATTGACCCGAAAAAAGCAGATTTCAATGAAAAGCGTAAACATTCGGAGGTGAAAGGACACAACGCGTGCAACCAAATTGTATTTATTCAGTTGTAAAAAGAAACTGGCGGCGTCACATTCAAGTTTTCATCTAAAAATCTCGGATGAATTATTTGCTCGCAAATGCGATGGCCCGGGGGTCGCGACCCACCCAACCAAACAACCTGACAGAGTGAATTCGTGTTGCAGTTGCAGTTGCAAACACAAAACACATGTTCGTTCAACCTGTTAATTCGCCGCGCGCCAAAAAACGATGTTGCGATGTAAGCGATAGAGTTGCAGATGCAAAAAGAAGGGCTGCTGCTGCGCGACGCCGTCGGGCGTGCGTGCAACGGAGATACACGTGCGTGTTGCAGTGAGTGAGGGTATGGTTGTTGCGAACACCACCTGGGGCAACAACAATCCCAATCAGCTGTTGTCGCTGTTCGTTCTGTTCAATTGGACCACACAACAGGATTGCGAGCAGGTTGTTGCTCTAAGCTGGAGGACCGATCGCGTCCCGATCCGTGCCAGACACGGGCAGCCAGTTGACGATCATCAAGCCGGTTATGGTGATTCGTGATCGCAGATCGGGGATGGCTACAACATACACAGATGCAAATCTCCAACTACCAACATATTCGTTCGCACACGTGAAGTGCATTCATCGAGCCATTGCACGTGGGGAGAGCATGTGTACTTTCATGTGTATGTACATGTTTCAATCGGTGATATCAATGGATTTACCCGTATTGTAAGCGTGCTCGCATTTGCATTGTGGTTAACTTCATGTTCTTGTCACGCCAAACTAAAGCAAGTATATGAAAGCGAAAACGTTCAATACTTATCATGGACAAATGAGACAACAAAGAAGCTACGAACAACGCGCATTTGTGAGATGTGCTGAAACAACGTAGGTGTACAAGCCAGCTGAATGAGATTAGATGAACAGGTGAGCTCGCTTTGCTACATTACGACGTCACAACTAATAATTAACATTCATTAGTTTTCGAAAAGTATAAATCAAAGTTGAAATACCCAGGGCAGTTGTCATATGGTATTACATTAACATAGTTAAATATGATTCATAATAGTTATCACCGCGAGAACACCAAAATCACGTGTGGAATACGTAACTCGCATCCGATTTCATAGGTCAGGTAAAAAATGCATGTTACTCCATGTTTGTATCTGTAAAACAGGCAGCAAGCAGCAGTCCGACCCAGACTGGCCAGACACACACACACTCACACACACACACACACATACACACCAGTAATACCAGTGAAATAATACCGTAAGCATGCTGGTAACCATTCCAATTGAACATGACGGCACGCAAAGCCATAGTTACATACGTCGACCAAACCTGTTTGGCTGTGTGTGTGTTTTGTAGATGCTGACTGCCGTGTTGTTGTGCGGCTTGTTGAGTCGGGGGTGACTCGGGCTGTGCGACGGTCGCAGGCGCGCAACACAAACCCACCACTGCAAATATGCGTGTATCTGCTGCATATATGTGTGTTGCGCTTTACCCCTGCTAGCGCACATACAACCGATCTATCCTCTGCTCACTCACTCACTGTCGCACAACAACAACCGACCGCAGCGCCGGCCAAAAAACGGGCGCGCGTCGCTCCCTGCACTGGTGTTTTGATGAGGAGGTGGTATTGTATTGTGTCGGGTGATACACCTTGATTATATAGTAACTGATGCCTGTTAGCCACTTTCGTTGCATGGTCACCGGACGCATATTTGCAAACTGTACCGGTTTTTTGTCAAAATCCCAAATTTGACTTTTTCATTTTGGATCCACGGAGAGGCTAATCTAGGCTATCTCCTTCACTAACGTACAGTCTATGGTCGGAACTAAGCCTAAGCCGTACAAACAATCAAATGGTTATTAGCTGTCGTTGGGTCACACGAATTCTGACAAAAAACCGGTACAGTTTACAAATATGCTCACCGGACACCAATCATAATCACAACAAACATACTATAACTCGATTCATCTCACCATACAAATATATGTAACTTTACTAGCTTTGATAGTTTGTTAATCACGTTCGATGGTCAACTTTGTGCATGATAGCTGGGGAACGTAGATCGTGCGTGGAGCATCATACCCCCGGGGATAGCAATCTACATCAGAAAAACTTTATAACTCCAGCATAGTATCCGAAGAAAAACTTTTTAACAGGCCGGATAAAACCAAACAGATGTAGTTTTTTAATTAATGACGCAAAATTTAACGGATTTAAACAATTTCGTAAAATTTTCTGCTCAGAAAAATCCTGAAAATGGTTTCTGTAGTCAAAATGATAAAAACAATGTCTTTATCAACGCCAAGGGTAAATTAAACATCCTCAGCAATAAAGACATTAGTAACTGTTGACGCACGTTTCACTAATACAGTAATACAAAAAAAACTTGCAAGCTTTGTGTTCTACGTGCCAGAGCATCAATAACACCAGTGACGTCATCACTGACATTGTGTGTCCAGACACACTTTGACTGGCCGCCCGATCATCCAAACGCACCGGAACGCTCAATGTCTTGCGGGCTGTTGGTTGCCGCCCGTTGTTGGAGGGTGCCAGCCAGCTGTCCTGGTCCACATGCACCCAATTGGAACAACCATCCGACCACTAGCGGACGAGAAGACGGTCGCATAAGTGCAATTCCTCTTTACTTTCTTGGCGATTTCAATAAGTAGAATTTCGGTTCCTTGAGGTGTAAGTAAAATGGTCTCAAAACTGTAACAGTAATTCCCCCTCTTTGAAAATTGTTCCACCGTTCGGAGGATTGACTCGTCCTCCAGTGCAACCGACCCACATGCACCGTCTGTTCAGCTGGTGGCGGAACATCAGTTTGAATCCCGATTTTTTTGCATGGAAAACAAACTTACGTCCATTTAGTACCAGGTAATTCGATTTTCATTGAACGAAGCATGGGTGGAATGAGCTTAAGAGAAGAGGCTTATCACTTATGTACCGTTGCCTGACCTACTCAACCACGGTGGCCGGAAAGATACCATATGGTCAGACGATCGGGGCTCTATCGATGCAACATACCATCTGTGCAGTGCCACATAAAACTACATACAAATGTACATATGTTCGGCAGACCATCAAGAATGTGGTGCATCGGCAGTGAGGCAAACATTATTGTTCGACAGAAACACATAGACCTTGTTGCGAGCAAGTACGAGTACAGAAGCTGTAAACTTTGGGAGGCCTCTTAGATCGTATGGCCATCAAGAACTCGTAAAAGAAACTTTCGTGCGTAAAAATTTTAATGAAAACGCATGTATGAAAAACTGAACGCGTGTTATGCCAGATGCCAAACAATGTCAGTGAAACTGGCAATTGAGAGCGACTGGCCGGGACGAACCCACAACTGACTCTGCGCAAAAAAACAACTCACAGCACGACAGTCAGTTACCTCGACACACGTGGTTTGTGCAGAAAGATGCCGCTCCGAACCGGTAGATGTGTATAGAGGCAAAATAATTCCACAAATTTTTATCCCACCAAACCAAAGTACATCTATATTAACCTTAATAAACATAGTATAAACTATCTATGCATTGAAATTCGTGAATCACTGAAGTTCCTCAATTTTGAGCAGTCAAATCAGTTCGCAACACTGAAGTTTTATCTAAATGTATGATGGCTTGGCTACGTATTTCATGAGGTCACGAACGCTTTGTACCACCCACATAAATGAGGCATGCTGTTACAATGTCGTTAAAATGTCCGGAGCAAACACGCTAGTAAATTTACAAAAACTGAGTACATATGCCAAAGTTGGTTGCCACGATAACCTCTTTTGTCCTAAAATTTTGGTGCACTGGAAAAAAGTTATAGCGTTATTGCGTATTTGTTCCGGAAGAAAATTCATCGGTAAGTCATAGTCAGCGTGAACCCGAATATTTTGTTGCAAACATAGCTCATGAAAACTATGTAGAATATGATTAGCCCTTGCATACATACGCGGTAACCACGTGGTGTATTAAGCGACAGGCAACAACGAACAATGGTCCAAACCGTCCATTGGTTTTGTCATCCACAGGTGTGTGTATCATTCAATATCCGGTTAGGCTTTGTGCTCAAAGCTCTATTGTCAGCCATCGGTCGGTGGAACAGCTGGTTTCAGTTCAATAGCGCACTTGGAGCGAAACGACCCGCGCAACCCCAAGAACTCAGTGAACTTTGAACCCAGACAACTCAAACATTGAATTTCTAATGTTGTAGCGTTACTTGGGGTCAGGCAACAAAGTGTTCGACCATAATAAATGCCAACACATGCTCACCCGCACCGCCCTATATTCCACTCCCAAACCAAACGTAAGTTTTTTGTACCAAACCGTGTCTGTGTCCAGTTATTTGACTACAAAAACAGGTGATTCGCGTATCCACTGGTCTCAAAGTAACTATCTCATGTTGAGAATGCATTACAAAAAGACGATTGTTTTCTACAAATATATTTATCTCGAGGATAATATTATATGGAAAAGTGTTTACAGTGACCGCATGTTCAGCAAAGTGGGAATCAGTCAAATAAAAATATTGAAACGTATGCAACCGTTTTTAAAACGGTTAAAACCATGTAATTGAGAGTGTTATCCAGACGTCGTTCTGAACACGGTTTGTAAAAAAACAAAGTGCTTTGCATCTGTGCATCAACAGATGAGTCCGATAAACCGGTATAATCGGGATAGGTACATAACGAGCTGATGTACCTGATATGATATTAACAACGTTCATGAATAATGATTGTGCGTAACTTTGATCAGCTTCATGCATATGCATACTACATACACCATACCGTATAGTGCACTTAGGGTCCAAAGGAAAGTACAAAGAAGAGTAAAATGGACAGTAAAATCTGTAAACCAATTGACCGGAAAGTCAAGTTTGTTCCCGAATTTTTTTTGGTCAATAGATTTACAGATCTTTCTTTTACTTTTACTTACCTTTTTACTTCCCTTTGGTTTTGAAAGCACCCATACAAAGTTACAAAGTTACACAAACCAATTACTATACTACATCTATACATCGTCATTCTCTCACCAACCAATTTAACGAAAAAAACTAGTGCCTAAACCAGATTAATCTTGGGAATTGTGGTCTAAAAAATTTAAAGTTTCGTCAAAATTGATTCTTCACTTAATTAACTTATGAATAGTGATTATGGTCGATTTGACTTGATAAGTCTGATTCACCGATGTATGTTCGTACGAGCCCACCCCTGGTCACTGACTGACGACTGGCTGGCTGGATCGACTGATATATTGAGAATGGCAGTCATTGTCTACCTAACCATCTTAACACTGACGGACGAGCCAATCCTCTATAGGGAGGGGAATTTCTTCAAAGAGGGGGGATCGACAGTTAACAGACTATTTACCTAAACCCTTAAGGAACTAATTATGCTTTTTGAAACGGCCAAAGAGGAAGAGGGGTATTTGGACATTTGACTTGCCTACTCGTCCGCTAATGCGTCTTGGACCACATGACTCAGATCGATCACCCATTATGCCCTACAATCGTCACCCTTTATGTGTCGATATTTAGCTCATTTCCATGGTGTGCCCGTGTTTTTTGCCAGCCCAATTGCATTATACCGAAATGAATACGAAACGAACCCAACCGATGTGAATACCCCCGACTGCCTGCCGGTGCCCAGCCTCAATTCTAAGCCCCCGGTTGTTTTGTGTGTGATTGCATTTTGGCTGCGATGGGAAATTATAGGGAAAACTGGATTTATATTATCAGAGAAAGGTTATTTTGTAAACTTTCATTTCATGTAGGTACTGTAAAAAATTGATATCTAATCAAACCTTATGAAATATCTCGGTTTCCTAGCAGAAAGTACATGGTTTATGACCATCCAATTCGCTACTCGGCTGGCCGGATGGACAAAAAACAACCGACGTTCTCTTTCTATTTTCGAATACAGAAATAATGATAGCCGGGTATTTATTTGGGATTGAATGACAGGCCTGAATATAATACAATCCAAACGGTTACCGGCTGATAACGTGGGAACGTTTACAATGATGCAAGACTTGTCTGACTGACTTACACAACAAATCAATGAATGAATATCTGACTAACTCACTAAGTAATTTACTAAATAACTGACTGACTATGACTGACCGACCGACTGTTTCAACGTGATTGACTGACTGACTGACTCTTTGACTGACTGACTGACTGACTGACTGACTGACTGACTGACTGACTGACTTACTGACTGACTGACTGACTGACTGACTGACTGATTGATTGACTGACTGACTGACTGACTGACAGACTGATGGACTGACTGATTGACTGACTGACTGACTGACTGACTGACTGACTGACTGACTGACTGACTGACTGACTGACTGACTGACTGACTGACTGACTGACTGACTGACTGACTGACTGACTGACTGACTGACTGACTGACTGACTGACTGACTGACTGACTGACTGACTGACTGATGGACTGACTGACTGATGGACTGACTGACTGACTGACTGACAGACTGATGGACTGACTGATTGACTGACTGACTGACTGACTGACTGACTGACTGACTGATCAACAGAGAAGTGACTACCTACATAACTGCTTGATAAACTAAAACATTGGTTGAATGTTAGAGCCGGATAGAGATAGCAAGCAGAGTACAGTTCTATTGAATATGCACTTAATTATCGTAACGCTAAAATATGATATTGATACTTATTTCCGTCACTATTTAGCCCAAACCAGCCTTTCCCAGACCAAGAAAGTTGATATTTCTGTCGTAAATAACAGAACATTAGCGGTAATGATGGCTTTTTCTCTTTGTTTTTATCATCTTGACAGCAACGGAGACGAGAAGTAAAATCGGTTGTGATGCCGGTAGCGTGTCAGTTCATTACTCATTGCTCTTCCCGCTAACAGGCATGCAAAAATACGTATGTCTAACATACGCAAGGACTACATAACTTAGTAAAGAGGCAAAGTTCATTTCAAAAGGTATAATAAAAAAGGCATCGCAATTGAATAAGTTGAAAAAAAAACATTGAGGTTTGAATACAGCTCGGCGGTGGTACCACCGTATGCTCCAAAAACCATAACTTTGACTCAGACGACGTCACTGTCTGAAAGCAAACTGTCTGACTTTTCATATTTGATGTTATTATCTTTTACTGTCTGACTAAACACCTGATGACTGGTAAGTCAGACAGTAAAAGGTAATAACATCAAACATGAAAAGTCAGACAGTTTGGTTTTAGACAGCCACGTAATTATTACATAACGAACTAATTAACTATATAATAATATTTTCATAATTAATTGTAATTAAAACATATTATCCTACTGAATACATAGCTCCAGTCAGTCCGCATTTAATAGAAAATAAAAAAAGTGAGAGTGCATTCGATTCTATTTACAGGTACATAGATAAAAGGCGGCCATGCTTCGCAGCTTACAGTAAAGTTTGATTGATAGCTGCACAAATGAGCTACCTGGGGGATACCATCGCTGCTGAATGGCACATGTACGTGGGTATCGTTCATTGTGTGCCGAACATATGATTGTACCATATGATCGGGTTGTTATAACGAGTGAGATGTGGGCATGAGTGAGTGATTGAACGAATATGAGCGATCAATTAGTTCATAGCTGTCCATATGGAATTGACACAAGCGTTATAACATCATTAGTTACTAAGAATCACTAAAATATCCACTAACTGACGAGTAAGGCTGAAGCCAAACAGATTTACTAATGAAAACTGATTAACTCACTAGTTTCGAAGCTCGAAATCTATGGCAATATTAAATTATAATTCAATCTGGCATGCACAGAAATTCAGTTTGGAATTACCATAATTGACTGACGGCTGATTGGCTGTGGGACTGATCACCTGACTGACATGTTATTGGTTAAGTTTCACTTCGAATCGGCTTTCAGATGTATCAAGCCAAGTGTGATATTGTGTATGTGGAGTCTGTCACTACATATCAGTTTCGCGTTGCATTAGTGGCATGTTAGAGGCGACCCCCAGTCATGGCTCCAAGTCACATGTGCCCGATCAGGTATACCGTACCGGTCATTGGTTACTGTAGCGAGCCATCGATGTGGTACAACCAGATACATAAAAAGCCAGAGCCCTTTGAAAACAATCTTGAAATTCTATTCATCCGATTTGTAAAAAAATAATCAGGGTTTTAGTACCTTTCAAAAATATTTTTGTTTCACTATTTTTCCTGTGACCAAGACATCGACAACTGCACTTCGCAGTTATGGTATGAAAATTTACACGAATTAATTGGTTATTAATGCCATATACTTCAATGAAATGATGAACAACAATAACAATGTGACTTGACAAATTGGTCACTGTGACATTAACCGGCCACCCCCAGTACCACCATTACGTACATGACCGATCACAAAAACCATGCCAAATATATACCGTAGTCCAATGTGAAGTTAATGGGCACTATTTGCTAGCTAAACTTAGAAAGTTGTGTATAAAATATTCTTTTTAAAAGTTCGAACTTTCATAAATTGCCAGTTTATAAAAAAACATTCTCAGTCGCCCATGATTTTGGTTTATGAGTTCTAAAAAACCATTCTCTACTACCTGAATCTACGCCTTATTGTTATTGTTGAACATTACGTGTATATGTAGCAAACAATAAGACAACAACAACTAATAAATCAAGTGAAGGCAGTATGTATAACATAGCAATATCGAATGGTTATAAGAAATCGAATTAATTGATTTTAACAGAATATTCCGCTTGCGACTTTTCGCAGACATAGAATTGGATTGTCCAGTCCAGACCAATGATTGATGACTTCCTTGCAGTTAAAAGCATTTATTGGGTTCTGAAAACGGCGGGATTTCAAATCCAGTCATGTAATGATGAGAGAATGCAATCGTACAACGAGTCGGTCATTGTGGTTGTCATCAAAGTACATGTGGATGACGGCCAAATAAAATCATGTGAATAACGACCGACATTCAGCTTTTTACTGATTTATAGGCTGGCGTTATAAAAAGTGCGAGCTTCGAGTGGAGGGTGGTCAAGTACTCTAATACAGGGTGGCTGTAAAGTCATGCCCTCATATTTGACTGTCAATACTTATAAATAATTACATATAAACCTCCGGAAACTGTCATTGAAACCTTTTGGTTGAACGCTAAGTTGATGGAATTTCAGAAAAAATCGTGAAATTCACCGATATTCAGTGCAGAGGGCAGACCGGAAAGTGGGAAAGTACTTTACTGCCACTCTGTATAATGGTATATATGTAGAACATATGACCGTTTTTATAGACATGTAGTTTTTACTATAACCTTTGCAATTTGTCTAAGTTAGGCGAAAAATGATGACTTAGCCCACATAGGGCGCATAACAGGTAAGCCAGTTTATAGACTGGTTGAGTTGATGAATGATCAAAATAAAGTGAGTAAAAATAGTGAATGAAGATAGAGTACTTGTTTAGTCGTGAAAAAACGGTTCAGCAGTCAGTGCAATAAACTTTCCGTGTTCCAACAATAACGCTGTATTTGGGGGAGGGGGGGGGGGGTTACACATATTTATATCTATAAGCTAACTGCTCCGGGTTTCAGACTCATACAGACGTAATAATTAACTCGTAAACATGTTCAACCCAAAGCGTGTTATTCGGTAGAATATACATATTTTAGGTAAAGAATGCTGGCATATTAAAAGAACCGTGAACGGCCAAACCCTGTAGACCGCAGTTCTGAATATCAGTACCAAGTCCGAGCTGTAACATGAAATTTGTTCAAATCTTAAATTAGACTTATCATCATGAGCTATTATTGCGAAAACATAAAGTTAAGTTTCAGTTCACCAAAAATAGGATACTTGACAAACTATCCAATCAAAAGCTCCCGGATTCACGGGCGGAAGATCCAGTCCTCCAAAAGGAGGGAAACTTGTTCCAAGAGGATGGAATTAGTAGGGTGTGGCCGTTTTATCTAATTCTGGAAGATTAAACTGTACATTTTACACCGCCAAAAAGGGGAGAGTTCATTTTGTCCGTTATAGGCCGGATTAGCTGTTGTATCACCTGACTACAGTACATACCTGTAGTTCAAAGGCATCGCACGCGGGGATTTAGCCAACTCAGCTGCAATCACACTTTACTGCCATGTTCTTGAATTTATTTTTATTTTTAACCTGACTATGTCTAAACCATGATTTTACAAGTAAAAAGTCACCGAATGAAAAAAAACTTAAAAAAGTGTTACTTCAAGTATTGGCTTCAGAATTTCTTCGGATTTCATGTACAAATACAGATGCTAGTTGGAAATTTCTCTTGAACATTTTAACAACTTGAAACTTTTTTCCGATTAACATAACTAATATGCAGATTTAACTATGAACATGGTGTATTAGGTGAACGAGCGTGATAATAGTGTTGTGTGCCAGCTGAGCTAACCAAACAAAAAGACCACCCTAAAAAGAGCCACACAATGGAAACACACTCATTTGTTTGTTCAGAACACATTTTCTATAGTTTGATTAGAGCCCTTCTATATTGCACGTTTTATTTAAACAAATAGGAGTAAATCTTATAATAAACGCACTTTAATTATAAGATGAATGCCTTTATACACCTCTGCGCAATTCTTTATACACCTATTTTACTCAGCAAAAACTGATCCTCGACTAAGACCGATGAGTTGCATCATATTTTTCGCAACGTTTAGAACAATACATTCACCTGCTTTAACACAGATACTTTAACTACGCGATTTTGATAGGATTTGAAAAAAATCTATTTACTTAATTTTCGGTGCGCTGAAAAATGAAACAACGTAAGCAATAAAATAACACGATACAAATACTTTTATTATTTCAATTTTTTTGAAAAAATTAGTTGAGATCTTAGTTTTCTTGCTAATCATGTCTGTAAAGAAAGTCCATATGTATTAAGTCAACTACCGTATATACCACACTATTATTTTTTGTAAAAACGTTGAAACGGTATAGGATACCAATACAGATTGAATGGAGTTCGATAATGATTGAATGGGTTTCCACAAAAGACAAAACGATTAAACAAATCGACGTGACAGCACCATGCAGCTAATACGTATGGTTGCAATGAAACTTCGATATTTATAATTATATGTTTTATTGTAGTTTTCAAGAAAACTGAAGTGTTTACCAGGAGAAACAAAAAAACAACGAAAGCCGGTAATGTAATGTAACAGCATGTAAGCAAGCATGTATTCTTCAAATACTCGCCGTATCACATGACAATCAAAAAGCGTCTTGCTGTGCGTTCAACGATGCTTTTCGTGCTGGGAGATACCTGCTTGTCGCTCAGGGTCAACTTGCATGTACATACATGATCATACGTGAGCAAGGCTGACGCTTAGCTGACTGACTGACTGACTGACTGGCTGACTGGCTGGCTGGCTGACTGACTGACTGACTGAGATGGTTTACGTTTGCTATTCAATAAAAAACATTATGTAAAAGTTTAATTAGCAATTTAATTTTTCGAATTTTCGAATGTTTGCGATAACTAAGTTTAATTTATTCACTTTTGATCAACTGCAAATTCAAGATTGATTGAATGACCAATAAAAAATAACAAGTTCTCACTCTTCAGATGACAAAAATTTACGATCAAATTTACAAAATCATCAAACGTGTAATGTTCTACTTGAAAGAAAAATGTCAGTAAGATTAGGATTTCATATGGCCTATATATACCATTGTGTCAGTGATTATGCGAAGAAGCTGACATTTTAGACTGGCTTTACATCTGAAGAATCTACTACGTTTATCACTCAATCACTCACCCACTCATTCACTCACTCACTCACTCACTCACTCACTCACTCACTCACTCACTCACTCACTCACTCACTCACTCACTCACTCACTCACTCACTCACTCACTCACTCACTCACTCACTCACTCACTCACTCACTCACTCACTCACTCACTCACTCACTCACTCACTCACTCACTCACTCACTCACTCACTCACTCACTCACTCACTCACTCACTCACTCACTCACTCACTCACTCACTCACTCACTCACTCACTCACTCACTCACTCACTCACTCACTCACTCACTCACTCACTCACTCACTCACTCACTCACTCACTCACTCACTCACTCACTCACTCACTCACTCACTCACTCACTCACTCACTCACTCACTCACTCACTCACTCACTCACTCACTCACTCACTCACTCACTCACTCACTCACTCACTCACTCATTCACTCACTCACTCACTCAATCACTCACTCAATCACTCACTCACTCACTCACTCAATCACTCACTCACTCATACACTCACTCAATCACTCACTCACTCACTCACTCACTCACTCACTCACTCACTCACTCACTCCATCAGCCACTCACTCATTCACTCACACACTCACTCACTCACTCACTCACTCACTCACTCACTCACTCACTCACTCACTCACTCACTCACTCACTCACTCACTGTCTCACTCACTTACTCGCTTAAGGAACTGAAATATCAAACATAAAAACCTGACAGTCTTCCCACAAATTTTGTAATCGAATCAAGACTTAGCCGTGGTGCATTTTTTCAATTTCCATCACAACTTGAATGATTTTCTCTGAGAGGCAATATTTAACAGCATTTTCAATATTTCGCTGTCCGCTGTCAGCGAGATTGATAAACGCAACATGCTGATACATGAAAAGTCTGCATCACTAAATTTTACTTTTGCTGAAATAAATCTGAAGTCTCAAGTAAATATTTGTTTCCGTCAACTTTATTACATCGATTAAAAAGTTCAAATGATGATTGAATCTACTTTGAGTACGTTTGAACACATTTCAATGCAAAAACGGTTATCACAAAAATTCATCAAATAAATAAAGTGTGAAGTAAAGTGTTCACAGTTTATCTCTGATAAAAGTCATCCAAAGTTAATTTCCTAAAATAACCTTCATAGTCCAGGGTTTCAATAAGAACTCACTAGCCACATATAATGTTAATAAAGAAAAAAGAGGAGTAGCTAACTTAGCACTGAATTTTTATCAAAATTTTAATAATCGAAAGCAAAATTAAATCGAAGAACTCGGCAACTCGTAAGAGATACACATAATTAATTGACTCGGAAATTGTGATTACTCCAGGCAGTGCAGTTTTGTTGTGATTTGCGTCCAAGGTCATCGTGACGTGGGTCCTATACATGATCGTTTGTCCCCTCTGCACTCAAACAGTACATTTTATGATGAAAACTTGGGAGCCTGGCCAAAACGCTTTGCGCAAAGTAACAACAACAACAACAACAACAACAACAACAACAACAACAACAACAACAACATCAACAACAACATCATCAACAACAACAACAACAACAAATACATAGTAGCCTAAGCACATGTATGCCGTGCACACGTGATCGCCGGTGTCAGCCTGTAAATCTAAATTAGAGGTCAAATTACTTCGCATGAAATTAACCTGCATTTTCAACTAACAAAAAGTTGCCGCGACAGATGTCACGACAGAAAAAAACGCCAGCACTTATTTTGGTTGAAATGCCGACGAAAGGGAATGGATAGTCAAATGAAATCGACAATTGAGTACAGAGCACCAAGTGAGCAAAAAAGTGAGGAATTTGTGATTCAGAAGAACCACTTCATATAATTCTCAATAAACTAGGAGCTAATTGAAAACATCAAGACATTTTGAATTTGCAGCTGTTTTACTTTTTAAGGCAATTTGGCAACCCCAAAATCACATGTGTGCTATTTTATTACCGCCTATCAAAATTACATGGCAACATTTTATGCTTTACAGCTGTGATGGACACAAAGTGCAACCATTAAGTTTGAATGGCTTCTACCCACTGACATGTAATTGCAATATAATGGTGAGGTGAGGCATGTTTTAAACCTGACTCACACGATTGTTCTGACAACATTAGACTTGCTTTATCATGGGCCATGGCATACAAACTCAAACCTGAAATGTGGCCGAGAAACTCTTTCATAACACTCGTATGAAAAAAAGTATAAGTGCAGTGCATAAACTAGCCCTGTTTTTTACTTGGACGTTTTCATTAACTGATGTCATCAAGGCACACTAATACGAATCAAAGTGGTGTTTTCGTGGTGGTTCGTACGGTAAATTGTATGACACGGATACATCAGCCAGACCAAACCATCACATAAAGGGGTAACCAGATGATGCCGAACAAAGACGAAAGATAGAGAGAACAGCGAAGACAAAGAACCACTCCGGATAATACTTTGGAAATATATAACATCATATCTGAAAATCTAGTGGGCCAACAGCAACAACAACAACAACAACAACAACAACAACAACAACAACCATACTGATATGAACAAAGAAGCGTAAGCATGCCTTGACAGATGTCCCTGGTGGCATTACCAGTGTTCATTTTTCAACGTGCCAGTAGTGGATGAAAGGGGTGAGAAAAAAGTTCCTGAAACTCTCGTGAATTTGACGAAGTTAAATATTAATAAATAATTTCAACCTATCG